>RSEF01000004.1:67717482-67731284 GCA_003993805.1 Himantopus leucocephalus | reverse complement strand
CTCCCTCGCCCTGCTGGCCACGCTGCTGGGGATGCAGCCCAGTCTCGCTGCCTTCCCCTTCAGCTCACCTCTCTTTGGCCAGCGTGTCAGAAAGCATTGCATCGCTTGGCTGATGCTTGCTTACGGAAAATGTCTGGTGAAGTGACTGTACGCCATGAAACAAAAAAGAGTCTGGAAATTGCTACAATAGTTCTAAATTATTCCATTATTTGAGACAGTCGCGTAACGTTCTGTAGTACTTGGAATTTAATACCTTTTCTGTAATTCAGTATTTACTCTGGGAAGAAAAGCGAATTATAAAATAATAAGCATACCCATCTTAGCATGGCTACTAATCTTGCTTTTGGTGCCTTTTGGCCTTCCTCTGCATTGACTTAATTTCTTCTTTCAGGAGAAGGTAAAAATTCAAAACATGCTCCCCTACTTTTTCTTTTGCATACTTTTAGAATTGCGTGGGACTGTGGCTTTCTGATACACCTTTCTCGAGTATGATCTGAACATTTCCTCTTAGTACACGCAGGATGAAAAGATTTTAATGAAAGGGTTTAATGAGTCTCATGAAACAATTGTTTATATACAAAAAGCGATTTGCACATATGCAGGCTGGGGATGTTTCTGAATAGGACCCACAGTCATCTAATTAGACATGCATGGTATTAGTAGGCATTTGTAGTACTCGCAGGACTAGTCCAAGGACAAGGGATCCCTGCTGAAAATTTTCCATTAAAAAGATAATTGCATAGCACAAGGCCCTTCTAAAAAGCTTCCCTAAAATTTTTCTTGTTTTTAATTCGGGGCTGAGATCTAGATCTAAAAAGACTGAAAATAGAAAAAAAGTTTTCTTTCCTGGGTAGCAGAACTAATCATGCTGGCAGTGACAGTGGAATTGTAAAAAAATTCAAAACAGAGGCACTTTGCTTATAGTTTTATGACATGTTTTATGATCTATGATCCTGGTAGACATGAATGTTTGGTATATACTGACAAATTATTTCATATTTGAAATTGCAATATGATAGACTAAGATCTGGTTAGTTAATAAGTACAGTACCTAGGGGTTTGTCACCAGTACCAGGAGGTTCCAAACATGGTTTTTTCTTAAGATGAGATTTCTGGGCATCTCAGTTCTCCCCCAGAACCTTATTTGGCTCAGCTGTGTGAGAATACTGTCCACTCTGGTATGCCCCTCAATGGGAGATGCTCGGAAAACGCAGCTGGGTTGCATGTTAGGTGGGGAAAAAACAAAACAAAACAGCATAAGCAAAACATCAGTAACTGTGAAAGATGCTGTTAAATGGACTAAAATGTCATCACTGTGACTGGTAACAGTGTGATTTACTAAAACTGGATAAATAGTTAAAGAGGAGTTCGCACATATTCCATCAGAATTAGAATGCAACCAAAGGAGTGATTACTGGGGTACTTTTACCATGAAATTTAGATAGGACCTAAAGAAGAATAGTTAATTTCAGGGAAGTCAGAGGGGCTCAGTGTAGGGGGTACAGGCTGCTAATGAGAATTTTGACTATGTTGAAATGATCTATTATTCTTGGGCAGCATAATGAAGGAAGAGATGTAAAGACTTAGCTGTAGCTTAGATATGAAGGGAATGAGAGGAAGACAGTGTGCACAGGTGAAAAGGTTTTGCTATAAGCCTTACGTGATTGCGAGGTGGTAATGGCAACACATGATAATACCAGGAAGAAGAGAGAAGCTGGAAAGAATGGTGTGAAATATGCTTTGGCTCTTTATATATAGCCTTTCCGCTATGTGTGTAGCATGCTTACTGAAATAATAGCTTTTATTTTTTGCTGGGGAAAGCACCTCCAGATTGAGGAACAAAAATGGCTCTCAAAGTACGTTCAGCGGAATTGTAGGATGGAAACTAAACTTGCTTCTCAAGGCTTGGTAAGGACTGGAAGAGTAAAATGAAATACATGTGATGCGGTGCTTTATGGGTTCTCAGCCAAATAGCTGTTGCAAGTTGGACCTAGCAAAGATATGTGGTTCTCCCGTCTGTGGCCAGTACAAGAATGGCAAGGCACAGTCATAGTACTGTTCCCCTTGGGCTGCCTTTTAAAGCTGGGGAATCAGAAAGACAGTCTCTGGACTTTGGAGGTCCTGGTCCTTGCAGAGGGAATGGCCAACAGCTGATGCTTCCAGCCACACGCACAGCCCTGCACAGGTATCGGTGCACATTTGTCAAGTACAAGTTCCTGCTTGTTAGGGAGACCAATTCAGAAGACAGCCCAAGAACAGAATAAAACTTTGGAGAATTACTGATGGTATCCGGTGGTATATTTCAGGTTTCACAAAGGTTTCTTCTGAAATGCAATAAATGCACACGGACTACTATTTCAAGATACATAATTAGTTAAAGATCCAGATAGCCACACAATGGGATGTTCAAAAGGTGTCTATCCTTCGTGTCACTGTTTATGAGCTTTTGAAAATCCTAGGCAGGTACTTGTGTAACCCTTAAGTCATAAGACACAAATTAATATATGTATCTATCATTTTTACATCTTGGAATGCAGTTCCTTGCAGTAATTGTCTTTCCCACCAATTTTTAGATAGCTAGGTATAGATGTAAAAATAGAGAAGTCAGGAAGATTTGGGATAGCCTTTGGATGTTAATTTTTCTCTCTCTTAGGAAAGAGATAACCTTAGTTACAAGAGAAGGATGCAAATGTAAAGGCTGAACATATGGCAGCAAATAGGTCCCATGAAAAAACCAAATTAGGTCAGACATCAATGAGCAAACTGATCCCAGCTGGTGGGTACAGGAGCTGTGAGTTAAAGCATTTGACAGTTCTACTGAGAAAAAGGAAAAATAGTTAAACTACCTATTTCTGTCTTTGCTGCTTTCAAACATATGTGATAACCTGTGATGTCTTCCCTTAATCTTAATTTCCCTTAATCTTAATTGAAGCATTGTTTTAGCAAGTTGGATAAATGTGACTTCCCCCCCATTAAAAACAGGCTTAATGGTCTCTTTTATAAGCTAGACAAAATTAGCTTCATAATTAGTAAGTGCTGTAGATGTATTTACTGAAATGAAGAGTCATATTTTGCCTTGACTCAAGCCTTGCATCTGTTTTCAGCTACCAATTTGTGGGTGGATTTGGGTTTTTTCAGTTTTTTGCTACTTATATGAATACATTGGGAAAATAGTCACTGTCAAAAATCAACGTAGCTCCTTTCATCACAAATGCCCAGCGAAAGCGTATAGTGAAAAGCGAGCTAGGACAGTTATATCCCTGGCCATTTGCCTGTGTTACTGTCGGCATTGTGAGCTGTTTACATGATGTGGAAGCTTTGGCAGGTAATAAATTAGCTATAGCTGTTGATCGTTGAGTCTCAAAAGCTATTTGACACTGTGTAAGCATGGCCGATGTATTTATGTACCTTTACAGGGGAGAATGGGAATCTTTCTGAATTTACTCTGACAGGATACGTCTGTATGGCCTTCTGTCAGAAAGGCTGGAATACTAAAATTCCTATAATGCTCCGATTAGTCCAGATAGGATTGTATATGGTGGCAGAGGCCAGTAATCATTTATCAAAAAGGTAGTCTGTAATCACAGATTTTGATTCTTTTGCATCATGATTTTTCATGGACATCTCGGTAGGAACTTTTTGTCGTTGGCTAATGCAAAAACAGCTCTAAAAAAAAAAATCACCATGTTACCTACAATAGAATTAAGCTCGTGCCAAAAATGAGCTTGTGCATATTAAAATTTTGTGTCGACATAACTATAAACAGATCCCAGTACAGCTTATTGTAGATGAAACTTGGAAGTTATATGCTAAGGCTAAGCTACAGAAAATGCAATTCTCCCTTATCCCTGCAATGTTCACTCTCGCTCTACTGGTGATGCACAATGCAGTTGTTTGGGATGCACTCGAAGGAATGGCTAAACCCATTCTTCTTCCCAAGCCTGTGTATTTCTGACTGCCATTTTCTTGGTGAGATCCTCAAGGTCATTTTATGCCGCTCCCTCCTCTCCTGCCACCTTTTTTCTTTCTTTTGGTTTTGTTTTGTTTTGTTTTGTTTTTTTAATACAAACCAAAAGAGCCACCCTTGTTTTTAACGCTGCATCTTTTCGCTCAATATGTGGAGTAATGCTATTGGAAGCTGAAGCTGTGGAAATTCCTACATCTCCCCAATTCCCATGATTTCAAACGACTACTCAGATGATGTCAGTAGTTCACTTAATGGCTAGGGGAATCAAAGTTTTTTTCAAAAGTTTTTTCTCTGTGAAGTATAATTAAACTGACCTATACACTTAGAGCAGGGGTACTTGCTGGTGTTCCTGTAATCATGCATATAAAATTGCGGTAAGAAAAACAGCAAAAATATTTCACCATTGTACTTAATGGGTGTCCTTCTGTATATTTAATAAGGTTAAATTCTGTTTGGACTCAATGTCTAAAAATAAATAAAAGGTGAAACACCCAACAGTAGTAGCATATATCACCAGAACCATGAAGAGAATCACATCAATTACAGAATAAATTAGGTCATGTGGTACCTCTGGAGATCATGTAGTCTAATCTCCTGCATAAAGCATGGCTAATCTTGAAGTTACATCTGGTTTCACGAGACTTTGTGTGGCTGAGCTTTGACTGTCCCTAAGGATGGAGACTGCATGGCTGGGCCTGTTCCGGTGCTTGACTACTCTTGTGAAGCTCACTTTTCCAAACACAAGATTCATAATCCCCTGTGTTGCAATGTCTGTTGCACCTTGTCCTTTCACTGGCCTTTCCAAGAAGAAATTTGGCTCTTGTGTTCCTTCTAGCTCTTCTTTAAGTGACTGAAGACAGCAGTTATATCCCCTGGGCTTTCTCTTTTCCAGGCTGAGCATCCACAGCTCCCTCAGCCTTCCTGCATGTGTTGTGCGCTCCATGCCCTGAGCCTGTTAGTCCAGGCTCCCCTGCACTCACTCCAGTTTCTCAGTATCCATCAACTACTGGGGTGGTCAAAATTAGATGGGTACTGCAGGTGTTGCCTGACCAGGACATGATATGAGGGAAATGACGGCTTCTCTTGACCTGCTTGTGATGCTCTTGCTTGTGTAGCTCATATGCAGGTACCCCTCATTGCTCTCAAGGTATGCCGCCAACTTACGTTCAGCTTGATGTCCACCATGGTTCCCAGATGCTGTTTTGCAGAGCTGCTCCCCAGGCTGTACAGGCTGCATGGAGTTTCTCCATCCCTGGTGCAGGACTCCGTGTTTGTTGAATTTCATGAGGTTCACATCTGCCTATTCCTCCAGCATTTGAGGGGTCCCTCCACTGTAACAGCAACTTCCCAAGTCTGGTGACCTCCATGAACTTAAATTTGTTTGGTACTATTGCCAAGATGCCTAATGACCCATAAAACCCAGCTGCACTTAGTTTCAAGGAATGTTTATTTTTGACTAAAGAGCCAAACTTTTAAGACTGGTAACCTGCCTTTTTGTGCCAAAAGTACATAAAATTCCATGAAGTTCAACACAAAATTTCTGGCAAGCATTTTTTCTTGCTCCCTTGCAGAGTATTTTGTTTCATATATTTAACAAAATTACTTTGCCAGAGTTCATATTGATTCTTTGTTCTCACATTGAGAAAGGGCTCCAGGTACCCCGAGGTGCAGTCCAGTACCTAAAACCATATGGTTAGTTCACTCTGAGACCCTTTATAGATGATTTGTTTAAAGGAAGCCTTAGCAATCTAAATTAATACAGTGAAAAGTTCATTAGCGTGTGCTCCACATTGTCCCTTGCGGCTACTGTGAGTTAGTTCATGTCTCAAAATTACCACTTTTTTCCCCCTGGGAAGAATTTTCCAGGCTCCTCTCAAATGCCTTTTAAAAAGTCTCATCAAAAGCAACGCAAAGAAAATGACTCTTATAAAACCACTGCCTGCCTGTTCTGGTATTAAACACTTCCCGTGTCTGTCTGCCTGGAAACAGCTACGAGAGCTGCAGAGATGAATCAAACACGCAATGGAGTAGCACCGCTCGGCTGGCGGGACTCTGGGACGGCTCTGACCTCCGAACGACTCGCTAACTCTGCATCCACTGGAAGCTCAAAACAATGAGCGCCTGTCCAGCTACACCCAGATTTGTTTCCTGCTGTCATACTTCAAGGAAATCTGCTTCGTGTGGGGACGGCGGCTTGCAAAACGTTCTACAGCAGCCAAATAGTCGCGGCTGGAAACAGGGCGACTTATCGGTGTTAATGCCCATCCTCTTGGTGTATGAGTCATGCATGCAAAACTGTGTGAAATGAAATAGTTGCTAAACATAGTTAGCTGAGAGGCGTTGGAGTGTGGCAGTTCACAGTGATTTAGGTTTCCATTCGCCTAGCGTTCTTGGAGAGAGAAGCAAGTGGTTTGATAACCTTCTAGCCACTGCGGGGATGAATTACAAACGCAATGGCCTGGGGTGCGTACGTTTTTGTAAGAAAATTTTCAAAAGTATCGTTTTGGCGAAGGTAGGACTGCTTGTCTGTGACTCTCTACGTCTCAAGTTTCTTAGAGTTCTCTAGTTTGGTAGACGTTGTAAGGCTTTTTGACATAGCAACTTTCTTAAATAGCTTATCGCCTCCTATATAGCACAAAAATTCTCACGGATAAGAGATTGAGATCAGTGGGGGGGGCGTTTCATCCACCCATGTCTTGGATCAAGGCTTGGGGGGGCGGGAAAGTGCTGTTTACTTGCACGTGTGGTGATGTTTATGTGACAGGCAAGAACATCAATCTTGGTCCCTTCAGTAAAATAATGTTTATACCAGTGAAGTCCTCAAGACTCGGTTCAGATGTATAAATATGCTGATAATAGTTAGCTCTTAAAAAGAGTGAATTTGTGTATTAAAAGTACAAGTGAGGTTCTTAAAATAAGCTGCTGTGGTTTAGGTTTTCAGAGCACAGAAGTTGACAGAGAGCAGCAATGTGGGAGCCTTGCTCATCCGTTCCAAATACCTACTTTTACAACTGCACTCACTGCTTTCAGTTAAAAATGGCGTTGTTTGCTCTTTTAGAATATAAATCCTTAGTTGTGGAATTACATATTTAGTGGGGAAAAAGGAGTGATAGATTTTGTTGCTTTGAGATAGCACAAACCAAAATGCTTTGCCTCTGAATCAGACTGTGTTCGTGTTGTGAAGTTGGGAAACTAACAGATATACCTGGCAGTATGGAAATAGTACTTCTGTAATGGGAAAATATTAAACCAGCATAAGCAATTTGCATGGATTTGATAATCATTGGTGTGTACAATGTATTTTGCTCTCATAAACTATACTAAAAATTTAATTGGTGCATAGGGGAATAAAAGTGACAAAATTGCTTTCTGATAGTTGCAGCATTGTTGACAGAGGTCGCTTGAATTTCATAAAGTGATACTTTGGAGGCTTTTGCATAAAAATGAATATGGAACTTGTATTGACTCGCTGAGCACGCTCTGTGTAGGAGAATTCAAGATAAATGCTGGTCATTTGTTATAAGGGTATTTATCACAAACTAAAACTGTGAATTAGCTGAAGTTACAAAATCCACAAATTATTATAGAGCCAGTGAACAGCTCGCATGTGCTTTGTGGTGCTTCTGCAAGTAAGTCCTCGTACGGCAGCATTCCAAGTACCGCACATATATCCTGTATCTGCTTTCTACAGGCAGAAATGTAGAACTTTGTATCATAATAGTTGCTCTATCAGCTTCCATTTGCTATATGGTAATACAACAATATATACCGTTCTCCATTAATGTTGATGGGCCACTACAAATAGCAAATAGTGATTTACCCGAGAACATTAAGTGTAGCCATGTAGTTCAGTGGGTACTCGTCAGTGACTTATTAATGCGTTGGAGTAGTTTGTGTTTCCGTAGTCTCTTAAGGCTTAAATTAAAAACCAAGAAAGCCTGGATTATGTTTGGTGTCATAAGTGGTGAAAGAAATTCTGTGGCATGTAATGTCTATTTACACAGGGCTTTTTTGTCCGAAATAGTTTTTTAATAAATGTGCAATGATTAAGGGGTTGGATCCGAAACTAGAGTAAAGGGGGGACCATTGACCTCAGTTGGACTGCACTGGTTCGTAACAGCTGAGGAAATAGCAGGAAGTATTTGCATTCTTCAGTGTTTCTGAGGCTAGAAGACAGCGACAAGAGCTGTGACAAGAGGACAAACAGAAAAATTTACAGAAGTATGAAAGAAAATGGTTCGTTTTAGTTTGAGGTAGGACTCTTTCTTAATGTTATCCAAATAGGAATTTATTAACTCTGATGACTCACTTTTTACTCTCAATTCATTTAAGCATTTAAGCCTTTTAAGTGAGGCTGATATACTGCACTTGTGCAAAACCTTTGAGGCCATCAAGTTCAAGCACAGTTCCCTTACTTTTTTAGCGGAAAAGTAGAGGACTTGGTGCTGCATGCTTACACTAAGTGCAAGGCTTCTCCTTGGAGGAATCTTAACACACAGCATTTAGTTCTATATGCTTATGGAAATCAAGAGGTTTTTAAGCATGCATGGGCAGCTTTTGTCCAAGTGCAGGCATTTATGAGGTTTGCCTGATATTCACTAGAAATGGGGTACATAACAGCTGCCTTCTACAGCCACTTCATTGTGAGGAAGGATATGACTGAGGTTATGTATTTGTGTCTTTCTTGTTCATTAACTTGCTCATAGCTTATCTGATATCAGTACTTCTAAAATCCACTGAACTGAAGTAAATCATCCAGTCTCTAAAGGTGCTGGATAGAGCAGAAGGAGGAATTGTATTTGCCAACCAGTACTGAGGCCATGAGAGATAATAGGATATTCAATATAAAACGGGAGTGCCAAGGGCACAAGGGAGCAGATAGTCATTCGTGAAACCTACAGTTCCGCTTCACTTAATATCCAGAAGCATTTGCTGGTTTAGAGTTTGTGCACTTCATAAAAAATTCAGTGTTTTTTGGATGGCATGGCCTTAGTTAATAATTCACTGCTGATTTATTCGTAAGGCCTTATCTTCCACCCTACTTGTTGTTTATGCTGATGTCACTCAGCTGAAGACAGTACGGAGCAGTCCTGCACTAGAGCGCAGGTCCGGCTCATGGCTTTCCTTAGACATCCACAAAGGGTGGAACCGCATCTACTACCGTGTCTAGCAGTGGAGTGTTCCTGAATGTGACTTTTGGTTGAGAATTGTGGGCTTGCTTTCTGGGAGAATGAATAATAAATCCAAACGTCTTGAACTGGTGCTAAATAAATGTTAGTGTTAGGAAGGGGAAGGGGTTGTTTACATAAAGACTGTTTTCTCTAAAACAATTTATGTAAAACTTGATTTTGTGCCTTCCTTTTTTTTTTTTTTTAATTGATTGACTGACTGGTTCACTTTCTGAAAGCTGCAGATGTACAGTAAATTCACTGACCTGATCACTGGAGAGCATTTTATGGAGCGGTCATTTTTGAGAGTGCCTGCTTCCCGTTGTAGATTCTAGGTAGTCTTGGCTGTTGTTCCCTTCACTTATGGAGAGAACCCTAAGTTTCTCAGATTCTCTGCTGCATCTTTTCAAGGGCAATATGCATGTATTCAATATGCACGATCCTTATGCTGAAGCTGTGTGAGTCAATTCTTTAGTTTATCAAGGGGGTCTGTCCTGCAGCTGTGTTTCACCTAGGATCAAGAGAAGTTTAAAATGGAAAGACCAAGGGGGAGGCCACTTAGAAAGACTTGAACGCTTAGTATGACTTCCACAGGCACCCTTTCCCCCACCCCAATAAAAGCATAAAAACAAATTCATCATCTGCTATCACTGCAGTGCAACAAGTTGCTTCCATCCTAGAATGCTGAAGGGTGAAATGGAAATGCAAACTTTTCCAGCCTTTTCATTGTGAGGAAGGTGTAGGATGTAACTCCAAACAAGCATCACAGAATCATAGACTGGTTAGAGTTGGCAGGGACCTTAAGGATCATCTAGTTCCACCACAACCCCCCGCCGTGGGCAGGGACACCTCCCACCAGCCCAGGTTGCTCCAAGCCCCATCCAACCTGGCCTTGAACACCTCCAGGGATGGGGCAGCCACAATGCATCAATGTATGCAAAACAAGAATGCTGGTGCTTTGGCTCAATTCCATCTAATCGCACACCATGCCTGTGACTTTGTCTAGGAGCGAGCGTTTTAGGTAGGTGTAAAACAGCGTTGAAGTGATCCTTTCCCCATTATTTCCCGTGAACTTCCAGTTACCAGTAACTTCGGAGCTTCTTATAGCAGGTTTTGCATCTGGACAGTCGTTTTTAATAGCTGCTGATGGTTTCATTTTCAAATATGTACTTACTTATAGTTTGTGTAAATTTGGAACAAATTATTATCCTCTGCTCATTTTTTAACCACTTTTCATATTTTTACAGATCTGTGGTCCAAGTTAGTACACAAAATATTTGTGTATAACACAAAAGTTTGATAATTTATATATTTGGTTGTAGAGGATATTTCTTTACCACCATAATAAGTTTTTGAACAATTGCCAAAGGTGGAAGTATTATTTTCTTTGTCTGATGCATATTCTAATGTCTTTAATAAGATGGAACAAATGTTTTAAAATATTGAGGCTTCACACCACAGTAAAAATTTTATGAAGCGGTGTTGTTTGCTTTTACGATATGACTAATGGATCAAACATGATGGCAGTTGTCAAAGCAAACTAAGAATGCATGTATTCCCTATTTTTTTCCTCTTTAATTCAGAGTGATAGTGTTGATTTTCAGAATGCTCACTGTTTTGTGGCTTACCATATCATATAAAAATTTCTAGCAAGAATGATTTACTGTTGAACTGTCTTTCCTTGTAGTGGTTGTGTTGAGACAGCCAGTTTTGTATTATTCCCTGAAGTAGTGGGCACACCTGTCTCTTTAGTAAGAAACAATAAAATAATTACAAATTATTGTAATTTAACAATAAAATAAATTACAAATAAAATAATTACACTGAAAAACAGTGTGACAAACATTTACAAATTAGTTAGAAAATACATAGACAGGAAACATCCCTTCCCCAAGCAACTAATGAGTTAAATTAGATTACTGTGCTATATGAGAAAAATTCCAAATTCAAAAATATATACCATAGGTGGAAGCAGTGTACGTGGTCCTTAAAAATGAATTATGAACATAAAACACAATTTGGTTTTAAGGAGGTAGAAATTATTGTAAATAAGAGGTATAGAGCAGAAGTGGGTAGGAGAAAAATACAAAGCTCATCTTCACTTAAATCCGGGGTTTGCCTTGTGGTTTCTTCAAGGTAACTAATGCCACACATTAAAACATGCTTGAAGGCAAGGTACTGTTACTGTATCAGTATTTAAATTGAGGTGAATCCCAGGGCAAAGCTGCAGAGCCCAGTGAAGTTCCATGGGAAATTGTTGCCTTGCTTTACAGGAGGTGTTTTGAAATTTCAGGAAGTCTTGCTGACTTCCTCAGCAAATCAAAACCTGAATGTCGATGTCAAATTTCTGCGAATGGAAAGAGCAGATTAAGGTCATTTTTTCAAACACTTAGTTTGTGTTGCTCTTCTGAGACAATTTGCTGTAAACTAACTTATTTCTAAATAAAAGCCTAGACTAGCTTAAAAATCAAACAAACAAACAAAAAAAAAAGGTCAAAATGGGACCTCTCAACAATTTTGCAACTTGTGCACAAAAACATTTTCCAGAATTGCTCCTCTTTCTTACAATAATTTTTCTAGGAAACAGCATTTTTCTACAAAACATTGGGTTTGGATGGTAATTCTGACCTCGTCAAGTTTACAAGAGAGATACACGTCGTTTTCATTAGCAATAACCTTACAAACAAGAAGCGTCTGTTCTTTAGCAACGGGAGGTGGTGCTTAAGAAAGGGATTTTGAATAAGAGAGGGAGGCTTCCAAGGGGTAGGGCAGAACGGGATGAAATTATAGCCAAAATAGCAGAAAGCAGCGAGATGTTCACGGCCACAGCTTCGAGATGAGAGGACGTTATTTAGGAACTGCTGAACTGCTGCCACTGATGGGACTTAGAGCAAGTGGAGAGGAGAAAAATTATCTGAGGTCGGTCTTCAGAAATGAGGATAAGGTGTCAGGAAAGCGAGACAGAGTGGGGTTAGAGGCATTGGTGAAAACTGAGCACAAACAGGATTATAGTGCTGAAAGGAGGGAAGTCGGAGAATTTCAGCAAGAGTGTGGAATAGGAAGAAACAACGAGACACACATCAGCGATAATAGCGATCATTTATTCTCTAAAACTGCTAGTTTCTCGAGAAGTAGATCAGTTCATTTTTAATTATTTGAAAAAGAATTCAGAACATTAATCTGACTTGGTAAAAAATTTCTTTTCACAGACAAATGGGTTCCGACATACTGTGCTTTGCTTTTGCGTGGACTTTCAGAATTAGCTTCGTTTGGGGTTGGAAGTGCTCTGATTCAGGTTTGTTTATATGTGGGAAAGAACATCTTAGTACCTCAAATGTTACTGATCTTCAGATGAAGTATTTACATCACCTTGGACCAATTGTAAGGTGACAGCTTTGTGGAGATATTCAAATAAATTTTTACATTTAAAAAAATACTTTTTTTTAAGCTTCTGGATTCTTGTATGCTGTGTTTAGTAAGCAGCACCAGCAACGGGTGTAAGGAATGAAAAAGCAATTGTGTTTTCAGTTCATTAACTTTATTAATTTGACAGCTTTTCACAGCTAGCCATTTCATGACTTCAGGAAACTTCAAGACTAGTTAGCATAATTTCTTTACTGGAGGAAAAAGATGTATTTTTAGAAGTAAGTACGGTGTGGTTTTAAACCCTCTTCCCTTTCCTTCAGAAAGTTTAGGTATCAATAACTTAAGTCACTCTAAATTCCTCAGATCTGATTTAATGTTGAACCTTTAAATGTTGAGTGATTGATTTGGTCCTTTAATAAAGGAGAAGCTTACTTCTCTATCCATCTGTCTTACTGTTTCGTGTGCATTTTTAAATGCAAATAAAGTTTAAAAATGTAGTTTTGGAATTGAATGATTGTGAAATAACAAAAGTCCTAAATAATGTTGCTAAAAGCCAGACTATTAAATATAAAAATCATAAAAAAGCAGAAGTAGAACTTACTGATGAGATCCACAGTTACCGTATTTTCATGCCTAAAACCCCATAATTTTTTAAAAAAATTTTAAAAATTTACCAATCTCCTATTTAGGACCACCATTTGCAAGCTAATCAAAAATTCACAAATTATCTCTACAGATCTTGGCATTTACTCTTCTGTCTGCAGAAAAATCTGAAAACGGTAACTCTAATACTCTGTTGTGAGGATGGCTGGGCTGCCGCTTCAGCTTGAGAGCCTTCGTGATTTCGAAGTGCTGGGACGCACCCCAGAAAGCTGCTGTGCAAACTGAGAACTGCCAGAGCACCCTAACAATCATTTCTGTCAAAAATCTCATTTTCCTTATGGCTAAGCTGAAAGGAGGTGACAGGCTGCCGTGACAGTATTGAAGCAGACACTGTTCCCATCACGAATGAGCGCAAGGAAGTTCTGAATCCTGGTTAAAACTTCTGATTTTCATACAGTTGAGGGTGAAAGCAACAGGAAGATAACAAACTTACCCATCTTTTTCAGTCTCTTTAGTTTGATGATAATGAGATTTTTTTGCAGTTAGGCTTCCATTTTTTCAAGCTAATTGAAATAGCTCTTCAGAGGAAAAATTGCTGTAACTTGTTACGCCACTTAACAACCACTGTATTAATTAAAATCATGGAATATCATTTACCTTAATGATATTTTCTTTTTCTGAACGTTCCTAAACGAAAT
>RSEF01000004.1:67705032-67716482 GCA_003993805.1 Himantopus leucocephalus | reverse complement strand
CCCTCACAGTCAAGAATTTCTTCCTAATATCTCCTCTAAATCTGCCCTCTTTCAGTTTAAAACTTTTATCCCTTGTACAGTATTATTATAACCATATTGCAATCAAATGCATGGTTTGTCCTTCCTGTTCGCTGGGTGACCCAGTGTGGGATCTGGGACATCACTGAAGCACTTTGTGCCATACGCCTGTGAGAAGTAGGCAGTATTCTGCTTTAAAGTCTTTTTCTGTAAGAGCTATCCTAATAACATCAACTGGTTGGTGTAGTCTCACTAATATAAAAAAAAAAATGCGAAGTAGAATCCTCTTTGCTAATTGCAAAAGGGATGAGAAAAAGGGAGAAGATAGGTCATTGTAATAAGAATAGCAAGTCATTGACACTTCAGGAAAGGCTCTAATGTTACAGTCCAAAAGTAGAGAAATATTAAAGGTATATCCAGGTAAACCAAATATATTCAAATCAGCCAAGTCTCTGAAATCCCACCTATGCTATTTAAGGAACAGTCTGAAGGGGGTTTTGAGCTGCCTTGTATAATTCTTGTATACTCCCCTGTACATTCATGAAGGACAGCCCACAGGACTACACGGTGCTTTGTCCTAAAGGCCAGAGGAAAAGGCACCTGAGGAATTAGAAGCCAGCCAGTTTAATATCTAGGAAGAGACCAGAACAAATCAATTAAAAGCCTCAGACATTCATGGTTTTTTTCTAGAAGATGATGTGTGAAACTAAATTCCCTTTATCACGTCCGGATACGTAGCATAAATCTTGATTTCTATTGGGGTTTTCTTTTAGAGCTATGACACGGCAGCTCTGTTAGCAGACTAAGAACAGTCTGCAGCAGTCCACGTGAAACCAAGTTTGTTGCAGAGTTGTGCGACGTTACAGATAAACGGGTAACGTAACCAGAGTGTCCCTGAAAAACCAACGGAGCCCACTGCCTCCCCTGCAGCAAGCCGTGCCTTTGCTGTTGAGGCAGTGGCCTCTTAAAACAAGAAAACCCACAAGACGCCAACAAGCCGAGGAGGCTGACACACAAGCGGCTCAGGGCGATGATCTATATCCCAAACCGAGCGAAGGGTCACCCCAACGGGTTCGACATTGTGTCACCTGCGCCAAAGCAAAGCATGTTGTCATCCTGCGATGCCTGGTATTTACTAGTTGCCTTTTAAATGCTGTTGCACAGACCCGGATAGGAACACGAGGTGCTTCCCGTGCATTTGAAAAAGCGGTGCACAAGCCAATGGGAAGCGGGAAACATGAAGTCAGTAACTCTAGAAGGACCTGAGGTCATTGCTAAGTATATTCCCTTACAGCATTTATAGTTACGTGGTGAGACCCTGCCTTTGCTCCAGTTAACAGCGAACTCCATTGAAGTCAACAGATCCCACAGCACTGGGAATACAGCGTCTACGTTGGCTTAGAAAGGAAATTGCACAAGAGAAAAGCACTGAAGCAACCGAATGTCCGGTTTCGGTTGGTTTTATTATATTGAAAAGTATGAGTGCAGGCAGAGACCAGAAACCACTTCTTTAACTGCTCCCACTGCACAGCAGATCATTCCCTCTTCTCTAGTACCTAACTGGCAAGTTAACTTAAAGTCAAATCATACGTGGCTCCAAAGTTGCAAAAGCACATTGAAAGGGACGACAATTCAATTTTTAAATACATTTATACAGCAGAACCCCTTGTTACATCCAGCAAATATCAATCAGACCGAGACCTGAATCTACCCATTTTACAGAGCGGGAACTTACCAGACCAAGACATAGAAATTGGTACCTCGTCAATACACAGTGAGCAGGGAAGATGAATTTAATAAGGCTTTCTTCTGCAACTCTACAGGCAGTCCACAACATGCTATTTATTTGACTGGATGCAAAAAATGCTGTTTTACTTTTATCTTGCCCCCGATGGCCAGATAGTTCTACGTTCCTAACTCCTAGCTAAAGGCTACCAAATAGAATGTATTATTCCCATCGATATAGTGAAGTCACATTCCTTTGAAAATGAAAAATATTTTTACATCATCTATGCAGAATATGACAGAAATCCACTGAAAGGGAAAAAGAAGAATGAATGAATCCCTGCTTGCACCACCCTGAGTCAGATACTATCTAGGCCAAAGAAAGCGATACTGGTGACATATAGGCTCTCATTCATGCATTTCACGTCACCTCTGAAACATAAAAAGAATAACAGAAGTTTCAGGTTAATATGAGGTGCTGGAACCAGGGAAGAGCCTGAACAATCCTGCTGGTACAATTTTTAGTGTAATCCTGATGGTTGGTTACACTGTGCACCTGCACCCAAAACTCCCAGCTCCTGTTTCATTTGCACCAATGTGAATCCCACCTATGAAGCATTACAGAATTACGCCTTCTAGTATCTGACTTCTGTTTCTTCAAGAGTCATAGAGAAGGAGCAAAGTTCTGTGTTAACAGACTATTTTATATTACCGGAAAGTAGAAAGCATTCTTGCTAAAATAGCTCTAATGCCTATAATAACTGTCCCGTAGCAATTTTTTGGGCAGCCTTTGTATAGTGATGTCACATCTAATTACAGATCGGGTGCAGAGAGGGTTCCGCTTCAGCAGAATGGCATTACATCACAAGTGACACCGTAGCGGGGGGGAAGTGTTGACTGACGACGAGAAACGCGTTGCTAGGTTTATCCTCAGTACAGATACTCACATCTCAACAATTTATGTTTCTTGCTGCCAACACAAATAACAAACTTGGAAGCCATTATTTCATCACCCACATACGTGCATAGCAAAGTAATCCTCCTACATTTTCCATCCATCAGAGGAATCAGTAAACCACTTTAAAAAAAAAACACCCCAAGAATAATGTAATTATTTATTTCTACCAGTGAAGAATTACCAGTGTTACAGAGTGACTCTTGTTACTGCCCTCCAAGAAGGGAGGAGACGCGCTTCTCTGTCGCAGGCCACTGTTTTGCTTTGCAAGAGAGGGTCCTGTATTCTCACGGGTCCACTTTGAGTGCCTAGCTAGAGCTCAAACCGATTTGAACAGTAGTTTGCTATTTAAATATCTTAAGGGATCTGGTCCTTTAAGACCTTTCAGCTGTCTTACATAAAAATAAAATGGAAGCATTTTATTTCAAGATTTTCTGCAAGTGCCACTTAAGAACCAAGGAAATGGACTGTCATATTAAAATAATAACCAAACCTTCAGTTGTTTACATCAAGATTTTTTTTCCTCACCACAGAGTTAAGCATACAACTGAAACCAGCACTGCAAACAGGGAGCGCTGAAGAGACTGAACATGTCGTTCCGAGTGGGTCATCGCGCTGCTTCTGTCGCTGTGATTTGCTAGATAAACCCCGAGCATGCTGTGACCCAACTCATGCTTCCCTGGGTTAATGCTCCAAACTGTAACGTGAAACACGTACAAATACTGGCTGGCTTAAGACCCACTAAAGGCTGTTCTTACACTACCATAGATTCATCTGTTATAGATAGGGGATTTCTTCACATGTAACTGGAAATATGTGAACAGGTGAGAATCAACCCCTCCATCCTTAAACCATAAAAGAGAACAAATGAATGTGTCCAGTACGCCCGAGGTAGTAGAGGGCAATCCTTACATGCCACAGAAAAGCTCTAGAAACTATTTATAGATTCACTTCATCTGCTCCTGCAGCCAACTCCGAGGTACAGGGCACAAAGCAGCACTACGCACAATCTGAAGCAGAAAGTATGAAAGCCACATGCCACCAAAACCACAGCAAAAGTTCTAGGACACACACAAAAAAAAAACCCCTCTGCTAACCCCCAATCCATACCTATGTCCTGAAGGACACCCCTACAGAGGGGTGCAAAATTTTTGCACCTACCATTTAACTCAAAAGGAACTCTAAAAAAGAGTGGTCAGAGAAAGAAACTGGCCCAAACCTACGTCAGCATCAGCCAATAATTTCTCATCATCGTAGCTTTAATTACAGAACTGCTGGCTTTCAAGCTGGTACAGAAAACCGACTTTTCAGTAGCCCATATCACTGATAAATGGTAACGTCCCGAAACTACCGCTTACTCTCCAAACCCTCTTTATTTTCTGCAACACACTCTTCCTTTGTTTATCTGTTTCATTGCATGGTCATAAACAGTGCAGGCTTCGAGAGAGGAATCAGCCTTCTGCAGCTTATTTGTCCAGCACTCATGCTAAGAGGTCCTTGGTCCTTCAAGGTCTTAATCATTGCTTTAATACGGGAGGGGTAGAGGGGGAAATCACTAGAATAAAATAAATTGTGTCCCTTACAGACATATAGTCACAGGCACATCCTGTACCTCAGATACAGAAACAGCNTAAGAGGTCCTTGGTCCTTCAAGGTCTTAATCATTGCTTTAATATGGGAGGGGTAGAGGGGGAAATCACTAGAAGAAAATAAATTGTGTCCCTTACAGACATAGTCACAGGCACATCCTGTACCTCAGATACAGAAACAGCAAATGTTTCAGAAATACAGGTTAAGTTAGTCTTCCAAACTTCACCCCTCCCCAAAAAAAACCCAAACAAACAAACAAAAAAAAACCCACAAAACCAAAACTAGAGAGGCAGCATGATTGCTGGTGGAGAAAGAGCNCAGGTTAAGTTAGTCTTCCAAACTTCACCCCTCCCCAAAAAAAAACCCAACCAAACAAACAAAAAAAAAACCCCACTAAACCAAAACTAGAGAGGCAGCGTGATTGCTGGTGGAGAAAGAGTCATCCATATGGGACATCAGAGGAAGACGAGACCAAGGAGACCTGTTTCAGGCCCTGGACATAGGACACTTGGCCTATGTCATGGAGCCAGCCTTGTTAACCTTCTTCCTTCACCACACACACCCTGTCCTTTCCATGAATGACACCTCCTCAGGAAAGCCTTAGCAAGGCAACTGTTTGAGTCAGACCAGGCTAGGAAGAGACAAGAGCAAGATCATCGGGGGAAGACAGAAACTGCTATGGCAGGCTCGGCAGACGTCAAGCCTTTTCTGAAATTCTCCAGGCTCTATGGGCCTCTTACCGCACACTCTGAAAGGCAACCTGTCCGTCTTTTCCCTCCTCTTCTACTGCTCTTCCCGTCAGCCCCAGAGGCAAGAGGACTATCGAAGGAAAGGCAGCCAGACATGGAAGTACAAAACATTTTACAACTGAAAAATACTGCAATATCCTATTCAAGCTCTTGCGCTTTGGGTCTAGTCTTAACATTGTCCAGAGGTCTACCAAAAGCATTACCTGCAGCATCTTGGTCATCATTACTGAAATTTCAGAACTTCCAAAGACGGAAGAGGTCTCCTGCACGAGGCCATAAAATGTATGCTGTCTAACAGCTCCCACAACACAACTTGTGGTCTTGACTTTAAACATCCCGACATTCCCTCACCTAGAGGGGACTTTGGCAAGTTATTTTTAAGCTCTGGAAAAACGTAAAACAGAGATTGCTAAAATGCAATGGCCAAGCAAGAGAAAAACTCAACCTTCAGGGAGCCTTTTTTTGCATTTCTGAATTTTTTTTGTNGTTTTTTTTTTTTTTTTTTTTTCTTCTGGGCAGGAGGGGGGGTGTTAAGAATTGTTAGCAAGACAGTTTCCAGACCTTCATTTCGAGAAAGATTTTTGCGGGGAGAGGTTTACTCGCATTTCAAAGCGCTAGCTGTATATACCATGATTTACCTGTCTTCACATCGTAGAGAAAGGATTATCCTTTGAAAAGCCATGGAGGGATTAGACTCGAATTCTGGCCTGGATTTCTACAGTACTAGACAACTTCAAGAGCAGAAGTTCCCAGCTATGCTATGAATCATATTAACTCCCCACATGCTGGAATACAGCAGTAGTGGATGTAAGAATACCAGTTTTAAGACCGCTGTGTGCATACGTATCTGACAGTTTTCACATTAACCATTTCAGATCCACGTCGGTAGAACTGAGAAGTTCGTTTCAGTTAAGTTTCTGCTGGTTTCGTCCTCGCTGCGGTTGTATCCTTTCTCACTATACTGCTGGATTTTGCAAATGTTTTTCCTCAAACCCGTGCGCTCACTCCTACCTTCACTGGACAAAGGCAAGCAAAAAATCCAATGCATATTTACCTACTTCCATTTAGTATATTCCTTTGCTCTTAAGAAACTAATTCATGGGCGTGGAGAAACTGACATTGTCCTTTTAAAAAGTAGAAAGAAATCAAAATTATAACGAGGAAAATACTTAAAGCTCAAGCTAAATTTAAGCATTACGCCTAAGTAACTACCCTGTGCGTCAGGACCGCTAGGATCCAGCTTTGTGGCTAGCTACATTCTGAAGCCGCTGATCTCTGGCTCAGGGCCCACCTCATACTTAAAACAGAATACCATATTCATCTTTCAGCTGTTGCTGTTTGTCATGACCCAATAAACATGGCTAATTCTTCCATAGCAACTGCTGTTAAAATGTTAAACCCAAGCCACAAGGTGAAAGAAAAATAGATATTGAATACAGCACTTTGCGGAACGTAAGGTGACGATTGTACATGAAAAGAAATTCTGATGCCTGTTTCTTAGAGGAAAATACTCAGGTTTGGCACGTGGGCTGCAAACGGCTGTGGGCTTCCACGTGACCTCATCATTTGTTTGTGTATGAAGTCTCATCTCTTGGGAGACCACAACATAGATCAAGGTATTGATCTAAAAGTTTGACACGTGCTTTAGAGAAATCCGGGACTGCTCTGTACTTAGAAAGGTCCATGTACTCTTTCAGGCTTAAAGCAAAATAAACTTCTTTTCCTTCCTTCTAAGCTTCCCACAGAGCAGTTTTGGGTCAGCAGACTAATACAAAACAATTGTAAATACTTATTAGTAATAAGTATCTCTCTCTCATACACATGAATGCGCACAAACACACAGAAAGCAGTCGATGGAAAGACCTGTCAACTTCAGTGGTACAGAATAAGCCACCACGGACCATACTCTGGGTTCTTCTGGTCCCCTGTTGCCTACATGCCTCCAAAAACCTGCAGGAAGCCCGAGGGAAACACCAGGGACACACTCTCAATGGCATTCACGCTGTTGGAGTACAGTTGTATATAAGCACTTTGCTCTGCTAAATCTGAAGAGCTCTAAAGGGCACTATTTTACAGCTGAGGATAAAGACATAGACTAAAAAGAACTGATTAGAATGAAAACTGGGAGAAAGTTCAGAAGAAGCCCCAGACAGGATGGGCAGCTTTGCCTCCTACCTTACTTCTGGCTTCCATAAAGGTACTTTGTAGACAGTAGTAGCACCCCCAGACTTTTATTATCTCCTATTTACAATGGAAGGCATTCCCAATAAGTCAAAAGTAGGATAATAATTTTAAGATTATTGACAGGACGAGAAAAAAGTTAAGGATCATCTAGAGGAAAGTGAAAGCTCAGACCAGGAATAAAGTACAAAGCATAACCATACAAGCATGAGCGTTTTCTTCTTTACCGAGAAATCACTGTTCTTTTCTTGACACTTCAATTCAGATCTTTTTCCAGATACAAACTTTCACTGACAAAAATAAGCCAGAAGAAGGGAGAAAACATACACACACACAAGTGTTTCCATGGGGAGAGACATATTTACACTACACACAGGATCTCGAGCTGACAGTTTTACCAGTCCAAGAAGGACAAACTTTCTCTTATCATCCAGGAACGATTAGAAGAAATGTTACTCTCTTCAAAAAGCAGTTTCTCCTAAAGTAGCGTTGCTACTACCTCCTGCGTGACAGGTTTCTCTAGTCACACAAATTATACTATGGATCTGATCTTAAAGTCTTGAACTCCGCAAAACTCTCTGAAATTTTTGTCACATCAAGTGCTACCGAAATAAAATCAGCTCCTTCTCCGGCAGCAGCATAGGTAATCTCCACACAAACATTCCTTTTCCCGTAACTTACCTTTTATCTTGATCAGTTAAGGAGTAGAAGGCGGCTAATTCTGCAGGGCTTGTAGTCACTCCACATTAAAGATCACGCTTTTACAATCACAGCACGTATTCCTATAAACTAATACAGCAAGGACATACCGCAGCATTCTGTACCATTCTTTCTCCAGAAAGGAAAAGGAGGTTAAAGTTTCCATCCAGCAAAGTGATAGGCAAATGCATACAATCGCAAATGATATCAAGAAATAGGACTAGTTATTGCAGAAATACAAAGTGAGACTTTGCTTTTTTTAGAGGCAATGCTGGGTGTCTGAAGAGTTGTATTATGGTTCATTAGGTTACACACCTAACGAAGTCTTCTAACAGTTTCCTGAATGCTGCTCTATAATACGCATCGTGAAAGAGATTTCATAAATCTAACAATTCCTGTGCATTATTTGTTCAGGTAATGTTGGATGGCAAGCAATTCAGAGAGTTGTTTAACAGCTACCTTATAATGTTTAAAAAAAAAAAGTCCTGTAAGCGTCAGCATGTTAATTTATGAAGCACACTGGACTTATCTGCTGGCCCACAGCCTTGCTAACTTCATTCCGACTTTACTCTTTTGGAATGAGCTTATTCCATTTCCAGTGCCAAAATGGGCTTTAACTTCAAACCAAATAAGGCATCATCTTGCCAAATTTGGAGGTGATGTTTGACTGTAGCTATTAAAGGGAGCAGAACCACTGATGAGTGAATGAGCCGAAAAGAAAAACAACTCTTTCCTCACAGTCAGATTAAAGATTCTCCATCAGAACTTCTACGGGCTGTCAGAAGAGAAGGGCAAACCCTTTTCCATACGCAACAGCAAAACACATCCTCTCAGAAAACATTCAACTCTCCTAAAAGTAATTAAGCATGAAATCTCAAATTTCATGCTGAATTGCTGCACTTCTCAGAAGTGCTTTGCAACTTACTTCTTGGCTAGGAATCACAGTTAAAATATGAGCTGACATTATGTCAGGCTCACAAGGAAACTAATAAAGGAGAAGAGATTTCTTCCTTTGTCACAACAATATCTAACCCCTGTAAAACAGGCAAAGGCACAGCAGAAGTACTATGACAGAAGCAACACTTCAGGTAACCAGTGCACTAACCAGAATCTTAGCAAAACTGATGGAAAGTCAATACACGCATATGTCAGTTTGCAAACAAGTTATAGATGTGATTTTTCAAAATTAAGGTGAGCAGTGCCTCAATGACTTAACGTGACTTGAGCATCTCATTCCAGCCAATACGCTCTTTAGATCTTTTTTCACATACTAGTCATTGTTTTATTTATGACCCCAACTCCTCCTTTACATTTCTTGAAAATTAAAAGGAAGACAAGAAAATCATTGCACAAATTTCAGATAAGATGAAAACTCAAATGAAAATGAGCATAGCTGTAATTAAACAAGGGGTTGTTTTTTTTTTAAATAGACTTCAACGTCTACTTTCAACTTGCTTAGAAGTGTATGAAACAGTTCTGAAATACACCGTTTCAGTTAAAAAATTAATTTCCACTTATTTGGTTGTTAATTTAGATTGGATCTTTAACATAGGCTTTCAAAGGCTCTAAGACACCTACTCCCCACTTGCTAATTAGGAAGCTTCTTGGAGAAAGTGGGACGGTTGAAGTCTGTAGTTTCTGCAGTACTCTCAGAACAAATTTATCACCCTTGACAGATTAATGAGAATAAGAGGAAAAAAAAAAAAAAATACAAGACAGGACATTCCTGGCTTCCTGAGCCCCCAGACAGAAAATTTAAGAAGATGCTTATCACTTGCAGTTTGCTACTCAGGACGTAAACAGCAAGGAAAAGCACGACAGCTATGTGAAAAGTTTAAAACAAGAGGACAGTGGACCCAGATTTCTGTTTAAGAACAGTCACGAAGCTGAGGTCGGTTGGGAGGGGTTGTAGGAATGTCCTTCTCCACTTCACATGTATTTCCAGCCCGGAAATTTCTAACGCCTGGGAGAAAGGTACAGTACCAGAGCCCTGCTCCTCCTCTCTTTGCCAGGTGCATGAGAAGAATACCAGAGCTGCTTGTCATACCAGCTAGGAAAAGGAAAGAGGATTTCTTCTTTGTGAGGAAAAACTAAGGGTACTTCTAATTTATTAGACATCCACTAACCAAAAGCTGATAGGAAAAGTTCACCGGCATCCAAGTTATTAACCATTCCTGCTCCCTGACTGCGCAATTAGGAAAAACTTAAAACTGTACATAAATAGTCATATCTTATTGCTTTGGGAAATTATTTTAAACTAAGTAGCATTTATTGTAAGAAGATTTCCCATATACCCTTGTGTTTTGAAATAGAAACCGGGCTGTGCAGTAGGGAATACTCTGGCCTTTCACCTCTGGAGAGCCAGTTTAAGTACATGCTGTTCCACATGTGCAAGTGATTTTCAAGCTCCGTTTAGTATCCTAGGCTGTTGCCATCTAAACTTCACAGACAGTGGCCTAGTCCAGTACAGTCTAATTACGACAGAGACTGACCTCTGAAATAGGACAGGAGGTTTATGGCTTAGAATGCACACTCTGAAGGGGTGGAGGTTTTGTTTCTGCCTCTACCGGGCTTGATTCTAGTTCTGCAGCCTGCAGCAGAGCGTTCCATGAGTTTACAGAAGGACGAATTGGTTTTAAACATTTGCGACTTATTTTTCAACTCTTGATCTGCCAAATCGTCAGGAAAACAGCATTTCCTTCCATCAAGGCAAGGACATACTGGGAGGGAAAACAGGAAAGACATGGACCTGTTGGAGTAAATTCATAGCACAGCCATTAAATTCAGAGGATGTGTATTGGCAGGTAAGAAAAGTTGTTACACCAATGATCATATCGTACAACAAAACAAGAAAATCTATTAAAAGTAACTGTTGGCTTATATGGAAGCTTCAACGGCACAAGAAAAAAAAAAAAGACACCTTAAAATCTCACGCTGATACATATTTACAAGAAAAGATTTTCATAGCTATTATGAAAGCCAAAACGATGAGCAGAGAAAGCTGTAGCTAGGTATGTAGTTTGAAATCTGTACTATCATTACCTTGGAAGACTCACCTTACTCAGTTTCATATTGTTTTGTTAAAATGAATCTTTAATTTCAAGATTTGCTTATTTAGAAACTGCTTGGTACGTCTAGTGAAGCCTGTCCCAGGACAGTATTCTTATATGTAAGATGCCTTAAAACCAGACAAAAGAAAAGAAAATAGCCTTTACTTCACTGATGGGGATATACCTTTATTAAGTGGATAAAAGGCTCTAGCTTCAACCCAGCTCAGCTGGTCATTGAGGTCTAGTATGAAAAAAACAAACGGCTTTAGGGAGATAAGACAAAAAGCGTACACATACTCTGCAAAGGGGTGCAGGACTTTCTTAAAAGCAGTCACTGAGAAGAAACTAGGAAACAGCCTTATGTCACAAGTATCAATTCAATATTGCCTTTCAAAACTTTTTTTTTTTTTTTTAATTATAGGAGAAAAAAAATATAAAAGTTTGCATAGACTTAAAGCTGAACCCATGAGACATCAATAAAAC
>RSEF01000004.1:67673985-67698335 GCA_003993805.1 Himantopus leucocephalus | reverse complement strand
GTTAAAATTCATAAAAATAAGCGAGTCCAATGCTTATTCTTTTAGGTATACGATTGATTGGCATGTGAAGCCATGAGAATGGCTGTTAAGTTTAATAGGTTTAATAGTGCACCCATTTTGTGAAACCCCCTCTACAAACAGATATTAACTTTCAGCAAACGGGAACATAAATATCCTTTGTTTTCCTGATCATTTGGCTCAGTGGATCATTGGACAGTTCTGAGAAGATGGGACCTTTTCCCATGAGTGGTTTTCAGCAACAGGATTTGATAACCATCAGTCGAGGGCCTGATAGTCTCTCTCCCACTGTACAGGCAGATTCCATTTCCCTTTCAAAGCCTGATTTATTTATTTTTTTCAAGATCCACAAACTTTCCAGGTTATTTCAGTGACTTCTGCTTTGTGGTCAGAACCAAGAATGCTAGAGCAGTCTACTTTGGAATTAAAATTGCCAGATAACTGGCTATCAGTAATGGAAATCTGCAATATATTTTAATAAAATGCATTGGCAATTTAATATAATTTCAAGGTGCAATTGCATGAAACGCTTATGGAAAAGAACTGTTACATTTTTTCCTTCATGTTCTTAAGTGTGTTCCGAGTTGCTTTGTAGGTTCGCATTTGCCTTTGAGTCATTTGTCAGCCCCTCAGATATCAGGCAGGGCCATTCAGGTTTCTCATGTGCTTGCTTGTTCTCTTTCCAGCTGTTTCTGTCAAATACTGTTGGGTTTTCCCCCATTTAAAAATTATTTGTTTCTTCCTACGTTTCTGCAAAGCCTTTTTATATGCCTTCTCTCCTAATTGTTCCTATACTCCTATGCGTAACCTTTGTGAGTTTTAATGTTATACTGTTTCTGACTTGGTCTGGGATCAGTAAAGGACAAGCTCAGTAGCAGAGATCCTCAATGTGCTGGTGTGCAAGTAAGAATTGAGAGGAAGAGAGGAAGATAAGCATCCAATTTTTAAAAATTAACCAAACCTCTAGACCTTTTGAAATTCATTTAGCAGGTACGGGTAGCTAGTATTGACAGTGCTTAATTATGTGAACTTAACTGTGCTCCCAATTATAATGGTTAGTAGTTCTTTGGCTATTTATATTAGGAATAATTGTAGCTTTTTTGTCATATATAGCATTGAGGAATGTTGGACTTCATTAGGTATGAAACCAGCTGACAGTACAGTGCGCGTACTAGTGTTGTAAACAGTAGAAGTTGCGTTATTTTGATGTGTATTTTACGGAGAAGGGGAGTGAAGCTATTTGAAATGAAAATTGGTGATTGTGCCCCTTGGGAAAGGGCAAAATATAGTGTCAGCAAAACATGCAGATGCAAGCTTGCAAAGCTGATTGTTTAAGTACTGAAATGTTCCCTCTGTGATTCCATCACACTTTTACCTTAGAAAATAATAAGGATTAAAACGTTCCAGTGAATATCTTCTGCATTAAAATTTTAAGTTATAGGTATTCTTTTTGTCTTTATGAGCATGTTACAAAAAGTTCAAAACCAAATCCTGCTGCTTCAGCATACTTACTGAGAATATATTAAGGAGTCTTATGTCACCCCACACATTGGTCTGACTCTGTTAGTTAGATGTAACGTTACCTAACTGTGGGTCAGGGAAGAATATTTTTGCATTTAAGAGGAAACCAATGGAAGGAAACAGAAAAGGATTTTTCTTTCATGAATGAACGCTATTCCCGCTGATTCTGTTGGGAGTGGTAATGATGCATGAGAAAAAAAAAAACTATTGGAAGGAATTCTGTTTAGGTGGAGATTTATGCATGTTTAGTCTCAAATTGGTACATTTACATATCTGGTAGAAAGGAGCAGGAATGCATTGTTTGTCATACTGTATAAACATGGAAAATTTGATAATACTTGAAGTATTTAAGTGACCAGTAATTTGCAAAGTCCTGGAAATGAGTGCTGAAACTAAATCTGGCGTATGTTCCTGATGTCTTTGGTAGTTACAGCCTTGACAGACCCAAATTTAACCCTCAAATGATGTATTTCTCAGGAACATAGCTGTAATGATACGTGTAGTTCATGTCTTGAGAAAGATGGAGAAATAGTTGGATAATGCCTATTCCATTGGGATCTTGTGGGAAATAAAAATGTGAGGTAAAATTTTAAAGAATGTCTAAAAGATTGACAGTAAGGTGAATTCTGGGTACCAATGCTAAATATTGTATTTACTAAAAGATAGATACATCATCATGATGAAACGATTGGCCCTTCCTAATCAGGCTTCTTTTCTGTCACTGGTTTCTACATTTCCAGAGCGATGTAGAAAGCTGGTGTGATTGCTAGTGCTACCTAGTTCCCTGTTCCACTAGGGAGAAAACTGGGCAGGTTGTGTATACCGGAGTACTAAGCTAGGGGACACAATGAACACCATCATCTTCTGAGGTTCCAGATGCTGAAACCTCTTCCCGAGCATCTGTGCCTGGGCAGAACCACCTTGCTACCCATCCCAAAGTGAAATAATATGGAAATGCATTCCACGAGTATCCGTCTCCTGGATGGGCTCTGGCTACCTGCCAGGGGCTCATTTCTGCACCTGGAACATCTACGTTTGCCCAACAAGGGAACTTTCTGAAGGACTGAGAAGATGTGTAACGCGTTTAAACGCGCTCTGTCTTGAAGGTGGAGGTTTTTGTAATTACGTCTGCGGACACTAACCTACTGCATATCTACTTCAGCAACGTGCTCTCATACAGTAATCTTAAATNGCAGTAATCTTAAATCATTTCCAGACTACAGAATGAGTTGATTTGAACAAACACAGTTCCTGTAAAACAACAGCAAAGGAGGAAGCAGGGAACAAAAATAATCACCACTAAAGGCTAGAAATTTANACAGTAATCTTAAATCATTTCCAGCCTACAGAATGAGTTGATTTGAACACAGTTCCTGTAAAACAACAGCAAAGGAAGAAGCAGGGAACAAAAATAATCACCACTAAAGGCTAGAAATTTACAATTTTATATTAGTAAAAACAGTAGTGGATGCCTGGAGAAAAGGGTAAGAAATGTGAATTGCAGTCAGCAATTAACGGGACTTGTCTTTTTTTTCTTTATATTTAAGCAATAAAAATAATGGGAAAAAAATCACAAGCACCACAAGCACGACTGGAATTATTAATAATTTTTTCTCTGGTGGTAGAGCTTTAAGGAGTTGCAGAATATAAAAGCAGCAGTTTGTCCTCCTCCTTCCTTTTGCAGCTGTAAAAATAACCAGTAAAATGTACAGAATGTTGTCAGCTTGAACAGCTTTCTTGGTATCCTTTTATACTTGCAGTTACATTTTAGGAAAATGTTCTGATATTGAAGCGTCTGAGAGGTATTTTGAGATGACAGCAAGTACCTATTTAGAACTAAGTGCAGAAGTTTGACTTAAGTTTGTTTTTCAGTACATAGCTAGTCAAGAGAATACATATCTAGTAAAAATCATGCTACAACAGGGGAATTTTTAAGCTTCAAGTTTTTTTCTCTGGAGAGACTTCTAAGTTGATAGCAATTTAAATACAAGTGTGTTTGAACTTTTTCTACTGACGCTGTATGCAATAACAAAGATTGCTGTAAGGAACCTTCAGCTTGGAAACATGTAGTCTTTGCTTTTCTCTCTTCTCAGATTTTTAGTTAATTTTCTGTTTCATGAAGGAACAGAGGGAAAGGAGGAGGTAATACCAGTTTCTCTTTATCGTGCATTTATAGCATTCTCAGGAAAATGACATCAGGAAAAGAGTCCAGGGTCTGGAAGGAAGTTCCTGTGTCATCAGATTTCTTCCCCTGCCTTCAGGCAGCCACGTTTTTCACATACACTTGTCGAGTTCAGGCTCTTAAGTTTGACCACAGCACTCCTGGTAAAAGTGCTCCAGACCTTAATGACTGTCATGAATAGAAACTACCTTGTGATTTTCAACTTGCATCTAAGCTAAATGAAATGGTTAAGAGGAGTTCTTGTGCCAGCATTGTTCCTTTACTTCCTCCAGTTACGTCCAGTCCCTTGGTGTGTTTATAGAGAATGATCAGCCCTGGACTCCTGTGATGGATTCTCCTGTACCTGATGTTCTTTGAACTCTCGTTCATGGGAACTAGAACTGCTTGTGATTTTCAAGACAAGATCTTGAATAACAATATTAGTATTGTTATTTGCTAAGGGAAGTAGGCTTATGTGTCTGATACGTCGTTAGATATCCACCTAACTTAGCTTGTTAGTAATACTGTAGGCAGTTGCGATATCTTCAAGTTTTTATTCCTAATTACAACTTGGCAAACACAGCAAAAATCATAAATCCAGCTTCCATGTCTGTTCTGCTGCCTTTCCACGCTGCTCAGAAATCACCTGTTCTCTACTAGAATATCACTCATAATCAAAATTTCTCGACAGCGGTAGCAGGGTAACTACCCATCCCCCTCCTGCCTCTGGAAGAATCTCTGCAAACACGGATCTCAGCCTCTCCCGGTCAGTTAAACCAACTCATGCTCTTTGCAGCCCAGACGTGTCTCCAAGCATTTTGTGTCTCCCCAGATGATCCACTAAACCGAGCTTTTGTATGGACAGGTTTCCCTGACCATGCACTTACTGCTGCTGGCTGCGATGTGACCTATGTATGGCGTTCCAGTAGAAGTTTATGGCCATGTACAAATAATTCAGGCAGTGCAATTTTTTAATGACCTGATCAGTGCATTTCCAGATGATGTGCGTTATATAACACAGGTACGATGACAGTGGACTTAACATGAGGATGTCTTCACAATCCTATCAGCAAAAGTTAAAAGTTAAGTTTACAGAAACTGCGATGGCAGTTGTCTGACGGTGTTTTCTTCTTTGATTGTCTATCTGAAAACACTTCAATTAGAACTGGAGTATTCAGGTCCTTGTTGGGTGAGGCAATGTGATCTGGGGCAAACAGTATTTATGCTTATGTTTAACATTTAGCATAGAAATAGGTCTTTGGGGCCTACATAAAGCATATGCTTAAGCATATGCTCAGTGTATGCCTTGCTGGGTTGGATCTTAGTACAGGCTCCCTGCCATTTTGTTGTCTTCTTGTTGCATGTTAATGAAATTGAAACGTGAAACCTTCTCAGTTTTTTACTATAAGCACCATCTACCTATGCGCCATCAAATGTTTTTTCATACAAACAGTACATTTGCATATATGCCTTCCTTCTGCTTAGGGGCTCAGCAGGAGAGACCTCTGCTCCCAAGGAAGCTTTGGCAGTTGTTTCTTCATGTGAGTTGCTGTTGCCACAATCTAAACGTTTTGCCGTCTGTCAAGCTCTCATTGCTTTCCCATTGACATAGGCGTCCTGCTACAGCTAAACATCATAATTCTTTTAAAAACTGAGAGAAATAAAATAGTCAGCTTCGCTATTTTCCAGAACTAATGCGTCATACTTTCTATCCGCTCCTTCACTGAATGTATGAGTTGGCATATAAAGTACGTTGCAGAGATCAGGAATGCTGTCCAGACTCTTAATGATTTGGGTTAAAAGAATTTACTACCACATGCAAATATAGAATCCTGCCTGGTAATAAATATGTGTTTGTAGATTGCCTGCCATGTTTAAACTAACTGAATAAACAATCCTTGGAGTAAAATCACCAGCTGATTTGGCTCCTTAATTTTGCAGATATTTTCTCAAGTAGATTACTGTCTCTAGCTCAAACTGTGAAACTGGCAAACATTAATGCAAGTCTGACACTCCTCACGCAAATCTGGAAAGCTCTTGTCCTCTACATATATCTAGGCACTGCTGTCTACCTAAGAAAATGAAAATCTATCATTTTCCAGATCACACACACATCTATCCTGCTGTTGATCCATCTGCACTCTGTATTGCAAGCCAATTGCTCCTCTCACTGAAGGTCCTTGGGGTAGAATTCATTACAAAGGATGGGAACTAGAAAGAGCACATACTAGAATTACCTTTAAAATGAATATAAATACCGTATCAGAAAATTACATTTTAAACCTACTTTTTATAATGTATTTTGTGAAATGCCAGGGAGCATATAACAGGTAACTTAGAATCTGTTGAAAAAGGTCACTAGTCCGTTAACGCTGTCTGGTTGATCTCTGTCACCTTATAAACGTTGTCTTGAATACCTTGGGGAAAAACATTCAATCAGTTCAATTCAGTCAAACTCACAAGTTACCCTACAATACTCAGCACCGTGAACGCCTGTAATATAACTGTAGGGGCTGCTGTTGGTGGGAAGGAGGGTTGTAATTATAAATACTTTCTCTTTGAGCCTCTTTCATACTCTGACTATATTAAGTAGAATAGGTCAAAAATATTTTCAGATACAATCTATGTGGAAACTTGCCAGAGTGTTTTGCAACAGCAATAGAGTCTGTATGTTCTGATTCAAAACATAGCAGAGAAGGTAACTTACCACCTTGTTCTTCAAGAGTCTTTCAAAACCTATATAAGCAAGCAGGCAACTGGCATTCTACGCAGCTAGCAAGCCTTGGGATTCCAAAGGGGTCTAGACTCCATGGCTGTGGAGCAGGAGGCAGAAAGACCCCCCCCCAAAGTTATCCATGAGCTTGGATGTCTTTGATCTGATACTCCTGTGTGGCATTTAAGAATTTGCAATATATTAAGTTATTAATAAGGCTGTGACGATAATTTTTTGGAGTTCCTGTATGTGCTTTCAAAAAAAAAAAAGAAACCTCCTTTGCTTTACCTCCCAGTTCGCCTGCCAGGCGAGGTTTAGGTTGGATATTAGGAAAAATTTTTTCACTGAAAGGGTTATCCAACATTGGAATAGGCTGCCCAGGGAGGTGGTGGATTCGCCATCCCTGGAGGTGTTTAAAAAAAGGGTAGACGTGGTACTTGGGGATATGGTTTAGAAGTGGTTTTGTCAGGTTAGGATAATGGTTGGACTTGATGATCTGAAAGGTCCCTTCCAACTTCAACAATTCTATGATTCTATGATTCTTTCCAGAATTTTACATGGAAAGGATAGTCTAACTTCTGATGGTCTCTATCCTTAGGTAGTTATGGATTATGGTTATTAACAATGATTAACTTAATTCTTTGAATGAGGTGCAAGCAGGTAGTAGCATGTTACTACTCATTTAGGCTTTGATTCACAGAGCACTTATATTTATTTAATTGATGTTTGGTGGGATGTTAGAGCTCCTACCTTGTGGCTGTAGGTGCTCTAACATCTGATCAATAGTGGAACTAAACCTCTAACAGTAAAGACACACATCTTGTATTCATGAATAAACTGAGGGCGGGGAAACCTTTCTTGACTTCTCACTAACCCTTTTTATAGCTCCGTATGAATGTGGAACAGAAGGGGTGACAGCATGGCTCCCTGCAGCACCCCACACTTCAGAACTTATCAGGAACAGAAGAAGCGATCACAACTAGCTATCAGGGTCTCTTGGAGAAAGTAGAGCAGGTGTCGATGAGATTCCCACAAGGCTTTTCAGTAGCCTCTCTCCATGCAAAGTGTTGCTGAGCTGAGCTAATCTTTGTAGCGTTATCAAGAACTATAGGGAGTTCTCAAGAAGTAACACAGCAATATATATTCTGTATTTAGTGAAACTCTAGCAATGGTAGCTGCAGCTGTATTCAACCTGACAGACCCATTTGTGTGCATTCGCGCGGTCATTCAGTTCCTACTGCGTTACCTCTGCCAGATGAAGCCAACTATAGAAGAACACCCTGAAGAGTCATTCTGGATCTCCCTCTGCGAAAGTTAGGCACACTACTGTGGTTAAACTTGGTGTTCTTTTACCTCAGCATCTCAGATGAGGTGTGAGCTTAGTAGAAAACCTGCCCAATCTAGGTGACTCGAAAGCAGTCTCTGATTGTGCAAACTCATGCCTTCCAGTAGGGCTTTGTGTCTGCACAATAATTACTGGCATTCCTTCCGTCTCAGCGTTAGCTATGGAGGAGCTGAGTATCTTAGCTGATCATTGGGCACCTTTTTGGCAGTGAAGAGTGTCTGATGCTTCCAGTGGAACATTCATCTCACCTCTGCCAGGGGTCTATGTTAGAGCTACTTACAAACCCGTTCACAAAGAACAGTTTTCAGGAGGCGCTGAAGTAGGAACAGAAGGACAAAGCAAACAAAACCCTTTGCTCCCCCCTTTCCCCCTCACCCCCCTTCTTGAAGTAAGGATCTTAAAGACTGCTTGAGACAACGCTGAATAAAATGCTTTCAGGCATATGGCTGTTGAGTTCATTGCGTTTGTTTGGATCCTACTGCCAGTATCATTAAGGATTTGAATGCTACTTNGCCTCTGCCAGGGGTCTGTGTTAGAGCTACTTACAAGCCTGTTCACAAAGAACAGTTTTCAGGAGGCACTGAAGTAGGAACAGAAGGACAAAGCAAACAAAACCCTTTGCTCCCCCCTTTCCCCCTCACCCCCCTTCTTGAAGTAAGGATCTTAAAGACTGCTTGAGACAACGCTGAATAAAATGCTTTCAGGCATATGGCTGTTGAGTTCATTGCGTTTGTTTGGATCCTACTGCCAGTATCATTAAGGATTTGAATGCTACTTCATCTCCATCGAAGCAGAGAATTCCAAGTAATTTTAGTATTAAATGCAAGGCTTACTGTTTGCATGAGTGCGATTTATATTGCCTTATTTACATGCCTATTTGTCAGGGATGCAAGACTAATTTGTTCTTCAGCAAAATGAGATTAATGTGGAAATGTTAGTGATTTGTATGCAGTCCCTCGCTGAGCGTCAGCAATGCAGCCGAAGCCGTTCAGATAGAAAAACTCTTAGGAGGACAAAGCCGTAGTGCTAAAATTGAGTGTTGTCTGTTAAAACTTGAGTAAGAGTTAAGCACGCTTTATGTAAATATATCGAAGCCACCTGCTAGAAGTCGTTTTGGCTCTGCAATGTTCCAAGAGCTCTGTACTTGTTGGGTCTGAAAATAAATATCATGTTGCATTTCATAGCTTGCGTGCGGTACCATCAGTGATTCAGTTCCAAGCTAAAAGAAGACTTGAAAATGGTGTCTCCTCTAGCAGCCTGAAAACACTGCAGGAATTTGAGGTTTTAAGAATATTCTGTAGCTGTTACGGAAATCCAAAATTTCAGTCCAAGACAATTTATCAAAAAATGAATAAAATAGAATTTGCCTTAATTTTTAAAAGATCTTTTAGAAATTCTCAGAGAATTTCAGTCCAAGACAATTTATCAAAAAATGAATAAAATAGAATTTGCCTTAATTTTTAAAAGATCTTTTAGAAATTCTCAGAGGTAGTTTGCTGATAGCTGCAGCATAAAAAGAATGTAATAAAACTTTATTCACTGCCGCATATCTGTTTCCATAGTTCTCAAAAAGTTCAACGTGCATCTTTTTTGTCACAAAACTGCCTGAATAATGGCAACAGAGTTCTGATAATTTCTGAAAAACAGGAATTTTTTCAAGCAGTGGAGAATCTGGCCTCGTCATGAATACAAAAGAATACAGCAATATATGTGTTCCCTCAGGAGTACAGTTAATTCGGGGTTCCTGTTGAGTTGAGCTGGAATTCTGTTTCAATACTTTGTTTATTTGTATTAATCAGTATCTTGAGTCTCCTGTTATAAAAAGGGTCCCTCACGCATACCTTCCAACTTACTCCAACGTAGTCGGGCAGTTTATATTATTAATTTATTTTGTGAAGCTGTATTGCGTTAAAAATGCTGATTTTCCCCATTGTTTTATCCTGAACTTGATGTGGGAACAGTTCAGAGGGAGAATGACTTTTTTTAACCCTCAGTATTTTGGCTTCCAGTGTGTCTGCCCCCTCAGTAAAGTAAATTATAGCGGGCAGCATATATGTAATGATACAGCTGAGATTGGGCAGTATGCAGCATGCCAACCGTTTCTGCATTTATCTTCGTATCTCTAAAAGAGCGTGAATAGAAGAGGTATTAAAGCTCCTGATCCTAAGATAAAGCTGTGACAAAACTGGCAGTAGATGGGAAATAGCATCTAGTTTGTCCTGTGACATACTGTCAGTAGGTTAAAGTCGCCGGTTAATGTAGGATATCACGCTTTTTCTGCAGCTGTAGTTTGGGTTTGTGGGGTTTTACTATTTGTTTGTAAGAACTGTATAGAGCTTGAATATCTAACTAAAGAGATTCAACCTTTGTGTGCATTTGGCATGGTTTTGGTGCAAATTATTACTTTACAAAGGCCATTGGATGTACAGTGACGTGATTCCCTATTGACTCTTGAAACGGATTCCTGTGGATGCCAGGATGTGTGTCGTGGTTCTGTGCATGGCAATACAGTCAGCCACATTAAGAGTGTCAGCGATGTTTGTAGAGACACATTAAATCACTGGATGAAAACAGCCACATCTCCTGCTTACAAACCATTGAAAAAGACCTGGTAACTTCGGCTGCTTAAAAAACGTTCTGAGACCGACTCTTTATATCTTTCTGTTTGCACAAAGGAGTGAATAAAGCTTATAAACAGCCTTTAAAAATATTTCCCCATTCCTCTACGGCAGTAATTTTTAGCGTATAGTTTCACGACCAAAAGTCAATCACTAGTTTTTTATGCCAGAGCAAATGTTTACAACAGAGATACTAAACCCTTGAAAACAGAGTAGCTTATAATGGAAGCGACAGCTCATCTTTAACTTTGGAAGGACAAGCGGTACCAATTTAATTAAAGCTGTGTTAAAATAGGACTGTCATTTGTATGACAGGGATTCTCCACCCCTCCGAGAAGTCCTGCTGCCATTTTGTACCACACATACTTGTCTTGTGCAAATTAATAGATCGTTTTATTTTCCGCAGGAAATCTGAAGACTTTTATAGCAAATCCTCCAGTGTCAAAATGAACACAGGTATGCTGCTTCTGTGAGATTTTTCTTTACTCTTTAAGTGTTGTTTAGTAAGCAGAGAAGGTCCCAAATTTACTTGAATTTTCACGAACAAATTGTACTTTAGTTGGTGCTGAACTCAAATGAAGTACATATTTTACTAGTATGTCTGCTTATGTGCATTTGTGTTCCATATATAAAATTTACATACATGTTTTTCTATGTATGGATATATATGGATATGTGAAATATACATGCATGTTTAGCTTTCTGTGCTTAAGTTATAAGTAGCAGTTTGGTATGTGTATGTTTTATGTAAAAATATGTAGTATGAGGACATAACAGCTAAAAACAGTGGTGTTAAAGCATCACATTTTCCTATGAAAATGCACATGCTTTGAAAATGCTTTGTTTTCATTCCCTACTTTCATTAAATTAAGGGCCATAAAAATACTACCCTGTATTATTAGCTACACGTGCATAATCGGATGAGCGTAACTCTTTCGTATTTGGAGGGATTTGTATTTTCTCTCAAGCTGCTGTGATAGATGTACTGACCAAATGAAGTACTCTGTAGGAACTTATGATCTGTGACAACGTGCTGATGTTTGCTCCTGAATCATCGAAGTCAATAGATAGTGCTGCTGGTCTTGCTGGAAGTGGGAATAGACCTCTCGAAAGAAGACTGGTGAAATCCTGGCCAGGATTCAGTTGCAGTCAACTCTTTGTGCACCATAGGTGAACTGTCTGGTTTGCAGATTAACTGTGGCACATGGGTAGACATCCCCATCCTTTCCAAACCAGTTGGTTTTATCATTGACCAAAGGGCTTCACCATGACAGCTTGAAATAAGGAGAATGGGTTACGTGGAACCTGAGGTCCTGAACTACCTTTGTAGCCAGTTTGGGTGTTTCAGAAGCACACTTTAAATTGGAGGGATTAGCTTTTCCATGGTATAGGCTGCCATGACCTAGAGCACTGGATTAATCAGCCTTACTGGCTTCCTGTTATCTCAGTGACTGGGACTCGGTAGGACCAGGTTCTTGGACAGATTTTTTAATACAAAGTTGAAATATATTGGCTCAGTTGAAACTACTACATTTTTAAATATAAACAGGAGAATTTAAAATTCTCAGTTGCGTTTGTGGGGGTTTTTCCCCAAAGTTTTGGTTGTTCTTAATTTTTACAGACGGTGACTAGGGTGGTGTGTTTTTCAGTTATGGAAATGCTGTTTGAAATTTGCCCTATCCTCTTGCATTTTTAGTGAAGACATCTTTCCTAAACATGTCAGTCTGTATAATTAAGGTAGTACTGAAACACTGGTTGCTTAATAGAACTGTAATTTCAGAAGTAACTCAGCTAATCATCATGTGTTTGACTGTGATTACATTGTGCATTGCAATCATAGGAGTTAAAATCATATGATAGATGTCATTTTATAGCTTCTACTTTGAAAAATTTGGATAGTTTCAGAGCAGTAAATTGCCAGTTTGTGCTACTCCAGCTCTGAAGTATGACTTTGTTCTATGTTGTACTAAGATTTTTCATGTAAGCTAGAAATTCTCAAGAGAAATAGACGTAAGATTTAAGTCAACCATATGGCTGAACGACTTGGATTGGGAGTCTTCTGGTCACACAGGAGCCTTGAAAACTTAAAATACCTGAATACACCTGAAATCCTTTCCAGTTACTTAAGGATATAATGATTTTCAGCTGAGCTTTAATCTCCTCTGCACTTACAGAGTGAAAATATTTTTCATCTTGCGTACGTTTGATATTAACGTGCATGTTACCAGCTGCACCAAAAGGAGGTATTGATAAAAAATGTGGTATTTCCTGTCAGTTCTATTGATGTAGATTGTTTCCAGACTGTAAAAAAAAAAAGAATAAAACCCAGTGAGTAGGGTGTAAAAGTGAACGTCTTGCACCTATCTGTTGATAAAGCATCACTTCACTAAGGAAGAGAGTGACTGAGGTGGAAGCTGTTCCGCATGGTGTTCTGGTCTAGTTGTTTCCTTTTTTCTTTTTTCTTTTTTTTTTACACTATGTTGTATTTGAACATAAAATGAGTGGTGCGGTTCTTTTTTTTTATTTTTTTTTATATTTCATTGCTTTATAACAGGAATTTATGCATGACGCAATTGGAAGTCATCAGATACTAGTGATTTGCCACTAGTTTGTTTTAAAAATACGCATTTCATTAATTACTTCTACAGATAAATGAGCACTCTAGTTTGATGCCAGTAACTGCTGAAGTGGCAAAGCTAGCCTGTATGCAGCTTTAAAAAGAAAAAGTAAATCTACTGCTTAGAGTGGGCTCCTCTAATCCAGCGTTCCCTGTGGCTGCAGACTTGGCAGCCTGTCTCAGCGAACCCTGCAGAAGATATTTTTGTCTACAGAGAAAATGTTTTGAAGAGCTTTGGTTTTCAATACTCTACCATATATGGGAGGGATTTTTTAGCATTTGATGTTAATTCTGTACCACATGTTAGGAAGGAATGTTCAACAGCATAAGGCAATGAAACATGTTTGCAAAAGCAAAGAAATAGACGTAAGATCTAGGGGAGGTTTTCAGAAGGACCAAAGGTACTTTGGCTCATAGTTCCTTTTGGTGTTCAAATGCCATCCTAATTTAAAAATAGTATTCTAACGGAATGTGTGCCTTTTTAAACCCAGACTAAGCAATCATCAATAGAGTAATATTTTAAACTATATATAGGGGTTTTCATCAACAACTCTTCAAGTACTTCACAGATTTGATGAGCATCATTAACTTGGTGAGACGCTTTGAGAAACTAAGTCACAGAAAACCTGAGCTACCCATGAAGCTCACATCAGATTAAAACACAGGATAAATGTGCTTATTGTTCATACTATATATGTGCATGCATAGCTGCTCTTAGGGGAGAGGTAATTGCATTGAGGAATAATGAATGGATATAAGTTAATGGGCTAAACCAGATTCTTAGTGTCCATCCATGAATATTTTCGCTGAGTTTCACATAGATAATTCTTGGTAATTGCATCTAATTTTAAAATTATTAAACAAGTTAGCTGTTTGCAGGAGATGAAGCACATAAAGAGCAGCCAAGAGTGAAAAAGTATGCAGTTCTGGAAGACTGCAAATATTTTGTGTTTGTTAAAATTATTAATGGAATTCATCACATGCACTAATCTCTTAAATTTTATCTGGGAGACAAGAATAGAAATTCTTGGGTCCCTGCAGAGTTCCTGAATAGACTGTGAAGCCACTTTTAGATCACTAAAGCAAATTAGGTGGGCTTGAGTGCTTCAGGTATTCTGCAAAGGATTTACTTCTTTAATCATTATTTGTTGTAATTTAGCAACATCAGAGAACCAAATAATACTAAGTTCGCCTGTGTAGTCAATGTTGGGTTACGTGATAGAAGCTCCTCTGCACCCCCCCACAAGGAGCTGGGAGAACCAGTGGCAGGAGGGGAAGCCCAAGTAACAGTCTGCCCTGCCAGGCTACTCCCACGCCCATCACAGGAGCCATCAAAGGTCCATCTCCACAAGCCTCGAGGAGTGCAAGGGCAGGCAAGAACCCAAAATAAGGACTCCCAAGGAACATAGGGAGGCACAAGAGCCTCCCTTGTCCAGGTCCCTCCCAGGACCATCTCAGGAGAGCCTCAGCCCTGGGGTCCAGGCATGGAATGAATGGCAGGCTCAGTGTCTGAGCCCAGTTACTGGAAGGATCCACCCTGTACATGTGTGCCTATATATTCTCACTGGTGGACCTTCGTCCTGCTCAGCCGGAGGCTGATAAGGCCATTGTGCCATCTGTGTTAGTTTGAGTGTGCTGAGGGTCTGTCATCTGCATGGCCACCCATGTATGTATGGGGTGTATACATGTGCTCTTGTGCGTGTGTCTGCTGGGGGGACATCTCCAGACTCACTGCTGGTTGGACCTGGGGACATGGAAAGGCAGCAGCTTCGTCTGGCTTGGACTGGTGGATCCAACACTATGTATTTGCCTCAGAAGGCAAATAGGGAGTAAAAATCCCTGGTCTAAAGACTTCTACACTTGATTCACTGAGCAGACAAAGGGGAGAATGATACCGTTCACGAGTACAGTGGATAGAATAATGATCAGCAAACATTATGTTTGGGCGCCATTTTTCTTTTCTTTGAGCTGTAAGAACTTATTAAAAAATTCCTGCCCCCAGCTGCTCTCTCGCACCTCTTCACAAGAGGTCACCATCCTTTCGTCTTTGCCAACTTGGTTTATGCCACTGCTTTTACTGACTCTCAGAAAGTCTTTAAAAAAAATCCGAACACCCCATGTTCCTAAATGAAAGCGGTGGTGTTTTGAATTGGCTCCATTCTACTTTGGAGCAGGACCTGACCAACAGACTATTTGTCAAATAGAGACATAGCTCGCTCAAGGTGATGCCGTCTGTTGTGGTGGGAGCAGTTGTTGGCATGGGGGACTTAGGGGGAAAGGGTTAAAGTACGTATTTGTGGAGAGAGACAGAATTAAGGGAGGGAGAGACAAAGAAGCGAGGAAAGAAGAGGAATGGAAAAAAGGCTGAATTGAAAAATTGTAGGAGAGGAGATGGCAAAGGGAGAGGAGCTGAATGGTGAGCTAACAAGAGGAAGAGAGCATCCAGAGCACGCCATGGAGAGCGCTAGGATACTTACACACATACGCACATCCTCCTAGCTGGAGGGCAAGCCACCACCTCGCCTGTCTTTTCCAGTCAGTGGGTGTCTCTCTCTTTTTCTCTCCTCAAAGGTAAGTCTGCAGCGTTGATCCTAACATTCAGGAGTTTGTCTCTATATGGCCCTTGCTCTGCAAGATACTGTTGGAAATACGTCTCACCAGATAATCGTTTCCTCCCCTTTCTCCTTCGTTTTCTGCAGTACCTGCTACGGATGCTTAGTTGTTTTTCCCTGATTTGGTGGGAGTATGTAGGGCTTGCAAAAGAATATCTAGGCACCAGCCATGCCAAGTCCTGATTTGAGCTGGACTTGCATTTGAGGCAGCTGTTTTGATTGGGAATTATTGCCCAACTTCATCTTTTATTACTGCCTGACGACCTTAGCTGATTCAGATCCTTTGCTTCAACGTTAAAACAATACCTAGAAAGACAGGACTCTCACTCCTGAAGAACTGGCCATGTCAAAAGTGTAGAGGATTGTGTGTATGTGTATGCATATTTGCACACATTTCATTTTTTTATATATGCATACAATTTGTATAGGTTGTTTCACATATCCACATTTGTTCCTTGAGTAACAGCCGTGCAATATTAGCTGCTTATAGCTTGCAAGTGAAATGAGCAGATGATCATTAATTCAGCCTCCCTTACTGTTTTTGAATTCTCTGTTCTCTAGACTTAGAGCTTTTTGATATTAATTGGACTTCAAGAATCTGGGTGAATATAGTCAGTATTTGCTGGGAATTTGATGGAGCTATGAAAAAGGAATACAGGCTGGAATAAATAAGCCTTTTGAAGTTCCACTGTGTAAGGCCGTGCAGATAAGGGAAGCGGTTTGAAAACTGCCTCTTTTTGAGGCAGCGCGCAGATTCTTCTGATCTTCATTCAGACACGATGCCCTTGACTTAGTGGGAGCCTGGCCTGAACAAAAGATGGGGAGATGGAGTCCATCATGCATAAATATGTGCTTGTTCACACACATTCATAATTTATTAGAAATTTTGCACAGTCCAATATGGTATATTTGTGAGGTTATGTCTTAACTGAGTGCTAATTGACTCTCATTATTTTGTACAGATACTGAGAATCTTATTGCAGGTACAGACTTGTATATGGGCTTCTATATATAGGGGTAATTGTTGTATGCATATATCTATATAGCCAGTTACATCATCTGTTTTAGCTATCTTGTATGAAGCCGTGTCAAGTACTTTGCGAGATAATGGGTCCACTAAGTATAAAAATCTGAATCAGTTCAGTTACACTAAAAATTAATTTGAACCAGAATTTCTTGAAGTTACAATGATGGAATATTTGTAGTCAGTTTTCTCATTCTCTTCCTTTCCTCCCATTTCAGTTTCTCTGTCCTGAAATTCAGGAAGGTAGCTCTTGAAAAAATACAAATAAAGCATTGCTTTGTTTGAATAAAAGATGTGACAGTATAACAAAATTGTTTGCCTGTTAGCTTGTATTAATCAAATAAAGCATGCTGCCGAAGTCTGCCAATATTCAGATAAGAACAGAACCTCGCTATCAACACATCATCAAATCTCCTTGGAATTACTTCTGCTATATGTTGGGGAGGGAATACAAGAATGGAAAATGTGACTTTAATTACCATTGCCATTCTATATTTATGTAAGCAAACTGAAACAAGTGTGCAGATTTGATAGCCGTTGTCTTCGTTTCACATGTACACCACCGAGAATTAATTGCGGGTAATGTATTGCTTTCGACTGTTGCTGACTGAAGTCGTTTGGCCTTTTACCTCGAGACTTGGAATTGGCAATGAGTCTTCGGAACCGCTTACACCTGGGGCAGTGGCTCTGATGTTTGCCAACGTTAACAACTCTTTAATGCGTATCCTGCAAGACCTGTGGCCAGAGGGCTCCGCTATTTCGGGGGAATATCGGAATGAGCAAAGAAATACCAGGAGCTCACTTCTCTTGCTGACGTGGGTTAAAGATGCCTCTGTGGCTCAAATTACTGCCATCATAGGAAATACTTTCTACTAATAGGTTGCAGGTCTTCCATAAGTATAAGTTTGTAAACCTCCCTGTCATAGGACACAGATATAAAAACCCTTAGGGGCTCTGTCGTAGTTGTGGTTCTTCTTGACTTCAGCGGCGCTCTGTATGAAATTTCAGTAATATCAAATATGAAAATTAGAACAATTATTATATTGAAGAGCAGAAAAATATTCTAGTTAAATGTAATCAGGAAGAATATTTATTAACTTGCTTTTACCACTGTGATAGAGTTTCTAAAAAGCTCATGGTGGGGAAGCTACCTTCTAATAATAACAAATTATTTATAAAGCAGAATGACAGCTCCAAGTGAGAGAGGAGCAGAGAGTAAGGAAAGAAAGGAGTCACACAAGCTCCAGAAGAAAGGGTTTTTTCCATTCCTGGTTGTTTAGAGTGATTTTAGATTTCCAGTCATTCCTTCGGGATGTTATTGGGTTCCATTAGATAAAAAAGAAGAGGGGGGAGGGCGAACAAGGATGTAGCACCTAAACAACAAAAAAAATTATGCCATTCTTAGTAGTTTTGTTTCTTGAGCTTAAAGGATCCAAAAGACTGAACAAAAGCACTTTGTCAGCTGATCAAACATAAGCTTAGTTTATGAATGGTGTCTTTCTCATGCATACAATGAAATGATTTTACCGTGTGGATTATTGATTAATATTACTCTGGAATGCTTAATCCTTCTTCTTGATTACTTGGTTTTTTTTACTAATTATAATTAAGCAGTCTTTCAGGTAACAGAATGTATATATTTCCCTAATAGATTAAGTATTAAATATTGCTTTCTTTACTTATTTTCTGTGAGGTTTATTGTTGTTCCAAGCTCGTGAAATTTTGTGTATTCTGCTAAGCTGCGAAACTTGCAAATTGACACGTTCCTGCAGCGGTGCCCTAACTGCACGCTTATTTTCCCGTACGTTTGGCGTGTCTCACCCGGTGATACGTTGCATGTGCTTGCTCCCTTTGTCTGGGGCTGCTCTCTGTATTGTTTTGTGCTTCCAGATAGCGGTGGGTGTGCTCGCAAACGTGCTGCCATGTCTGTCACGTTAACAGCTGTGAAGAGAGTTCAGAGTTCTCCAAACCTATTGGCCTCAGGTATATCCGCTAACCAGGGAGCTGCTCCTCCTGAATGGCTTCTCTGTAGTGTTATGCATTCCTGCAATATTACTCTGCAAGGCGGACAAGGGTAACCGTATTTTCTATTCCACTGACAGGTCTGTTACTTCTACAATGCTCTTTAAAAAGTAGCCTTAATTTCTCTCTGCCTATGCTTAGTAGCCATAAATGAAAAAAAAAAAAAATAAATAGGAAGACTTAGAAAAAATCAGTTATTTATAAATTAATTTTGCCTTTGGTATGTATTTTAGGTCTCACGTCCCCTGTTTTGTTTCAGGATAACACAGCATGAAAAGTAGCTTTTGTTTATTAAAAACTTTGGTTTTTTGCAACTTGCTTTAAAAACTCATCTCAAAGGCAAAGAATCTGAGTGTTGTTGCAAAATGATCGTCAGAAGCCAGATTAGCTTTAAAAAAAATCACTTATCAAGCATGTTTTCCTAAAAATGTTTAAAACAATAAAAACATGCAGAATATTCAGTAGACAGGCATAACTGCTGCTTAGCAATACTCATGTCTGGTTTTTGCAAAATTAAATCGTAATGGTTATCGGCTGCCCAGGTTCACTGGTGAATTAATTTACTCTAAGTATAAATCAGTAAAGAATCTTGAGTGGCGTAGACTAATTTACACCAATCTGAACCTGCAGTGTTCACGCCAAACAAGCATAATGCAGGAAGCTGAATAAAGAATGAGCCAGAAAAAAATTGAGAGATGAAGTCCTTGTTTTCTAGATCTTTTCCAATATAAGACTAATCCCCAGGAATAAGAATTGTTAAAATTTATGAAGCAAATCAAAAATTTGGTTGCTGCTCTTTGTAAAGATAGTGGAAGGGCTATTGGGATTATTGCATGTATGTAAATTAAAGAAAAGGTTGGCTTCTTATTTCTTAGCAACCCTTCTAACAAATTTTTATTATTTAAGCGTGCAATACAAGCTTCTTAATGTCTTGCTTTGTTGCACTTAAAGTTGGTGATAAGGAGCACTCTTAGTACTATAATTATTGTACATTAAAAATATTTTCAATTTCTTTAGAGATGTAATTTTGGTTTCTCTAGGAGAAAAAACACTAATATATCTACAAGTAAGGCAAAACATCACCAGAATTTCGAATCTGTTCTGTGCTGGCAGTCTGTATGTATCAGTTTCTGTGTTTTGCTTTGAAGTGATGAAGAAAGCATCACACATTCTGGTGTGAAGGGGGAGAGAAAATCCTGACAGAATCTCTAGGCATCTTTCTTGAGGTTGAATTAAACCTTTCCAGCTCATCTTAAAGGAATGCTATTTCTTTTGATATCTAGATTTTAGATGGTAATATATCACAGTATTCACTGGAAAAAAAAACAAAACAAAACAAAACACAGCAAATGTTTGCTTATTATTGGCTGTCTGAAATAGCAGTGATTAATTAATAGTAACTCAGCACACTATAACCTTCTGTAGAACTTGTGCAATAAGCTTTGCACAGTTACTTATAGTCTAATATTCTAAGGTGTGCTTAGGTAACAGGAAGGAATTAGGTAACTGAACAAAAAGACTCCTACATATTTTTCAAGTTGTGTCATCGCGGGTTTTTTTCCTAACACGGATTAATATTGGCCGTTTCTTTTTCAGGGTCTGATTCTCAGTCTCCGGATTCAGGTAAATAAAACACTGTGTTATTTATGCATCAGTGTAATACCATGTAAGTGGATGAATTATAACGATCTTCCATTTATTTGATTTCATTACTCCATATATCCACATTCTTTAAGGAAAGCACCACTGAAATTGTAATAATAATTGCAAGTGGTTAAGACCTCAAATTCAGGTCTCATTTGAAAGCAGTATTTCCTGTAACACAGTATACGTTGTCAGAAAATGAATTGTGTGGGAGAATACAGACTGCTAATTTGCCACCTTTAGCTTCAGTGGCACTTGCAATTTCATTTTTAGTCCCTTACTCAGGATTGCAAGTTCTGCCCACCCCACTTAGCAGCCTGCTCACATAATGTGTTACTTTTCCCAGCCTCTTACAATATTTTGCCTTCAAATCTGTAACTTGTTGAGGCAGGATAGTATCCCCCTCTATGTTTGGACAATCCCTTGAGAGCTTTCCAGCTCTGAGGATAGAGACAAAACATGGTTAGTTGGTTGGTCGGAAAATCAAGGTGTCACTCAGATTTGGAAATAAGATTCATTATTGGAACAACTAATCGGGTATTGTGGTGAAATTGGGTGAAACTGCCATGACCAACTAACTTTACATGACCTGGGATGTTTTTCANCTCAGATTTGGAAATAAAATGCATTATTGGAACAACTAATCGGGTATTGTGGTGAAATTGGGTGAAACTGCCATGACCAACTAACTTTACATGACCTGGGATGTTTTTCAAAATACAATGCAGCTGTGAAGTTCAAGAACCGAATCTGTGAAAGTACTTCAGCCTGCTTTATACAGGGGCTGATGCACCAACGTCTCAAAAGGACTCCCAAGGTTAAAACCCACAGTCTGTATGAAAGCTGTGGGGAGGTATCAAACTGCTACCGGCAGTATTGTCAATGCTTGAGTTTTCTAAATTTTAAAGATCAATATTGTGTAAAGTGGCAGCTTTAGCCCCATTCTTATAACTTCCATGGCGATAACAGCAGCAATGTCAGTTGTGTAGTAGCTAAACTTTTCCACAGTTTGTTTAACGGCTGGGTTGCTGTGATGATGGCAATATACAGATCTACTAATCACAAAAAAAACTGCTTTGATTCTTTTTTCCTTACAAAAGCTTGGAGATCTTACAATGATGGAAGTAGAGAGGCACTGAACGGAGATGCTAGCAGTTCATCTCTTACAGCAAAAGGTTTTAGGAGCGTGCGGCCAAATCTACAGGATAAAAAATCACCAACTCAGGTAAAACTGAACACACCAAGTTTCATGCTGTGGCATTTGTGTGGGGGTTATTCTTGGGGGATAGCATATATAGATGGGATACCTCTGTGGAACATTGTCCTGATGTCTTCCAGATAGTTGAATCACCTGTTCATATGGGTCATTACAAACTGGTTTACTGCATAGATAAAGTATTCTCCACACAGGATGCATGCCTCCAGGTTAATTACCAGAAATTGCTTTCAATGAACAAGACAGCCAGCTTAAATGAAAGTAGGTCATACACAAATAAAAGCTTTCTAGGCATGTTCCCAGACTTCAAAGAGTATTTATTAATATTTTACACTCGGAGAAATGCATCGGTCATCAAAATAATATCTGAGGATAAAGGTTTATTAATTATAAGGTAGACAATGCTTCTGCCTGTTTTGCAGGACAAAATAATTAGAGCACACTAAAAAAACACAGTGCTTAACTTGGAAACATATTTATCTGTCCAAAAAAAGATCAACATAGCAATGTCAATACTGTCTCTGTTACTATTTTAATTCAAAGGTTTAAGAGGCTCTATGTGTTTCATATATGTGTGTTACCTGTGAATAATGGCTTGTTACCCATCGTGGAGTAAATTTTGGAAATTACTTACATATGTGAACAATTTCCCAGGAGTAATTCTTATTCAGTGTAATAATTGGTTTTTTTAAAAAAGAAAATGGACTATTGTGGGCTCCCTTCTGATCCCAGTTTACTCTGAGCAAATGGAACATCTGGCTTTCTAAACACAAGCTGTACAGCCCTGCACAGTAAAAGGTGGTGGGAACGTGACCAATTCAAGTGTCCATTGAATTGAGCAATGTTGGGATGAAGCCCCTTAAGTTGCTAGTTCCTTTATTTAACGATAAAAGTCAAACTGAGTTATATCTCCTGCTAACATTTACTTTCTTTCTGTTTCTTCTTCAATGTTATTTTGCTGTGTGTGGATGCTTTTGGCAAATAAGGCACCTCTGCCACCCCCTAGAAAAGAAAGTTTTCGGAAAGCAAGAGTTACTAATCAGAGGAATGAAATTAATCTCCAGGCCGTAACAACTGGTCCAGCTAAACACCTTCCCACAGATACTGCCTATTGCACTAACGAGGAGTCTGTCCAGAAGACAATGTCTTCTCAAATATCTAACACGAGTGTGTCCTATGCACAAAAAATCACTAAACCACTGACCTCCGTCTCCAGTGGAGGCACAAGCACAGTAGCTGGTATTAGTACTACTCTCCATCAAGGCCAAAGGCAACAGTCTCAAAAACGTAGGGTATCTACACTGAAATTAACCCGGACACGCGACGCAGCGAGTAGCATTCGTTGTAATACCCAGCAACAGCTCAAGCCTGTTGAAGTGGCAGTATTTCCACAAAGGCCTGTCTCACCTGCCTGTAACCCCGTGCCTGAGAAACACACAGCATCTCTTTCCATTCAGATAGCTCCCATCCCTGACAGTAAAGCAGAGCCTGAAATCCAAGAACATCCACCTAGTATTTCTCCAGACACTTCAAAGATGGCTTCAAAGGATTTGGGACAAAAGTCTACAGTTCTTCCTTCTTCACAGGCTACAGAATGCCATGTGGTATATTTAATTTTTCCATCTTTTATTTTAGATCATTCATGAATCACTTAATAACCCTCTGTTTAGTTATACTTACATTATCAAAGTTAGACCTTGTGTTTTCTGGGTAAAACTACCTGTCACATGGATCGAAACAGAACTGAACAAAACCTGAAGTTTTTGGAAGGGTATTGCAAAAAAAAAAACAAAAAACAACCAAAACATTAAAAAAAATTAGCCCAGCTGAGCTGGAAGGTAGACTTCTTTGTTCCTCTGTGCGCACTTTATGGGGTGCAAATGCGCAGTAGGAAATTAGTGAATTGTAGGGATGCATGTACTGAAGTCGCTTTTCCTAGAGGGGGTTGCATTAGGCTTGGTAGAGTTAGGTAACGGTTGGACTTGACGATCTTAAAGGTGTTTTCCAGCCATAACGGTGCTATGATTAAAGCATTATGCTGCCATAGGTGCTGGAAGGATCAAGTATGTATAGAAAAGGGGTTAGGGGAGTTCCTGCAAATGCAGCTCTGCCAGTTTGCTAGGCCCACCAAAAAATAGATTTTCCTCAGTCGGTGCTTTCTGCAAGGCTAGTCGCTGCTGTCGCCTATGAGTCCCATGCAATAGCGCTTTTTAAAGAAAAAGGGTTGACAAAATCTTTTGTCAACCACATCTACATGAAGCATCACAAGGCACTGAACTTTTAAGTCCCTCTGTGTCCCCTATACGCTATGCCTACTGAGATGAAAACTCTTTGTTGACTATACTGATCTCCTCTAGGAGAAATGGGAGTATCGAGCACACGATATAGGACCAGAGGAGTCGGAGCAGAGTTGATGGCCATTCAGAAAGTTGCCGAGTCAAATAAAATAAGCCTGGGAGCAATAAAGCAGCAGCGAATACAGACAAGGCAAAAGGAGAGATTAAGATTTTTCTATTTTAAAAGTTAATTATTCTAGTATATCTACCAATATACCAGCTTTTCTGAGTTTGAAAGCCCTTCGGTTGGAGGTAGGGATTGCTATAGGTCTAGGCACATCTGCCTCAAAGCTTTGTCTGAGCGAGGATCCCGTCATGGGGTATTTGTGTTCATCTAGTTCTGCTGCAATCGGTGGGGCTACTCTGAAGTAAGTACAGCACAGTCTTGCAAATTTAAAGTCTGTTGACAGCCCTGTTGTCAATAGCAGGAACACATCTGCTCGCTCGGACTGTGGTTCTCGCAGAGCATCACGTTCCACCAGGTCTTTACTCTGGAAGCAACA
>RSEF01000004.1:67650958-67673885 GCA_003993805.1 Himantopus leucocephalus | reverse complement strand
TTTTTTGAGAAAAACAAGTTGCTTTACCCTTGAGAAGACCCAGTGTCAAGAATAACAGTCAGACAGTAGAACAGGTGTAGGTGTGGCCAGTGCAACTTAGGTGTCTATGTTTTCTTTTCACTTGAAAGTAGTTGTTCAGCCTGTTAGCAGTATGACGCATTATATATGCTCAGAAAAATCAAAGTGTGTGTCAAACAGAAAGCAGTTTTATGATGGCTAACAAGAATTAGGTGAAATACCTTTTTTATGATCCAAAATAATAAACTCTAACGAGAACGACTAAAAATAATTTATATTCTAGCTACCCTTTTTTTGATAATTTTAAAAGTCAAAACACATTTTGCAATTTCTTTTTATTTTAGAATCTGTTTTAGTTTCACTACAAGCTGGCAAAAGTCAGAAAAGTAGCTGTGACTTGTTTGGCAATTCTACACTTATTTTTCTGCCTTCTCCCTGGTTTCAGTGTGTGGGAAGAATGATCAGAAATTTGGCAACTGGGTTTCTTTGAATAAAATAATAAAAATTTCGGTTGATCACGGGGATCATTAAGGAATGTAGCCAACTTTTCAAACTGCATCCATTTATTGATCTCTTGCCTGCAAAATTCAGCTGACATCCTCCCTGGTGTTCAACTTGGAAATAAATTCTGAGCATTAGTATGAAGAGGTGTATCTGGCATCACAGTCGAGTTGTGGAGCCGGTGGGTTTTGCTAGCTCTGTATTAAAATACGTACCTAAAAATAGAGTACAAAGCAGCAGGTGAGGTGGTGTAAAATTCTTCATCAGGTGAGGTCCCGAAGCCAAGGTGCCATGGGCTACAGTTAGAAATAAAGGCTACAGCTGTATGTCTTAAAAAGATTTCTTTTCTGACTCAGATCTCTGGTTGAAATCTTGGAACTGTTTTAACTAATGATAAAAATTATGATCCCCTTTAGCACTATATCTCATGGTATTTGCAAAGTTCACAATTTCTCTCACATAGACAAATTAACTGTCAGTATGCTATGCATGATAGTACTTTCATTTTAAAAATTGTTTTAGACGTGCGAGCTCTACAGGACTTTGTACACCAGTTAAAATACTTTTGTATATGCAGATCATAGGTGGTTATGTTAAGCTATATCCTCTAGGGATGCTCTCAGGCTGTAGATTAGGCCCACCAGCAATGTTCAAAGCTGCCGCAGAAACTCTCAAAACCCAAACACATTTAGAAACAACTCTCCCTCTGTGTCTGGGTTTATGTATGTGGAGGAGAATGAGGTAAGATTGGCTAATCATCACTTCTTAAGAGGTGATGAATGAGAAATACTATGTATGGGTGGGTATCTGTGTGTGTAGGGAACATGTACAACTGTATTATGCCACGAAGTATGGAAGAATACAGCCGAGAGAGCTTGTATGGTCCATGCACAACAGGACCATGCACAACAGTTTCGCAGTATTTTTTAATGTATCTTGTTATGTTTGGCTCCTATTTGCGCTTCATTTTAAAGCTTATCTGCTGAAACTTGAGGCGCAAGCAGAAGTGTGGTGTGACTCACCGAGTGACATTTTGTAAACACGCCTACTNGGAACATGTACAACTGTATTATGCCACGAAGTATGGAAGAATACAGCCGAGAGAGCTTGTATGGTCCGTGCACAACAGGACCATGCACAACAGTTTCGCAGTATTTTTTAATGTATCTTGTTATGTTTGGGCTCCTATTTGCGCTTCATTTTAAAGCTTGTCTGCTGAAACTTGAGGCGCAAGCAGAAGCGTGGTGTGACTCACCAAGTGACATTTTGTAAACACGCCTACTCAGAGAAAGGTTAAACCCCTTAAAAGTATATATGAAAAGAGAAGCATTCAAGTTGCTCAATATTAGGTTTTTTACATTATTACAGTCTGGAGAGATGCTGCTGCTCTGTACTGTCCTGCAGATACGGGAGAAATAACCTGAACTATTTCAGCAGAGAAATTAGTATTTTTTAGTGTGAGACAGATGGAGGTAAATTCTGTTGTCCAAATTTCATGTAAGAAAAAGTTCTAAACTGATGAAGAATTCTGAGCTGCATCTTCTGAAATAAACACCTGGTATTTTTATGTTCGTTTCGTTCCTGGGTTGATAAGTGTCCCCTTGTTCTAGATACCGCTCTCTGAAACTGAGGATGCAAAACATTTGTCCTGAATTTGTTTGAATTCCATGATGAGTGAACACTTGCTGTAGTCCTGGTGTCCTGGAGGAATAAAAACTGCTATACTAGATGTTCATGAAACTGTTTCTTTTGCCCTCCTTATAGCTGTAAACNAGCTATAAACAAGTGAATCAAGGAAAATAAGCCTGGAATTAAAAAAAAAAAAAAGTTTCTGAATCAGTTTATGTAATACATTACTGTTTGTTAGGTATTGACAATATGTTAAGTGATGTAGAGGGTTGATGAGAAGACAGGTTTCAACGTGCCGGGGACAGACGGCAAGCAAAGAAAATCTAGCACATAATTTTTATTTTAAATTCTGTATCACTAGTGTGGTTTTGCACAAGGGCTGAACTCCACCTCCTTATAGCGAGTTTAGAATCAGAGAGGTATGTAGTAAAAATGGGCATAGGAATATCACTTGCAGCATCAGTTTGGAGATTTTGGCATCATCTTTTAACAATTAAAAATAGAGGTATTTTTACCCATTTGTGCAAGCGTATGGGTGCAATTTGATTGTTGACTACTAAACTCTGCTATGTATTAACAAAATGAGTTGATTCACTTATCTCTGAGTCTCCTTATCTGCGTCTTGACTGTTGAAGCAAGGCCAGCACTTTGGTGTCATTAGTAATCTCACACCACTGCCCACAGATATTGCGTTAAAATGATAGGGGACGGGTTTTGAAACCCGTACTGGGGTCGCACGTCTACTTCATGTGAATTGAGTAGCAACTGTATTCTTCAGGCCTCACATTTCACTATTTCATGGAAGGTGAACATTTCTAAGGACCAGCAGAAAACTGCGCTTGAGACCTTCAATTCACTTCAAGACTGTGATGACATTTATCTCTCTCTCTCAAGCGTTGCTCCACAACCCAAGATAGTTATGTAGTCTAACTAGTTTTTCATCATTCTAATTGATTAAGTACTTGTTTGGCATTTAATCCATCTGACTTCTGCTAGCGGTTGTTGCGCTGTAACAATAACAAACCTAATCTGAAGCACACTGGATGCATTCAGCCTTATACTTCTTATATTTTTCATAGTGATGAAAAATATGGATTGGTAGTAGCCAAACGATTCTATTTAGAGTTTACCGACACCCCATGTTTTTTTAAATGGTGTAATCAGTTTTCAAAAACAATGCTGTCTTAAATAACCATTTCAGCCACTCTTTCCCAGAGTGATGGTTGTACCTGTGACAGAATTTTAGAACCGTCCAGAATATTCAAGTTTTACTCTACAAAGCTAAGAAACTTCGTGTTGGGAATCAGTACCTAGAATTGCTGCATTCCTTCTACCCACATTGTAAGAATGATAACTTTATATTCTTTGGAGAATTTGGCTTGTTGAAATCAGCTATTATTTGCCAAACACAATGAATTGAATTCTTTAAGAACTCAATTTCACTAGCTCTCTGGATGCACCCTGAATATCTGTTCTTGTGTTGTCCATCCCTTCTTTTCTCAAGCATGCAGGCAATCTTCTCAGTTCAAAGCCAGAAGGCTTACTAGGTTTCTCAAGTCTTCAACATTTCCTGTTATTTTAACAACTTAGAGATCAATTTGCATATTTTGGCTCAGTCATATGTACCTTTCTTCTGGGGATGCTGAGAGGTTATCTGGTCTCAAGAACTTCAGAACTTCATATTGACTCTGCCTCAAAATTGCGTTATGATCTCCTGGTTCACATCTTTTGCTGGAGATCTTGAATTATGACATGAATGATGAAATTCATCATGAATGATGATTGTGTCTTTCCTTTATGTATCTGTGAGGTGAAATTACTGTTTCTTATATGTGTGTGCAAATGCACATATCTTAAACCCCTGATATACTATGCTGTATAACCGGCTGTTTCACATCTGCATATGATTGCTTTTCATGAAATTATTTTAATAGTATTCCATTGCTCTTTTGAAGTTTCCATTGATGATTTATTTATCTCTAAAAATCATATCTCCTTTTACAGTCATACACTCAATTATTGATTTTCTGATTAAGAAGTAATCTGTTCAGATTTACTCTATGGAAAGGTGTTTTTTTTTTCCAATTGTAGATTTGAAACATCGCTGTGAATAAGATTTGGATTTTAAGGTGTTTGATTAACTTTCTCCACTGTCTTAACTGCAGATTTTAACAGCATCTTCTGGCTATTTTTATGTACCCCAGAGGTCCAGTAATGCCAAAGAGTTCTTTCGAATCATTTGGGCCGGGTGGTGGATATCTGTTCACGTGCTTAAGATTCTTTTCTGAAATGCTTATTCATAGGGATAGTCCCATTGACCTCAGTAAGGTTATTTGTGTAAATTCTAGTTGATCTCAGCAAGAATTGTGGAACTGGACCCCCAGTGACCTCTCGTAAGTAGCACGATCTGGGTTGTGTTCCAAGTCTTCCATAAGGGCTTTAGGAGATATTTTCAGATTTTGGATTAAAATGCCAAAATGGCATTTTAAGCTGATGGCTTGAAACATTGTTTGAACGATTACAGTTAAAGACATCTGCCTATTCCGAGCATAGGAAATAACAATAGTATTATTGGTAACAATGTGATATCTATGAGTAAATGTTGCTTTTTTAAGTAGTAATTACTGCATATGGTATCTTACTGTCCTCTATTTACGTATCTCTTCCCCTGCAGCTATTCCAGAGTTCCTCAGGCCTATCAACAGTGAAACCATTAGTGCTGAAGTAGGCAGTATTTTGTCGTACATCAGGAATTGATTGAAAGCTTGTGGCTAATAGTATAGGAGGATTTGTGGAGTTGTTTAACAAAGATTGGATGCCAACATGCTTTTCATGTATCTTTAATTCAAAAGGAAGCTGCAGATGCAAAAAGCCATTTTCAGGACTAGTTTAAACCCGGTGTCCTGTGTCTGATTTGAAATAGCAGAACGTAAAGCTCATACATTGTGTGGCAGTTTTCAGCAGCACTCTCACGAGGACGTTCCCTTATACTTTTAAGGAATTATGCTGAAGCCAAACAACTAGTGTGTTTTGTTTCAGTACAAGTCATCCCTGTCCTGTTCTTGTGCTCCCAATCTTTGTTGTTCCTCAGATTTATACCAGTTGCCCTAACAATCCTTGTGTCCTCTAATGTTGAAAAGGCTCCTATGCGTACGCATTACCCAGTAGGCTGACAGGGTGCTTCCAGGGTGCTTGGAAATTCGAAGATCATCCAAACATTTTTATCAGAGAGGCAGTGGAGAAGATGTATTCTGTCAGGAGAGGCAAAAAAGCCCACAACCCATTGCTTGCAGATCACGCGAACATTCGATATTAGTGTTTCCATTTAGCTTGCAGTCCTGCCCATCTGGCAGGATATACATTATACATTACAGTTGATTTCAAAATATACAATATACATTACAGTTAATGTCATAATGATACCTGTCCTTTGACAAAAGAGAGAGCAACTTTTACAGAGATCAGACTTGCAGATCCTTTTTTTCCTTTTACAAACAAAACGAACATGACGTTCTCTAGCCTCGTATTAACAGAAAGTATAAAATAGTGTGAACCTTCTTGATGCGCAACTGAGATCATTAATATATGCAGTACATTATGAATATTCATCCCCAGCACACTATGGTTTCTGGCATTGCTTCCACTGGTATTTGATGTATTCATTTCTTTCATGTTTTCCTACTTTAATATAGAGCGTGGTTGATTTATTTCCTAATCCATGTGAATGTGAACTTCCTTGGGCTGCTGAAAAATTTACGCTTTTGTAATTCTCCTACACACAGCAAGAGGCAAAGGGAAAAGTTTTTTATTCGTTTGGTAATCTGTTTCTTTTCTTATTTTTTTTTTCCTCAAATCTCAGCTTGGAAACCAGAAAGTAACTGCCCCTGTGATGGAGGTAAATGCTTCACAGACACACAGACAAACAGCAACAGAAGCTTCTCCACTGCCTCTTCCTCCTCCTGTGGTACCAGTTAACAGAACCTCTTTCTCACCAGACAGTGCCACCCATCTAGTACCATATTCTTTGCCAACGCTTGATGATTTTTTGCCTTCACGCTTTTATAAAACCCCAACCCTCTCACAATTGTCTTACCAATGCCCGTACCTAGCTTCTGAAAGCGTTATCCACAGGAACGAAACGGCCTCTGTAAGCACAGATTCTGCCATGAGCGAGTGCTCCTCCCGCACAGTGAGTGAGTCCTCCACGGCCATTCTAGATGAGCTGCAGACTTGTAGCTATGATACCACTGACTGCTCTGAAACACCTTCCCCAACCTTGAGCCAGATGTCTGCTGTGTCAGATGGCACCACCTTAACCAACACTGCTGCCACTTCTCATGTAATTATGCTTCCTTTTTTCCTCCTCTGTTTTGTTCAAACAGGTTGTCAAAGGGGAAAAGAATTCAGACTTGTCTGTTACCCCCTTACACGGACAAGTATTCCATTAATAGTTTTCTGTGTTCGCAGTCTGACAGTATGTTTTGCAAGACTTGTTAAAAAAAAAAAAAATCACTGGCGTAGCAGATTTGATAATAGGGGAATGATTCTAAGTTGTTGCACAGTCGTATGGTCAGCTAAGGTCTATCAAACACTTTGCTTAAAATAAACAAAAATAAATTCAATATATATCTGTTCCAAATACATTAAAAGCAAGCGGTCTGTAGTGTTTGAAGAGATTTGTTTAAAATATTGTTAGCAACGTACAGGTTTGTGGAGTTGCAGCCGCTGGGCTACTACCATTTTTGGTTTATACTGAGGTACAGATTTCAATACTGTAACTTGTAAATTCATTGTATATGTTGGCAATATTTAACGCAGTTTTTTCCCCAGCCATGACCACTGACTGCACGAAACTCCTTTTTCTCTCCTCTAACTAACCTTTTCCTCTCCTAAGCACAGTTTCTTACAGGAGTGAACTTCTCAAACAATCTCGTAGTACCCAAGTGTCCTGGTACTTTTCTCTTGGTTAAGTCAAGGAAAAAACCAGCATGTAATCCCATGTTTTATACATACATTCACTTTTCTGTACCTTAGTACACTCTTATCTGGGTAGAAAGAAGGCATGGAATTTGGGTCAAATCCCAATCACTTCTGGTTTCTTTTGAGATTATCTGCATGATTAAAATGAGTCAGAACAAAGCCTTCATTTAAATTGAGCAATTCGTTGCTGAATTACAAAGCAGAGAGATGTTCTGAGGCTGAAGTTTTACTGGGTCGCAACAGTGTTCAAACTGTCTACAAATACTTCAGCATGCTGTAGTTTTCAAGTCTGAAAAGAACAAACAGNAAGCAGAGAGATGTTCTGAGGCTGAAGTTTTACTGGGTCGCAACGGTGTTCAAACTGTCTACAAATACTTCAGCATGCTATAGTTTTCAAGTCTGAAAAGAACAAACAGTGCATATATTTTTAAAGTTTTATGTATGTTTTCTGAAGTATTTTGAGCCCAAACTTGCACATAGTCACCTGGAAAGTCAGTGATCTGTTGTCAGTGCTCTGGATGCTGTTAAGAAAAATAATGTTAATAACAGGCATGTAAAAGCTGTCATTCCTAACTCTTGTAACACAGCCCTGAAACCTGTTGTCTTTTTTTTTAAAGAGTCAGTACTCTGCGTACAGCCCAGTAGTTGTAACCAAAGATACCATAACCAAAGTAGGCTGGTACGTGTAAATAAGGCACAATCACTGCATGATGATATACTAGCTATGGGAAGCATGGAATATTTATATTTTCTTCTAACCTACTTCTAAAAGAATCAGCTAATTGTATTTCTTCTCTTAGAGCACCATTTTTGTAAGCTAGAGTCCTTTCTTCTTTCCTTTTTTGGGTGGTCTCCCTGTAAAGGGATATGTTATGGTCAGGTCTGACCACTGCTTTCTCCCTTAGACATGGAAGGGATGAGCATAACGGTTGTTCACCACTGATGGACAATGAGAAAGGATGAGTCTCCCACCAAAGGACAAAAATCCCCAAACAGTCCTAAGAGCCCCACAGAAATTAAACTGCTGGCAAGCCCCACCTCTGCAGTGCAGAAAATTCTTCTTCTCCCATCCTCTGTAGCGGAGGGCCAGATGACTCTAAATGTGTCCCTGACATGAGAAAATGATGGGGAAGCTGGTGGCACATGTGTGCTGCTGGTGGCTCTACGCCTGTAACGATCATTCTCAAAGGAGACTCCTCTTGGTTTTGTAGATTAAAACCGCTGAGAGAACAATAAAAGTAATACGGGATTGTGCCATGCAGCACTGTGCCCGCATAAGGTGGAACCACGCTTCCAAAGACAGTATGTGCACGTCAGGGATGTTTGTTTATTCTTGAGGTCCTTAATGAGAGCTTCGGCAAAAAGGTTTTACAGCAGATCTTCTGAGAAGAAGAAACAGCATCAGGAAGAGCTGAATCAACAAAATTGTAAAATATTCCAGGCAAAAAGCAGAGCCAAACATAAAACTGTGGTTAATTGGCCATACTTTTAGTCCCAGATTACAGCTTCTGTGAAAACCTGAACTATGAGAATTGTAATTCTTATTTGGGCTTTTGCTTAGAATTGGAGTTAAAATCAGAGAACAGCTGGTTTTGGAAGCGATTTTTTCTGATTCTATTCCAATTATGAACATTTGCCTTATAAAGTAATTTTCATGGGTTCTTTTTGTTTATGTAGTTTAAAATTGTGGAATCTAATGGAAACTTGGAAATGGAAGTACACATTAGATTTTTGCCTTTTCCCAAGTTTTGGGACCGTCTCGAGCTTCAAGGCTTGATCCTGAGTATTTTAGCCTAATTCAATGTCTTGAGGCCAGGGGTGTGCTGGGCAGCGTTGTTGCACAAAACTGGTCAGATATCTGTGATGGGGCCTCTTTCCCTTTGCTGCAGAAAGTTAGAAAGCAGCTCCAATCCCAAATAGATGCTTTGCTCTGATTCAGAAGTCCAGAGAGCTGCTCTTTCTGCTGCCCGGGCAAATTAAGGGAAGCTTAAACCTGATACATAGGAGTTTACCTAGCAGCAGAAGTAGGTGGCTCTGCTAGTAGTGGAGCACAGGTAAAGCACACTGGAGAAAAAAAATAAATGGAGGAGCGTAGGGAAATGAACAGCATGAAAGAGATGAGGATTATCTTCCCAGTTACCTGGGAAATAGGTGCGTTTGGTGAAATAGTTATTTTCTGTTTCATCTTATTTTCCCACAGAGGAGATTACTTGGGAAAGTGAAAGGTCTAATTCATGAATAGGCATCTTAAAGATTTTACTTCCTTGTAAAATCTGGGAACAAACTCTGTCACCTGGAACTAAAGCATCACATTGTCAGATTGAAATGTCAGTAGCTCCCGAATGATTCCAAGGGCAGAAAAGGCTCTTGGAACTTGAAACTTCACAGAATTATCTTTTATAGCTAACCCTCTCACCAGTGCAAGATGCGTCAGCTAAATGAATGGAATAGCCACCTTCAGGGAAACTTTCCTCAAAGAGAAAGTCATTAGGAACTAAGAAATTATAGCAGATCTGATACCGTCTCAAAAACCTTTAGAAGCAAAGCCAAAAATGTCGTATATGGACATGCCACATATACATTTATGACTGATGTCCGTCAGCTACTTGTGTGGATCCCGTTTTTGTAATCTTGTGTACCTACTTAGTGGAAGAGCCTTACTGTCTAACGCAGCTATTTGGTAAAGCCCATGACACGACTATCTTGATTTTTTATTTCAGAAATTCATAGGAGTAGCTTCCCAGTCTACTAAGACCTCACACTTGTCTTGCTCCTCCCTTCAGAGAAACAGAAGCCATAGTAGATGAGTGAGAAGATGTCAGGTTCTGGACATAGTTGCACCCTGCCTTCCCTAGAAACAAGCTTTCCCCAAAAGACAATATGCAGGAAAAGAGAATGGATGAACCCCTGAAGCAGGGTAGAGCTGGCTGGCCTCATCCAGGAACCTCATCTGAAAACATGGCTTCATACCTCTCGAAATGCTATCTTAGAGCTCGTAGAGCTTTTCGATCTTTACAGCTCCAGGTTCTTTTGGAGGGGAGGATGGTGTGAGAAACGCCAACTTAGTTTACATTTTGGTTCTTGACTTTATTAATAGAGGAAACATTTAAACGCAAATGTTTTAATGGAGGCATCACCACAGCACAAACTTTTCAGCTCTGTTCTGAAAACAGACGTCCTTCAAATGAGACCCCCCTGAGTGCACCCGGGAGTTCACGTGGTGTCTGCATAGGAGCCGGGATTTGTTTTGCTCTCTTAGCTATTGGAGGCCGAGACGTTAAAAATTTCAAATCAAATCAGTATTCTGCACAATACAAATGTATACAAGAGGTCATGAACCATTTCATTTTTAAATGTAAAACACATATGCCTTCTAATACATCTTTTACTTATGCTTTGCTGCTTCAGATAGTCTCATGTTTTACATTTACAGCATGTTTTGGTTCTCTTCTGTTATATAAAATTGAGCAAAGTTTGTAGCACTTCTGATTTTGTTGCGATTTAAAGCAGAGTTCTGCATTAGAAGAGATGTTACAGAGAGCTTCCCTCCCTTTTCTGCTGAAATATTCGCTACCCTCTCATTTCACTCAGTGCTTTCTCGATAGCTCTGTTTTGATCCTTGCAATGCTCCCCACAAAAGTGCTACAGCCCAGATTCTAACCCTGGGGGCAGGAAAGCACTTTGGTTCAGAAGTACCTCTTGTGGCTAAAGCCTAAACGGCTTGTGATGCTGCTGTACTGCCAGTTTACTTAGCTTTCCCGTTTTATTTATTGGATTTTGTTCTGTGGTTGTGGGTTTTTTTTTATCGGTGCTATTTATTTTTATTGTGATAGATTACATATCAGCATCCCATAGGCACTCCAGCTGGCTTCTGTTTTTTAAAGCAGCTTTGGCTCACTCTCTTTAGCCAGTCTTAATGACGCTTTTCCCTTCGCTCTGCACAGAAGTTCCCTTTAATATCAACAGGGCTTGAGCATGTGCATTAAGGGAATATGTCTCTTGGAGCGAGCGATCTGTGGCAGGCAGCCTTTGTCACACAAGAGCAACTTTTACTGCCATCTTCATTTTATATTGCTGCCAGACCTCGTTTGTGCCCTCTTCATTGCCTTGACCATGGTCTTTCTGTCACCTTCCCATGACTTGAGCACAGAGAAGGAGAGAAGGGAGGAGGTATAAGGTATATAGGGAACACATTTCTGCTCCCCTTGTGATGAGTTTTGTATTTCAGTGAACGCAGATGCCATTATGGCTGGGTACCTGACAACTGGTAATTGTTGTGTGGATGACAGTCTTGCATCGCTCTGTTTGGGATGGCAGTCGGAGGGCTTTGTCTGTAGTTTAATGGGATATTGTTTTGTTTCTCTCAGGCTCAGATCACGGTGAATGGGAACTCTGGCACTGCTGCCAGCCCAGTGAGTCACTTCCAAAGGCCTTTTTCCCCTTCTTCAGCTTACCCTCCACCAGCTTCGCTCAATTCCAACATTGTAATCATGCAGCATGGCAGGATGATGGGTAAGCCTCACACAGAACGTTTGCTTTATACATTGCGCAACGTATTCCCATTCATGTGGCAAAGACTGCAAACAATTGCAGAGCGCTTCACGCCCATAATGAAGGTATTGTCTATTCATCTACCTTGGGAAGTAAATGCAAAAAAATAATGGCATTTATTGTTAGATACAGTAGTGATCCCAAACTGGAGTTACCATTAAGTTTTATTACGTATGTGCGTGAGGGTGAGCTCTTGCCACCTTTTTACTGGCTTTACCGAGGAAAGAGCACATACCAAAATAGCTCAACCTCTGCAGCCCCTTCAGATTTTGCCTTCTTTAAGAAACCAAGGGCCAACGTTGTACATTGGTTGTCCCCACAACTTCCATAATCTTCAGTAGAAATACTGCCAACAAAGGGAGGGGCTCTGGGCTTTTAGACACCTAAAGCCGTGTCAATCTGTAATTTGTTTATGTCTTTTTTGTAGGGCATTCTTAATATTTTTTAAAAAAATCCACTGTCAGCCTTAGAAAGGTGCTTTGCCAGTATAATCTAGTTTTGCCAGAACAGTCATTTGCTTGCTGCTTTTTGTAGCAGTGTTTTGCGTATTCAGATAAGACTGTACGCGCAAAATAATTTGAATGGGATCCTGGAGTTTACTTTTTTGTTGTGCGTGTGGGGAAGTTAGGTGACAGTTCTCGCTCTGAGACTTAACGGCTCAGACAAATGCTGCTATCCCTCTCATAGTGATAAGTACAAAACCTGTATACATGGGTTTCTCCACATCCCAGAATTCTAGATTCTTTGATTGCTTCCAATCGGCTGATCGAAAGGCCTATCAATTCTGGGTTGGATATACCTGAAGTGAAGTGCTTTCCCATGACCTTTACTCTTGTATGATGCTGAAGTTCTGCGTTCCACAATAACAACCTGATTTAATTCTCCGTGCTCGTGTAAAAATCCCACTGATGGCCTCAGTTTGAAGAATGAAGGATCAAATCCAAAATGTTTTCTAAATTTAACGTCATGCATTTTGGGAAGAAGGCCCAAATATTCAGACATTTGCCACGCCGAGTTGCCCCTCGCCATATATGTGTAGCGCTGGATTATTTAAAGGATTTCAAACTTGAATAAACAGCTGAAACAGCCACGCCAAATCCAGCTCTCTGCAGTAGGAGTGAGCAGAAATATTCCAATTAAAATTGGAGCTTTCAGTCGCCAGAGCTCCTTTTGTTGATTTATATTACAATTCAAATACTGTGCTTCAGAAGAATCAACGGATGTTAACGTCATGTGAAAGGCAATTGTAATCTTCACCAGTAGTGTTAGAATATTTATTTTTGCTCCGTACATTCGTTTATCCTGCGGTGGAAATGTCTCACAAGCACTTTTCCTGCTCTTGCAAAAAAAGATGCTTTGTCACAGCAGCCCACTGATTCACTGAGACGTGCTGCCTGAAAGGAGTAGGGCTCTTTTTCCTGCGTACAGAAGTACATCATCTGCAGCAGTACAAATTTTCACGTGACACGTCCCAGCAATTAGGTGCTTTTTCTTAAACGACTCTGTACTTTAGAGGGAAATGGTAATAGTGCCGTTTTAATTTCATTAATTATAAAGGAGGAACTGGGGGAGAGGGGTAGAAATATTGCAAGTCAGCACAAACCAGTAGCAGCCTGCACAGTTCACCTAAATATCATAGGTGGATCATCAGATTGCTCTACAGATGCCAAGTTAATGAGGTCCATTTTTGTGGATTGTATGTAGAGGCACTTAAACATACCAACATAACTTTAAGGGACGAAACCTGTAAGTCAGAATCTGTTTTTTAAAAATATTCATGCATCAAAACTTAATGTTTCTAAACGCATATCACCTAAGTCTTTGCGGAAGGCTGTTTGGAATGTGTTTCTGTGCTTACAGAACAGCAATTTTCTGTAGTTTGCTAGACCTGGCAGGGAGGGAGAAGTCTTGAAATTATGTCGCTAGTTTCAGGGAATGGATAGGAAAAGTGCAAGGGTTTGATTTATAGGAAAAAGACTGCTGCCACTATTTCTCAATAGATTTTGCTGGGTTTGGGGTTTGTTTTCTTTTTTTTTGTGAGCAAGATGCTGTGAAAAAATACCTCAAATCTAAGATGATCTGAGTTGAATAGCCTGTCTGCTCCTTAAATAAGTTTGTAATTCTGTTAATGTAACGTTAAGTAGGGCAGAGCCCCAGCTAAGATGATTTTTTTTTTAACTGTTGTATACATATGTGGTTAAGCTTGTTGTCAGTCTTTGTACAGCGTAGTGAAATGGGGAAGCGTGTTATAACTGCCAAGTATGATTATTGTATCGTTATACAATATTCTGTCATGTTATCTTTACAGAGTCCACAGAGACGTACTCCCAGCATGTTCAGAGTGTCAGCAGCAGCAGCACCACCAGTACAATACCAATCTGTAGATCCTCAGAAGAAGAAAAAAAAATCACAGTCATTAAAGCTCCACATTATGCAGGGATTGGCCCGGTAGATGAATCTGGAATCCCTACAGCAATTAGAACGGTAGGAAATTCTGGGGAATCTGTGTATGAACTCATACAATGAACTGATTGTTGGTAATGGGTTTTTCACATTCTTCTAGTCTTATATAATGCGGAATACAGTGTGCGTAATCAGCGAGCTCATGAATATAATATTGTGTGTTGACGGAAAAGGAGAATGCTGATGGGAGCGTAATTGGGCAACCTCATGTTTCTAGTTTTAATTAGAAGTAGCCAAAACTTTGTGTGTCTTTCTTGCTTCTCCTGTAGCTCTTGCCTTTTGGAGATACGCAGTAATTGCATTTCTTTTGTTATTTCTAAAATAAAGTTTATACATACTATAAATATGTGTGTGCATGCAAGTATACATATATACATATGTATGTGTATATGTAAAAAAACTCACACTTCTGCATTTTTGGGGCAATGGTTCTTATGTCATCCGGGTAGCACAGAAATGAGTAGTTTTGTTCTGATAATATTGGAAGTGACTAGCATTTTCGTGGAAGTGCAATATATAATCATTGTGCCCTTGAGTGACGTGCAAACGAACTGCGTGGCAGCCCTTTCATTGTGGCTAGCCCGGTTTTGATCGTCTGCCACTAGTCCCTGCTTGAGTGGTCCCAGGATGTCGAACTGAAGAGTTTTGTTTTCACTATGCTGAAGCATTCTTTCCACTCTGCTGTCAGGGCAGCCTCTTCTGGCTGCTCCGGAGAGCACAGTGGCAGCTGCACTGGGTCCAGAAAGGGATTTCTTACTGGCCTTCCCAGCCGGAGAAGAAGTGCCGTGCTAGACGGAGAAAGAGTGAGAAGAGTGGGAGCCAGGATGAAAGCGGCAGAGCCCTTGCAGGTGAAGTCTTTGTGAGGTGCAAGGATGTAGCAGCTGTTGGATGTGTCCTCTCTGCCACCGCTGACCTATGGGGCTGGGTTGTATTGCCAAGAACTGCTTCAGTGGATTGCAAAAATTAGGGGGGAAGATCAGGCATTGATGGAGAAAAGCAATAGGAAAAATTCAGAATAAGTGGTAAGACGGGGGGACAATTTTGATAAGAATGGGGGGAAACTCTGGCATTTCTTGCTTTATTTTTGGCATAAAAAGTAATGCGATCAGAATCTTTATAAATGACGAAATTTCTGTGCAACAATGCTCTAGCTTCCTACCCCCTTTTTAAGTAAGTATATCCCTATGCTTTATATAGGATAAAGTAATTACTTTTGTTCTTTTTTTTTTAATAGCAGATTGATCTAATAGGGTACATAACAGTTACACAGGATTATAACAGAAATCCCCCTCAAGTGTGCTTAACAGAGTCGGCAGTCTGCCAACCTATATTTAACTTTCGGATCGTATAGTCTGTCTCTCAGATTTTCATCATCTAAAAACATCATGTAATTTGAATTAGGACATTTTTCAGCTGGATTTGCTCTGGGTTTCGTTATGTTTTAATTTCAAAAATATAGCTTGTAAACTGCGTGTTATAGAAATGATTCTCACAGTGAAATGAGTTGAGAGATTATGCTAACGTGTGTGTGAGCGTGTTTCGCGTGCCACTTCGTGTCCCTATTCTGCTTCCTTAGGACTTAGCTGGAAGTGAGATTGTGTTCAAGTTATTGATCTGAGATTACATCTTAAACGTGCACGAGTATATTTGAGCCCTGTGTACCCCAGTCGTGTAAGAACAAAGGTGATATAGTTGTCAGCGAAAGACTCAAATATGCTGCACCTTGGCCCCTCTCAGAAGTGCAGTACTATGCAGAAACGTGCAGAAGTGCTATAACTGCATTTCCCGTGAACAGTAGAAGGTAGGATATATCACTCGCTCTTTCTCCAAGGTCAGTGAGGCATCCAAATAGGCATCTCCTCCCAGAAAGTTCCCCCTCACTCCATCTGGAGAGAGAAGGAAGTTTTCAAGTTAGTTGAGTTTGTCGTTGCATGCAAAGTTTAAAAGTTTTGTATTCTTCCATCTTTATGAAAATGGCAACAGTCCGTCAAAAAAGCAGTAAATGCAGATTCACGGGTGATAGGCAACATACACACTGTGTTCCGAAACACTGTGCTATTCAAAGGTAAGCTTGTACAGAAGAACTTAGGAGTATCTGTACTCCAGGTCTGGAGTGCTTTTCAGGAGTAGAGAGATTTTTCAAGCTGCAGTTATCTCCTCAAAGTCTGTCTTTACTTTCAGAACATGGTTTGTGACAGCAGTTTAGCCAGGGAAAGCAGAGCGATGTTCTCTTTCTATTCCTGCAAACTCTGTCTGTCCAAAGCTGCCGGGAGGGGATAGATTCCTATAAAGCTTTCCCGTCTCTCAGAGCCTCCATCCCATGTTAGCATGTTCCCTCCATACCGCTTGAGCTCCTGCCAGCGCTGGGAAGTGCAAGTCTGAAGCCTGAAAATTCAGATCATTGTTAAGTTCTGCCACCGTGCCAAGCCCTGCCCCAAAGACGGTGACATTCCAAGGCATTAAAAATGAAGTCTTTGGAAAAGAGAAAGTAAAATGCTGTTCACTCAGAAGAGCATTCAGTCAAAGGGCAGCACCAGAGTTTACCACCGACGGGGTCCTAGGAAAGGAAAAAAGCAGATTTGTGGAAAACAGTATGACTGCAGTGTTTTAGACTATCCAAAATGATTGCTTCGTGTCTAACTAGCAAAATTAATCTGTAGACTGAAAAGGCCTCTGTTTACTAAGAATGAAAAAAAAAAATCAATTCCCACCAGATTTCTTTTCCATACTTAGTGATGTAATAGTTCAGCTAGGAAAGAAAAACACAGAAGGTCCCCTGAAAGTCATAAATGCCTCCTTTTATTTCTGATGGATTATTGGAATACTGCAATGATTATGGACTTTCCTGACTACCGACTGCAGATACTTATTATGTTCTCTTCACGCTATTTGGCTGATTGTTTGTTCACATATACCATGTTCCAACATTTAATTGCAACAACTATAACGTATGCAAAGCAGGATGGCATCTGAATGGCTTGGTGCGTTGTCAGTACTGCTAATTCCTCAAACAAATGTTGGTATGTGGGATTAGTGAATATAAATTGAGAAAACTTATTTTAAAATTAATTTATTCTATTCATTAACTAATCCTATGTGGCTTGTAATGTAAAGGCAAATTATTGGCTGAGGCTTTAAACCCCAGGGTGGGGGTTGAGGGAGTCATGATAAGAGAAAAACATTCAAATGTCCAGAAAGACGTGTGGAGACCTTCATCTCTGGTCGCATGGGAGCTTCTCCACACCTGATCTCTATGTGGAAGCCTTCTGTTGATTTGTGGAGGACCTGACTGATAAGGAGGATCCGGCAAAGAGATGCCTGTGGCCCTTTGTCCCTTGACAAACAGTAGGGTCATAGCAGTAATATTTATGCACTAATTGCAATCTATTGGCGTATCACTGATTTGAGCTCTACTGGAAGACTCTTCTTGGCTCAATACAACCAGAAAGGCGGTTGCGGTATCATGGGACCACTGCAGGTTTGTAGTGCTGTGGGAAAGGAGGAGCAACCATGCAGGTTATGCCCATCAGCATGAATCCCTTCAGACCTTCTGGACTTCCTGGTAAACTTTTGAACGTACATGATCTTGGAGCACCAAACAGCATATTGTTTCAAATCCAGCTAAATTATTCTCACCAGAGTTCCGCTAGTATAGATGTTTAATACCTTTAGGGAAACAAATGGTGCAAATCTGCTTCTGAGCATCTTCTCTTCAGCAGAAGTCAGGAATGTTGTTAGGTGGGGGAAGGGACCTGATCTTGATACAAAACTATCTCTCCTTCATCTCTTGCAAGCAGGTCTGGGTAAAAAGCATAACCTGCTGCTTAAATTTCTTTCTTCCCCAGCAGATTCCCAAGTTCTTCTGTTGACTGACAGCTCTTCTTTTAAACAATTCTTTTTTTTGAAATGTCATTTAGTAGCAATTTTATGAGAACTCTTATTGATTCCTCAAAATACAGGAGCGTGTTCTGCTTAGCCCTGTATAGTAAGAGCTCACCCTTGTTAACAAAACAGATTAATTATGTACAGTAACTATAAGAAGTACTTAGGGCAAAAGCGTGATTCGCTCAAGGTGGCATGGAGCCGGGTGAACACACACAGATCTGTCCGTTATTTTGTAGAGAACTTGTGGATTTTCACTTTTAATGGTAAAGAGGAGAGGGCAGAGTGATGGCAGATTCAGTATTGGCTAATGCAAGATAAGGCACATCAAGAGGGGTCCTGTGAATTATCCCTGTGCGCCTGAGTTTTGAAGATAATTTTGTACATCTGCATTGAAACTTTTGCTTTTCTGACTACTCTGAAACAAGTAAAATTTTAGGACCTAAGAATAATAACACTGAAAACATGTTTGCCTTTGTGTTGTCTCCTTTTCTGAAATATTATCATCATATCTCAAGGAAAATTGCAGCAAAAGAGAAAATGCAGAAGGGCAAGAGATAAAAATAATTAGAAGCACGAGCAAATGTTGATATGAGGAGAGGTTGGGAACTTTGGGATTGCTTAGTATTCAAAAGTAAGGATAAGTATAATTTAATGAGTGGTTACTGAAAGGTATATTGTATTCAATTTTCTCAAAATAGAAAAATAAGTTAAAATTCAGTTGCCTGGAAGGGGAATTTAAAATTGTTAAAAGGATATATTGTTTGTTTTCAGCCCAAACATTAACTCTTAAATATAGCGTTGTCTTAATTCTTTTCTCTTTTCTTAATTCTCTTTTCCAAAGTTCTTGTGCATTATTTAACAATTACATTTTGAAGATAATTTAAGTTGGAAATTGCCAGGAGTTCAAAAGAAGCTCTTCTTTTACAATTACTTGTAATTGCTGAGGTGTTTGTATTTTCCTGTAAAGTATCTAGCATTCATCATTGTCAAATACAGGACACTAAGAAGATAAACCCTTGATCTGGCACTAGTTCCTCCGTTCCTAACCATTGTACCCTCCGAGATCACAGTCCAAAACTGACTCAGTCTTCAGTGTCTTCCAGAACTTGTTACAGGAATTCCTAGATGAAAAACATAAACGCACCATTTGAAATAGGTGGTATGAAAATGATTATATTAAATAGGGGACAAAACATAATAGACTTTGTGTCCAGAATAACGTTAAATGTCTGATCAGATCTGTCCACAGAAGTGTTTTTATTTTTTTTGTTAATTGTTAAAAACTGTATTTTATTTAGACGGTTGACAGGCCGAAGGATTGGTACAAGACAATGTTCAAGCAAATCCATATGGTTCATAAGCCTGGTAAGTATGCTTTTGTCTTGGCTGGGTGGTTCTCAGTGGTGTTAAAAAATGCGCTTTTCTGCATTTTGTTCATCTACTATGTGAAAATACAAGTGTCCCCCAAGTGTCAGATAACGAATCAAATCAAATGGGTAAATTTGATGATAGATTTTACTACAGAGAGCACTATTTTCCTCCACTAAAGGCTGAAAAATTCTACTGGGTTTATTTTATTACTAAAACTAAATAAAAATTGAAGTGATTAGAATAGGTGTGCAACCACTATGATTCCATGTCACTGGGGAGCTCAGCTCAGTGATGCTCATCTCCAGTTTAAAGGATGAGATATTGACCACTGTAAATCTCCTACCATACCAGCTTTCTTTTGGAGGGCTCATGTGTTAGAACAGCATGGGCTGTTTTGAGGATACATTTTCTGTCTGAATTGCATTTTTTTTGGTAGAACGTCTTACTTGGTTTTGCTGAAACGGAGCTTTGGTGACATTACTAGCATTAGATTTAACATCCTTTATCATGATTGTCACCAAGGATGTCAAGAAACTGTATAAGCGGCAGTTATGTTCGTTACACCTCCGGACGGGAGGAGGCTCTGTTTGCCTGAGCTAGAGCTTGCCTTCAGTGTGGTCATACAGAATCAGTGGGAGAATAAAAAATGGAAGCAGGAAAATTTTGGCTTACAAGATCTGTTTTGAACACTAGTCGCATAGTAGATATTTGAAGTTGCTTTTTGTGATAGGAACAACTTCATAGTCTCTAGTAGGGGAGAGCTGACAAAAGGAAGAAATTGAGCTTGGGGAAGGGAGAAGACCAGACAAAAAGCTGTAATTTGCTATCCGGTGCTGACCAGTAAGTACACAATACGGGTGACATGACAAGAAGATACCATTTTACCAATAAAGTGGTAAAAATAGCCTATGGTAAGTATTATGGGAAAAGAGAGTCTTCAGAAAACACCTATGAGATGAGGAAAAGAAATGCAGCCCTTGATTGCCTGCCAGTCTTCTCTTTGTATTTGCAAAACCAAAGCTGCGTTGCTGTGATAAACTGGCACGAATTGCACTGCTGTAACACGTGTATTTCTTTTTGTAGATGACGACACAGACTTGTATAATACTGCATATGCATACAGTACTGGTAGGAATTATTCCCTCACTTCAAAATGAGTCTTTTGTTAATGTCAGCAAGTAACAGCGGTAGTTAACTCTTCATGCTTGCTTTTATAATGCTTATGTAAACACTTTTTATTGTCTTGTTTGATCTCAGTTGGTGTTTTTTCATGCCTTTTTTCCCAAATGAAACAAAGTTTAATTTTGGTTTCATTCTTACCACAGAAATGAATTGCAGCTGTGGGTCTCTTACTGCAGATGGGATATATTGTAGCACTGTAGTTTCTGATTACATTTCATTTATTTTCACTGGTGATTGTGCGTAATGCAGCCTTTCCTTATCAAAATGAAAAGGGAACTAATGTGTGAAAGCACAAATGCTAATTACATAGATGGGAAGACAAAAAGGTTGTACTGAAAACACCTTTTAAAAATAAGCAGTAAGAGTGCCTGATAAAGATGACTCTGGTTTATGATGTTGTTCATTTTTGCTATAGGCACTGGCGGTGATGTTATTTAGCTGCAAGAAAGACATATTCATCTAGTAGATATGTAATTGTTGTGTCTTTCAGAAGATTATACCATGTGGTAAAATTATTTAAAAGAACAAAAGTGACCGTGTGAAAGAGTACGTGGGCAAAAAAAAACCCCATAGTGCCTTTGCAAAAATGCCATTCAAAATTCTTCCATTTCAGCATTTGTTGCATTTGACATGCTCTCATACTGCCTTTTTGTGTGCTGTTGAGAGCATTTGTTGTGGGTCAGTTGTTCGAGACCTGTTTGGACTCTTGTGATCCTCTTCAAGGTACACTATTGCCTAATTGTCCTAAACTAACAGCAATTATTAAAACAAGGAAAATAAATATGCATTTCCTGCTGCTTCTCTTCCTTCTGAACACAGAACTGCTGAGAGGCAGGACGAGCCTGGGGATTACTAACAGGCTGTCATTAACAGCTCTGATGGGTACATGCAGCCATTAACTTCTCTTCCCCCCCCCAAATTAATCATTAATTTATTCTAACTTAACTACTTTATCTCTGTGTTTGTAGTTTTATATAGAAATACATAAAAAATATTCCGATGAGCTACGTAGTATACAGCAATGTGCATTTAAAAATGCATTTGCACATTTTTATAACCTTGCAGCTTTACTGAGTAACGGTGGGTTCTTGTAGCATTCTGTGTTGTGTTTTATTAAAACTCATTCTCATGCTGTGACTATTTCTGGTTTTGTTTTATGTTAGGTAGCTACAGTCCATCCTTCTCTGCTCAGGCACACCCAGCTGCAAAGACGCAGACGTACAGACCATTGTCTAAAAGCGCTTCTGACAGTAGCTCCGATGCCTTTAAGGTCTCATCCCCTTTACCACCTCCACATGTGCCACCTCCAGTCCCACCACATCGTCTGAGGGAAAGGTCTACACCAGAAAAGTAAGTTAGTTTTCAAAAAGTGTTCTTGATATGCACAGTAATCCAGTTACAGGATATCACAAAAGATAAAATAGCAGCTGATGGTTGGACTAGATGATCTGAAAGGTCCCTTCCAACCTTAACAATTCTATGATTCTATGATTCTATGACTTTAAGGGCTTTGTTCAAGGGACAGTCAGGTGATGAGGGGTGATATTCATCAGCAGTGTGGGCATCATGCGTGGTCCTGCCATTTCTTCAGTGTGCTAAAGAAGTGCTTGTTCTTAGAAGTGATACCACCATAAGCATTTCAGAATTTCATTCTCATTAGCAGGATTGTCCTGCTCATTGGGTTTCAGAACAGTCCATGCTCTAGCAGCTGTCTTGAATAGTTAGTCTCTGAGTAGGAAAGGCCATTTATGGTATCCAGTAGCAAAGAGAAAGGATCTAAATGATGTTGTAAATTGAAATTCAAGGAAAAGCAAAACACTAAGTGTGTAGCAGTTGGCCCACGTTTCCCCAGAGCTCGGAAGCGCTTTATTATCCCCATTTTTTAAATCTCCCTCTCCGTTTTGGTTGACCGAGAAGGTGTTTACAGATTAAAGGGGCATTTCGGTTTTCTCATGTTTTTCTAGCTTCAGACTTGCTGCACAAAACCAGGTCCCAGTGGTTAGAGTCCAGTCTGGAAAATGTTACTAACTCAGGAAAGAGATCCTTATCTTTCTGAAAAAAACATGCAAACTGCCCTGTGCACAAACTCTGTAGACTCCTCAAGCATATCTATAGCTACTAGCTGAAGCACAAAGCTTTTTCTTTTAGTGTTTACATTCGTGAATACTACATGTTAATATAATATTATGTTATTACACATTTTTATGTGTATGTACATATTTTATACATGAAAAGGGTCATTTTTTTGTTCCGTTTGTGGCTACAATCTCACCTGTCTTGGTTACGCTCAAGTAACAAAACAGAATTTGCCCATTTTGTCAGCTTGGACATTGTAAACATTTTTATA
>RSEF01000004.1:67612221-67650858 GCA_003993805.1 Himantopus leucocephalus | reverse complement strand
ATAGCTCAGTTTTTCACCTGTGGTTGCCTAGGCGCTCCCAGTTCTTCTGCAAACACCGCAGGCTATGTTAGATGTAAGCACCAAAGGCTGATTATATATTTTATACAAGGATAAAACAGTAACGTTGTCCTTGAAACAAGACTGAGAACTTGGTTTGACTTCCTCCCTGCCTTAACGACTAGGTTGGAGATGCACCTGCCCTTGCTTTTGCACACCCCCTCTTTGGCTTCACGGAGCTCAAATTCTTTCCTGCACGCTCTTAACATCTTTAGGGAAAAGGATAACAAATGTCTTAATCGCAGAAGAATGTCTAACACAGGGGTTAGAATACTTTCCAGACGAGTGGAAGATGTGAGTTTGAATCTCCTCAGAAAAAGAAGGGTGTATATATATATATATATATATGAAACCCACGTGTTCCCTCAGTCTGGTTAAGCATCCTCGTAGCTCCTCAGGATCCTGGGCAGCTTGAGGAAAATCCCAAACAGTCATGGCATTTGAGCTTGAGTATCAGGATTTAAAACAGTCCCATTCTTATCTTTGCCTGTTAGCTAGCAGTTCGCTGGAGCCCCCCTCAGTGTGCTAATTAGCGACATGCCGGGCTCCATGGGGAGCCTGAGCACTTGGCCACAGGGCCCTGGAGGGCACTAGGGGAACCAGGTACCCGAGTCCCTTTTGTAGCCAGCCGTAAGCCAACATCGAACTCCCAGCTACGATGGTGAGAGCAGAAGAGAAAGCAAACCACATGCATTCTTTTAAAACGTTAATTTTTTAATCATAACATTTCAAAAAATACCCATCAAATACCTGAAAAAAAAAAAGTTAAATATATCTGGGTTTAATTTGTTGTCCAGTGGTCTATAATGTATCACATTTTCACTGATTACCTTTTATCTCCTTTTATCTTGCCATTCAAGCTGTTTTGTCATTCCTCCCTCTAGGTGGGCAGAAACAGTCCAGATACATTCTTCTGATTAATTATATGTCAACAATATTTAACTGATAATGATAACCTGAGAATAGTGTCTCCTGTAAGATAAAGTATACTGAGATGTCCCCAGCAGAACATCTGTGATGCTTTAGACTCTTCTGTCTCATCAGTATTAAAAACTACCAGTATTGATTCAACCATTCAGTTGCAAATTTTACCGCCTACAGTTACTAACATTTAAGATGCTTATAATTTTAAAAATATTGTAAAGCATTCTTCCTTCCATTCTACCCGTTCGTGTCACTCTGTATCTGATGTTGTCAACACTTAGTTTCTAACTGTGTCACCTTCTCCACATGTTTCACTCCTTGCTGCCATTGATTCTACTCCATTTCATCTCTACACTTCTGCTTTTATGATGCAGCCACCTAAAAAGCTTTTGGACTATGTTCAAGACAGTTCTTCTGGTGTTTCCAATGAGGTAAATGAATGATTCTTCTTCAGATGATTCTCTTGGGAAGAAGGGTTGGAGTGCTCGCCGTTTATGTCTTAAGTTTGTTAAAATTTAGTGGTTTCCTTCTGAGAGCTATGAGGCGTTGCTAATTCACAATCATTGTATCTTTGTCTTCGTATCTTTCCAGATCACTAGTGCATTTGGATGTTGATCTTATTATCCTAGGAACTGTGAGTCCTTATCCCCAAAGCTTCTCAGAGATTAACACTCAGAATTACACAACAGCCCATACCTCTCTAACTCTTTGGCAAATTCCCACTTCATCAGAGTTGGGCAAGTGCATTGCTTTCAGACACCATGACTACATCAGCACAGTAGTATTTTTTAATTAAAATACCTGACTGCAAATTCTGTATGTCAAGTGAAAGCCTTTGTGGCTAAGCTATCGTTTCTCCAATTATTTATGACTAAGGTTGCTAATCAGGAAATGCAGCAATTAATAAGCCTGTTGTAAATTTATAACTGCAGGATTGACAATCACTGTCATTCCTCCAAATAAAGTGCGTGGAGATCAGGTAGTGGGCTGTCATTGCCCTGCTCTGAGTGGGAGAGATTCAGGCTTTCATTCCTTCTCCCCTCCCTCCCCATTTTTGGAGTGTTAGGGCAAAAGTCAGTGAATCCTGTAACGACAGCTTAACTCATTCATATTCGTGATTCACCCTCATCTTCTGTAGTCTATCCAAAAATTAAACACAAATCGTGGCCTCAAATTGTTAATTGTTTGCAAGTTACTCTGGTTTGGTTTTAATCTCTATAAATCTGGACAGAGCTCATGATTGTGAAATTTGGGCCCAGTTCTCCGAGACAGTAAGCTTCTAGGCCTTCACTAATAATTTAGAGTTCTCCATATATCAGAGAAGACAGTTTAAAAGCCCTAGCATGATTATTTGTGTTCAGTAGGTCTGGGTAAGACAGCTATTGAGACTGGTTTTCTGTTTGTCTAATTTACAAAGACATTTATCTTTTACTTTGAAACTTTTAAAATCTCTGAATATGATCAATCATGTTCAAAAACTACAGCAAATTAAATATTATTCCAGAGGGGAAAATATTTCAAAATATCTTGTTAAAGTATTAGAACCGGCATGCAAACAAGCCTGTTTGTTTTTTACAACTTTTGCCTCCTTTCCCTAACTTCATTTTCAGTCACCATTAAAGCCTTCATGCATGAAAACAGCTAAAACGTTGGCTTAATTGTAAATATATATCTGGTTTTTTGAGTAGAACCAAATCAAAGTATGCAACAAGTATTTGGTAGTTTGAGGTGGTTGTCTCCAGTATTTAAATATTTTTGTCAGGCAGCCTTTATCGATGTAGGGCAGCATTGAATATTCTGGAAGTCGCCTAATTAGCTTTGGAGATGGGGCAGTGAGGGAGATGTGTTCTGTCGCACCACCGGGAAGTGGCTTGGAGGGATCATGGGTCAATAAATGCCCGAGAGCTGATAGGACAGCTACGAACAGTGGTACCCACTCTTGGCAGTAAAAAACCATATCTACTGTTGGCTTTCACCGTTCGCTGTACGCCATATCAGTGCGGCTTTGCCTGTGGGTAGAAGGTATAACCTCCACACAGCCTGTATATAGTAACGTATGACTGTGGTAAAAATTAGTATTGTCGAATGTGTAACGTACAGTATCTTTCATATAGAAAAAACTTCAAAGAAGGCACCAAAGAAAGGGCAAAAGGGCAAGTTACATTCAAAGTGATAAGAGTATCTTAAAGGACGGAAAGCAAAAGCCATATGGTAACCCAGCAGCCAAATTTGGCATCACACGCACTTCTTGCTGTCTTAGGCTGATCACTAACACACTATTTATGGTCTGGGGAATGCTGTGGATAAAGACGTTCTCTATGGTTTGCTTTCAGTTGTGTGCTTTACAAGTTAGATCCCTTCCGTAAGAGGCAATGGGGATCAACACCGCCCTTGGGATTTACATCGTGGTCTGTATAGTCCTGGAGCCATTACAAGCGGTGGAATGTAATCACTGCCCCATGGCTGTTTGACCATCATGTGACAGATGGTCTCGGTCCAGTCTCTAATGGAAGGGGTTGGGACCTGCCCAAAAAAACCCGCAATGACAATTGATGTGCCATGTTTGTGTCGCCTCATACAACAGTTCTAACGGAGGTCACCTGTGAGCCTGAGTTCCCTTCCTCTGCTGGTACCAGACTGTGGTGTTGACTGGTCAACAAAGACGAGGTTGATAGTTCTGGCCAGTTTTGAAATAAGATTCTTGACGTTTTCCAGACAGGCTCAATGTGTGTTTTGTGGGTAGTGTAGGCAAGCACGCAGATCTGAGGCCTTTGCTTCGCTCCGTTGTGTAGAAACGCAAGGAGAACTGCGGTTACACTAGCTGTTGGTGTGAGCAACTCTACTGCTGGCTTCTATGGCTTTGTTGCGGACTGACCTCACAATATTAGATATGTATCTTAAAGTCATTGAAGTTGGATAGTGATGGGAGAATTGTCATAAAGTAGTTTGCAGCTTTCAGAGGATGTAAAGGAAAAACTTGAAAATACAAACTGTATGAACAGTGAAGACTGAGGAAGAAGACGACCTTCTTCAGAACGTATTTTAAAAAACAAATACCATGACATCTTGTATAGACAGAACAGGTTAAAACAGTAATGCACTCCTCATGAGCCCCGTACACATCCCAAATATTGAGAAATAAAATAGGAATAATATCCTAAGTGCCAATAGCAGGTTTGTGCTCTGTCTGAGAATATCTGGCGATCATCAGCACACCTCCGTAACAGAACTGGCTCCAAAACACAGGTTTCTATTTAATCTGCCTTTGGAAAGGAGATTTGATCCTTTACTCCTTTCCTACAGCAGATGGTATGGTTTTGTTTTACAGTGCCCCTTCTCTCTAATGTTTAACTCCATTGACTTTATGAGCTAGGTTACAGTACTTAAAATACTTCCGTCAACAATTATCTGTTTCTGTTTTTCACGTTTGAATCCACAAATCAGTTTTTTTTATTTTACCACATCAAAAATAGTTCTTCCCATCATGGGAAGAAAGTATATGTGGAGCAGCACTGCACAGAAATCCACCTGGGAAAGGAATACATCATTGTATGGGAGTGAGGCAAACCTTCACTGATGGAACCACAGGGAGAGGCTGGGCACACGACCGGTAATGCTGGTGGTCTTCTTCCAACAGGCCGTTGCTAGAGCAGACCTGCCCCACTGAGAGCGCTATCCTCCTGACATCACCCATGCCCTTTTCCCTGTTCCTTGGGAACGTGGGCCACCTCCCACTGCCTCACCTTGCTTCTCCTGGTAACAGCTTAATTCCCAGCTTGTGTGAAGATCTCTCATCCACAGGCTGCAAATCGCAGATGAGTGTTGCTTGAGGACATGTTGAGTTAGAAAGAATAAACACAATAGCAATTCCTATCAGGTGGACATATTGCCATTGATAACTTTTTTTATGCCACTTTTCCTTCCTACCGTAGCGCACACACTGTGGGTTGCGCGTGTGTCATTCACTGCTGTAAATGAGATGCAGATGAATAGAGGAGATCACGTCTCCTCTAATGGGTCTGGAGGCTGTATTGGATGAGCTGAAAATGACTGCATGACAAGTAACCCTTTTTTTTTAGCATAGCACTAAGGTAATTTTTGGAGCGTTTATTTCTAGCTCTCCTCTTTTATCCGTAGAATAAGTCACTGGAGCAGAGTTTATGTTACCAGAACTTGAGCATCAGTTTCCACAACCTGAAAATCCAGGATGCAGTGCAGCAGTGGAAGGATAAGGATGAGAAAAAGAAGAAATGTATTCTTTTGCTTTCCCATTTTATTATAAAACAAAATATTTGTCAAACAGAACAATGTAGCGCATTACAATAGAATCACATTTGGGTTTTGGAAGCAGTTTCAGAGGTTTGGGCCTAATTGAGCTCTGACAGGAACAATTTAACAGTATCCATCAGGTGAGAATTTCAGCAGCAGCAGAGAAATGGCCTCAGCTTTGCCTCTAATTGTGGTGACAGAATATTAAAAGAGACTTTAAAATCTCGCAAAGACGCATCACTTCTATAGCACAGGACTCTCAGAGTTATTACGTGAGACTTGCATTGCTTCCGTTCTGAAGAGGTGCAAAGACTAGCAAGTTTAAGCACACCAATTACTAAAACAATGAAGTGGTACAATCGTCATGATTTCATGATTTAGTCCAGTAGTCTATTTCGTTTCAAAATAAATTGGAAGAAGACAGAGAAGTCGTTATAACCAAAACCTTGGGTTCCCTTTTTTCCTAAACTCGTGCTCACTTTGAGATTTCCCCCACAGTGAAACGCTCTGAGGGTTGGTGGGATGAAAACCCACCATGTTGAACTGTCCAAGATCACCGAGAAGCCTTGAAATAGGCCAGGAACTAAATTCCTTCAATTCCAGGCCAGTTCCTAAGCTGTCTCTGGGTGAAACATCAGAGTTGCCATAACCCTGTTTGCCAACATTACAACCCAATGTTGTTTTCAAAATCTGTTGCTTTCGAAATGTCTGTTGAAATCAAGAGGAGCGAGAGCTGTGCCCAACCGCTACTAACAGCATACAGCTCATATTCATAACGCTTAGTCTAACAGAAATCCATGTTAGAGCTAGTTCTGCCGCAGTGTTTTACAAGTTAAACCAAGTGTGACTTGAGAGAAGTATCAGGAGCCTAATTCTGCTATTTCTAGTGGTCAGGTTTACGTTACTGGTTTTTGCAGTGAGCATATTCTTTACAGATCGTTTATCCCAGATTTGTATCCTCACTGGAGGAGGGATTCTACCTTTGCGTTTATACAGCAGGTTATTCTGATCCAAGCTGGAGCTTATGAACGTAACAGTATTTAACAGTGAGTAGTAATAGTAGTAATAAGTAGAAACACAGAAGAAATACTTGTATACTTGTCCACAAAGAAAAAAAATTTCTGTTTAGAAAAAATAAACATTTTGAAACCCTATGCAGAGATCACCTTAAATAAGTTATAGAGGCCTTATTTTCTCTGGAAAGTAACTTTGAATTAACATCTTTTAACTGTTTACATCTCAGCTGCCATTCTTACCAAAAGCCTGAAAGTTTTTTTACCTGATTTTTACTGTGATTTAAATGAAACTACAGTTAAAAATTACTGAGAAAATGAGAATAATCTTAGCGCAAGTTTTCGATAACATTTGATCCATATTGTAGCGTGTTTGTGTAGTTCTCCCCGCCTCCCAGTGTAATAAATTTCAGTATAATCCAGAAACTAAAACTTTGGTTAGTGTCCGGATAGGATCACTTGTTATGAGATGCAGGTCTTAAATAACGAAGCCTGCTGACAAATGAGCTCTAACTGAACAATTGTGTTGTCTTTATAGTGCCCCACCTGTAAAAGTAGTTTCAACTGTTGCTGTAGAATGTCATTTAAAGTACACAGTCTCGTGAAATCTCTTCTGAAATATTCTTAGACTATAGGTGCCTTCCAGAAGTATATGTGTCGGTTTACAAATCTGGGTGAAGTCCTGTTCATTAACTTGCAGTTCAAATCACGGGAAGAAAAAAGAATACTTAACAAAAAAAAAAAGTGCTTACAAAGGCCCTGAGTGCTATTACTTCTGCAGTCCTTCTGTACAGAGAAAAGTCTGTAAAGATTTTTCCGTAACAGGAAAAAGTCTAGGAGGCTTCTACAGAGAGAAGAATAGTTCCTGCAGCTCACAAAGCTATATGATAGTTCTGTTTCCAGTCCATCGGGTTAGCTTTGAAATGCCACGCCAGGAGCTTAAACAAGTTTAACCTTTGAACCACACTGCTTTGTACCCATGAAGAAAGACCCCAGGGACCACGCAGTTCATTCTAGATTCATCCCGACTTGCCAGAATTGTAGTATTACCTAGTTCTGACTGCAGGTTTGAAATGTATAAAATGATTGATTTATAATTAGCGGTCATTTAAGGTTGACTTTGTATTAATAATAAAATTATGGAGTAGTACTCTATTCCACCTTCCAGGGTTCATGCAGTAGCTAATTCCACAACTCCATAAGCAACGACTAATGTTCTGTGATAAGGACTGTTCTTACCAGGTATATAAGGTGGTCGACAACTGGCCACAAACATCGTGGGAGTTACAAAAGTTTCTGGCTATAATTGATTGTGGGATTTTGGCGAGTGATTGGGAGGGAGGAGAAGCTCTGCAGACCTCACTTGCGCTTGAAGGAATTATTTTCAGATTTTTATGTTTTTATAGTAAAAGTTCATTTGGGCTGTTCTGTATCTATTTTTGAAAAGGGAGTAGAGGAGCATGACTTCAGATCATTATTTAGTAGTGCTTTAAAAGAAAAAAACATTACTGAAGTAGAATATGAAATGAAACCTGGTGATGCTTTTTAAAAGCTGTGTAGTTATTCTCATGTCTATGTCGGAGTGCCCAGGACGTTAGTCATCATAGTCTGGTTTTATAGGATTTGTCACAGAGTAACAAAGCATAATCAAACATGATAAGCAGAAATTGTCACCCCTTTTTCAAATACAGACGTGTAACAGATTCTTTTTTTTTTTTTTTGCAGGCTTCCTTATATCATCACTATTCAACAGACAGAGGCCTGGACAGGCCCTCTAGGTAAGAAATACAATGTATGGTTTCAATAGATCCAGATTATACAGCCTGAGGGTTTTCTTTGTGACCTGAAGCCAGCAGATGTTGCGAAGAGTCAGATTTTAACATTCACCTTGTGAGCTGCTGAGAAAACAGAGAGATGCGTGGAGAGGGTGTTCGTATTTTGATACTGAAGTGTAAACCTTACTTTTGTCTTAGAAGGGTTTACTGTTTACATTCAAAATAAGCTGTGGTGTATTCTGGGTCTAACACCCCTGAGCTGCTGCCCCAACTGCAGTGATCCGTCATTCAACCTCACTGCCTGCAGCACTTTCCCTGCTGTGTCCCTGAGGGTGCTACTGCATCTGTTCTCAGGCTCGGTCTCTTTCCTATCTTTGCGCTGAACTTCTAGTACCAAAAAGTAGTCTAAAAAAACCTTGATGCATTTATTTCAAATAATGCATCAGGAAAATGACACGGCAATTTTGTCTCGAACTTTAAAGCCATCAGGTGAAAAAGAAATTCAGCTTTTCTCTGTGAAATATGCTGTAAGATGTCGGAGACCAGTGCTTCTCCCCTTTGCACGTTTTTGATGCATTTTTTCTGGCATTGTTTAGTCTATAAGACACTAATATAATTAAGAGCTTACTTTTCAAATTCCTGAATTCTGATCTCGGAATTGGACCGCTGCTAATACTGCTTCTTTCTATAGTTCTGCAAGTACGGCGAGCGACTACCGAAAAAGAAGGAAGTCGGAACCTGCTGTAAGTCATCAGAGGGCGCACAGCGACCAGAACGCAAACAGGCCTACCCTGGGCCGTACAGATATGCAAGGCCCGTATTCCACCCTTAGAAAGCCTTTGACTAGCTCGTCTCCTTCGTCTCCATCAAGAGCAAAAGGTAAGAGGAGAGCGTATTTGCTAGCAGAAGACTACTGACGGCGTGTTGTACATTCCCTTGGTAGGAAACGCAACTGTCTGCTCTTGCTCCGTGCACTTCACCGGGAAATCTACTATATGAAGCAACAGCTTGTTGTTGGGCAACTAACTTCTTTATTCTTATATGTGTAATTTGAAGCTGAAAAGCTGGATTTGTAACAAGGATTTTCCAGTTTTAATTGCTTATTCTAACAACACAGAATTGACTAAATGGAGACTATGATTTGTACCACAATAGATAAACCCATAAACTTTTATTAACTCCACTACTCTCATTAGATTATTGTGATTTTAAAACCGTTTACAGAATATACAGAAAGTAAATCAAGACAAATAGCATTCAAGATTAAAGATATGTTTCCAGAATAGCAGACCTTTCAAACCTATAGCCGATATGTTAGACCTTGTCAGTTATCAGGACCTAATTTAATCAAGCAAACATCCATAATCTGATTTTTTTTATTTTGTAAATCCTTGAAGTATTTAGTACAGCATATACAATCTAATTAGCTTACTTTTCCAAGTAACTTGCCGTTACATTACTGTTCTCCGTGTCTCTCCAGAAAAGAGATAATTGAATCAGTTGTTGATGTGGGTTTGGGGTTTTCAGTGGATTTTTTTTTAGCAAGACAAAAGGTTTCAAGTGAAACGTGATGGAAGTAATATACAGAGTGATATCATATACAATATGTCTACTTCTGTTTAAGTTATTATCCATTTAATTGCTGTATTTTGTAGCTATACTTTCTAATCAGCCTATAGCTCCATTAGGCACTGCATAAACCTTTGTAAAAGTCAGTTCCCACTGAAAAGAACGTAATATCCAGTCTGCAACAGAATCCATCATACAAAGAAAAGCAATGAGGGGTATTAAAAGTGAAGTGATGGAAAAGCAAATGTATTTAAAACCCAGTGTTATGGCAGTAATTTAAAAAGTGGGTAAACTCATCCGTTTGGTGTACCAGACCAGGCACTGAAAAGTTGGTAAATTCCATTTATCTGCATTTACCTTTGACTACACCATTAATAATGAGCCCTTACCATGACTTAAACAATTCCTGTGTTGGAAAATCGTTCTCTACCAGCATTATGAAACCTACTAGAATGTTAATTTTTCTTGGAGTTAACCATTTTGTTAAAGAAGCAGCACATTATAAGCTCTGTGATCAGCATGGATTTTGAACCCAAGTGTTTCAGTTTCTGATCCAGATTCAAGTTGTTCTTCTAGAAAGCAGATTGAGCTGTTTGAAGCATGTATCATGAACTGAATGTTGCCACTTGAGACCATTTTTGAAAGTTCAGTGCAAGTATGAGAGACCGCAGTTCCAAATGTGTCTCATAATGACTTCTAGGTCTAGCACGCACCTAAAAATATGTCTTAAAACTTGCTTGAAAACTCAGGCTTTGTTATGGAAGTCAAGCTATAGAAGTCAGCATGTTTCTTCTACGTGCTGGTTAGGCTCAGTAAACTGATACATGTTCCTTTACACCCATGTAGCAGTTCCTCAGCCGCCTTGTTCTGCCCTCCAGAAGCTGTAGAAAACACCACTGCCTTCAGTGCTATCACACAGGGAAAGAGTGGGCTACCTATGCTACCTATCAACAACTGGGAGAGATTTCCCGTGTGACCTTATATAAAGCTTTATCTTTAATTATGTTAGAATATGCAGTTGTTGTGAACTCTCTGAGCGTTACTCAGGTCAAAAATTCCGAACAGCTTCTTTCAGAATGCACAGGTGGAAAAGTCAGTATTTGAGTGAGGTCTAGATTCATTGTTCGGCTTCATGTTTAAATTCTTTAGCTTTTGTTGTCTGTTGACCTGCTTCAAAATCAACGTCAATGCTTGTTTTCTTATGTTACTNATTAATGCTTGTTTTCTTATGTTACTTTGGCAGGGGGGGTTGTGGAGAGGGGTAACATCTCCATAATTCATAAGGAATTCTTTTTGATGTTCAAATTATCATGAGTACATTTTTACNGTCAATGCTTGTTTTCTTATGTTACTTTGGCGGGGGGGTTTGCGGAGAGGGGTAACATCTCCATAATTCATGAGGAATTCTTTTTGATGTTCAAATTATCATGAGTACATTTTTACAGCTGGAAAATAACTCAATTATTAGCTCTGCTTCCCCAGGCTGTAGCAACCTATGTGCTGACCTAAGTTGATAGGTGCGTTAATTGCTGTCTCTTTTCTAGTCTTTCTAATACTGATGTTAATTCCAACTTTCTGAATCTTTTAATTTCTGGCAATGTCTCTTTTTTACCATGCTGCTCTATGGATTATAAAGGTGGGGATATTAGCAAAGTATATCCATCCCTTTTAAGTTATTCAGTGCACAACCACAACACCTCAAATGAATTAGATTACTGTAGCACTTACAGACAACATTTAGCTGTTCCAAACGATTCAAGAAGGGCCATCAGCTACAAGAATGGCTGGCAAATGACTCGTCAAAATGCAGAAGTCTGGAGCAGCACAGAAGAAACTGCTTCTCCAAAGAGGAAATCTCGTAGCTGTGATGATCTGTTAACAGATGATCGCGATAGCTTTCCCGATGCGCAGGCCAAGTCTGAAAGCATGGGCTCTCTGTTATGTGAGGAGGACTCCAAAGAAGTTTGCTCAATAAACTGGGCCTCCCCCTATGTTCCTGAGGGCCGTGGTAGTAGTAGGTCAAGAGTTCGTCACAGATCTGCCCATGATGCCCCAGGTTTCCTAAAAATGTACAAAAAGATGCACCGCATCAATCGCAAGGACTTGATGAATTCTGAGGTGATTTGTTCTGTGAAGTCCAGAATACTGCAGTATGAAAAAGAACAGCACAAAGGTATTCTTCAAGGCTGGAGAGAGTCTTCTACTGAAGAGGTGCCCAGAGACATGGTACCAACCAGAATATCTGAATTTGAAAAATTAATCCAGAAGTCAAAATCAATGCCGAACCTAGGCGATGAAATGTTGTCAACTGTTACGCTAGAGCCTCCTAAAAACGGCTTATGTCCAAAGAGGCGATTTTCTATCGAATCCTTGCTAGAAGAAGAAAATCAAGGCAGACATCCCTCTCAGGTACAACGGAGCTACAAGTCTAAAACCCTGGTGCCAATTCATATTGAAGTGACCAGTGATGAGCCACAACGATCACATATGGATTTTTCAGACAGTGATCAAGATGGAGTGGTTTCTGACCTCAGTGACTTTATCCAGATAGAGGGTTCATCCTTTTGTAGTGAAAGTGACTTTGACCACTTTTCCTTCACATCATCTGAAAGCTTTTATGGATCAGGCCATCACCACCACCACCACCACCACCACCACCGGCATCTCATCAGCTCCTGCAAAGGGCGATGCCCAGCATCCTACACCCGCTTCACCACCATGCTAAAACATGAAAGGGCTAAACAAGAAACCGCTGAAGATCCAAGGAGACAGGAAGCAGAATCTGGCCTCTCTAAGATAGCATTCCTAGTCAGCCCAGTGCCTTTCCGGAGGAAAAAAAGTGCAGCTCCTAAAAAACAAACTGAAAAGAAAAAATGCAAGTCATCTGTATTTGAAGCACTAGATTCTGCACTTAAAGACATCTGTGACCAAATTAAAGCTGAAAAAAGAAGGGGAAGCTTGCCCGACAACAGTATATTACACAGACTTATTACTGAGCTGCTTCCAGACATTCCAGAAAGGAATTCATCTCTCAGAGCTCTGAAAAAGAGTCCCATGCACCAGCCTTTTCATCCACTGCCTCAAGATGGTGCTATCCATTGCCCACCGTACCAGAATGATTGTGGAAGATTACCTCTTAGTGCCTCTTTTCCAGACATGGACGCAACTAACAACAATGATAGTGCACTGTGTTTCCAAGGTGGATTAACTTTCTTCCTCTGTCCTTGTGATTCACTTATCCAACCTTTCTCCCTGTATTTCCCACCCTTTCTCATTCCATTTTTATGTGTCGTCTACGAGAAGCTTTCATCCCACAAAATTCTTAATGAAGGATGTCATTTTTACGTAGGTGATGAGGATAGATAAATTTGCTGTCTATTCACAAAGTAATCTGGACAACTGCAGTAACAGTGTATTTCAACTAATAGATTATTAGTGCTATCAATTACAGTGGTGTTATTAAATTAAGCAATGTGGGTTTTTTCTCCAAGAAAAAGACCTTACAGAAAGTGAATGCCTGCATTGTAAGATGCTGGTCAAACAGAAAACAATGTGCAGATAACCCTTCCTTTATTATTTTGAAAAAAACAATCTGCATCTAAAACGTCATACTATATATATAGTTTTGTTACATGAAAGTGATAAAAGTGCTGTTAATTCTGTCAGCAGCATAGAAAGTTGATTCTGTTTTCTTATGAAAATACACTAATTCCACTGCTTTATATTACTTTTTGTGAATAGACCCTAAGGTCATTTTAGGAATTTTCCATTTCCACTGTTCAAACAATACAATTTCCAATTTCTGTGGCAGCAAAACTAGTTCTTCTCATAGAACATTCATATAGCTATGAAGTTTTGAGAAATATCCTATCCAAGACATCGGTCTTGACAGTGATCTGGTTTTAAAGTTACTACTTTGAGTTGTTCATTGCTCTGCTTCTCTTTTTCTCAAAAAAAAATTGCTTGAGCTTAAAATATTTTTAAAGTTTAACCTTGCAATATTAAAAGATGCAAACTAGATTCATAGCAGGAGTGCGCAAAGGTGTGTCCCAGATGATTTAGATTAATGTCTTTGGCAAGTCTGTCATTTATTTCTCTTTTTTTAACATTTCTGTCTTAAAGAATTCTGCTTCTAGACATACAGTCCTCTGACAGAGCATCCTTGAGAATTTAATGACATTACAAAGCTATTATTGATATCACAAATGGATGTAAGAGAAAATGTCCGTAATATATCAATTATGCAATATTTGATCAGACTCATCTTACTTATCTTTAATCTCACAACTTTTTCTGTAACTTTTGCAAGTACCACACCAGTAAATATTTATTTCAAGAATCATAGAATTATTATGGTTGGAAGAGACCTTTAAGATCATCAGGTCCAACCATTAACCTCACACTGCCAAGTTACCACTAAACCATGTCTCTCAGCACTACATCAGAGTTGAAGCTGTTACCATCTCTTCATAACTAGTTAAAAAAGACATATTGAGAACAGAGAATTTGGTAAAAACCAGCTATAAAATGCAGTTCAGAATTGAATTAGTCATACTTGAGGCCTGATCTTGATTAACTCTGGCAGGCAGCACTACACAATGACACTGAAGTTGTTGGAAATTGCACTGGTCACATGTCACAGTTGCTAAATGAGAATTTTCCAGTCCTTGAAAATAAGAAAATCCACAGTGCAGAGTAAACGTGGATTCCTAATAGCTTCTGCAGCTATGAAGGAGCCTGGCATGAGGGAAGTGGTATGCTCTGTCAACATTAATATCCTTAAAGTAGTGCGGAGAATTAGTACAGCAGAATGGTCCATTGACTTCCAGCAGCAGCAGTCATGGCTGAGCTCTACTTCTAATGAAGTTTCATGTTTTCTTGGATCTGTGTGTGCCTCTTACAGCCACCATCCACGCAGAGACCCCAAGGTCATAGCAGAAAACACTGAGAACTACCAGTGTTGACTACATAAGGAGCTGAATAGAAATAACGGAAGTAGTTCTTCCTAAAGCTGCTGTGTTTTCACTCCTTCCCTCCCATGTCCTTCACTTTCTGCTAGAGTATAAAGAAAAAATTAATAGATGTGTTTGGAGGCATTATATCTTTAGGTTTATGCAGTGAGCATACATCCTCATTCACAGACACACACCATATCAAGAAAGCTGTCCAGAACTGGGACTGTGATACACTCGTTGGTGATGGTATGCTTGCCACCAATGACATAAATAATACAATTATATCATTTTTTGCCTCCACTGTCTTTATCAGTAGCTTAGCCAACAGCCCACTGGAGATCATTTACATCTGTTTTTTTCCACGTGTACTTCCTTTGAAATGTATGGGCTTGGTAAGAGCAGATTGCGTGAATGAAGTCAAAGGAAGACGCACATCGGTCATATGTCTCCACTAGCAGGTGTCACTGTGGCAGTAGGAGGCTAAAAGAGTAAATCTCAGAAGTCCAGAGGCAGTTCATTTCATCCTCCGGTCTGAGATAATTCCGTTATATTTTCATTTCACGTTGGCAACTTGCAGAGCTATAAAGAGTGTAGAATTTTAATTTTATTTTTATTAAAACACGCAAAGATGTATTCACCAGACTATAATGTGCCATCTGTAATAAACATTGCTAAACTGTGCTTTAGAGAAAATCTGCCACATAGATTGGTGAGTAATGATTTGTAATCCATCTCTTAAAACAGACTTGTTTTTATGAAATAACATCCTTTTAAATTCCCTTGTGCTGCCTAACAAGTGCCTGTGGTAAAGTAGAAATGCATCTTAGATCACTTAGGAGGAAACAATTTTTGTTCATTATTTTCTCATTGAAGCATGCTTTAATCATGTTTTGTGCATGTAATTATGTGTTTATATTGTTGGCATTCCAAAACAGTTTCTTGCAACCTGATGGAGTCCCGGTACTGCTGTCATGTCTTCCATTTGGTCCAGTAGGGTTGCACCCCTTCGTACAGTGAGGCACAAGTTTGCTCTCGCGATCCTTTATCGTATATTCTTCTGATGTGGATCAGCGGACAGCTTTTGTCTTTGCTTGAGAGTCAGTATCTTCTTTTTCTTTAAAGGTCCACTTTAGTCATCATATCATGTGCTTTTCTTTCTATTAAAAGTAAAATAATAGATTTCAATACCTCTTCATCCCCCTAAGTAAAACCAAGCAGAATCACAGATTTGAATGACTTTGGTTAATTTACCATAGTTTCACATAATTTCTGTTTTCAGTAGACCAGGAGTCTCCTGGAAGCTATTCTTCTGCTTTCACTGATGTGGGACGATGTACTCCAAAGGAGAGAAGAGGAACTGCAGACAAAGAGGTAGTGAAACAATAGTAAATAATGCAGCAATATCCATACAGAAAATTGGTGACAAATCTGAGACAAGATTTGTGTTGGCTTTAAGACACTGTAGTGATACAGACCAAAGGAACAGTTATTTATCATCGTATCATCAGATGGAACAGCATCCTCCTTTTCCATTAAGGAGATGGGTACTTGAAGAAATTAAAAGCATATCAAGCTTTGTAAGATTAGCTACATCTTTTATTTATGTTTAAATAGATCTGGACATAAGTTTACTAGTCATTGATAGGCTCTGTCAAAGTTGACCGGAGTGGGTGTTTGGGACAGAGAAGAATAGTAGACGTGACCGGTGAAAGGCTCTTTTGAGAACCGGAGTGTTACAAAAAGAAACTGCCCCTTGTAGTTTCAAAACTGATACAAAGAACATCTGTATTTCACCATTATTTTAGTTTAGAAAAGAAAAAAAAATGCTGTGTGTTAGACAAAACCGCTTATCCTCAAAGCAATCTGTAATTTCTGTAACAGTTGGTGATTGTAAGTATATGCTGATTGCTTATATGAATGCTTTGGAAGAGGAAATGGAAGCAGGCATACAATCTTTAAAGTAACTCGAAGTATCACTGAGAAGAATACACAAAAAAGGGAGTATCTCATTCAGTATCTTAAGAAGATTTCTAGATCTAGAACTATAAATGCTCTCCAAACAGGCTTCAGGGATTTTATTCAGTCACAAAGTAACTACATTTCTATTAACCAACATCTACAGACCACAGATTGTTAACATTTTTCATTGATTTTTATTAATTTATTACACAAAAAAATGGCAGCGTNGTATCTTAAGAAGATTTCTAGATCTAGAACTACAAATGCTCTCCAAACAGGCTTCAGGGATTTTATTCAGTCATAAAGTAACTACATTTCTATTAACCAACATCTACAGACCACAGATTGTTAACATTTTTCATTGATTTTTATTAATTTATTACACAAAAAAATGGCAGCGTAAGAGACTACCGTATTTTAATTGCTAATATTTAAGTTTTTGCTCTGGGCCATCTACCTTGTTAAATGGTGGTACAGGCTAGAACTGGTTAGAGGATGTGAATTCAGATCCCTTTCCACCCCACTGCCATGGTTATATTGCCGCAGTTCGATTAAGAGTCTGATTTCAGAATAAGGCTGCTCATTAAAAAATAAAGGTTAAAAAGTTCCAGGAGCCATATTGTGTCTTCCTTTTGCAGAATTCTGTGACATTGAAAGTCATCTTTCAATTTGAAAATATGTAAAATACTTACGCTACAAGCCATTCTTAAAGAGTGCTGTGATTTAAAAAGATGAAAGAAGAAAGGCTTCTCTATTTCCAGTATGTTTTGTACATTTCAAAGTATTTTGTATTTAATCAGCTCCACTGTTCTTCTAATGTTATCCCCCTTCTTCAGTTATTTGCTTTAGTGGTTTCAGCACCAGCTGTACCAAAATCAGGAAAGAGTGAAAAGGTCTTAGCTACAGTTGATGATATGGAGATCCCCTCCCGTCTAAAAGACTGTTTTTAACAGCAGCAGAGAACAGAAAAATGCTTTTATATTTAGGCCATCTTATTTCAAGACCTGTAATGGAAAATTGCAGTAGTATTGCAAAATGCAAGTTGACAGGATCCCTGTAATAACTCTGGGGACTTTTCTATTATCGCAAAGAGAGTGCTGTAGGTATGCTAAATTTGCTAGCCTTGAGATGACAAGAAGGGAGAGAACCCAGTTGAGAACATCTGGCCTGAAAGAAAAGTAAAATGCAAAAGTGACGAGCGTCCCTTTTTATTCCTCTTACAAAAAGACGTACACCCTTACATCATCCCAAACAGCATGTCTCAGAAGCAGCGTAACCAGCTCGTTCTCATCACCAGTATATCCTAGAGAGAGATTTTTTTTTTAATGTAGCAATCTCATCTGCGCAAGTACTTGCAGAGAAAGTCTAAATCGCTTTACCAAATATCCTCACATGATACAGCTAATGGCTTCTTGCACCTTCCTCTGACGCACCTAGCGCTGGTTATCCGTCCGGGACAGACACGAGATGAGCAAGGCTCTTGGGTCAGATCACAGTTCGTGTTTTCAGCACAGCTTTGAAAACAGTGACAGTATAGGTGTCAGCCACACAGGTGAGCAGAGGTAGGGATGGTTTACAGTTTTATTTTTGAAACGATCTTTAGCGTACAGATACTTGGTGGTAGAACTTGATAATTACATGAAAGGAATGGTATGATGTGATTGCCCATGACAGCAAGAGAGCTACACAGATGATTCAGGGGATTGCTTCCAGTCCTGTGTTTCTCAGTCTTTCTTAAAACTATGAATGTGATTATAGCAATTTAAAACATTCCCAACCTTTTCCAGCTCTCAGAGTAGTTTTTCCTTTATATATACATATATAAAATGTGATGCAGTATTTGCAGTTGAAATTAGCCTAAAAATAACAAGTTTAACAGATGCAGCTAAAGTATTAGAGAATATTAAGCATGTGAATTTCCATTGTGCCTACACATCTACAAGTCAAATTGGCATTTAGTTAACTTTTTTTTACTTTTGTCGTTCTCTTACATGTAAAATTGCAAACCAGTCCATATTAAAATTTAGCTGCTATTTCTATTTTTAAAACACTAAGTCCCAAATGCCTTAAAAAAGGAAGCTGTGTATTTAATTGGCTATTACTAAAAGAACCACTGTAAGGCACATGTCCTTTTCTTTTTGGATCCTGGTCATCTTTTTAAAAGCTGAACCACATTAACCATATATAGTAACACTGCCTGAATGTATTAACCCCTTTGCCTGTTTTTCAGAAACTGCCAGCTAGAGCTGTATATGACTTTAAAGCTCAGACTTCTAAGTAAGTACCAGACTTGTGTTCATTTAAGCATTCATAAGTCAAGAAAACTCTTTCTAGCACTTGTGGCAGCTAACTGCTGTTCTAGCCAGTTTCAAAAGCACATGCCATGGAAGCAGAGGACCCTGCTGGCTGTCACAGCAGTCTCTGCGTTAGCAAACTGTGTGAGAAGTTATTTTGTAATTTTAGAGTCGATATAAGGAAGACATTCTTTACTGTGAGGGTGGTGAAGCACTGGCCCAGGTTGCGCAGAGAGGTGGCAGATGCCCCATCCCTGGAAACATTCAAGGTCAGGTTGGCCGGGGCATCTGAGTTGGAGATGTCCCTGCTCATTGCATGGGGGCTGGACTAGACGGCCTTTAAAGGTTCCTTCCAACCCAAACTATTCTATGATTTGGATAATTCCCTTTTCTGGTATCCAACATTAAGCTTATCACAGGCCCTGAGTATCAGAAATGGTGAGAATATAATCCTGTGTTCTTCATGCTTCTGCACAGCTGTCTTGGAAAAAAAAATGCGTAGAGGAGAAGCAAGCCAAGCTGTGCTGCTGCAAAACGGTAGCAACAGGCGATAGAGACATGGGAGTGAGATATATTCTATAGTTTTCCCTACTGATTTCATAAAGAACGCCAAATACCCCTGAGATGCCTGTCATAAAAGCATCATCTAAACAGGTGATCCAAAAGACATCATACTTGCACGCAGACCCTGTACCAAGTGCTCTGGTAATAACTAGCCATACTGCCTTGGAATCACAGTGTGAAACAGGCCTTCATCACTTACAGATAGGACCTGGGATGCGTAAATGTGAATCATTTCATTTTATATGATATAATCAACTGGTAAATGTACCACAGCTGTGATGCTTTTCCTTCAGGTGTTTAGTTACTACATCCTGTTTCAGTTCCAAACTGTAAAGATCTCAGAAACTATGCTGTTAGAAGATTTAAATATAAAGCTGTAAACATCTGACCTAAATAAATTTGTTCCAGAGAGCTGTCCTTTAAGAAAGGAGATACTGTCTATATCCTCAGGAAAATTGATCAAAACTGGTATGAGGGTGAGCACCATGGAAGAGTTGGAATATTCCCAATTTCCTACGTCGAGGTTTGTTCTCTGTTTTNCGAGTTGGAATATTCCCCATTTCCTATGTCGAGGTTTGTTCTCTGTTTTAATTCCTTGAATTAGTTCGGGTAATAGGTCCACACGCTGCATGGGAACAATGAAAATCTGAGGTTTTTTTCTTTTTCCTTAGAAACTTTCTCCCCCAGAAAAAGCACAGCCTGCCAGGCCACCTCCCCCTGCACAGATCGGAGAGATCGGAGAAGCTATTGCCAAATACAACTTCAGTGCAGACACAAATGTGGAGTTGTCGCTTAGAAAGGTACAGTTTATCTTTATCAAAAAACCATTATAGAGTCTACTGCTGCACAGAATTAATATATAGGTAAATAGTGTGCTTCGGTGCACTCTGCATTCGCTGTTTGCTATGCACAAAGCAATGCAGTGGTAGGAGACTACTAACATCATAGCTTGTTGGCTTGCAGTCTTTCACAGCTACCCACAAATACTTTAAATATGTTGCGCATGTAAACTGGATCGTGGTAGATTAGCATATGCAAACAACAGCTAACTGCCCACCTAAATTTCTAGTTTTGGCTTCGATTATCCAATGCTTTTTTAAATAATTATTTCTTGATGTCACAATTATCATGGTAAGGGGTTTAATATAGAAGAAATAGAAGAATACAGAGACTAGAAAACAGAGAAAAACAGTACAGAGGTATTTTTGTGAATGTACCCGTTCTTCCAAATATTTCATTTAATAACAATCTGCTTTTTAAAATATTCTCTTATCTCTTTTGTATGTACGTCCTGGTGGTTATACTTTATTGCACATGAGCAAAAGAAATGTTTAATTTCTGAGGTTTTGAGACACTGGAATACTACCACTGTAGAGAAACATTATTATTGCAGGTATTATATAGTTAGTTGTAAGTAGTATATACTTTTTATGCCCTGGAAAGTAGTTCTCCTTCTTACTTTTTTTTTAAGAATTAGAGTTCATAGAAGTTATTCAGCGGTTTGTTTTTCTTCTGAAATAAGAGTAAGGATACAGAACTAGAGCCTCAACCAGCATCACTGAAGATAATGGGCGTTTTTCCCCCAATTTGAGATTGGTGAACGTCAAAGAGGTCTAAAAGAAAATCAGAAATAGGAACTTAGAGAACTAAGGCTTGGGGGTAGTTTGATGACTTATTTCTTTTTAAAATTCTCTTTTGTGCTTATTGTGGTGGTCGTAATCTTGACGGCTCAGTTTTGGTTTGTTTTTAAAAGTTAACTTGCACTAGTTTTCTTCTGTTCCATCCCCCTAAAGATAATTTTAGGGTACTCCACAAATCAACTACAGAAACAAAATTACAGAAACCCAAGAGAACGCAAAACTAATAGGGGAGGATTTGTTACAAAAAGACACGTGGTAAAAAGCACATGATGTAAAACAATGGAGGGGGTAGTTCATGAGTTTCACTACAGAGAAGAGTTTGAATAGAAAGTTGATATTTTCGATTTCAATTCAATTGAATTCAATTTCAATTTCAGTTGCTAAGCTCTCTAAAACCAGCAAGNAGTTTCACTACAGAGAAAAGTTTGAATAGAAAGTTGATATTTTCAATTTCAATTCAATTGAAATTGAATTCAATTTCAATTTCAGTTGCTAAGCTCTCTAAAACCAGCAAGTGAGCCACTGCCCATCTTTTTTACACAGGAAAAGCACTTCTTTCTTTCCCATGAACTCATTTTTTTTCACTTTCTACCTCCACTTACTCCAGTTTTACTGATAACAAAGCACTTGCATGGATTTCATCGTTTAACTTTTATCAGTTTTAAGGGAAAACGGGCACAGCAGTCACTATTGCATATCACAGTTAGGGTGTTAGCTAGTACTTCAGCCAACAATTAAAACAAGGTTGTGTTCCAAAGAAAAGTTTAAATGTTAATCCCCCAACCAAGAGTAGGAGACTACACAAGATTCCCCTCTGATAAAAGACTAGCACTTGCAGTCCGTGACTAGCCCCCGGTTTTGCTGGAATGGTAGTTGTATACGCGGTTATTGTAAATGGGAGGAGAAATGTCAAAATGGAGACGACTCTCAAGACCAATGGGAAACAGCGCTGCAGGGGAAATAATACTATGGGTTGAAATAATATCTGCTATTCAAAAAATTGACTTGCAATGTATCTGCTGATAACTCGTTTTCATAATGCATTTCAGGGAGACAGAGTAATTCTTCTTAAGCGAGTTGATCAAAACTGGTATGAAGGTAAAATACCAGGAACCAACAGACAAGGCATCTTCCCTGTTTCCTATGTAGAAGTCATCAAAAAGAATGCATCAAAAAGTCTTGATGACTACCCTGATCCTCCGATACCCCAAAGCTTTTCTAGTGACAGAATACACCATTTAAGTTCAACTAAGGTAAGGATTTTTTTTGCTTTGCTATCACCCCTAGACTGGGTTTAGAAGGATTTTTTTTTGTTAACATAATACATAATTTATGCATTAAGTATGCAACATTTTCTTTCCTGCATAGGTAGAACTGCATTACTAACTTGTTTTTAAAGTATTTTAATAGCTGAGTGTGTGTCTTGCATTCTGCCAGGATTTTGCTCTTTTCTTCATTAGCTAATTACATTATTGAGAGTAGGGCCAGGCAAAATTTGGGCAGGAAAATCAAGCTGACAGAATAAAATTTATTTGAGAATCTTAGGCAGAATTTGAGCATTAAGGATGTGTCTAGCAGACTTTTCATAGTGCAGCGTGAAGACATTCCCATAACAGCTGTCCTAAAAGCCTGCAGGCCCGTCAGCACGCAAAGGGCAAGAGAGGGCGGTTTGTGTGGGGACACAGCTTGCCAACATCAGTTCTGTGACTTTCAAAGTAAAGGAGAACAGCTAAGGAATGATTCCGTACTATAACCCTCCTCCTTCTGCCATTCACACACTGGAAAGGAGGCTGTTGGTACGACAGAGGTTCTTTGGAGGGGTCTGACAACTATGACAGTATTGTTTCATTTAGTAGTGAGGCAAATGGCATCGCGTTGTCAACGAGCTTGGATCCAGACCTTTATAGTTGCAATTCTTCACAACAAATGTCTGTCGTAGGTTCTTTTCCTTCCTAGACTATATAACCACCACAAATCACACTACACGATGTTGCAGAAAGATTCCTGTATTCCAGTTTATCATGAGATTTCACAGTCACCGGTGTGGGGAACGCAACCCCTTTGGCAATGATAGAAACTAAGAAAGTTTCTGCCTGCAAACGGTGATTAACATTAATGCATTATCGATGATTTTGAACACTCAAGATGGAAACTTTTCTAAATCTTCCTCTTTACCTTTGTTGTTTATCTCTTCATCACGGGCAGTGGGTTTTGTGTGTAATTATAAACTTCTTTTCCTGCTATAAATCTCTATTTATTTCTGTTGGGTTTGCCCTCTTTTCTACTTTCATATACTTGCATACTCGTGCTCATTTAGATGCTTCAACTTTGAGATAAGTTCCACATTTATTTGCAGCTTTGAGGACAGCTACCAAAAGATGTCACTTATAGACAGCAGTGGCCTCCGAAAATACTGCTCACGACTAAACAATATTAGCTGGTTTGGGATAGTTGCTAGAACAGGTCTTGTCTGGTTTTCCAGAAGGTGTCACAGCAGAGAACTAGCTCCTCTCTCTTCCATTCCAGCAAAACTGTTGAATTGAAGTAGCATTGAATTCTATAGCTGCAGACTGAGGTATTCATAAGATCCCTTATTATTACAGGAATCCGGAGGTTCCTGAAGGCAAGTCCAAGAGTACGAGGCAACTTATATGCTCCATATTACGGAGCTGTCTCTCTGTATTTGGAGATGCCTCTCTCCCCATTTTCTGTGGGGAAGGTTTGTCTCTAAGGCATCCTGCGGCTAAAGCTGGTGTTTGTGTAACCCCTGTAACCCTTGCTGAGCGTAGGTGATGCTTCAGAGCATTTACATTCAGATTACAAAACTGTCCTGCCACTATTAAAATAGCTATTATTAAATTAGTTCTGTAGGGGAGGGAAGTGGAAGAAGCCTTTGTAACACAGGAAACTTTTGCAGTCATCTGGTTCTAGCCTAAGTCAAGCAAAACAAAAAAAAGCAAAACCAAAAACTGCATTCAGAAATGGCAATTTGTAAGAAGACAAAACGTAAGAAGATATCTTGTTCCTGACTACCTAGAAGGACTTTAGCAGTCATGAAGGTGTTCTGGAGTTTNTAAGGTGTTCTGGAGTTTACCACAATTACTGATACCACTTTTCCTATTCCTTTGAAGCTTTTTAGCGCGTGTCACTCCCTGTTGCTAGAACAATTGCGCTAAACTTCTCTGGCCTAATGGCAATAGAAATAAATAAGCAATACAAGTCAGGAGCAAGCTTTGCTCTCCTTAACTTGGCCTAGACCATCGATATATCTTTAGCTCTAGTCCAGCCTGTAGCCACAGGAAACTAAAAATGGCAATATCTCCTCGGCAGTATTGTTAACCTTAAAACCACAGGTTATAAGCCCTTGTTCAAGAGGGAAGATGAGGGGAAGAGACTGAGTATTGCTTGTAACAGCCTAGCTCTGTGTTAGTGGACTGCATTGTGTCAGTCAGTTTACTTTGGTACAGAAGACTCTGTAACAAAGGTTTGTCTAACTATAAAATACAGCTATTTGCCTCAAGAAAACTCATGCAGAAGGTAAGTAAATTAATCTTCCTATTCTGCGACATCAATTTAGCCTTTTGAAACTATTTTCCTATTCTAGACTAATATTTAAAGTCTAAAGTAGTCCAGATAACTCAAAGAGAAGTACGTCTAATTATTCTGGATAATTCTAGCAATGAGATCAAAACATTTTTCATTCCATTCTGATTTTGAGGATTCATAGTAACAAAAATACATTTTCAGTATTTACTGAAGCAATGGATATCTACTGATGCTGTGTACGTATGACTCACCAGTCTCTCATTCTTACAAAAGGACGTTTCTTTTACCAGAAGGATACTTCAATCAATATTGTGTAACGGTACTCAAAATATACTGCTGTGTACTGTGCTGTCACTATTTTAAAAGCATTGTCGACTGCCTGCCTTTCACAAATGTTGGTGTCGTTTTGAACTAATAGGGTTATTTTTGAAGAAAAACACATTCTGTAGCTGCTCATGCCTTAATAAAAGTATGCAATGTATTAAAGATGTTTCTTAAACATTTACTGAGAAGTACTAAGAAAAGGTAGAGGTATTAACATTAGGATAATTAGAAGTTACCTCAGTCGTTACAGTTTAAAAGAAATACTTCATGACACCTGAAGTTGACTTCTGAAATTGCTATTCTCAAAATAACAGTAATGGTTCGGGGAAAATTACATTAATATTAATTGTATGATTTAATAACCTGTGACAGGCTCACTAACAGAGCGCCATAAGTAACATAACTTTAGCAGATCAAATGCAGGTCGCCTTCATGAATGTAATGATTCAGATCTGTCTTAATGTTTGACATTTAAGCCCCAAGCCAGAACCTGATACAGTTTCATTTTTCAAATGTCTTTCCTGCTGTTCTGATTCATGTAGTAATGATGTCAGACACCCGTGCTCACTGAAATGATACCCTATAATCCAGACGATGGCACAGACATTTTTCTCGTCCAGTCTACTCATATCCTAGTTCTCTGTCATGCTTATTTATTTATTTAAATTCCCATGTTTTTCTGTTTTTGAAGTTGCCTTCCCAAGCGCTGTCCCCACTTTCCAGACACCTTTCCTCCTCTTGGTCTCACATTGATCAAAAGATTCTCCAGGCTGCCACTAGTGACCGCTTTTCAAGGACTGTTGGTTTTTCACCTTCAAGCGCATGCACCTTACCTCCTCCACCATTTCCAGACAGTTTTCTTTGTGACTTAGAAGAACTCAATTCTTTGGCACTAGCGACATCCCAATCTGTAGCAATCTCCCCAGGTAATAGCATTCACCGAGTTGAGGATGATCGCTTTATTCCAAATACAGAGGTCTCTCTCAGCTCTTCTACAGCTCTTCCCCTGTCCTTTCTTGTACCTACCTCTGTCTCATCTTCAGCCAGCTCGTCTCATGACACAGTATATAAGCATACCAGTAACAATACCAAACCAGGAGAAGAAAAAGACTTGAGAGGTATACTTGACTCTCTGGTTATCGAAGTACCTAGAGACTTGTCAGATGCTACAGGAGAAGGTGAACGTGTTGGCACTATCAGTAACATCCCTTCACCGCATGAAGGTGGCTCCGTCTCCAGTGTGTTAGCTGCAACTGCTGAAAATGAAGAGGAAAACTCTACTGCAGATCTTTCAGTTAATAGAGGAGATCAGTCAAAGGCTCCAGAATCAGATTTCTACAGAGGAGCACAAGACACAACAGAAGAACTGACAAGACTCTATATAGAGGAGGATCCGGGACATGACAATTTAGAATTCCCAATAACAAGTGGAGGAGACTCCATGGTATGTTGTGAAGGATACACTTCACCAAATATTGATAAGGTATTTTAATTTGTGCCCAGACACAGTTTTATACTATTGCATTGGATAAAAGTTGTCAGTGTTAGGGGATAGTCCCTTCTCAGAAGTACACCGCGATAAGTTCTATGGTGTATCAGCTCCGCTGGTCCTTTCCCTTCTGTCCTTGTTAGCTGCCATCGAGCTTCTGATGCGAAAAGCCATTTTCCTCACTGGCCCATTACGTTTTTGAGCCAGAGGCCCCAGCGAGGCAACGCTGTCAGCAGCCCTCAGAGGGAGGGACGTGCCTCCTGCAGAGGCTCAGCGGTTTGCGCTTCGCATGTGTCACTCCACCGGCCGATGTATTTATAGTAGACTCTGTTACGAGAATGTGACTAATAATAACAGATCAGATTATGTTTGGCAGTTAAACAAATGCTTCCCCCTAAAGCCCTCCCCAGTTCCTCTTTGGGACAGCACAACACCGGACTCTCCCAAATGTCTGCTAACCATCAAACGCCACAGTATCGCTGCGCCGTTTGGGTGGTTTCTAAGCAAAGTTTTAGAACAGGTTCTTTCTGTCCCGCGCTTACTTCAACAGACTGTTCAGGCAGTTGCTTTGGCTGGCACATGCAAACAAGTAAATCACATACTTAGGACAATACGTTTTAGGCCAAATGTAAAACTAGTTAATGAGAAAGATTTTGCAAGCTGCCTCTAGCCTTACTGAACCTGAAAAACACAGGAGAAAACCGTAAGAATAGAGGTGAAATCCACAGCCAGAAATGGCAACTTGTTTTGATTTCTGAGGGAAGAATTTTCTTCCAGAAAAGCAGACTGATCAACAATAAAATTAGCATCACATTTCTAACTGTTCAGGTTAGTTACATTGAGCGTTTTGTGTCCTTCACAGCTGGTTTTATAGCACAATTACTTCTCATTTTTCTTAAACACTTAAGCCAGCTCTACTTTCTGCGGGAACATCAGGAGACTCTGATCCTCCTTCCCACCTTTCTTCTAACCTTCCATTTCACTCTGCCGCGGCACCAGCTTCCTACTCTGTTCCTACAACATCCCCATCTACTGCTTCCCTCTCCCCTCCTCTCCTTCCTAAACCCCTACAGCAGCAGGAGAAAGACTCACCAAAGTTAAAGGTAACCGCACCTCTCGAGTATGGATTGTTGCAAATCTTCACGTATGTCAAATAACTGCGAGGCTAACACCGTCTTTGATCTTTTCAGATGGATTGTTTGCTTTACTAATACTGAATAACGTAGCACGTGGAGTATGAACATGGGCCTCCTTCAAATGAAACACAAGGGCAGAGCTATAACCGTTACGGTACAGTGAACTAGCTTAAGGCGATAGCAGTGACAGGAAAGCAGAAAGCCTTCAACTCAATTTCAAGTCCATACCACGACATCAGTAACTCCTACTTAATTGAAAGAAACAGAATTATATTCAAGTACGCAGAAACTAAGTAACCTTTGTAGTTTAAAAGTGTTTTCAGTCTCAATCCAAAGCCTGGGAGAAGAGTCATCAATTTCACGGTAAAGCACCACCGCAGAGGGTCGTGTTCTAAATCCCAGCTCTGCTAGTCAAGGGCTGGACAAAGATTATTCCCTCTTCGGGACTACACTTTATGTCAGCATTGCAGTTCTCTGGCAGAAAAATGAAACCTGGGAAGTCGCTTTAGATAGACAAAGTCAATTCCCAGCGCAGTTCAGACCCACAGTCAATTTCCAGTGCTGACTTCCAGAGAGTCCATTTGCTCATGAAAAAGGAGGACGAGTCATATGAAAAGTTTGAGAAACTAGCCTAGAAAAAGGGATCGTTACATCTATGGAAAAAAAAAAAACCATTTTTTTTTTTAAATCTACCACATCTTACAATGTGTGTTCATGGAAAACCGAGACATAATGGACTTAAGGTGTTAAGGTCCACCAGATCTGTTGTTTTTTTCTGAAGTACGGAAGAGGCACAAGGGTTCTTTCCAGGGCATGAATCTGTCATGGGCTTAGGTATGTTTCACCTCAAAGAAGGTGAAACTTTGAATAATTTATCAGTCGTGCAGTGCTTTTGATGGTACTTTTTGCTTAGCCTAAGTGACAAAATTCAGAAAATTCCTCATCTACACTGAAATTCTTTTTAGGTGACCTCGATATTCCTTGCCCTTGTTTGAGCAAGGCATGTTAATCACAGCTGAAAATAAATCGAGGGAATATCTGTTTTGAGAGTTAAAAGATCTGCTCCTGGGAACCTCCTCCGCACTGTACTGCTCTTCGTTGGGCATGGCAGGGAGCAAGATCCTTAGTAACCCAGGGAGATGTCTCCATCTTGCAGACACAAGAGCCTAAGTACTGAGGAGCTGGTATGGTGTTCTAGCTCTTAATTATTGTTTTCAAGCCATTTCAAATCTGGATTATTTTTTAAATCCAGGGAACAGATTCTTTTATAACCTTAATCAGTATAGACTAATCTATTTGAAAATTCTTGAAATTATTAAATACACACCTACCAACAACAGATTTTTTGCACAGTATTTCCAAAATGAGATAAAGATTTATTTCCCCCCAAGGGTAAGCAAACTTTTTTCAGCAGTCAACACTGACTGCATTGCCAGGATAGAGAGTTGCATTAAAGTAAGCGTAGTTGGGTTTTGGCTGTCGTTGTTTCTTGCTACTTAGTCTAGAGGCTGGACTTGAGAAGGAAGGACAGTTCCTATCCTCTTCTCTTCATGCATGTTGTCCATGTCCAAGTCTCCTCTCAACTGCTACAGCACAGAAAACATGAGGCATTTCCAGGACTCAAATACCACAAGTGAAGGGAGGTTCTTCAGAGAGTTCTTGAAACTGTATACTGATACTTTGGTAATTTTTGTTGATGTAAAAATACATACATACATATGTGTATATATACATATTTGGAATGTGGCTCAAATCTAAAGCACGACTGGCGATTTGGGCAGTAGAATACAAGGAGCCATGGATAGAAGTGTCACTTTGCTCCACGTTGGTGGGACAGATGTATCCTCCAAAGGAAGAACTCTTTCCAAGGAGAAATGGTGATTTTTCCTGCCTCCTTGGCCTCCCTTGGTATCCTTATTTTTTTGGTTATTCACCCTCTCAGTTCCTAAGAGGGGGCTGTTCTTCTGTCTTGCCATGTTCTACTGGCAAACAGTCACAAATACCAAAGAAAAGGGTTCCAACGTCAGCGCTCCACTCCTCTCACATTCCCCCCAACTCGCCCCTGCCCCTGAGAATTCACCTTTGCTGCACACACACCCCTTAAGAGCTGAATTCTGACAAATATTTAGCTGATTTATAGTGGTGTTAACAAAACAAGGACTTTTCATTGAAGTACTTTTCAACAAGTATTTACTTGCTATCTAAATGCAACTTTAAGGTCTGTGTTCTGTTTAACAGCAAGGAATTACAATGTTTGTCATTGATAGTTCCAAGATCGTATTTCTGCTCTGCGCTGTTGAGCTTTTCCGTATAGTTAACTGAGTTACTTCAGTGGGTACACTTGCAGTAACTGTTCTTGCTCCAGCTGCATACACTGTGCATGATTAATCTTTTAACTGTAATGTGCAAGGGCATGTACCAGAGCACCAAACCCTTGGAAAAAAGGTACAGTGACAATAATGAAAATGCTGTATACTAATGGTACCGTTATTTGCACCTGTAACACAACTGTGTTTTGTTATCAAGAAAAGCATGTCCAGTTTGCATGTATGAATGAAGCAACAAAAATCCCACGACGCTTCATTTTTAAACTCTCACTTGACGCAGTGTTTGTGGTTTTTCTAGGCTAATTTAAAGAGAGAGCTATTTGTTATGGGTAAACCTCCTCGTAGCCCAGTGATGACTAAGAGATCCTGCAGCTCACCTGTCCGAGGTCCCAGCTATTCACACAGGGTATGGTACTGGACGCCCAGTGTGCAAGAACAGCATTTCCATAGATAAAGGAGCCCAGTGTCCAGTCTTTCAGTATTTTGCTTTTGCCCCAGTGTCTCAAAACTCTCTGTATGCCGTGTTTTCTTCCTGTTGTGCTTCTGTGCTATGTCTGAGTAAAGCCAACAGGTCTGTGTGTGCCAAAACTTATTTTATAAATCCGTTAGTGTATTGTGCCTCTGCAGTACTGCATAGTATTTCCAGTGCTACAAGATGTAAGAGACCACAGCTCTTTATATTTAGCCTGAGGGGTTTTTTTCTAAATTACTCCTCTATTTCAAAGCATTTCTAGTTTATTAAAATTACAGCTTCTAAGAGTCAAAAATTTATACTTCATTGCATGTATACAGGCTGAATTTTTGGTTTTGAATCCACGTCCTTCTTTTCAAACTGTTTTGTTGCTGCTATATTACGTTCACTCAATACCATGCTCTTTATCCAAGCACTGTTATTCCAGACTGTCATATCCTTTAAGCCTTTCCCTTCATATCTGTAGTACAACAGTAACAAGCTGTAACAATTTTACCTAGCCAGAAAGTTAGGTTGTTTAGAGGTTGCATTCAAAAAGGTGATCTAAATTATGAAAAAAAAAGAAAAACAAAAAAAACAAGCAAACAAAAAAAACCCCTAAAGTGTATGAGAATGAGAATTTATGGGTTATGTTCTACTTTCAGTTTCGGACTAAATTATTCTTTGCATTGGTTTCTTAACATACGGTTCTTAAAAGTGATAACGGGATGAACTGTGTTCCACGCTAGTGATTTTACGTTACCATCTTTCTGGTGGTTCCCTTTTTAAAATGTGAATTTTAATTTAAGATATGCAGGTTTCCGGAACTTTTCAAAGTCTTGGCTTTTTGGCAGGCCTCTGTTTGCTGCCAGGTACGAGGGACAGTGCTTTCTTCATTACTGAAGAGAGACTGAATTTCAATCATGGGAAGGCAAGGATTCTTGTAGTAGCGGATCAACACCATCCCAAAGAAAGTCCAACTGGGAATAAGGTCCATAAAAAAAAGGGTTAAGCCCTGTTTTCATTTTGTATGTTGCACCAAATGAACAGTGGGTAATCAATATATTAAGAGGACTGTATCGGTCAATGTTTAGTGCATTTATGTCTTTAATTCCAAAACCACAAAAGCACAAACTGTACATCTAATTTGCGTGTTCCGGACTACACAGAACGACTATATGCAAGCGCGTATCAATCATGCATGAACATCAGCTGGGACCACTGACTTGACTGCACACTTTTTAGTGTTTTAGGGATTAGGCCCTACAGTTTTTCCCAGGAAACAGGATAGTGTAGTGAACTGAGCCATAGTTGGAAACCAGAAATCCAAAGCACCAAGGGCTACCCATAGGGTGATGCATTTCATGATCTCTCTCGAGCACAATTAGCCAGACCTTGCAACAGTCCCCATTCTACCCAATGCCACCGTATGTGGGAACGAGAGCTTAGGGAAAGAAAACAGGGAGAAAGCTTCTTGGTGTCAGCTGGGGTACTGTTGAGGAATGCATTCAGATAGAGCGCAAGCTCCAATGCCCCCCGCCCCGTTCACACACACAGCACAGGTTACTTTACACCAGTTTTCCCAGATTCTAATTCCATCAAAGGGGAATCTGCTATCCCTAGAGCAATAACGCAGAGCTGAAAAGCTTCGCTCTCCTCATTTTTTTTTATCATCTTCTTCTACAGTAGTTAACCAGCAATAAATCATTTTAAAGCGTTGAAGCATAAGCACAAAAAATAGCTAACACTGACCTATCTAATTTCTTCCTGGCTTGGTATACATTCAAAGCATTAAATCATTTGTAGTATTGTTTAGGACATTGACTTTTATTGTTTCCAAGAAAAATCTGTAACCTCGATGGAGTTCTCTTGCATCTCTGACTATCTTTGGCATTCAGCTCAGTTACGGACCTGATGAGAGATTAGCAGAGAATAAGGTCAGATTCCAGTCCAAATACCAAGCAATCTGCCCAGTGGAATAGTCTCTTCTTGCTTGACAAGCCAACTTTTGAAGGGGGTTTACTGAGAACCGAAATGTCTAATTTGCAATCTTTTTTGTTGGATTCTGCAGTAAAAATTATCCATCTCTCTTGTACACTGGCAGAGGAGAGTTAAATGAGGGAGAGAAGAGAGTCAAAGAGTATAGACAAATTTATTTTTCACTTTGAAAACCTCTTTCCTGCGTAGCTGTCATTAATATGAATGAAAGTTGTGTAATCTGCCTGCCCGCATCTTCAGGCACCTTTTACTCTACAGACTGTAAAAATGAAGCGGAGAATGTTCACAATGTTTTCTGAATGTACGCATACAAACATGATGAAAAGAAATTTAACTACTTCAGTGTCATCTGGAGATGTTGGGGGGCGGGGGGGGGGGACAACAAAGGAAAAAACACATAGTGCGTTTTAACATTCAATTGATATCATCGGGCTGTGGGTTGTTTACCACGGCCCTCTCTCATGGAAGACCGCGTCATCTTCAAGAGTTAAACTGAAGCAAGATGAACTGAAATAGCCAAACCGGGGAAAGGGAGAGCCATGGAGCAATAAGACAAATCCCATGGCTTCAAGATCAGGTTGCAGTTTACTCAATTCATGAAAGAAAAGTGCTGTGAGCTGCGTTTGATACTCACACTCCCAAAACAGATACGGTTCCCAGACCTGTATCAGCCTGTCAGTCTCTACAGCACGACCACAGGGCATCCTCAGTCAACAGAATATGATCGCTGCTCACATCAAGAGCTCTCCCAGGCAGCTGCTCCTGCGCTGTTTCTGACCCCAGCCAGACTCTAATGGGCAGAAGTCAATGTCTTTCTGAGCAGGATATGGTTTCTGTAGGAGGTTAACGTTTATCGTTTCCACTGCGTCACGATTTATTGTATGTTAGTGGTGGTTAATGCTCTGTTAAGAAGGAATATAGTTCCTTTCATAAAGCTTTGCACTGGAAATACAAACTACTTTTTCCTCTGAAGTAAAAGTGTTAATTGTTATTTTCACACAATTACATGCATTCTTTCAAAAATTCTTTCTGCTCTGTGCCTCCCAACAGCCTGCATGGCTTTGTGCTCCCCCTTGAGATGAAACAGAATTAATTAAAGCATAGCATGTTATGCCTGCCAAGTTAGTATCCTCTGCGTGTGTAATGTAAATGGGTATGTTGTTTGTCTGTGAATATTCTAAATTCTGCCATTACGTATAGGAGATTTTATTTCTGCTTATCTAAAAATATACTTCACCCAAGGAATGTATAGTGTTCATCAGTTGCATCTGATTTTTCTAATGCTATTTCTGTTTCACAGCGAAGAGGCAGCAGGGTTCGATTCCAGCTTTCTACTCCACTATAAATAGAATGGACTGTTGACAAAGTTCACAGCTTTGTTTTAGTTTTTATTATGTCCTCCAAAAAACGGTTCTTTAAACCTGCCAAGATTCTTTTGCTTCTCTTAAGAATTGATTGTGAGTTGGGAGGAGGGGGGGGGCCGGGGGTGTTGTTGTTTTACACAAAGTAGATTATGAACCCCTAAGCAACTCTGTATCGTGCCCCTGTCCAACTATTTGCACCTTAGACTATAAATCTTTATTACATTTCAAATCATTTCATTTCAGCCACAGCGCCCTGTGCTTGCTCATGAAAACATACACAGTGGGGGGGAACCGTAAGTATACTTCTTGTCTACTAAACCAAACCCTAACGTTTGCACAAGAGCCAGCCCATCCGCAAATGATTTGTTAGCCTGCCAAGTACAATTAGGAAGAAATTTCAGAAATTTACAGATAACCGCATGATGCAGGAAGATATCCAAGAAGGTCCCAGAGGGCAGAGCCTTAGTTGTTTAATTTACATCAAACTCAGACAGACGTGCCAACTTACAGCTCTCCATCATTTATACTTAAAAGGGATAATAATTTTATAATGACTTTTTTTATTCTCTCCATGTTTACATCTCAGCAGAATGCCAATTAAAGATTTAATATTGATTCAACTCATCTGCTTTACTGACTTGACAAATTATTCAGGAACAGTTCTGAGTGTGAATAGAGAGAAAAAAATAACTTGGTAACATTGATGACAGGAACACAGGCTCACACTTTTTGGCGTAATTTACATATGCGATCTAAAAATTGGAGACAAGAAAGCCTTTCTGAAAGCTGGAGAATAACCTAGAGCTCAAGTCTTATTTTTACAAACAACGTATGCCCTTGGGGTAAAACACGGAAGGCTATTTCAATGCTGACTGTTAAAATGCAAGTTCGGTGCAGAATTGTTTTGGTTTTTTGGGTTGTTTTTTGGTTGGGGTTTTTTTTTCGGGGGTGGGGAGGGTATCCCCCCAGTCTTGCACTCGCGTCCCACTTCAGTGACCACTGTAACCAGTAACCATTCGTCCTCTTAACATCAGAGCACTTTGGAGTATGCCCCATTAGATGAATTCTCCCAAGCGTAACTAAGGCTTAGCATCAAAAAACATTTAAAGATTTACCTGTTAGTCACTTTAAGAAATGGCAAAAGAGAAGAGGGGCAAAAAATTACCAAATAACTGTATCACAAATAATATATAATGAAAATTAGACATTTTGGTTTCAATCTCACTAAAACCACAAGCTCCTGTGGGTATCGTTGAGTGTACTGAAGCATCTCTGTTTTGTAAGCAATAATTATCTAATTAATTTTGTTCAATATAGTTTACGTAGTTCATGACTAAAGTTACTTATTCCTAAAATTAAAAATAGAAACGTATTTAAGTTGCCAACCAACCATTCTTTGTCTTGAATATGTATTCTGTTAGTGTTTTAAATGGCAGTAGAGGATTTTTATATACATTTATATATTTAAGAAATTCTTAGATTAGCAAAGAGAATGAAATGACTACAAAGGAGTTATTAAAATGGGTTATCTAGAAATTACTAAGATTAGATTTCTAAAGCACAAAGAGTGCTAACTGGGAAGTTCTTACTCTATTTGAGTAAGTATTTGGCTTGAATCCTATTCACGACACATTACATCTGCAACTCCTCTACCTTTGGAAGCTGCATTTAATCAGTTTTGGAATATCATCATAGCTCTGCTTTCTCGGAATAATGATAAGCATGAGAGAAAATGTTATTGCCATTTAATTTTTTGCACAGATTGTTCTTACTCCTGCTACACAAATTAGCAGGGATAATTGCTTAAATAACCAGTCCCGTTCCATTTGGTTACTGTGATTAAAATACGAAATTAGACTTTTCAGATTTGGAGAGAGAACTGCCAGTCAGGAGAAATTAAGTTAAAATAATTTTTGTCTTGAAACAGTGTCTGTCTTTTCTCCAACTCCTCAATGTGAAAAATAAGTGGTTTCCTCAAGATGACCATTACACTAAGCACAGCCCCAGTCTGCATGTAGCATTTTCAAATGGGACTTTCAGGAGCAGGAATTTTTTTACCAGAATAAACATCTCCTTTAAGCCATGGAAACTTTGCCTGAATGGTACAGAGCTAATGGAAGTATTCAGTACCAACACATCAAAGGGGGAGTTACTTTGGTTTTATGGGGGAAGTGTAACAGTATTAAGGTTTTAAAGTCAGTGCACTGTTGCTAAGAGGGGAAAATGGACATGATTATGTTTTGTTTCAATATCTTGAAATTAAAACTATTTCCTCTGTGCAATTTCTGCAGCTGTACCCCACTCCTTTACACGCAATCAGTCATAGCTGGGGCACAGACGGTGAGAAAAAAAGGCAGATTCTGACTCCGCAGGACTCGTGGGCTTCTGCAGCACTCTTCCCATGGGCTGTAAGCCCACGCACCTTCAGTGCCCCCTATTCAGAGTTTAGTGCCATTCTTTCAATTCTGAGAAACTCAATTAAAAGCTGAGAAGGAATGAAAGATAATCAGTTTAGTAGTCGCATAATACCTCTTTCCATTTATCCACCTCAATCTGCAATTTATCCATCCTTCAATCTGCAGCCCCCGGCCAGGGTGGAGGTACAAGTCAGTGTCTGAATAGTGCTCGAGCCACCATCCTTATGTCCCCTGATTTGATTCAAGCCCCTCCCTCACTCTCAGAGATATTTTTTCCATATATATTTTTATGTATATCTATCTAATAAATAAATATATGAATATATATAAGTAAATCGGGGCGGTTTTAACCAGGGAAGGGGTTATGGCTGCATGTTCCCAAATAGCAATTACTCTCCACCTTCCCCGCAGAGGCAGGCACCTCTTTTACGTGCAGAGCTCCTATAGTGCCACCGTTTATGCTTATGCCGTGTGGCACTTTGCTCTGCTGGGGCAGAGGAGGCGTAGGCTGCGTTCAGCTCTCCGGGGCGTAAAGGCAGAGGCACGGCTTTAGGTGCTGGTCAGGGCAGGGGTTAAGGTGCTAGCACATCTACAGACTGCCCTCTAGAAGTCCTCTGTTTTGGTGACTCAACTATAAAATAGTGCTAAAAAAAAATACTACTACTAATAGAATTCTGTGTTCAGAGCAGCCGGTTGAGGAGCCATGGGGCTTGCCTTGAGTCCCCAGTCTTTACTGTCCGATGAGTCACCTTTCCGATAAAGTTTTGTTTATCTACTATAAGTACCTAGCCCTGAAGTCCACCAGGCAAAATAAACCCTTTCCCCCTATATTTGCAAGACGTGTTATTTATTAGTTAATGTTTAAACCAGCTCCTTTACTTCAGCAAAGGTGCAAAGAACTCTTACTTCTTTTTAAAATGCATCATTTGTCCTATTTAAGGTTTCAGGCTCTATATAACTATACTCCTAGGAACGAAGATGAATTGGAGCTCAGAGAGGGAGATGTCATTGATGTGATGGAAAAATGTGATGATGGATGGTTTGTGGGTATGTTTTCATTTGGTTGCTTTTTCCCCCCACACCCCGAGCTTTGCTGCCCTCCTTGCTTGGCGTCTTTTAAACAAATTGATTTTTGGTATTCGGTGTAACAAACCTGAACCTGGCTTTATCAGGAGAAATCCCACCCAAAATCCACCAAAATTAGTGGGTGATTGTTGACTTGTGTCTTTTGGAATTGATGGACACAAATTGACACGTGCCTCCAGGCTGTTGTACAGCACTGTTGTCATTCTCACGTGACACAAAATGGACTGCGTATTACTGCTCTCTTCATAAAGACCAGGTAACGTAAAACTTACTCGCATGAATACATTTGCGGAACTGACTACTTGTGAGAACCAAGTACTACTGAACAAACAGAGATTTCATAACTAGGCCTAGATACGGTGGCTTAATCGTTCCGTAAACCCTCACGCACACAGTGGCTAACATAATCATCTAACTAGCCCTCAGCTTTGCAAAAATTCAAATTATCGAAACAGACTTGGTGGTGTTACCATTAAGTTATTTCTATGTATCGTCAAAATTTTAGTTATAATTTGCAGTTATAATTTGCTAAAACTCACGACTCACAAGTGAAATTCAAAATAACTTTGAAGGTACAAAGAACTGTAGATATTTCTGTTTGTGCAATATTAAACATGAAAATGTAAATGCCGTGCTTACATAGCGATCTCCTGTTGTTATTCCCATCTTTCATCTATTGCTTCTAATTTCAGGAACCTCGAGAAGAACCAAATTCTTTGGTACTTTCCCTGGAAACTATGTCAAGAGGCTGTGAATTTATTTTTTTTTTCCTACTTATTTATGCTGCATCTCTGCAACACATCTGCATAAAGCTGCTAGAAAACACGCTACGCTGGCCTTCCGTTTTCTTGCTTGCAGTCTCAAGTAGAGGCCATCTAGTTCATCCTCATCCCATCCCATCCGCCCAACCGTCCCAGCAGTATTACAGCAGCGACCACGGTGTGAATAACTAAGCTTTTCCGCAACAAGAGGAATCGTTTCAACATTTAAATATTCCCTGCTTTAAAGTCTTTTCATAGGAAAAGATGAAGGATATAGGAAAAAGCCCAATATAGGAGAAGCTTGATGACAGGTACACAGATGAATTGCCATGGGGGGGGTGGGCAGGGGGAGAAACTGGTTTTGGTTTGGACATTTGTGGTACTATCGTGAAGTCTGATGGGATTTTTTTCAGCACGCATGTAAGACAGGGGGAAGTTGCTGTTTACTATTTAAAAAAGAAAAAAAAAATCGTTTGAGTTTCCACATTTTTACTAGCTTGGCAGCATTTGTTGCTTTCACTTTGCCGTATCACAGGTTTGCCTATCGTACTGGTTTACAATGTATGACAAATTATAACGTAGATTTTTTGCCTGCACTTGTATGTTGTAACATATGCACAGTGATTGTAAAATCTCAAGCAAGCGTAGCGGGAAAAAATGGAAGAACTGCAGGTGTTCTGAACGGGTGCAATGGTATTGGCTAAACCTTTTTTCTTTTT
>RSEF01000004.1:67428106-67602353 GCA_003993805.1 Himantopus leucocephalus | reverse complement strand
CAAAATGTGTTATTATCTTTACCATATACCCCTGACTCAGTATGAGTTTCATCCACGGAAAAGAACTATGCAATTTCCCAAGCGGTGGCTCTGGGGCCCATTCACAGAGTTCAGATCCTTGCAAGAATTTTCAAGTGCTATAGTAAACATCCAACAGGAGTTCAGAAATTAGATGCTGGGACAACCAAATAGCTGGATGCCAATAATCACCCCCCACCTTCCCACTGGCAGATGAGTATTTCAACAGAAACCCGTGGGGATGCGTCAGAGGTTGGTATGATAGAGGAAAGCATGCTAATCATATCATTTTGATGTACAGCTTTGAAGAGGTCTAGGTCACCACTTTCCTAATCAATGTAATATGATCTTCAACCCAAAATGCACGTTCCTGTTCTACTGAATAAATTTGGCTTGGGGACCAATAATTGCAGAAGGCCCTTAATTCTTTTGAGGCCTTTGAAGAGATGATAAAGGAGGTTGCAGGTCATGTACCAAAATACCCAGAAACGCTTGGCTTTAGGGGTAAATTGAAAACAGAAACAAAATTAAATTGCTCTTACAAAGGCCACCATGTGTTTCAAGATGTATTAGGACAGGCCTTGAAGTTTTAACTGACAAAGCACTGTTAACATCACTTCTGTCTTTCCAATGACTGCCAGAGCTATTAGGAATTAAGGTCAAACACTAAATTAACTTTGCTGAGGAGGCAGAGTACATACCAGGGCTGTTAACTCTGCAAAGCCCACAGCTCTTGCCTAAAGGTGAGGGTAGAGAAAAATGGAATAGAATAGATTGGAATAAGAAGCTGTCTTTTGCCTGCCAGCCATGAATTTGAAATTTTGGAAAGTGTTGCATCTGAAGAGGTGTTGGGGAACACCAAAGGCAGCAATTCTAACATACTGCTCAGGTCACAGAACGAGCAGCTTGCACACTGACGTGCTGCAGAGTGCTAAACCATGAGGTGAGGAGCCAGATCCTGCACCACAGCTGAACCTCAGCTGGAGCTACTTGTGTGTCCCTGGCAGAGACCCAGCAATCACACTACTCTCTCTAGCTGGTGCTCTCAGCTGTAATAGTGCTACCAATTCTTAATCCATTCTCCCAGTTTGCACAATGATTTTTGTCTTTTTTTGATCCAATATAGATTCTGCCCAAACTAGCAGGAAACTTCATCTGCTATCTCTTCGTAGAGGGTATTTAATCAGACTGAAGAGGACGGCACAGAATTTTGTTGTCTATGCTGGGCTCAGCTCATATTAGCCAGCCAATCCCCAAACAAGCAGCATAACTATCCTGACAGCAGCTGACACTTGTAACAGCTGAGCATCAGCTGGATGCTTTTAAAAACCCAGGACTGTGCACACAAAATAAATTAGCATATGTAATTAACTTGTTATCACAAGTTATTGATGCACAGGGTCAGACTTTACCATGATATGAATAATCAAAATTGTACTTTGCTCTCTTCTCCTTCCACAGCTTGGCTGAGTGCTTCACAAAATCACACTACTGCAGTGTAAGAAACTGAAGAAGTTCAATCTCTTGCAAATATCTGAAGTTTCCTGTCTTTCTCCAATAGATGAAATAGTGTTAGAGCCACCAGCTTCATGTTTGACTGGTTTGGTTTTTTTCATCCCTCCCTCCAGGTCATCTATGGCCTTATACTGTCAAAGTACAAACATGTCTGTATCCTTCTAATATCGAAGACCAATAGGAACCTCAAAAATGCTTAACACATACTTATTTTAATATATCAAACTGTGTGTCTGCAGAAGACACTGGGTAAACAAGATATTGAAAACTGTGATAAGGAATTGATATGTCTCATCTCATAGATGGTAGTATGACAAAATAAATAATTATTATTTTATAATCATAATATATTAGCATTGTACTTATTTCTCTTACATTAGTAACATAATACTGCCAAAGTTTTTACCATTGAGCAAGACCCACTGTGCTGCATACCTCACACAACAGAAAACAAAAACATCTGCTGCTTCAATGAGCTTACAATTTAAACATAACACAAGAAATGACTGGCAGATGAAAATAGCTTTGCTAATAGTATTACTCAACTTGATAAGAAAAGGCTTTCAAAATGTCTCCTGGTTCTCTCAGTGGAAAAGTACAATGCGTGTCTTCCCCGTGCCATGTTAACTTTGAATTCAGATAATCTGTGAGAGAGTATCTGGGACCAAATACTGTATTCCTGTCAATTGCATGGAACAAAGTTAATTATATTACGCAGGGTTCACTCTGAAAGAACTGAGCATAATCCGCTAAGATATTTTCATTATAGAGTTTCATTTGTGTTCATTTGAGTAAAAAGAAAAAATGTAAAGCATTATTTTTTTAGTTTTGTTCCTAAGGCCTCCTTTTACACAGAAATTGAGAATTTGTTAAAATTATATAGCTATAAATGGCAAGATTTTTTTGAAAGAGATGAAACAAGAAAGCACTGCTAGCATCCAATAATTAATGAGAGTTTAGATATTTCCTCTAAGCTATTCAAATGATTTGATTTACTGAATGTAAGAGGATGGCTGATGGGCAACAGTGGATTTTTAGAGAAATCTTAGAATTATCGGAAATGTAACAGCCAGGGTCTGTTCTCAAAACCTCATGATATTTTGAAAACGCGATGTGCGTTAAGGGTGGAATCAAATCCTTACCTGTGGACAAAGAGCACAGCCAACAGAGGCATCAGTTTGCACAGCAGTCTGGCTTCTGGCAGAACAATTTTGTCATTGTTTCATCCTGCCTAAGTCCCTTGGAACTACTAGCTTTTAATGCACTTGTTTACCTTATTGACAGAGGTTTTATGATCTTTCTGAAGTGACTTTTGTTCTACAACTGTCTGGTATTTATCCTTCAGTACATACTAATGCTAGCATCGTGCATAGAAATCTTGATTGTGAGTAACACGGACACAGTCCTAATACTTGAAAAACACAAACCCTGCTTCCTAGCTGCATAAGAGCAAGAACTTGTAATAGGCAAAATCACTTAAATAGGCAAAATAATGTAAAAAGTTGAACGTATTAGCAAGAGATCTGCCTTTGTACTTACTCTAAAATCTATTAATGAGAATTATTCTGCAATTGGTCTACAGCATTTAGAGTTCAGAATGCCGTTGATATTACAAAGATACAGAGCTTCTCAAGGTACCACTGATACCAGCTGACATCGGAGGGCAGTTTAGTGAGCTGAGTGATGTGGACTTACTACAGTTGAACTTAAACAGAAATCCTCACCGTTACCCTTGGAACTCACTAGCCCCTCCTCAACTGAGAAACCAAGGGCTGAAACAAAGAGTCTAAACCATCACACACACTTTCTCTTCTGTATTTGTCATTTAGTTCACACCAAGGAAGGTCTTTTCACACTATAGAAGAGCTTTGTTCTCAGAAGTACTGAGAAACTCTGATTCCTGACAAAGGGAGATGCCTGTAAAATAGTTCAGCATCTTGCCAAATATGTTCGACACTGCACATCCTAGATCTTAAAGTGGTACAAGTTGTGACATTATGAAATAGAGATGAAAAGGAAAATTTTTCAGATCAATCTGCTTTTTGCCCATGGAGATATTTTGCAAATATGAGGCAAATGCACTGAAAGCAAGCTATTACCTTAATGATTTTGCTATAGACTGGAAAGTCATAACATAGTTGCTTTAACCTCTGTGAAACAGGTTTCAGATGCATTGTCAGAAAACGTATTCAAAGAACCGTTTGTTCTTTATTCTTATCCACATAATTGTTCCTCTGTAAAAGTATTTAAATATACAGAGGGCTGAGTGAGAGATTTTCTTTAAAGATGTACAAAAGCCTAAAAACTGTCTTGCCTGAATGACCATCATATAACTGGAACATTCGGTTTCAGAGGAAGAAAAAAAAGCTACTACATGTGATAAAACCATCAGCACCACAATAAGAAACAGGAACAACTCATCTTATGCTACAAACTGGAAAAGTACTCCCGTCTGAAGGATATCAGACTCTTTTCCATTTGTCTTATCAGATAGCTATGAAAGCCTCATGAAGATAAAGTACACCTTTCTAGAGACAGCAAGAGAAATTGATTTAATGATTAAATACCCATTGAAAACCAGTGCTCAGATTATCCATTAAGATTAAAGATGTTAGCTTCTCTCAAAAGGAAAGGATGAGCTTCTGAAACACAGGATTATTTTCAAAGCAACGCTTTTGGGCCATTAAGAAAATCAGTAATTTTAACAGCGGGGAAACCTGTTGCTTCAAACAAGGAGTATGAGAAAGTCAGAAGAGACATGTAAGTAGGTGGGAAGAAGCAGTATACTACTCAAAAACCTCTGGGATTTTTATTCCAGCCTCCATTAAGCTAAGTCATCAATCAAAAATCTTGGCAAGATGAAAATCCCTCCCTTCCCAAAAATATCTTAACAGTGCTTAGCCAAAAAGAAAAGCCTCACTTGATCCCTTTGAACATTATTACTATTTCTTATCAGATATTAATATTTCTAAAACAAAAGTAATTTTGAGCCAAAAAAAATTTACATTCTACTAACATAGATACCTAGTTTTCACATTTCAAAAGTTCTTTTCAACATTTTTAAATTTGAATGTTTCTAAGAAATTAATGTTTTCTCAAAATATATTTTGCCATAAAACTTCTGACCTTCTCTAAACAAAAGATGAAAGCAAAAAATTAATCTGAAATTCCTGTGATGTCTAAAACTTTAACTGATGACAAAAATTAAGCTTCTTATCCTCTTTAACTGGTTGAAACTTCCCCTCATTAAAAATTATTATTTCTCAAGAGGCTCTTTGCCTATATAATATGGAAGCACAGAGCTGTGCACTTCATTAGTAGAGAGAGAATTGGAAAAACTTTGAAAGGAATCCTCTCACACAGGAAAGCTATGAGCATCCGGAAAGCCTGTGTGCAGGAAAGCCTGCGGTAGGCAGAACTGGAAGGGGATTGACTAAACTGGGGGGAGGAAAAAAAAAAAAAAAAAAAAAGATCTCTCTAGCAGATTGATGTTATGGTGGTATCCACCTGGATTTGGACAGATNTTATTATATTTTTCATTGATGGAAAAGACGTTCCTCTTTCATCCACCCACATTTCTGTGAAAGTCATGTATGTATTTCATTTGCCATGTCCCTCTACGTTTCACAATACTTTTATAAGGCAAACTGTATATCTGGTAACTTAAATAGTTTTCAGGAAGTTTTAACGGTTCTACTACCTTAGACTAGACAATGCTTATGAGTAACTTAACAGATGAATATTTCCACCAGATATAAACCTGCACGATACAGTGTAAGAATAGATTCCTAATCTGCATTTTAATTTTATTTTAAGCAAGAATTTATCCCAGCTTTCTCTCCCAAGACCACAGATAGAAAAGAGTAAAACAAGATGTCCCATACCTGTCTGTACCTGCAAGTGTTTGAGCAGCTCATCAAACAATATCATCTTTAAAAATCAGAAACTTGTAAGTACATGTAATGGAAATCATTATATCACACAAGACAAAGCAGAAAGCTATCTTAATTTAATGTGAAAGTTAGGGAAGCTGAACAGTATAATGCACATTCTCTGAGCAGCTCAGGTACTGAAATGGATGAATCACAGGCACAAAAGAAAAAAGCTCTCTAACGAAACTATCACTGAAAATTATTCTTGAGCAGGTAGCTTACAAAATGCACACACGCTATCATTACAAGAACAAGTAGTACAGAAATCACTCACTTCCCTTATGTGCCAAGACTTATTAGTTAACATCTGTACGTCTGGGACATACTTCTCTGTCTAATGAGCATCAGGGAAAGCACTTATACAGCCTCAGCTATTCCCTTGTGATTGCTAGTGTCCACCATCTAGGCCAACTAAACAAAAGCCAAAGTAGTCATCATTTCAGAATATTATGTAGCAGAACACCTTACAATTACGATGCAACTAAAAGAACATGAAAAAAACATAAGGATCAAATCACAAACCAGCTTAAAGAAGCACAAAATATCCCCAAGGAATCAGAGACTTAGACTTCTCCATGTTTTTAAGAAAGCTTCAGCTCATCTATCAGCTAAATGCATGTGCCTATGTAAGTATTTGGGCACATAGCTAGGTGCTCTGAGACACAGCCAAGTAGCTAGATACCTAACTAGAACATCTTCCTTCTTCCCATTGCAACCAAATTCTTTGGCCTCAGTAAACTGGGGACAAAAGTTAAGAACAATTTATAAAAGTTGATAGCTTTCCCCTTCGGAGCTGGCGCAACATATTGAAACTTTAAACTAATGTTTTTAATTAAAATGACCTACCTCAGGCAAATGCAAAAGTTTCATAGGCTTTGAACCAGAAACTTCAGTGGCACCCATTAAAAGTTTTGTGGTAGCAGGTAAATTACTTTCCCATAGCATTTGACTGTAGTAGTACAGGCAACATCAGGATGCAGAGAATTCTTCTGAAGCATACATTACTTCCATAGACATCTGTAAGTTTAAGCATACAAGATGCAAGACCAAAAAATCTGACACACGCTGATTCACAGAGCAAAAGGGGATACAAAGCTTGTAGGTGAGGCAGAGTGCCATATACCACTCTTCTCAGCTACTTGTTCACCCTCTGCGCTTCATTTGTCCCCCTGCCAAATTAATACTGTCACACACCACGTGAAAGAACACATTGGCAGGCTCCCTAGCAATAACAAGTATTGTAGTTTTATTTACAATGCATCACAGATGACCACTGCTGGTTTTCTACCACAGAAATATGTCTAAATTGAGTAATAAACAGTCACAAAAATAAATAAATCCTTAGTGATCTCTTTTTAGGTTCAGTTCTATCCAGCCCAGTTGGATTGGTTCCCTATTTTTTTCTTTTTTTGACATGTAATCTACAAACAAAATAAAAAGGTAATAAGGACTTTTCATACACACTATATCAAAACAAAAAAAAAGCAGAATTAATATTATGATGAAGAGTCATTGATTTATTAATATATTTAAATTATAGAGCCACTAATTCTCCCAGCTGGTAGTTTTGCTCAGAAAAAGTTATTTCTTATGACTTGTTTTATAATATTTTTCATATCATCCTTCTAAAAATCAGAATCAACAGTTTCCTGCATTTGTCTTTGGAAATTTTCCATGCCCAGTAAACCTGTTTGTCATAAGATCTTTTCCATTAGTCAAAAAGTTGCCTTTTCTTGAACTGAATAAAATTAATTTTAGTTATAACACATTCTGTTCCATTTACATAAGACCTTTCAGTGGCTAATCCTACTCCAATTTGTATTTACCTCCCAATAAATTTCTACCAGGTTTTTATATTTTATTTCTTTTTAAACTTGGTGCTGTTGAGTTTTTTCCTGCCTAATTCTAGCATCACTTTTTAGCTCCAGTTGTGAGATGTCTGGAATTAAACATGCAGTTGTAAGCCAAGGTGACGTTTGCACAGGAAGAAAAGACAGTTATTTCTTTGTTCTGTCATATGACACTTCCAAGAAAAGCACACATCTTCCTTGGCTGTTTCATTTGGTCAATTTCATTATACTTCATATTTATATAGACATTTACAAGGTTTTACAGCAATAAGTCTTCCTTAAAAAAGAAATTCAGTTTTTAAATAATGAGTTATTTTCTCCTTCATTAATGAACAACTAACTTTCAGTTTTCTTTTTGTTTGATTTCACTTTTCTCCTCATATATTTGCAAAGATACTTTCTCTAGTTTCTTTGCCCAACATTAAATCACTGTGTTTAAGGTTGCTTGTCTATACCAAGTTAAAGAAAGGAAAAGAGTAATGCAGCTTGAAGAATTCTATGCACTGTTCTTCCGGGGCATGACCCTCTGCTAGTGCACTACTCATAGCACAGTCTCTAAAATGGACAGGAATGGGTGACAAAACATTGCAATAACTTAGTGTTGCTAAGACAGTGAGCCAAACACTGACGCTCCCTCCCCATCCTTTAGTGTCCACAATTTGTGGTGCATTCAGTTTTGCAGCATTGTCTGTGTAGTCTCATGATATGGAAGCCTGTCGTTTTACAGATTGTTTTGAGGGAAATGAAGCTGTCTGTTGTCCGCAAATGTTTAAGAACTTTTGTGGAGTATAACATAAGTCAGGATGTCTTGCAAACATATTATACTAATTATTTATTTCTGTTTCTAACAAATCTCTAGGTTTAATTTTAATTCCTACCAAAAAAAAAAATGCATAGCCATGTAATTGGTTATTTTCTGAAAAGATAAGAATGATGCCTCTGCAAATTGAGAAATACACTGTGTTCACAGTGATGAGGTTTTTTTATAATCAAACATGTCACGGATGATTAGATATGTCATCAAGTTGTTCTGATTATTTTTCAATAGGTGAACCAAAAATTGGTAGATTTGACAGTGGTTTACTCACCGAGATGTCTTTAATTGTTAATGTGATAGATTTCAAGCTGTCACTGATGGTTGCTAAAATATCATCATTCAGAAATCAGCATAAGGCACTGAACTTCGAAGTGAGTCCTGCTGTTTAGTGATTACCACCTCTGGAAAACTTCTATTTTTAGATATCTAACTTACTATCAGTTTAACATAACTTGCAGCAACTGACATCTTTGCTTGAGGCCCTAGTCTCATTAATTCATAGACAGAGATTACAGTAAGCAATTAAAGGCACAATGAATGTATCTGTAAGAAGACAGTAAGCCAGATCTCCAGTAGATACAGGAGCCACTTCTAACTACTATGCAACTACTAAGCCAATTCACTCTTGCAAAAAAAACTAGCTCACTTCATAGGTGATAATGATTTCAAGAAGGCCTTAGTCAGACATGCTATAAATGGAAATTGTACAGGTAATGAATCTTACTCTTACAAGCATGTGTCTGTATTTGCTCCTGCAGTGAAGCTAGGAAAACTCCTTGCTGAGGCACAGACATTTCTGCCAAGTCATGCATACCTTAATGTTACTCAGTACAAACACTAAAAATAAATCAGAGAAGGAAACTGCCCATTGTATCTAGCCTTTGGCTTTCCCATATATGCTGACCTAACAGCTGGCTACAAATGTTCTTGGGATCTCTTTCTACATGAAAATCAATTACCATCTGTATTAGAAAATTGGCAAATATACATGAACATAAGAATCACTACAAAGATTTTAGAAAAATCAGCCACCTGCAAACTCCCAGACTACATTCTAATACTGAGAAAATATCACAAGCAGTTTTGAAACAGAAATGAAAGATGAAGGACAAAATTTCTCATCCAATGTCAATGTTTTCCACTTGCATCAACTGGCTGCCTCTCTGTAATAGAAATGTAATTGATTGTTTATAACAAGAAAAGCCGTTCATGTCCCAAAGCTACTGAAAAAGAAAAAAAAAAAAACAATGATCTTTCTAGCTACTGAAAAAAAAATCAGTCTAGTTTGCATAGGTTTTTTTTTTATTATGATTCATATGAAGATTTTCCAGCCTTCGTGCCTGGATGAATACGTAGTCCAGTTTGCAAAAGGAGATTATTTTTTCTCCAAGCAGGTTGTTTACAAGAATCTATTTACTTTTCCATAGGCTTTGCTTACCTAGCTTTCAGCTGTTAGAACAAACAAAGAATATTTGTCAAACCTTTAATTTAAAAATGGCAACATATTATATTTGCCTATTCCCCTCATTGCCGAACATCACGATGTTCTATCATAGAAAAACAAGCATTAGCTAATCCATAAAAACCTGAACATTAACAATTCCTAAATGCAGGCAAATTATTAACATGTGTTGAGAGTTTTTTCTGCCCGCCACTCACTGAGGAATTTTTCTGCTTAAATCTGAAGTGGGTCTTGAGCCAGCAAAAATAAAGATGATTCCTTCTCCATTGACTTTCTGTGAAAGCCACTAACCAACCAAAACATATTTTTTTGAGTTTAATTTTGTAAACTTTCTTTTTCTGTTTTGATCATATCACAAATACCTATATGGCGTTACCTAAAAATAACAAACAGAGCAGGTGACTAGCATAATTTACATGAGGCATATTCAGTAGTAATAATGATTCTTTTACAAAATCAGTTTATCAGATTTCAAGTGCCATCTCTCATGTTGTTGGAAATTTACTGCATTTTTTCCCATGTCAACAGACTCCTTCATATCACTGTTCCAAAGATCAATTTTTCCAACAGTTTCGGCTTATTATGGATTCAAACATCTGCCTGCTGGCTTCACTCCTTAGTTATCTCATTTACAAAGTGTATTGTCTACCTTTTTATGATGAAATCAGAGCTCATCTTTGCTGTGAAAATGCTTTCCCTTTTTTTTTCCTCCCCCTCCAAGAGGCATCTTATGGTTTCTTCCATGTTTCTGTTATGCATCAGATTCCTTTACCCCCGTATAACACCCCAAACTAGTCTTAATATCCTCCTTGAACACCTCCTTCCACTTCCACTCTGCCACAATGCCCACAGAGGGTAGGCATCTAAATACATGATCATTTGTTTTTACTCAATAAATATCTTTGTGCTCCCTTCATACCTAACCCATTTTTCTTTTGTTTTCTTCAAACAAAATTTCTGCAAATTCCTTCAAGTAGAATCAAGTGAATACTCTCAAACCAGCTTGAATGCACTAGGGTTTTTTTGCTTAGTGGATGTAACTGCAGACCAATATTCCACCCTGGCTACTGGGCAGGGGCTTTACTAGAAATAGCAAAACATGCAATTGTAATGTTGCCAGGAACTAGATAACACATTCAGAGCTAAATCAGCATATCTCTGCAAAGCAGTGAATTGCATTGTGTTGACATATCTTCATTTATATTTTGTGCAGTACTTCACAGAGTGTTTCTCTCTAGAATAAAAATGAACAAAAAATCCATGTTATTATTCCGCAAAGCAAGACTTTCCCAAAGCATCTCGACTCATTAATCCCCATTTCATACTATCTCATCACTTTTTGTCTACAGGCCTTCTCCTGACTATTCTTCATGTATCTTTTCATTTGATTCTGGCTGACTTGCATCAGAAAAAATTTCACCTGGACATTAAGACAAGTCTATGTCATTGCTATTATGTACCATCTTTCCTATCAGCTGTCTTGAATGTGACATACTGTTAACAGTAAACAGATTAGTAGAATAATAAGTTCAAAGTATAGCTGTGCCAGTAGGAAAAGGTGTAAAGCTGATATGAGAGCAATATCTTGGCAGCTTTGTCTCTGAATGTGGAGCAGCTGTATAGAACAGGACTCCGAATAAATAATAACAGCAGTCACAACAGAGCAGAATTTTTGTGAAATTATAACTATGTTAAAGGAGGAGAAAACACCTTGACTTACAAAAAAGGAGGAGCTGAGTCCTATTGAAAGCATAGCATCCAGGATAAGACAGGCTGTGGAGGACGCAAAGGGATTTCTATTCAATTCCCAGCTTGAGGGACAATTTCAGCAAACAACTTACTGTGTTTCTGTGAAACAGTTAGTATTTCCCTATCTCACCAGAGGATGTGTGTGCATGTGTGGACATGTTTGTCAGGATCATTTTGTCAAGGTTTGTAAAGTGCTGGGAAGGCATGACACCTGTGTAAGGGCTGCTGTATCTCATAAAAAGATTTTATATATATACACACATATATATAAGGATATTGGTTCTTGCTACAATAGGCACTCTGAACGTGCCTATTGTATGTCTGAATGTCTCCCAGTCTCATCACTTAAACATTTCTCCTGCAAGGGTTTATTAAAAATTCAGATTTGTGTTCTAATTTTGATAATCAGCACTAGAGTTGAATCTATAAAATCAATCTGAATCAAACTCATATGTAAATCTTGATTAATACTTATGTTTGCCTACTGCTCCTACCTGAAATAACTATCACCCCCTGTGACTGGCCTGATCACAATTATTGTATATTATATCTTCCTTCGTTAGTTAGAGAAAATTACTTGTGTTAAACACTTCATAAGATTTGATTCATATTCTGCTTTCACTTTGGGGCACCTGGAACCGTAGTATTAAAGCAGAGCTTTTCTCTATAATGATAAAATTTCTATAAACATTTGCATAATAAATACATTAAGGCTTGTTTCTGTTTCAGTCATGTATTGCAAATAAACTCCCAAGAAAATGAAGGGTGCTTTCCACATATTATAACTGACTACAGCCAGAATATCTTTTCTTTTCCCAGCCTTCTACTTACTGCTACCACTAATTAGACTAGTTTCCAGTCACCTGTATGGTGCCTAAATTTCAGAAGTAGCATGGGCGCACACCACACACATTCTGAGCAATGTTAGTCTCTATCAAGATAAAAAAGTGAGCTTCACAATGCTAGTGCTGGAAAAAAAAAACCCTGGAAGTCTGCAGGCATATCCCATTTTCTGCAATAAACTTGTAATTCATGGTTGGTGTATTACACATTCCAGTAACTTAATAGTGCAGGAATTAACAGTTTGGAAGGAAGTAGCAGTTGATAATTGAATTGCTCCCCACTTTCTGATGGGCTGAAGCTTGCTTTGTTTCCTGTTTAAGAGCAATCACAAGCATGACCATTCAGCAAATGCTTCTCCTTCAGGTGTTCAGGATATATATAATCAACCAGGGCTTTGTGACTGTCCATAAATGACATATCTAATTTCCTGTTGACACTAGGAGCAGGCCCACTTGTTATCTATGAAGCATCAGGGGACAGCCTTTGTGACCACAATCATATAAAGCACTTGAAAGTCTCCTCCTCCAAAATTGTCAGAGAGTGCTTAACCGTTCTTTTGTGAAACGGAATATAGGTAACAGCATTTTCCTTGAGTATAAAGCCAGGATTTCATGTGAAGTCAGGATTTCATTTCCAACAGAAAAGAAAAAGCTATAACATGAGTTTGCTCCACTTGGGAGAAATTAGTATGAGGACCAACATTAACATAAATAGTAAATAAGAAAAACATAAGAAGAAATCAAACAAACAAATTGATGTCAGTGCAGTTCCTCAGGACAGTAAGGGTTATCCATATAAATAAAGACTTTGAACTCACCAGTGTTAAAAATAGAAGTAGACCTGCAACATTTCTTTCTTTAAGATGCTGTCTTTAATTTCATACATCTCTGCATAAACTTTTTTCAAAGTCTGGGTTTGGGACAGGGCATTTTATACAAAGAATAAACCAATTTCTACTAATGCTTACATTATTTACAAATTATTACAATAATAATTGTAATAATCACAGAAACTTAACCAAGTTTGCTGCGTACTGCACTCTACAAGCCAACTCAAAGACCATAGTAAGCTTGGACTCTGACATCTGATAGTGACTGACATCCAGCCTGAACTGACAGAAAACTTGCAAGCATTCAAAGGCTCCAGCCTCTAAATCCTAGCTCAAATCAAGGAATTACAACTTTTTGATGATTTCTTCCAGACTGCAATTCTGAATTAAAGTAATTAATTTACTGTTGCAATTATACTTCTATGGTTACATGGTCACAATTAGCAGGACTCTACATATATCCTGTTTCATTGTGTAGTGTGGGGAAATACTAAAATGGAAGAGAAAATGGAGTATATTTCCAATGTCTAACCATGAAAAAAAATGTGATCATCCTTTTGTTTCGCTGAATCAAAGGTCAAGTCCCAACCAAAAAATAACTTGTGTCATTCACACTAAATGCTTGACTTGCATTTGAGCTACCACTATTGCCAAAAAAAGTGGCTCCTACCTCTAGATATCCCTTCTGCTGGCAGGCGTATTTCTGCAGGCATCTTCCAAACAAGGAGTACTAGAGAACTGATCAGATTGGAGGCAAAAAAAAAGAAAAAAGAGTAGGATTTTTTTCCCCAAAGAAAAGATTGAGTCATTGCAGAAAGATTAGTTCCATTAATGAGTGGGTGATGGAACAGAGGCAAGAACGAAAGCCATGGAGCAGCAGATGCAGGATTAAGACAGCTTAAGTAGCTCTGTTGTCAAAACTAAAATGACAATCCCCAAGTCAATGTTCCTAGCAGCCAACCTGGGATAGCTGCTGTCTGAATCTTCTCATAGTTACATACTATGCTTCCACTAAATTCCAAGGATTGTCTTCCTCTAGATTTTTAGCCAGCTAAAAAGCACATCATTGAGATATGAGGGACAGAAAATGTAACCTTTCAAACCTAAATCTGGTGTTTGTTGTAGTCCGTCAGTTGAGTCCACTTTTTTCCTGCATAGTTAAATTATTAAAACTGTCCCTTCTGCATATTTCTTGTATCTTCTGTAGATATGGCTTCCTACTTCAGAGGTTAGTTTCTTCATGTTCAGTTTGTCAGACTTTTATACACTCATCAGTGAAAAAGATTAAAAAGAAGAAAAGAACAGTGACAGGTCACTGACTTCTTTGACTGAGTAGCTACCACTGCTGTGTCATTCTCTGACTTGCTGGCTACACATTTATTCTTGACAAACGGGTTGCTTTTGGAAACCAAAAGCTGGGCTATTTTTTAAAGCAAATTTGTTTTCTGCTAGAAAATCCTGTTGGTTTGCCAGCCCTAAAGGTAACCCCTGCATATGTAAAGCCCTGTCTGGTTTGTTACCAGGTGCAAGTATTAACTCTCTGTTCAGCACATAGCCTCCGCAGGACTTACACAGCTGCAAGAACATAGCATGAAGAAAAGATACCAGGTTTAAAGCACAGGCAGGACTACACTGAGATCAAGAACCACAGACCAGGAGCTGGCATTGCAAAAATGTGTAAAACAAATCGGGAAATGGGACTGGAACGGAGATTGCTGGTAAATGGTACCACACGAATGCAGTGTCTCAGAAATAATACATCCTCAAAAGTGCAGGAGGAGTTGGCAGGGACAGGTAGGGTAGTTGACCACTGTTAATACACATACAGAAAAAGTTCCTTGAGCTCTTACTTACCCATGTAAGATAAAATTTGTGTTGACAAGCACTGAGGCTTTGCACTGCCTTGAGTTAATGTGGTAATCCAGTTCTGTCACCATGGACCACATAAAATGGATGTATAACTGTTGTTTTCTGGCATCAAACAAGGCTGACATTGCAATCCTTGATCAGCACTGCACTGATACAATAGCGGTGGACAGATCAAAAGCTATAACATCACTTAAAGAATATACACAGCATCTTCACACATGCCATTTGTCTTCTCAAATTCTACCCTATTTACTTTTCCTTGAAAAGCAGTTTGGAAGCTGCTGACACTCCTGAGTTCCTTTGAACAAACATATTTGATACATTTGAGCTCTGAATTGGCCTGTGCCCTTGTCTTGGGGTTTTGTTTCTTTACAAAACTTCAGCAACTGCTATACTTGACATGTTGCGTGTCATAGCATATTCTGCCTGTATTTTTCCTCTCTGCTTCACAGCTTAATTCCTGGAATAGGGTCCCTAGAGAACCACAGAGTTTTCTTACCTCCTATAACTTGACAGAAGTAATTACACTGCAGACTAATGCATGCTCGAGGAGCCGATATTGGTACATTACTATACTGAATGAATTCAGATACTTATAGCAAAGACAGCTGTTCAGCAATTTGTCTGGAAAAAGATACTTCAGAAAGAAAAACAGCACAGAAATTCTTGTAGATGCATAATGCACAGGAGAAAGTGTTATAAATAGTCTCCATGAGAATAAATTATTTCCATAACTTTAAGACCAGTTTTCTGGGGAAATATATTTTCATTGACTAAAAGAGTAGCAAGTTTTTCTTGCTCTTGTTCCAGAATTTCCAGGCAAGTAACAGCTTAAAAGATGGAACAAATACATTAACTTGACAAAAGTTTCTCCAGGATATGCTGTCTTCAAAGTACAGCAGTAAAAAGGAAGAATTCAGTTGCAAGGCTTAATCATTTAAATAATGAAGAAATCAGAACCTCCGCCAGGCTGTTAAAAGGGGTAAAGTTTGAAATATTTAAGTCAAAATGAAGCCTGCCTTTAGACCCATCATAACACAGAACAAGGGCTAGAGGATTGTCACAAAATCTGCATAAACAGAAACTTCACGAAACCTGTTTTCACCATTTGCTATATCAAGTGTTTCAGTCAAGGGAATAAAGGGTAATCACAAAAAGAAAAACCACACAAACCTATTTCCTACGGACTACAGAAAAGCTACTGACAGTGAATCTGTCAAAATTTCACATGGAGTTACTGAATATAGCAATAATAATTAACAGAAAAGAAAGATGTACCTTGAGTGAGATGCCCAATAGTAGTGTATACGATTAGTGAGATTAGTTCCTGTCTACATGCTGCAATATTCAAACGTCCTCCTGTGAGCAATGCTTTTAATATGCTGTTCACTTTTTCTCTTTTCATCAGTAGATCAAAGAAAGGTTAAAGATAGCAAGAGGAAAAAAAAAAAATCTACTATATATGATCAATATATTTGCCAGTCTCTCTCATCATCACATTTGGAAGTGTGACAAAATGTCAGAGAGAAAATGCCTTTTGCAATAAGTTTTTTAAAGGAAAAAAAATTTAAATAATCAGAGCAAACTCTGACATCCTTTCCAGAGACTGTCACATTGTTTGGGCTCAATTCTATTACAGCAATGTAAAGATAAGGCCATCTTGGAGTGTAGCCTTTCCTTGTCCTTAGAAAGGACATTACTGAATTATTAAAGTAACTAAATAACTAACACAAATGTATAACTTATATGCATATTTTGGAGAAACAATTTATTGGGATGCTTTCATGAAAAACATGGTAGATGCTTAACTATGGATACCCTCTGTATTAAAAAATGTTTACATTTTCTGAAATCAAGGTTAAGACCACATCCTGTCTACTACTTCCTGCTTTCTTAAGGATATTAGTAAACACAATCTATTTGAGGACAGGACATACCATCTGTGTGCTAGAGGGGAGTGGAGCCCAAGGTACCTGATGCAATTTAAGAATGTTCAGGCAATATATTTAATATTTATCAGACATTTATTTTGTAATTGAAGTAGTAATTATTAAAACAGACCCCAAACTAAAACAATGTTCTTTTTACAGGAGTAAAAGCAGACCAAAATCTTCCCTTGGCTTTTTGTTTTAACATGATCAATCTTGAGAGTTTGTATAAATGCTTTCCTAAACTGTGTAAGAATCATTGCCAGCAAAGGCTTTCCCACTGAGCTATATATGTCAAAGAAAGCCTGCAAAAAACTGGTTTCCTGCTGCTTACTAAAAGTTTTTTTCCATAAAGATGCTTTAAGAATATTATTATATGCAGTTGTTTTAGTTACAAATATCTAAGACAACCATATTATATGCCTATGAAAATTCTCCCAATAATTTTAGGCTGATTCATCATCACAAGTACATGTTATGTTCAGATACAGAAAAATTCTAAATTAATCCTGATTTGGTACAGAAATCTAAACTGTTAATTTCATCCATTTCAGAGGAATTGACCTGTTGTAATGCTACTTGGAATTTGAGATATCTGCAGACCATAGTTTGACAACATATGAGTATCTATAGTGGTACAACAGCAGTACTCTCCTCAGTACTTTCTCTGTGTGTTTTTTCCAATTTTCCCATTCTTTTAAGCTGGATAATTGATCCAGAAATGTAACAAGCTTGCGTTGATGTTGCATGTGCTTTAGCAGGGATTTTTACCCCCTCAGGGCTTCCATCTTTCAATTAATCTGCTACTTTGCATAATATTGACCATTTCCCCATGATGGTATACACACAAGTGCTCCACGGTTCAAGACTCAAAGTGTAGGGCTCAAATGAAAACCATATAGATGTCATCTGTCACAAAAAGAATAGTTATATAATATCACTTAAATTGACATCTCAGTTGTTTGCTTTAATTATGCTTTCTGTGCACTTAAGTCATTTAACGTTTTAATGCATCGACTTCTGTCTGTTCTTTCGTAGCTAATATTATAAAATTACTGATTTAAGCCATTATTTTTTTCTGTCTGGAATATCAAAACTGGCAAGAAGCTATACTCTGAAAGAATTCCCGTGAATTATCTTTCAATAACTAACAATTTCATCAGTTCTGGTTGGAAGGACTCCCATCATTTTGATGATCAATGAAAAAACAGTAACAATAAAAACAGGGCACTGCCACAGGAAGAAAGTTTCACACCTGTCATACCTGTAAGTCATTTTATCTCTTTGTACACCACCCAAGGAGGGTAAATATCAAACCACTGTCACGACAGAAATTAAGTTTAATATTGCAGTTTCTCCTCGGGAGTTGCTGTGGCAAGTGATGGAACTCTTAACTAGCCACCAGGGCAGGGAGGGGCTCCCTGGTGAGAGCTTTTCATTAATTAACTCACATCAGTCCTAAGCAGACTTCAGCTTCAATCCATATTCATCTAAAGAACACTTTAGAATAGAGAATACTTTGGCCAAAGCCTTTTCTGGTGTATATGATCAATCAGCTTCTTAATTTAGAAGGTCTGTACTGCTTTATAGTAAGAGTGATTTTAGCCTTTTCATGTTGAACAATATTAAAGTATTGTTCAAAGTCTGGAAATAGATACAGTTAAAAAGTTATGGAAAGACTCTCTATGTCAATTCTCCCTCTTCAGTGATTACAGCAGAACTAGGAACAAGACCTAGCTTCCATCAGCTCTTCCCTGACCCACAGCCTTTTCTTCGAGCATTCTTTAATACCACCCATCAGTGCAAGACCCTGATTTCTCTGTCTGCCTAAGCCTTGCTCCAAAATACTCTGGCAGCTGTTGGTGTGTTTGGAATGGAATTCCACAGTACAGACATCCAGCATTTGCTTAAATAGAAATGAAACAGATGGTTAAATATGACAGTTTTGGATGTGCTGGCAGATATATTTGGAGGTGATAGTTTACAGTTGTCATACACACATGTACATATTATTGCTGAATTAGAGGCTTGAAATATTTCTATTTTTGCCTCTGATTTTTCCAGTATCACATTTAAGGTACTTGGCATCATGTAGCAGGGAAACGCACCATAGTCACCTTTATCAAAAACAGTCTACAAAAACTGTTATGCAAGTGTACAGCAAAGTCTATTTTGTGCCAGCTCTTAATCTTCGGAAACATAATTGTCAACATATATATTTAAACAAAACAGCTAAGCACAATTTTCTGGGAAAAAGCTGAATAGCCCTATGTCAGAGTGAAAGCTATACACAGTTGAGGAACAAGGGAGGAAATACACACAATGAAAACCAGAAAAAGATATTTGTCTGAAATACTGGAAATACTGAAATAGTGATAAGGACTAGCTCGAAAATGAACAGGAAGGCAGAAACACAAACAACACAAATTGAGCTCCTAAAGGGCCTGATAAATTCTGAAATATATATTATCCTACAACAGAAAAAGTCTAATAACCAGAAGAAAGTCACATAGCAACAGTTACACTCCAAAGAGAAAGTGTGATAGTACATCAAGTGTTACTTCTCTTCATGTCTGTGTTTGCCTCTCAACATTGATTTCTCTCACAAACTTGACACATCTGTTTGGTTTGTTGTGGGCTGTTTGTTTGGGGTTTTTTTGTTTGTTTGTTGTTGTTTTTTTTAACTAGGCACAGCAAAATTAAGATAAACTTTGAGAGGAATACTATTGGACTTTCTGATCAAAATTACTTTCACAAATTTGTTGTTTCACTTCTTGTTTTAAATGACTGGTTTCATCTTGCTTAAAAGTGTTTTATTTCTAAGTGAATTCCATGAAAACAGCTTAAAACCACTGAGTTAGCCTACAGAGTTTTTTTAAACGTCATTAACATTTATGTCATAATTAACAATACAGCTTTAAAATATATAAATCATGCCCTGCTAGGCTAATCTAAGTACTAAGACACATGAACAAGTTATCATGAGATAAAAACTTGCCATGTGTCAGATGATCCATCTAGAATTTATCTGCCTCTCTGCATCTATTTAGCATACTAGTAAAATAATACTAGCATATTAGTAAAATAATTCAAAGTAGATTCTTTACAATGAAAAAATGCTAGAGCACTTTGTGGGTTAGCCCTCCAACATATTTTAAATGTAAAGATAAAAAGCATTCCATTGTACAAGACATCCTGGCAGTTTTCTGAAGAGAAAAACTAATGAATTCTACTTTATTAATCCAAAAAGGTCCAGTAAAGACCAGAGTCTATTCACAAATCCCCTTTCTCATTCACTTCTTGTTTGAATTCTAAACCAATAATTTTCTTCTTGTTTGATATACCTTCTTTGTTTTCCACCAGAGACGACTGAGATTTGATACCTTCAATAAAGGCCATTAAGACAGACTTCATGTTAGGAATGATAATTATTCCTATTTAGGGACTGAAGTCTCCTGTTGTTAAGGAGCTGCTGTTAGGTCCCCTCTTCTCCTTTACTCTTCCCTAATGCCACAATATCCAGAACACTTGCGTCTTACACTACTGCAGCAAGATTTTACTCATGGGTGCTTGAATTGATGTATAGGTGAATGCTAAATAAGTGTTTTTACTTGAATTGGGAGCATGCTTTTGAAACAAGTCTTCTAGTCATTCCAGTCCTACCAGCCAACACTATGGATCACACCTCCAAATGGTCTCAGTTTAATCTTCCAGAGGAGATTAACCCAAAGACACACTCCAAAAACTAGCAGATATTCCAGCAACAGGACTAGGTTAAACCTACTCCAAAGTAGTCCCCCGACCCTTAAAACCAAAGTATGAATGTTAGGTCCTCAGCACCAGTAATATGTCTCTACAAATCTCTTGCTAATATAGACAGAAGCAATGTCTGCTGAACAGCAGTCTACTACTTAAAAGCAGTGACGAGTATTACCTTAAATTTCTTCTGCCTCTGCAAAATTATCTATCATCCGACCTTTGGATAAGTTATGCAATTAAAAATCACTCAGCAGAATTTAACTTACAGATCGATCAGTGATAAATCTAGACACTTTCAGGCAGAATTGTGTTATAATAGTCCTGAAAAAAATGAATACTGAACAGTCCTTTAAAACTTCTAACTGCATAGCATTGCATCCAATTATGGTAACTCCTGCACTGTGTATGGAAATCTTACTGCAGTTTTACATGGTCTTGTTTGAGGTGTTTATGAACTCTAGAATGGAGGGTGACACATGAAGTATAGTCAGAGAGAATTATAAAGATATTTGTAGCCTGACAGTACCACTTCATGGTGTAAAGCCAGAAAGGGTTTGTATTTCTACAGACAAGTAAGGTTGTGCAGAAGTTACAATGAAATGGATATCTAAGACAGACATCTATTCAAGAAAAAGTAGATTTTGGAGTAACTACAGGCATACTATGTTAAAATATTTCACAGATTAAACAATGCCAGGAATTCAGGCACATAAGCCATGAAATCTTTTCCTAAAAAGAGGGTTAAAAAAGAGCACACTGAAATCTCACCCTAGTGCATAGCAACTAATGAGCTTCCTGGTCCACTATGTAAGTGTTAAGTGCTAGTTTTCAGAATCCAGGGATGAATTCTATCCCCCAAAATGTAAATATTCTAACATGAAACACTTTGTTTGTACTTATCTCTACTTAATTTTTAATATTAAAATGCCAAAACAAGTTATTTACAGCTATATTCCATGTAATCTTTATAAGTACAGCATATTTTGTGTAACATCATCTGATTTTTGGCTTACATAACAAATTTATAAGAGTTACAGCAGCCATCAGTTACGATAAAATCAAAAGTTGCAATATTAGGTAAAGCAAATTTACTTTTAGAAAGAAAATAATGCCTTTATTATCCAATTTTTTCATTTCATAGCTGAAGACCGTGACCTGATTTTTAAAATAAATGATTTATCCATATATTCTAGTGCTTAGGAACCTCAAGTCATGGCATTCAATTCAGTACGTGTTACAGTATCAGAACATTGCTACCAATCAAACTCAGAGAGAGAAGGAGCTTTCCAGAGGCCTTTTTTCTGCATGGAGAATGGCTGAGGAAGCAACTGCATTTCCAGAACAGCATGACACCACAAATTTCTTCAACGTGGGGTTGGATGGAAAGATTCACAAACAAAATATCCTATCCCATTACATGTTTAGAGGAACTCAATGTTAAAAGAGGAAGCCATGGTTTTTCCCTTGGCTTAGCTAATGAAAATTCATGATTTGCAATCTAAGACACCATCTTCTGAGACCTGTTTTACAACTGTGTAAGTGATAAAAACAGGTAAAAGCTACACCAAAGGAAAGAACAGGGAGATTATTCACCTCACAGGAAAATTCTGTAACAAAGCGTCTATATACTGCCTCCCACTCAGAGATGTTTGGTGAAGGAATGTGCAATGCAAGGCACTTTCAATTGAGAAATGAGAAATAAGCTCATACCCCCTTATCCATTCATTTTATGATTATTAAAAGTACTAAAAGAAACTAGCTTTGCGTTTCACACATCCATATTTTTGTTATCCTTATTCATTGTGTCACACCCAAAATGAGATCATCTGTCTAACTGAAGCAGGAACTAGGTTCTCTAGATTTGGTCAGCTTCCCATCTCAGAGTACAGAAAAAAAAAAACCAACAAAAACAAAAAAAACCCAAACAAGCAATAACCACTTCTGAAGAAAGGGTTACCCTCAGAATGACAGAGGTTGAGCAAACAGGTGTGAAGAACTTCAACAGATCTCTTTCTGAGTTTTATCTTCCCTTTGAAAGCATACAAAAGAATTAAATCTTCCTTTAACTGGAAGAGATCAAACGTACTAATGCATCCAAAATTTAGCATAAAGTTTGATTTATTTCTGTGAGCCAGAAAACAAGAAACTCACATGGTTCTAAATAGTTATTCCACCACCTGAAATTAGTCCACTGGGACAAACAACTGTTAGTAAAGGCACTCTCTTCTAATCTACAAAACTATAAATACATTTATCCTACTGTTAAGCACCAGGTGATGTTCAGCTCTAAAGTTTGAGCCTGTCATTAAATACCTTCTGCAGGTACTACTTCTCTTCGTCCAGAGATATCACCTTGCAGAGTAAAATAGACCTGGAAGAAGCATGGTACCCTCTACCTTCTCCCTTAGAAACTCGTCTGCCTCCCTTGCTCCGAGGAAGCATTTATTAGAATAAAATGCAAAATAGAACCATAAGGGCAACAATGTTATTCTTTTTCATTAACCACTACTAGGGTCTTCATTCTGGCTTTTGGGATTTAAAATTCACTTCTGCGTCTCTGAGAGTAGCAGGTATTAAACTAGTCAAGCATGTAATCCATGCAGGAAGTTTCCTGATACGTGTTTGCTGCTCCCACAGTATCTCCATAAGGAAGGGACCATTCTCAACGCTGATTGATTTTAGTGGAAACTGAAGACAGAACAGAAATATTTTAAAAAGTGTTTATTTGGAGTTTCATACCTGTCACTGCTACAGACTTGTATGAGCTTTGAAATTGCCTCAGTGTTCATTCACCTACAGTGAAAGACTGAACTGGTGACAGACAAACCTCAGACGCACCAAAGCACTTACAGGATACCAAAGATCAAGAGAACCACAAGCTTAACAAAGTAAATAAGGCAAGTTTAGGACAGACATGTCCTACATTTGGGAAATTTGTAGCTTCACAGTGGTATTCTTACACAGGTATTAACAAGTCACAGGAAACGAAGATTGAGAATCAGCTTCTGGTCTTATTCCCTCAAAACCTTTTAATACGTATGTGATAAAACAGAGCTGCCAAGGTGAACATCTGTAGGTCCTCACTCCATTTATGCTTCTACATTGTGAAAATGTTTGAGACATGTCACTCCTATTCATCAGTGTATAATACCTGAAAAGCAGCATACTGCCTAAAAATACTCTGTTGCAAGAACTACTTGCTTCCCTCAAAAGCAGTCCCTGGCAGGCGGTTCATCTTCAACTGTTCATTTGGAAATATATTCACCTCCACAGCCAGGCAATCTTCAAAACCTTCCAACTAAAGTGCCTGCTGTTACAAAACCGTACTTCAACCTCATTAAAATAGAGACCATCTTCAGTTAAGATAATCATATCTTGTTACCATAAAAACATTGTTGCATCACCCTCTAAAATCACAAAGAAGCAGCTCCATACACACACCATTTTCAGGATTCTGGGACTGTGCAATCTGTCCACAAAGCAAATGCGTATGTCTAAAATTTGCAAGATGTTTGGCACAATAACATAAACATAGTGCAAGCTCTTACTTGTAGTGCACTAAATCTCCAGCAAATTTCCACTCGCATAAAACCTGACCAATATATTGACAATCCTCTTCCACATGCAATATCAATTTTTAATTAAAAAAAAACCAAACTATTATTACTCTGCATTATCAGTAATTATTTTATGGCCACAAAATAGGAGTACTTATATGTCCTATTAAGTGCTTCTGTCCACATTAAGACTACATCTCTCTAACCGCTTTGCCCGCATTCCCAAACATTATGGCTATGCTTAACAACATCCATCTCAAATATTTGTGAGAACATCACCATCAGCCTATCTGCCAGCAGTAAACCATTGCTTTTGACAAACAACCATATGGTAGTTAGCTTCCAGGAAATAATTGCTTTACATTGTTTTCTCTTCATGCAACTTAGGCTTTTGGAAACATGGAAAGACAGTGTCCTAACCAGGCAACCTTCACATTAGAACAATATTTTCTGAAGATTATATTTAACATTTTCTCTTCTTAGTCTCTTATACCTGATAATCTCTGTAAGTAAGCTTACACTTTAAATATCTCACTAAGACTGTATATTCTTTGAAATTTAAAAGTTAACAGTACTCATTTTGAGATTTCATGGAGCACATGATGCAAGATTTATCCTAGCCTTTCTCATCGGCATCTTTACACACATTCTCTCAGTGACTTTTAGTTTTGTCCGTCTCAAGGTAACGGAAGACTCAATCCACATGTACAAAAGTGGACTAAAGAAGAGTAGCAAGGGCTATCTTTAAAAATAAAAGATGATCAAATGGTTTCAAATATTTAATTGTACATGTAGATGTAAGAAATAAAGATTCATCTTAATGCTGATACTGGTTTCAGAAAGAAAATTCTTCAAACAGTTGTAATTTGATTGATTAACCAAACATTTAATCCTGGAAGAATATAAACTCATCTAATCTACTGATATCTTAGTATGCACCATGTTTAAGTTAATGAAACACAGAGGACTTGGAAAAGCCCCAAACAAGCTACTCTCTCTAGTCAGTTAGACTCTAACAACATGGGTTTGTGGTTTTGTTTCTATTAGTACATAACACTACATTATTCCCATAATTTAAATCCAATTTACATCCATTCATACTACTAGGTTATGCAGGATGTTACAACCTGTTACTGAAAATGCAGTATCTGTTTCAAATTAAATAAATTTCCCTCAAGAATGAAGTTCAATGCTGGGAGTGTGTTGTGGTTTCACCCTGGTAGGCAGCTAAGCACCAGAGATGCTCGCTTACTCCCCTCAGTGGGATGGGGGAGAGAATTGGAATGGTAAAAATGCAAAAAAAATCATGGGTTAAGATAAAAAGTTTAATATGTAAAGCAAAAGCTGTGCACACCAGCAAACCAAAATAAGGAATTCACTCACTACTTCCCATCAGCAGGCAGGTGTCCAGCTATCTCCAGGAAAGCAGGGCTCCATCATACAACAGTTATTTGGGAAGACAAACAGAACAACTCTGAACGTCCCCCCTTCCTCCTTCTTCAGCTTTTATTGCTGAGCATGAAGTCATATGGTATGGAATATCCCTTCGGTCAGTTGGGTCAGCTATCCCAGCTGTGTCCCCTCCCAACTTCTTGTGCACCCCCAGCGTACTCCCTGGCAGCGCAGCTGAGAAGCAGAAAAGACCTTGACACTGTGTAAGCACTGCTCAGCAATAACTCAAACATCCCTATGTTATCAACACTGCTTTCAGCACAGATCCAAAGCATCGCACCATACAAGCTACTATGAAGAAAGTTAACTCTGTCCCAGGCCAAAACCAGTACAAGGTGCCGGTCTCTAACTGCCAGAGAGCTAAAAAGTTTGAGGGTTTAAAGCTAGAGTTGTTTTTCTTTTTCAACCATTAAAAGCTCGAGGAAGTCACTAAATGACACTGGTTCTACAGCTACACACTACCTTTTGCTGGTCAGCTTCTACTCAGTGTATTTCTGTGGGAATTCTGTCTTAACATCTTACACTCAAGGAGCAAGGACTGACTTCTTTTGTTTTCTGGTGTATCCCAGTTTGATTGTACAAGACTTGGCCTTGTACCAGTCATCATTTGGACCACGAAGAGATTAAAGTGAAATCAGACTACTGTTATTTCTATTCCATTGATTGTAATTAAAGAGATGAAAAGGATTTTATTTTACTATTCCCCACAAAATTATGTAATACAGTCTACAATCAGTAGATGTTTTCAAGAGAGACACTATCATCTCACTCTCTTCTCCCTGGAAGCCAGTTCTGTGTAGATACAGTTTTATGTTAGCATGAAAAAGGGCAAGGAAAACTTGACTTAAACATGTCATTGCTAAATAAAGATAGAAAACTACTCTGTCTTCTGGAATATAAGCTCCTGTCCTTCTCAGGGGAGTTTTTTAGATTCACACTGAATTAGATCAATTGGTAATTGAGTTACTTTAATTAAAATACTATCATTCTCTACTCTTTCTGATTAATTCTGATAAGATTTGAATTACTTTGTTTGAACATGCATAATTTTTCCTGCATAAATTGTCTTTGAAAAACATTCAGCACAGTTGTCTGTGAACAATTTAATCGTAACCTCCAGTCTATCATTTTAAATTTTACCATTTAACAATCTTAGCTTTAATCCCTATGATTCATCTATTGTCAAGTTGAGTCTTATTATTCAAAAATATAATTCCTAGCTTTCATGAATTAGTGTCTAAAGACTAAATTGACACATTTGCGTTCAAAGACAGTTCAGAAAAAAATCCGTATCCATATCCTTATCCCAACTATAAAACTGTTGCTATTACATTATCCAAAATCTGTAGCCTGCCTCTTAGCTTTATGAAGTTCTTCTATATTCCCACTTTCTTACTTATTCAATCTTTTCCATAAACACCATCAAGTCACACCTGTTAAATTCCCAGACTGGGGGTTCTTCTATTCACAGAGTTCAACTCTGCAAAATAAAACTACCTTATCAATAGGGAAGGAAGGTGGACATAAGCAAAGCAATAACTCAGGAGGGATTCTGGAGAGAATGCACCATACTATTATGCACTAAAACCATTGCTTCCTCTACCTAAGCTACTTTACATGTTTCATAGCTATCAGAAGACCTAGCACACTTCATCCTCCACTCTTATGGAAGATGGTCTTGTCTCTATTTCCCTCCATAAGGAAAATGCTGTAAGTCCAAATTTAGAGTATCCAAAGCATTCTAAGAACAAACAATGTGAGTGTAAGGACCAGGGATGTGTTGGGCATTTATGACATTCATATTTTCAAAGGTCTCTGCCCCTCTTTCTACAGACATTCAAATACTGATTAACTGACTTTTCTGAAGAAAAATCTCTACATATACCTGGTATGCAAAGCAATTTTCACATAATGTTTGGTTTTGAAGGTCACTGTAAAAACACTAAGAGAGTAGAGCCATGGGAGCAGCACTCAAAGCAAGAATATAGACTATTTCTACTGCATTTTTACATTAACAACACAGATTCCTTTTTATGTGATATTTCTATTTGCAGCAGACGTGTTACATTGTTGTTGCTGCCTTGATTTAAAAAGGAAGATTTGCTGAATAATAAGATTATACCCAAAAAAGAGGTTGAAACAATATAACAAAACATATCACATAAAATGGCAAATGGCATAGCTTTACAAAGTATGTTTCAATTATAGAAATTCAACCTGATACTCCAGCTCTTGCTCCCTGAAGAAACTCTGAGGAAGGCAGCAGTTTAATTTTCCCTCTCACCTATTACACCATTTTAATGTAACATCTGCAGTGCTGCTCCCGGGCGCAGGGTGGAAAAGTATTGAGGTGGACTCTACTGGGAAAGCTTCCATGGGTTTTAATCTATTTGCAAGATTCTGGAAATGTTTGCTACCTGTTTATTCCACTGTCCTGGTTGTCCATTTGCAGAACTTCTAAGAAGAGAGGATTCCCATGGATTTCTAAATTTGCTTATTGAATAGCAAACCCCATGGAATTTCATGCAGCATTTCCTGCAGTGAGCAAAGTATCCTTCTCAATAATGTAAGCAATCTTTTAAATTTATACTCTATGGTATTTTGAAGAATGGAGTTTTAGACTTTAAAAACTATGCATATTTGAAGTCAGGCTGTTGATAAGGAATTTATTCAGTTAAAAAAAAAAAAAATCTCTTTTGTTACCTTTCAGCACCCTCATATGCAAAAATCTCTGGAATTCAGCTGAAGAAGGAGGCCTGGTCACCACTGCAGCATTCTTCAGTTTTCAGTACATTTGAATCTGAGGGAGAAAATCATTAGATTGTTTCTAGAAACAATATCAGGGACCTAATAAGAAGAGAGACTTAAGGTATCTGTTACATGAAATGAAATATTTGTACATATGTCTTTTACTTGCTTATGCACTGATTTGAAGCTTCCTGACACATACCTATGTAAATTCTCAGAGTAATTTCTTCAGTAGTCTCAACTGAGACCATTTCAGTTATTAGTTTATGCGACCAAGCATATTTCTATGATCATTACCCTGTATGGCCATCCTTAAGCTTTATACAATATACAGATATAAGATGCAACAAGTTCTTATAGAGGTAGTCTTTGTGTTATGCCCTGAGCCATCTCCAACTAAAATTAGCTCGTTCCAACTGCTAAAGATGCTTTCTGTTCACTCTGGCAATAAAGGCCTTTAATAATCATTCTCAGAAATATTTCTGTTTCGTGACTGGCATGTCATCAATACTGAGTGATGAACAGAAAATTGTGTTCTAGGTTGACTCATTTTTTTGTAACAAATTCATGAAATTTGTCAATTATAGCAAATTGACAAATACAGAAATAGCAATTACCTAATGAAAAATATAGAAATAGCAATTGTCTAAATATTAGTTTATGGAGGATAGCAAATCAAATTCAAGTTTTCAAGTCAACAATAATTCATTAGTTTGGGGATTTATCTTTTTTTGTTTGCGGGGGTGGGGAGTGTTGGGGGTGGTGTTATTTGTGGGAGGAGTTTATATTAACAAGTCAATACATTATCCATATAAATTTTAAGGCTTGAATCTTGTGGATGATTTTGTGTATATGCCTGTTTGCTTTTGCAGTAGCCAGGTTGCCTGGCTTAGGTTATTCTACCCATGTTTTAGGCTTCAGTGGACAGAAACTGTTACATACAAGAAAAAGATAAACCCTCTTTCATTCCCAGATCGATTTTGCATCCTAAAAGACAGAATAAACTTCTAGATCTCCCAAATTAATATGAACTAGAACTAAATTCTACTTTCAGATCAAAAGGAAAAAAAAAGCAGAAAACATTTGTAATTCATTTCATAAGGTCAGTTACTATATTTGGTTTGAATTTTTAATTTGCATTTCCTAAAAGAACCTGTCAAGATATAGGCAAGACTCGTTCTGACCCTTGATCAGTTGGTCTTTACAGATGCAAAGCCAATAGGAAAAAGGCTGAAAATAAAAAGAGAACTCACAAATTTCACAGATTAAGTTTATTGTCAGGGGGATGCATTCCTGCCTATGCTACTAAGAACACTCCTGTTGCCCAGTTAGGCAGCAACAATAAATGACATAACATAACCCTCCTACTCATAATTATTAAGCTTTGTAGGGAAAGCTGATATGCAAGGTAAAAGTTGGTGCTGCTGTGGATTTCAGCTAAGCCACTGTAGTTTCCATTAGCTCAAGATCCATCCTTACCAGATGAAAATGCTAGAAGAATAAACAATAGCTCATAGTGAATTTTGGGGGGTGGGATTTAACATATACCAATAAGTAGTCCTTAAGACACAAAGCTCTGTTTTAAACAGGCATTCAAATTTCAGTACTAATGGCAAGACTTGTGGCTTCTAAGGATTTGATTAACAGGGCTGCAAACACTGGAACAATCATCAGCTTTTGTGTTCCAGCATCTGCTCTTTGTAGACCAGGTAACAAACAAAAGGTCTGTCCCTTCACAAGTATTTCAGACAAGGGCCAATAAAAAGAAGATGACCCCAGATCTCATCACCTGAGCTGACAAACTAAGAACTATTGACAATTGTGCATCTGTTATGAGCTGTCAAGAACAGTGGAGTATTCTCTCACTTAAACACTTCAACTCAAGCTCTTTCTTCATCATGAAAGGTGGAAATAAGAAATGGTATTCCCCTTGGCTTCATGTGGCGTGCTGCAAGATAACGCTCCATAGGTACTTTGTAAATCTGCAATATGATCAATCCTCTACTTTCCTGTAAGTTAGCAGCAATTAAACAGTCATACCGACACTAAAGTCTGACATGTCATTGAGGCTATAAGTCAACATCTGCTATCATGCAGCTATTATTCAATAGTTTACAGATTCAGACAGAGCATGTTACATCAGTGACTCACATTTTGAAAATTTATGCATAAACACAAAGCTCACACAGTTGTTTAAATACAGACTATACTCATCGCAAAATATCCATTTACGTGCCTTAAGAAGTAATACTTCATTTAGCAATAATAATTTTGTCTTTTTTTAATCTCCTCAGAAAAATTTGTACTCAAGCATTCTGTTACATCTAGAGTTGGAATAGACAGTTGTTCTTAATGCACAATAGAAATATGCTATTTTAAATATATAGCCAAGCTTTCAGCCCTCCCTTCAACCTTCAAAAAAGAAAAGCACCTTGATAGACATGCGTGAAATTTCTCCTAGCCACAATGTCACTCAAGCTGCCTCAAAGGAAATAATTTATGCCCACAGTGTCAACAACCATAAGAAGGAAAGGAAATTTAACCTTTCTTGAGACAGTGGAAACAAAGAAAAAAAGTTATTTAAGCATTCACAAAAATCTTAACAACAACAAAAAAGAGAGAAGTGGATCACAGTTCAGGGTCTTCTAACCACAACAACAAATTAAAGTTAGGTTAAAACATGCACGTTTCCCTTGCTTTCTTCAAAATACTTCAAGGGTAATAATCAGAAGTATATTCTTTCAAGTTTTAATGCTGGAAGAATATACATGCTGAAGCTTTTTCTTCATGAATCAAGAAACAAAAACAGACAGATAGATACAGAAAGACAAACCAGCAGAGACAAATAGCTTGTTAGAACCAATGTGCTTATACTTGGTGCCATGCTGGTGCATTTATTTAAGGGTTTGGGGGTTTTATGCTTTAAAGCAAACACTAATAGTAGTTTGGAATTAGATCAAGGCTAAGCCTTTATTCAGAACTCAGTCAAAATTCCTACCACAGAATGCTCAGGTGTGAGAAATTTCAGCATTTCTCTCATTTTAATTTTATATTCTTCTAAATCACCTATCTTTTATAAATGTCTTACCTCCAACTGTCAGCACTACATTACACCAATAATAAAGTGACTTATTGCTGACCTGTTATCTTTGAAGTTCCAGAATGACACAGAAGGGCTGAAAAATGGATGTTATTACATCCAATTCTCTTCTGTGAGAAAAGACCAGACTTCTATGAATTATCAATTTTTTTTCAACAAACCAATCATTGTCTAACTTATCTGTTCATAAATCAGTTCATCACTGTTCCACATTACCATGCATCTATGAGGAAAAAGTCTGTTAAGAGATAATAAGCAAAATCATTTAAAACGTGTATCACACAAGGCATAAAACTGTTTAGCTGGAGAAGATAAGGAGAAACTGGGTAAGAACAGAATGAAAAAAAAAAAGGAATTAATCTATACATGCAAAAGGCAGAAAACCAGATTTCAACTCCAAATAAAAATGATAAATCTGTGTTATCTCTGTGTTGATACAAACTTTAACTACTGAACGTTAAGTATTTAAACGGTAGCTTAATACAATGTAACTTCGACCATACCTTGTTACTGTTGAGATTGAGCAGTTCCCTCTATAAAGCAGCGAAATGATCACAACACAACTTTAGTTTGCAAGGGTTTCACTAGGTGGCTAGTTACAGTTTGTCTATCTTTTTGACATGTAATTCTTCATAGGTTACATGCGGTGCTCTTGAGAAAAAGCTAGATGACGCAGGTTCATATGGTTGAAAAACCTAACGTTATAGTAGGAAGAGATCTAGACTAAAATACTAATTTTTGTTTCAATTTTCATACATGCATCCATCTGATAAACTTTTCAAATGCTCATTACATAGCTCAAAGAAATTCCTCTTGCACTCACTCTCATAAGGGTTTCAGGGCTTCACTAGTGAAAAACATTACTTTGCCAACTTTGCATATGGCAGTTAGGTTCCCTGTATGATCATATTTGCCATAATTTTAGTTGCCTCGTTACCCAGCTGGATCTTTTGGATGGTAGAACTTTATAGTTTGCCCAAAGTTTTAACTACTGTGGTACTTCTAATTGAATTACTAAATCCCCAGGCATTTCACAAAACCAGGCTCGGTTTTCACCACTGTATTTCATTAATCTTCTGATAATTTCTGCCTGGATTATTATTTCCATTTTGCTGTTCCCTCTGTTATCTTACTTTACCCTCCCAGTCCAGTAATTTTTCACCCTATTACCAATACTGGTACTACTAGTCTCATTTATAAACACTACAGAAATAAAAATTATTCCCCAGTCTCCCACTAAGACTGCTGCTTGTTTTCCAGTCTTAATTACCAATATGGTATTTCAAAGGCATCTTTAGGGGATGACAGTCATGATTAGGCCTTACTGTAAAAACAAGTTGTCTAGAAATTTATCACCACTGAATTTTGGACTGCCTGGAAGTATAACCAATTGAAATGGATAATTAGCTCATCATGCACAGAAACAGTCATCAGAGTTCAAGAAAAAGAAAAGCCAAAAAAAGCACACCCCAGCTGCCACCACAAACCATGAAACCTAACACAATACATCATGCTTTTGACTTTTCTAGGCAGCTAAGTGAAGATTCCTTTTGTATACTATTATCATATTCCTGTATTAATGAATTTTTACGCTTTCTTTTGAATAGGCATTGGTATACTATTACACTAGTGCTTCAAGGCTACCTATTACACTATTACTTTCAAGTAGCGTCTCCATTCCCCAGAAATGAAGGATTCCAGCCCTTAAGCACCAGGTCAAATTGCAGTATCATGATGTTTGAGTCTTCAAACTAAAGTTCACACGGAACGTAAGTTGCACTGGAGTCTTTTGTCCACTTTCTTCTCCAGAGCAATGTTCAGCTTGTGCAGGTTTTACAAGTAAAACCTGTGTTCTGACTTTTCTGTTAGAACAAAATTCACAAAAGGAAATACCTTCTCCACTAAACAATTTGCAATTAGACCAAACACAATCAATGCCTCTACTAAAAGACACAACAGCAGCTAAAAGAGACAACAAAATATACCAGATAGATATTACTTCATTGCATTTCATTAGAACGTTACTTCCATTGAGATACTTATACTCAACATGAGGAAATCAAAATAGGCCAAGCTGCTAGAATTTATCGTTGACAGATGATTGCTTCAATCATCAGTTTAGTTCACAGACCTCATAGCTTCTGGCTAAAAGTACCTTTTCACTACATCTTTGTGTCCATAATTTAATTCAGTCAATATTTATTGCTACACTTACCCAGTGGAAATTAGTTTACACTACATCAACCAAATTTGTAGCAAGTAAGTTTATTAACATAGATTGGGACTGGAGTTAGTAAATTGTCTTGTAACATTTCCCACAAAATAATGTTCTGCAATGCAGAAGAGAAGTGTTCTTTACCTTTAATTACTATTTCATGGGGTTAAATTGCTACTTGCTTTTTCTGTTGGCCTGTCCATGAAGCATAAAATATAGACAGAAAAAAATATACCTTCTTAACTTAAATGAAGAAGCAGATGGCTCCAGTCTATTATTACATGGCTTCGTGGCTGGTGTCACTGTCACAATTTCAGGTTTTTCAATAATAAGATGGCCTACATGACACCAGACTTGCTGTCATCAGATGGGATTCACCTTTCTCAAAGGGGGAAGAGGGTCTTCACTAACGAGCTAGTGGGGCTTATTGACAGAGCTTTAAACTAGGCTGGAAGGGGAAAGGGGATAGTATCAGGCTTGCCCATGACAAGCTGCGGGATGACACGCCAAGATTAGAGGGATGGGGTGATAGCAAAGGCCCTCAGCCTGTTGCTCTGAGACATACTGGCTACACTACAGCACACCTGAAGTCTTACAGAGATGATTCAGGGGCTCCTGAGGTAATAGGAGTCAACAGGGGGACACTGGGAAAATACCTCAAAGGAATTAAGGGGTGTTGCTCTAATAAGAGGACACAGCTGACAGCCCAGCTGAAAGTGCCTCTACACCAATGCATGCAGCATGGGCAACAAGTGGGAGGAGTTAGAAGCCACTGTGCAGCAGGAAAACTATGATATAGTTGCCATTACTGAAACTTGGTGGGATGAATCCCATGACTGGAGTGTGGCTATAGATGGCTACAGACTGTTCAGAAGGCATAGGGCAAGGAAGGAGAGGTGTTGGGGTAGCCCTGTATGTTAGGGAATGTTTTGATTGTCTAGAGCTTAACGATGGTGATGAGAGGGTTGGGTGTTTACGCGTAAGAACCGGAGGCAAGGCCAACAAGGCAGATATCATGGTGGGAGTCTCTTATAGACCACCCAACCAGGATGAAGAGGCAGACAAAATAGTCTATAAGCAGCTGGGAGAAGTCTCACAATCGCTAGCCCTTGAAGCAGCTTTAGAATAGTCTGATCAGTATCTAATAAGCACTTAGCTTCAGTTTTCAATAATTTAGTGGACTCGATATCAAGACAGGCTGTGACATACCCAGAAGCTAATGGGACCTTGAGAAAGAAAAGTGAATCCATTGGCTAGAGGTGGGACCCAAGTCTCAGATCTAAAAAACAACTTCTGCTTCAGACTTCCTTTCTGTCTTTGAGCAAGTCACTTCAGATTTCACCCAGGATTCACTGCAATATTTAAAAACTGAAATTCAAACATAAAAGCGAAATGCTTCAGAGGATTAAAGAAAGCTGAGACAAATAGAAATCGTTCTATACAGAATCTGATCTTTGTCACATTCTCATTTGAAGAATATCAAGTATCTAGATGGAGCGGGGTCCCCGCGTAGGTTCAGGGAAATGATCAAGCTTTAGAGTTCAGAGGAAGTGCAGCACCGTAACTGGAGTGGGGCTCTGAAAGGACTGCAAAGGGGCTGCCAAGTGCAAGTAAGGGCTACTTGAAGAATGCTCCTGTAAGAAACACTAAGCCTGTGGCTGGGGGGTCCTGGCCTACTGTAACTCTAACCTGGAGGGGCTGATTAAATAAAGGAAAAGAGAAAGCACTGAGCTAGACTGAGAGGGTTGCTGGAAAAGTGCTGTCAAAGGAAATGAGCTGCAAAGCTTTCCTCTGTGAATTACAAATTCTCTGCAAATGAAGTGGGGTCCCTAGTCTATGGTTCCAGCTTGGACTCAGTTTAGGGTTGAAAAAAAAAAAAATGCAGAATTGCTAGCTGAAGGTGACTGTGAAAGAAGATTAAAAGGTACTTCTTTGTCCTTCGTGGACTATTTCATTAGATATTTTTATTGGTTTTACTCTCTTCTCCATCCCTTGTTGGAAAACCAGGATGGTACGGGGAGCACAATTTCAGTTTGCTAAATCTCATGGGCTAATACGGTTGATACAATATGCTATGGCAGGGTGACAGGAAGCAAGGAAGGATTACTGGAGGAAGACCATTACCTTTCACTTCTAAATAAAACGTCTGTCACAAGATAATCTGTAATTAAAAAATATTAAAAGGGTTTAACATATTACTCTTTTGGACCTGTAAAATAACACGTGCCCAGACTCACTAGCTAGCATGCTTGCTAACCATGCTTCTCAGCCAGCATCCAAATGACAATGGTGTATCTGCCATTTGTGAACAGAGAAGCACAGAATTTGCCTATTGTGTGACTCAAATGTCAGGTCTTTTTCCAGTACTACATGGCTTGGTGCAATCTGTTTAGAGCATTCTTACTCTTGGGTTAGGTATGGGAAATTAATGACTGAAGTAAAAGACTCTGAATCTTATTCTGTGTTCCCTAATTGTACTAAGAAAAATCCTCATCCATCGTTATCATAGGGAATATATATCTAAATTCCCTGTACATTATTATAAAATATATAATTTCTTCAAGAAAAAGGCCACAAAGCAAACAATTTAGGGAGGAAGAGAAGCGACAGTAACTACATATAAAATCATGAAGTAGCTTTCCTTTAAGGTTTCTAAAATTCTACATTCATATATGTGCAAGTTTGGAAATGATGGCATTCAACAGAACAGGTTAATTTAGGAACTAACCTCTTATATAAGTGTTACAGAAATAAGATTGTTTCAGCTATTTTGAAGAATAGCCATCCAAATACTAAAGTGTACCTTTTGGACTCAGAAGATCTCAGTACAACTCCCTTCCTCAGTCAGAGGCTTTCTGTATCCAAAAACATAAGATTATTTAGGTAATTGAAATTAATGAAAGGCAGATATTTAACAGACAGTGAGAATCTGAGCTTTTGTCTCATTTCCTCAGCTCCTAGTTTATCATAAGCATTCTCTGACATCACCAGCGTTGGGAGAAAATAAATATATCAGGGAGTAAAAAGTGTTCTTATTGTTGTTAATGTAAAAATGGAGAAGACAAATTTATTATTTTTATAACATGCATAATACATAAATATATAGAATTCTGAGTTTTATTTGCATTCCAATGCAAACACAAGAATCAGTGATTAGAGCCTTACTGTGAAAACTGTAGACAGACAAATAAAAATAAGGTCCTACATTAAAGAATTCATAATGCTAGGTGCTGATCCTGCTATTATTTATGCATAGCCATAACACTAAGAACATAAGTAGTCCACTGACTGAATTATAATTCCAACAAGTGTTTCCGCAATCAAACCCAAATTATTTGATGACAGAGAAGTGGATGTACCACCCAGACAGGGAAGAATAATTTCTGAGTCATTTCTGAACTGAAGCATGTTAATAAAATCTCCTTTAAAACACATTCATGATTATTTCCCAAGGGACTACAAAGTATTTATGCACCTAGAGTTTTATTTAAAAGGATTTTACTAGCTAGCACTCTTCCAAATGCAATCACAGAATGCTCTAGCATGGTAGAAGCTAATTATCCAAAATATTGCTAACTGTGACTCTTAGTTATGCTATTGCTAGTCAAAAGGAGTTCTGCTTAATTCATATTTCACTGGAACCTGTCTGCACACAAGCAATGAAGGAACAAAGAAGAATCATATAATGGATTGGATTAGAAGGGACCTTAAAGATCATCTAGTTCCAACCCCCCTGCCATGGGCAGGGACACCTCCCACTAGACCACATTGCTCAAAGCCCCATCCAGCCTGGCCTTGAACACTTCCAGGGATGGGGTATCCACAACTTCTCTGGGCAACCTGTTCCAGTGGCTCACCACCCTCACAGGAAATAGTTTCTTCCTAATATCTAATCTAAATCTATCCTCTTTCAGTTTAAACCCATTCCCCCTTGTCCTATCACTACATGCCCTTGTAAGAAGTACCTCTCCAACTATCTTGTAGGCCTCCTTCAGATACCGGAAGGCCGCTGTAAGGTCTCCCTGGAGCCTTCTCTTCTCCAGGCTGAACAACTCCAACTCTCTCAGCCTGTCCTCATAGAAAAGGTGCTCCAGCCCTCTGATCATCTTCGTGGCCCTCCTCTGGACTTGCTCCAACAGGTCCATGTCTTTCTTATGTTGGGGGCCCCAGAGCTGGACACAGTACTCCAGGTGGGGTCTCACCAGAGTAGAGGGGCAGAATCCGCTCCCTCGACCTGCTGGCCATGCTTCTTTTGATGCAGCTCGTGATACAGCTGGCCTCCAGGGCTGCAAGTGCGCACATTGGTGGGTCATGTTGATCTTCTCATCAACCAACCCCCGCAAGTCCTTCTCCGCAGGGATGCTTCAATCCATTCTCCGCCCAGCCTGTATTTGTGCTTGGGATTGCCGTGACCAGGGTGCAGCACCCTGCACTTGGCCTTGTTGAACTTCATGAGGTTGGCATGGGTGCACCTCTCAAGCCTGTCCACCTCCCTCTGGATGGCATCCCTTCCCTACAGTGTGCTGACTGCATCACACACCTTGGTGGCGTCGGCAAATTTGCTGAGGGTGCACTCGATCTCACTGTCCATGTTGCCAACAAAGATGTTAAATGGTGCCGGTCCCAGCACTGACCCCTGAGGAACACCACTCGTCACTGGTCTTCACTTGAACATCAAGCCGTTGACAGCAACTGTTTGACTGCGGCCATCCAGCCAGTTCCTTATCCACCAAGTGGTCCATCTGTCAATTACATGTGTCTCCAATTTAGAGACAAGGATGTTGGGACAGTGTTGAATGCTTTGCACAAGTCCAGGTAGATGATGTCAGTTGTTCTCCCCTTATCCACCAAGGCTGTAACCCTGTCATAGGAGGCCAGCAAATTTGTCAGGCACAATTTGCCCTCAGTGAAGCCATGTTGGCTGTCACTACCCACCTTCTTATTTGCCATGTGCCTTGGCAGTTTCCAGAAGGATCTGCTCCATGCTCTTCCCAGGCACAGAGGTGAGACTGACTGGCCTGTAGTTCCCTGCGTCTTCCTTTTTTCCCTTTTTTAAAAATGGGGGTTATGTTTCCCCTTTTCCAGTCAGTGGGAACTTCAGACTGCCAAGACTTCTCAAATATAATGGATAGTGGCTTGGCAACTTCATCTGCCAGTTCCCTCAGGATCTGCAGATGGATTCCATCAGGTCACATGGACTTGTGTACCTTCAGGTTCCTTAGGTGGTCTTGCACTTGGTCTTCACCTGCAGAGGGTGGTTCTTGATTCTCCCAGTCCCTGCCTTTGCCTTCTGTGATTTGGGTGGTGTGGCTGGAACACTTGCTGGTGAAGACTGAGGCAAAAAAGTCATTGAGTACCCAGCCTTCCCAATATCCCAGGTAACCAGGTCTCCCATTTCCTTCTGGAGAGGGCCCACATTTTCCTTAATCTGCCTTTTATCACTGACATACTTTTTCTTGGTTTTGTTGCCCTTGATGTTGCTGGCCAGATTTAACTCTGTCTGGGCTTTAGCTTTCCTAACCCGATCCCTGGCTGCTCGGATGCTTTCTCTGTATTGCTCCCAGGTTACCTGTCCTTGCTTCCACCCTCTGTAGGCTTCCTTTTTGCTTTTGAGTGTGTCCAGGAGATCCTTGTTCATCTGTGCAGGCCTCCTGGCTTTTTTGCCTGACTTCTTCATTGTTGGGATGCATTGCTCCTGAGCTTGGAGGAGGTGATCCTTGAATATTAACCAGCTTCCCTGGGCCCCTCTCCCCTCCAGTGCAGAATCGTTACATCAATGGGTATGAAAGGAGAACCAGAGCACCGCCAGTTATTCATCCAAAGACATGCTCTGCTTTTCAGGACATGATGCTTCATGAGGATTTGCCTGCTGACACTTTGTTGACACCGGTCTTGTCTTTCCACGACTATAAACTTTGTGCTCCACAACCAATGTTCTGATGTCAAAGCCTATCAAATCTCATAATGAAGAAAGAAGCTTTCCACTGGTAATCATTTTGTATTGCATTTTTTTAGTGTATTCTTTAAGCTACCAACTTCTTTGGCCAGGTGTCTATGATTAAGTTCTGTGCCTGATGCTTCAGAGACAATCAAGAAGTTATCCGGCAACCTCAATGTACAGAAAGCACATGCTTACTTCTGTCCTACAGGTTGGTTTATAACATCAGGCACAAGGTTTTGAATTTTTTAAGCTAGTTCATCTGTTATTCCTTCAGTCTTTCATCACCAACCCCATACCTCTCACTTTCTCCACCCTTTCAAAATACAGTTTACGCAAGACCCTAACTCAACACATGGCTTTCAGGCACTTTCTTGCTGTCCCTTCTCTCTCTCTTCCAATTCAGGATCCTCAGTTGTGCAAGTCACTTTGCACATTTCATTCAAAATGCCTTTTTTTCATCCCAGTGAGCACACAACAACAGAACTGCCTGAAAAAATAAGACTTCCAAACTTCCATCTTCAAATTTAATACTTTTGAAATAAGCTAACTCAGCTTCTGTTGCAAGATGAAGCTAGTTTGTGTACGAGTTACCATTTTCTGTTTTTCTTGACCTACTAAAAAAGATCCATTGAAGATTTTTTCCTTTATCTTTTTTATACTGTTGCTGCTTTTCATATATAAAATACACCGTTAGGCAGCTACTTGTAGTATTTACTTTCCAAATTACCTCTTTTCAATTAAAAAAAAGAAAAAGATGAGGAATCAGGGATGGAGCATTATCATACATTTGAAGATAATAATTTAAGGGCACATTTTGGTACAAAAGAAAAGAACAATTAAATGTGAATAGCTTACTTCAGAGTTGCTAAGTGCCTTGACAACACAAACACGCCAGGTCTTCCCCTTGCTGTTTTCCAGCTCCCTGTTTAGCAACTCTAATCTACAAACGGCTACAGAACCACACCAATGTGCAGTGTGGTCACTATAGTGGCTGCTTAGGTCAGTAAAAAGGACCCCAGAGTCATGACTTCACTGCATGACTCAGATGCTTCTGAACTCCAGGGAGATCTGTCTCTTCTCATGGCTTCTCCTGCACCACTATCTACAGCTGAGTGACTCCAGTCTGTGCATTACCGGGAAGCCAATTAAGCACCATTGTGTGCTTAACCAAACTTTGCTGGGACTGACAGGGTTGTTTTATTACATACTTTGGACAAAGAGCTGCGATCTTTGAGTGCCCATTGCTAACAGCCCCCAGATCTATTGGCAGCATGACAGTTGCAATTACATTGAGGAAAACATTGCTGTGTACAGAGCAGGGAATCTTAGGGTACTCGGCCTAGCAGAGGGAACGCAGTTAGGGATTGGGCTCTACAGATCTGAAAGAAATTTAGACTGTGGAAAACTCTGCAGCTGACTAAGGATCTGTTGATAGAAGACTAGAAAGCCATGAAGAGACCATTCTCCTATACTTTCCAACCTCAAGTTAAAAAAGTCTTTGTGCATTTAAGTAGCAACAACTTCTTCATCTCAAGGTACAAAAGCATGCCAAAATACACTGAGGAGAAAGGAAAGAAAAAACAGAACATGCACTATGTTAAAATAATTACACCCAAAAGCATCAAAAGTATAGTCTCTTGATAATGCAGTGAAAGTTTACCACATCAAAAATATTCGCAGTAGTTTTTCCAAAGAATATTCTTGAAAGATTTATGAATTAAATATGTTTACAGACAAGAAGTATCAGAAAGCAAAACAGAGCAGAATGGTTATAAAAGACTAGCTTTACTAAGCTATATATGTATGCCATGGAGTAAAGTTTTACTGATGAAGCTTTACCAACTAACAGAACCTCATTAATTCATTTCACAATTTTTATCAGATTTCTGAGCTTTCTAGAAGGGAGACAGAGACCACTACCAGGTCTGGTTGTTTCTACTCCTAGTAATTACTCTATCCAAAAATCTCAGTAAGATATACGTTTTCTGAAAATGTTAAATTCTGAAGATACCTCCCCCTTTTCCAGGCATACAAAAAAGAGCGAGCTGCAGTAATTAGTTATATTTTATAATCTTACTGCACTTAAAATTAAGTTCTTGCAACTCACCCTAAAATACCTTACGTGCCAGTACAATTAAACCATAGTCAGCTCCAATTTTTGCCTGCTATCTGACCTCTTCTAGTGTGAGCATACAGAAACATTTAGAATTCTATCAGTTCTCACTAACCTAGTGAGAAAGAGATTATACAAAACCACAAAAACTGTAACTGAAAAATACTTCAGTACTAGCATTGCTAATTAATCACTGACAAAGACATGCATAAAATATTGACATTGTTTTGTCCATGGATAGATACAAACACATACACCAAATCTATAGCCATATAGCTGCATACTTGTACACCATAGTTACTAATACATCACTATGCACAACTTTCAACATATACTTTGGAACAATCAGTGCAAATTTCCAACCAAGTATCTGGCATAATCTGATTGCTATGTTGATCAAACTGAACTTGAAGGGGCTTGACAATGTGAGGGGAAAGCCTAACTGCTAGTTTTCAAACACTTCAGTTTCTTTGCATATTTATTAAAGCCAAGATGTGTTAGGTAGCCACTCAAACATGGAAAAAAAAAACATCAAGGAAAAAAACAACCCTGAGCAGCAGAGTACGTGCACTCTGCTTTGATGTGCCAAGAGTCAAGCAACTGGTTCTGGCTTAGAAGTCATCTTGCTGAGGAATATGGTTTCCCTTTTATTTAGTTCAAAGCCTGATAAGTCTGATAAATAGCTGATACAATTTCCACGTCTAACACAAAGTAAAACTAGATTGGCAAAATCAGAAGCCAAATTTGTATATTAACTTTATGTTCATGCTTCAACGCATAATACAATCTGAAGTTGACAGTGTTTATCTGACGTACTTCTAATGTGTTGAAGGGAGCACAGAAAGATAAATCAGTATATTGATTTTTCAGAATGTGTTAGATACCTGCCTGCTCCTAATGACTTAGTTTCATTGGCATTTCAACTGCAGGAAAACAGCGTTCTGCTCTCCTATCCATCTGTACCCCGGGGAACTCCAAAAGGACAACATGTAATAAAAGATTACTGACTTTTCATGAGTCCCGATCAAAGCTTACAAAACTGTCACAATATCCTGGTACAGACTCCACAGAGATATCTCTTGAAAGCCAAGAAGCAGCAATAAAACCATTTTCCTAAGTCCCTGATAGTCAAGCACAGCAGTGCTGGAAGAACAGAGAAAACAGTAAATCAGGCTCAGTGGGTGAGAAGAAACACCTGACCCGGTTTAACACAGCTACTAACATACCCTACTCTCTGCTTTCAGTGGCATGTAACAATATTTTTAAGAATCAGAGCTAGAGATGATGGCAAAATGCTGTCATGCCAATTGGATTTTGGCATGAGGTGGTCATAGAGTTTTTGTTGCAGAATTAGCCCAAGGTTCTTGAGACCCTTTCTAACAGGCTCTTTTATATTATGCTTTCCAGCTTAATTACTGCTTTTTTTAGAGACTCATCATAGCTACAAGCTCCACTTGAAGCTCTCATTGAGAGCCATATGCTTAACACCATCACTGGACATGAATTCATTAATAGGAGGGATGAGAAAGCAGCTAGTATGTAATCGCCAGCACTAACTGTATCTTGCAACACTACCATGTTTCTAGGTTACACCACTCATACAACTTCGTAACACTTTATCTTGTGTGGAGTCCGAAACCACACAGCGATGTAAAAGCAGCAAGCAATGGAGTACTGGTTTTTAGACAGCTCTATGTATAAATAGGAATAATACAAAGTACTAAAAAATTAAAAAAAACTCTAGTCTACAGACAAAAAAGACCCATTGGGTTTGTATGTGCTCTTTTGATAAATTGCATATCTAAATTTGCAGAATTGTTAAAAACATCCTGCCAGCTTTACACAAGGTGATTTGCCAAGTACAGACAACCTGAAAACTGACAGCAGATAAAAGCACATTAGCATTATTTGGCATTTTACTGCTCTACTGAGAAAGCTTATTTTGTATCTTCTTTGTCTCTCAGTAACATTCCATTTTATTCTGCTCCTGCAAACTACAAAAACCCATTTAGTCTCTTGAAGAGACTCATCCTGGAAAACAAAACATTGCTTTTCAGAGGGTTTGGTTGGTTGGTTGGTTTGGGTTTTGGGGTTTTTTTGTTGGGTTTTGGTTTTTTGGGGCGGGGGGGGCAGGGTTGGGGGATGAAGGTGGAGAGGGAGAAAAACAGATGATAGGCAAGTTACTTATCCAGGTTTTTTTACATTCCTGACAAAGGTTCAGCCAAAACCAGACCCCAATTTGCTAATGATTAGGAAATAGAAATACATGTTTCTTCCCTTCCTCCTCCTGAGGACACTATATGTGGCTAGTTTTCTTCATGCTTTCAATTCTCCAACTAAGTGGCTGTTCTATGCTAAGGAAACTGCACACACAATTTGTATGCAACTCAAGGACAGTAAGGTGACCTATCTTCCCTGCTCTGTAGGAAGAGATGAAGTATACTGTATAGTGTATAATGGATCACAAGTACAATTTCACTGCACCATTTCTATCTCAACATAAGAAACAACAAAAACAACGGTCAAGGGTTGAGTAAGATTCCTGGTAACATAGGAAATATGGGACTTTATTTGGATAGGTAGACTCGCAACCAAGTACTGATAAATTTTTTACCTTGCCTGCCCTTTTGATGAATAACCACTTTCTGCAAAAAGTCTGACTGATTTATTTACAAAAGGGAAGGAAGGAGAGAGTAAAACCCATGCAAACAAAATGAGGTAGTCACTGGAGAATGACCCTGTTGGGTATGATGTTCTTTATGACCACTCTAGTGAAACACTCAAAACCCTGTATTCATGGTGGTATGTTACATGTTCATTGCAGTATGCTGCTTCAGTGGAATTGCTGTTATGCTTAAATTTAAGTGAGTGAGGGGGTGTCTAACTGATGTCTCACAGGCTGATATTCTACCTGCTCTCTGGGCAGTTCTGCTTACATGCAGCCAATTGTAATATACGTAGCTGTGTGGGTGCAGCTTTTAACCATAGGCAGGATACTCCTGAACAAGGGTTACTGGCTCAGGCTCAAAGCCACGCTCGTTGAAGTATATTGTTTTGGACAGATTGAAGTGCATGTGGGGTAAGATTATATCTCAAGGCAAATGATGCCAGGGACAGAGTATTGTATTAGATTAAGACCAGAGCATTTAACATATTGCAGATCTGAACTCTAGCTTTCACACATCTTGCTCCACAGCCAAAACTGTACATACATCTAGACTTCATAGATACAAAGCCTTCCTTAAAAGTCTTGAAGAATTATCTATCTGTCACTCCTGAGATGGAGTTCATAAAATCTTAGCTTTCTTGCTAGAAGCACTAATCATTCATTTGGCTGCAAACTACACTTTAAAAATTGCTGTGTATCAATAAACATTCTGTGGTCTGCTGTGATATTAGAAATTACATGCTGCACCATCCTATGAGGACCATTAAAACAGTATATCTCTTATATTCAAGAAAAGCAGCCAGCAGGGTGAGAAACTTATGAGCTGTTCAACTAAAGCATCACCATGACTGACCACCACTAAAAACCTGCTTGTGCAGTTTAGGGTAAATTTGAGCTGTGGAAAATTCCATTACTACAACAATTTCCCTAAACAAAGAAGGAGACAACACAATGGACACAAAGTAACATTTCAGCATTAAAAAAAAATCAAGAGGTTTAAATTATCAAAAATTTTGAAATCATACAAAAAGTAATCAAAAGAATTAGGAACCTGAGAGACTGCCTTAGTGAATCTCAGGATAGTTTAAGAATTCGTTTCTTTCGGTCAGCATTCTAACAAATCCGTTGTGTTGCTGAAGGATGTCAGGATCCATAATACCAAAAGAACAGATGTAAAAAAGGTCTCAGATCTAAAGTATGCACAGAAAGAATTTAAACTATAGGTGGAAAAGTCACAGCAGACACGTAATGCTGCTAGCACCATTTCTCAGTGTGACTTTCAGGTTACCGTCCTGTACACGCAGAAAACTGAGCAAAGCAGTTCAAGAGGTACTTTATACCAAGCCCAACCAATAACTGCACTTTTTCCCTCCACTGAAGGCCTCCATGAGGACTCACTAGGAAAAGTGAGAAAGAAAAAAGAACATATACAAAATTGATTTTTTTAAAAAACTTAAAGGAACAGGGTGCTTTCTCCTATATTGATCTTCTGTCAGTGTTCTTGTATTCTACACCAATTTAGAATCAGAATCTATTCTTAGCTATGCCAGACTTGACTATAATGGAATTATATTAAACTCACTGCCAAAATTCATTGGTACATATGGGGCCTGACATTTTAAAAGCAAAACAAAAAGGTAAGTCTCTTCAAGTACAAAGGCTCTAGGACATGCTTAGAGTTCAACCTACACCCCAAACACACATAAAAGATACATAAAAACTCTGGGGAAGTACTTTTAATCCTAACTTCATGTGACCTGCAGGTTAGAATATGGATTTAACTTTGCCATGAATTAACTCAGTGTGTGGCCAGAATCATCATTCCTGAAAGAGCCCATTGCTCAGAGAACCCTGAGTGAACTTCAAATCCCCTATCATGGGGGGAAAAAAAAAAAATGGAAAAAACACAGACAAATCTTCTCCAGTATTTGACAGAAAGGGAAAAAAAGTCTCCTTTTAAAAACCTGGAAAAATAATTACAGGTTACATCCCTAGAGAAAGAATTACAAGATACCTCCTCAACCACATACACAGGTTAACTATGCAATGGATATATATCTTGGATTCCTAGACCCCTCTTAGGATAAAGTACTGCCCTCCACTATAAGTACACAGATATAAAAGGAAAGATAGTAGGATCTCTAACATATAGCCAGTTCTCTTCTTTCTTGCACCCCTTTCATACTCACACCACTCCAGTGACTAAACTTTATTCAGCAGAATTACTCCAGATTAACATCTGGGCAAATGAGTGTAGAATTGGACTTTAATATTTTAGGGTCATCATATGGCTGACAGGCTACTTCCAACTCATCCTCAGGTACATTAATACTCAGTTATGTAATTAGGCAGGAGTCTCAGTAATTTTATAATTACTTGGTTGGCTTACTGAATCCATTTAGGGGCTTTGTTCTCACTTCATAGTTTTACTGAATAAACCTTAAAATTTTCTTATCATTTCTTCTAACATAAGCAGAGCAGTGAAGCTGAGTAGGATAAAAATGTGAAATATCTGCCAACAAGTTGATCTTTCAACCTCAAAAAAAAATTTCTCTTCTTGTTCCTCTTTTCCCCCTCTCAGCCTCAGCTCCTGTGCAGAATTAAGGCCCTAAATTATGCTGAGACTATAACCAACATGGGTATGAACAGGAAATAATCAGATCATTCAAACTCAAAGCCCAAACCAATTGTAAATGTTAGAAGGCAGATGTTACCTAATCAGAGGACAGCTGTGGGCCAAAGAAAGGAAGACTAGAATGGAATCATCAAATAAATTTTCATATCATAATGGTACAAATAAATACCATCTGGCTGCCCACACCTCTAATTTTTATGGAAGAAGAATATTTTCTTTCCCAATACTCTCCCCAGAAAGGGCAGTGCTCATCTCTCTTTTAGTGCTGAACTGCTTCTTTTATGTTCTCAGACATTACTCTGTATTTGTACAGACAAACCCAGGATGCTTAATATTGGATTAAGAGATTACGTGCAGTGTGTTTTGCAGTCTTTTTCATTTTCTCACTCCTATCACACCAGTACTTACTGAGTTGAAGTGTGCTGGAGGCATGTTCAATTTCCATCTCTGCTCAGGGGAGTGATTAAATTTAGCTGATGCTGAGAAAAAGAAATTCAGTGTGATGAACGTAGCAAGACTTGACTGCCAAGCATATGAGAAAGGATTAGTACCACAAGCAAAGCAGAGCTACCAAAACACCTGCAAAAAAAGCTTACATATAGAAAAAGTAGGAAGGAAATGGAAACATAATCTTTTTCTGAAAAAGAAAAACCAAAACACTGTAACCCCAGGACTTAAGCGCATATAAACTCAATTGTGTATTTCAATACCAAAGAGTATTCTAATAGTACCATTTCAGCTTCATTAGAATAATCCTTAATTTTCAAAGAGTTTGGAAGATAATCTGAGATTTGGATTTTGTGGCAAATATGTTTTTTAACAGAACTGAAAAGAAACTTGAGTTTCACTCAAGTTTGGAGTTGATTCAAATTCTACAGCATTTACTTATTCCTGACAATAAGACATCGAATGGCTGCCTCTATTAGGGAGAGCTATTAGAACATTTGCTTCTGGCAAAATGAAGTAACCTTTCCTATAACCTGAAACTTTCCCACAAACTGAAACAGCAGTCATCTCTGGAGAGTCCTCAAGAAGATCAATGAACACTTTAAAATTAACCATTGCACGTAAAGGACAACTTATACTCACACAGCAGACTGAACACTTTATTTTGGAGTTACATGTTAGTCCAATTCTTTTTTCTGTAACGTAATTAGATTTAACAGACAGCACTGCCTTTTCAAGACCAGGAAAGAAATGTAGTGACCCAGCACAACCACATTCCAGAATTTTCTACATTTTTACCATTTAGAAAGAGCATGGTGTCCACTCAAAGACACAGTGTCATCCCTCTTCTCAAAATGAAGGATTAGAATGTGTTTTCCAAGACTGAGACAGATATATGATAAGAAGGATTTTTTTTTTTTAAACCCTGCTTTTCCTCAAGGAGGAAAACACAAGGGTGTTTTCGGGTTTTGGTTTTGTTTGGCTCTTTTGGATTATTTCTTTTTTAAGCAAGCAAGCAGATCCTCTAGAAGTGAGGTCTGCTGACTCGAGTGAAAACTAGGGAATAAGACAGGCCCAAAATTACCTAAACTCATTTTCATTAAATGGTGATTTTGAAAACATTTCCATTTTGAATTAGGAAAAAAAATAAAAATTAATGATCTTCTAATTAAGCTGAATTACTCACAACAACTATGTCAGATCCAAGCATATCAACATGAACAAAAAAACTGTTCATCACATAAATTGCACAGAAACATTTTTATTTAAAAGCAGCTCAGTTTGATAAATTACCACCCACAATATGTGTGCGGCTTAACGTCAGCTTTAAAGAATGATTGCATTCAAAATTAATTTACCATTAGCTCTGAGCACCTAGAAACCTTGGAGCTGATATATAGGTACTTTGGCTTTAGCAAGGCCTTTTGGATATTCCATACTCCCAAGTGTGCTATTCATACCAGCTCCTTTCAGAAGTTGTAAATAGTGAAAGCTACTACCTATCACTGCTATCCCATGTGTCTTGAACGTTTAATAACCGGGAATCTACCCATTTGCTGTGCCAAGTGGCTCTTACCAAGTTTGGGTTTGTTTTGTCTAAAGATCATAGCCAAAATTGTAACATAGATGACCGGCCATTTACATACCTAACAGCCACAGTGATTCATGGCTTGTAGCAGAAAACAAAATATTTAACCATACCAAGGAAACTGGCAAGCTTCAGGTAACAGCTGTTCTTCATGGGCAAGAGCATCTGTCATTCATTTTAGGGGCCAGCCCAGCCCAAATCACAACAGCTACAGGAGGGGGGTGTCACCTACTATGTCAATGACCAGCTGGACTGCATGGAGCTTCACATGGGGATGTATGAGGAGCCAACAGAGAGCTTATGGATCAGGATTAAAGGAAGAGCAGGGAAAGGTGACATTACAGTGGGGGTCTGCTACAGGCCACCCAACCAGGGAGACTGAGCAGATGAGGTCCTCTATAGACAGGTAGGAGCAGCCTCATGTTCACAAGCCCTGGTCCTCATGGGGGCTTCAACCACACCGATATCTGTAGGAGGGACAACACAGCAGGGCATACGCAATCCAGGGGGTTCCTGAAATGCATTGATGACAACTTCCTTCTCCAAGTGCCAGAAGAACCAATGAGAAGAGGTGTTATTTTGGACCTTGTTCTCACCAACAAGGATGGGCTGGTGGGGAATGTGAAGCCCAAGGGCAGCCTTGGCTGCAGTGACCACACAATACTGGAGTTCAACATCCTTAGGGTAGGGAGGAGGACGTACAGTAAGCTCACTACCCTGGACTTCAGGAGAGCAGGTCCAAAATAGTTCCCAGTGTTGGAAGTCAATGATTCAGTTTTATGATCTCTTGGATGATTGCCATGAGTAAGATTTCAAGCTTACTTTGTGCATTTAAAACAGCAAAAAAAAAATTTAAAGCTGGAAATCAGTCTTGATTCTTTCCCTTAGAAAAACGAGAGTCAGGGGACATGCTTGGACACTGCTAGGGAAATGTTGCTATGTTCATCGGCAGGAAGACTAAAAACCCAGGATCTGACAACCAAAAGACACTTCCTTCACCTATGAAAGCCTAGCATGAGATCTATGCTCTTTTTTACCGCTTAAGAAGTGAGGAGTGGGAATTGTACTCCTACTTCTTCCTGGCCTGAGCCCCTCCTAAAGGACCAATCACTGGAGCCAGTGGAACTGCATTTAGTGCAATACTAACTTTTGTAATCTTTCGTCCAGTTCAATAGGAGTTATAATGCAGGTTGCTTTTATAAAAAAAAAAAGATTTTAAATGCTGCTAATTTGAGAAGTTCAGCATGTCAATGAATGGAAATTTGCACCTAACAGATAGGAAACAATCTATTTTTCACATTAGGCTACCATATCTCTGACCAATTAGACTTCAAGACACTGGAAACATTGACCGTCTAACCTATGAGTCAATTCTTGCTACTGTTGTGACAATGTTCCGCTTCCAAGATTAAAGAAATTTCATTTGAAATATTCAGACAAGTGACAGAAATTATATATTTCAAATATAAAATCTCTCCTACAACAGAAGTTGAGTTTATTGGAGTATTTATGCTCTAAGCCATACTAAAACTGTTCCTGCCATGATCATACAAGTGCGATGCAAGAAAACCCCACACACTAACACAGATGCCAGTCACCACAGCAGCTGTTGCGAGGATGAATTCCTCCCCTCTACAAGTAAGACATGGGCTGGTGTTCCAATTTGCTTGCACATTAACTTAAAAAATAAAGCAAATATACCTAAAGCAAAAAGACACAATTAGCTAATGACAGTAAGGAAAGAGCTCCTTAATTATGCACGCAGAGCCATCTGAGAAATAATGTTTGCTCTTATAGCTCCGCAAGAGCTACAGGGTTTTCCTAACTGCTCTCTGTATGACGTTCAGAAGTACATCTTTAAAGAAATGTTACTAACTTCTCCTGCAATTCATCTTGTTGGAAAACAAAACAAAAAAAATTTAAATAGTGAATTCTTTAATTACAAACAACACCCCCCTCTCAGATCTTTCTCTCCTCATTTTGTTTCTCAGCTGTGTCTTATCAGATGGCATGTAGATTATATGCCATAGATACATAATTGTCAAGTCATTTGAGGAAATCTTATGTACTCTTTCTAGGAGGTTGATTGAACTGTCCACTGGTGAGGCTTTTATAGCATCAACATTTGTGACACCCAATCAGCTAGTGAGTACATGTTGCCACTGGCGTACATTATTTACAAATGGGTGAAGCATAGAGCTTACAACATTCATTTAGTTTTAGATTTGTTTTCAAGTTACAAAACTCATTCAGCCATGCTAGGATCAGCCCACATTTTAAAATCTAAAATTAGAGTTAATCTTCTACAGCACTCCACCGTGTTTAGGGATTCAAATCTTCCATGTAAATAAAGCATGAGATTTGCCACCCTAGATACAACTCTTCCACGTAAAGCAAATGGGCAGTGCCCAGTGTTAGAGAAACACAAAATAGTGAATACAATCAGGTCATGGGTGGACAGTTAGGGCAAACATTCTGATTGGCTAAAAATTCGGATTTAGTTAAAAAAACAGTATATAAAAGCTAAAACAAAGGCTGCTATGCAATCCATAACAAGCCAAACACACTCTCATGGAACTAATCCCTGTTATATTGATTGTTGAGTATATTAACTGAAAATTGACAAGGTGATCTGTGGTGTTTGAATTTGGGGAGTCACATGATTTGTTTACTATGCATTTGTTAAAGTATTTTTCAATCTATCCCCCAAACGTATTAGTAGAAAAATCTTTCACGAAAGAACTTAAAAGGCTCTTCTTATAGATGAAATGAGAAAGCTCCATCAACACAAGTATTTGATAAACAGAAACTAATGAACTATTATTTAACTTCATCACGAATGTCAGAGGTCTAAAACAACAATGCTTAATTAAGATGATGTGTGCCCCGAGTATTCTCCCAGGAAACTGGTGAATCACAGCAGATTCCCTTCACTGCCAAATATATTCACAGAATTATATGAACACATCTGTTAAAAATATATGAATGACATGAAGTCTCCAGCTGTTAATGCAGATTGATTACATGTTAAACATAATTAAATGAGGCAGGAGGGAGGTTGTTAACTGTTATTTACATTAGGATATATAAAATAATGGGGGAAAGGTAGTTGTGGCATTTAAAGACAGGTTAAGGTACTGTTTGAACAGTAAAGTTTATACGTTTCAGATGAAACACATGATATAACTGTAAGAAAACTGATGTTTCTCTTTCATTTTTTACTTCTGTGTGCCTACTGATTTAACAGATTTCAGTGCCTCAATAATATAAACCAGGCATGGTGGACCCTTTATTATTTCTGACAACAGATAAAATACATTCGTCCATCATTGAGCAATGACTATTTCTAAATCCTATTATTTCACTTTACTGCCTGTTTACAGAAATGAATGTGTTACTAGATGAAACACACTTCTGAAAGTATATTGCATCTAACTAAATAAATGTTTTCTACAAATTTTGCCTCCTGTACACATTGCCCTTCCTTTGAATTTCAGAGCCGGGAGGAGTCTAGCCAACTGAAATTGAAAGATTGTAAACCTGAGATGTTAGAATCAAATCAGGTCATTTCTTCCTTTTTTTTTTTTTTTTTTTTTAAATGACCATGATTTTGCCAGTTAAATGACTGTAAATCTTTTTGGTCTAGATCTCAGAAGCCTCCCAGGAAAACCTCAGCTTCCTCTCTTGTAATTGTTTATCCAGAAAGCTCTGATTCAGGAAACCCATTTCAGGAACACAGCTATCGTTACTGCAACTCCAACCTCTTTCAAGAATGGTACCTCCATAAGTGAAATTAATATTACCTTTAACTCTTGAATTTTAGGCATGGTGTTTTCCTGTCTTCTGGTATATTATTAGCCAAATTTGTTTGCCTTTCCTGAGAGTTAATCAAATTGTTAATTAGTCAAAGCTTGGCACTTGAACCTTATCTGCTCATCTCAAAACACTCTTGTTCCTGCACTTTGGAATTACAACAGGTAGAAAAAGTTGGAAGGGAAGAAGATACAAGATAGTATATCAAGAAATATCAAGATACAGACACCACAAGAGATTTTCAGCTAGCAAAAGCATGCCATTTCATAGATTGCAATAGAACTGTTCTGATTTAAACCAGTTGAGAATAGCCTTATAAGCACAATTGTATCCATTTAGAAAGTCAGTATTACAACTATTTCTCTTTCTCTCACCATCTTTGTCCACAATAAAAAAATAAAAATTCTTTACAGTCACAAGTGGGGTTCACTTAAACACAATACCTTTAAGCAGTGACACATTCAGAAGTGTTTTTTGCTAAAAAGTGCTCTTTGTCTCATAATTGTCAGTAACATCTGTATGATTAAACTAGAATGAAAACTATCAAGCTGTCAGAACAACTTTTCTGTTAACACCGGACCAAAATGTTAAAAATCTCAAACCAGGGCAATAGCTAATTTGTGATATTATTGCACTTGTTGCTGGGGGGGCAGACAGGAGAAGCTCAATAACTAAGTCCTTCCTAGCAGGAAATTCATTAATAATCTTCCATTCCTCTCTCAACCTACCCCAAATGAATGTGTTAATTTATTCAGAGCTCATAGACCCTACCTTATGAACTCTCAAAGTCACTGAAGGAAGAGTTCCACATTCAGGACGAAGAACTGGAACAGAAGCTAGATGGTAAGTAAATGAATTTATAGCACATGCTTAGAGGAAACGAACAGTGTATCAGCTGCATATGCAAGATACACCTCTGCCTACAGTGACAGCTTTCAAAAAGAACCTACCACCGCAACTAAAAAAGGGAACAGATAAGGCTTAGGGAAGAAATGCAAGTTCTGTAAGAGATCCAGAATTTCAGAAACTACACTGTTTCCCAAAAGTAATTCAAACTTCTACATTTAGTACATTAGGTACTTGGCAAGTTGTACCATTACTGTTTCTTGATTTCTATTATGTTTGGATTTCTGTGTTTTCATAATACAGACTGAAACCCTTTAAGAATTTTAAGATATTTAAAACTCAAAGGATTAATACTTCTATTTAGAAACCTTTTCCTCCCCCCATTTTTGTTGTGCTCTAGTATTAAGCAAGTGAAGAGAAAGGCAATATAAAATATACAATTTAAAACTGGACCTGATTTTTTTTAAAGCAATCTCACAATAATCCAGTAGTTTTACTACTGTCTTTAATTATTCAAAGTTACCTTTCTGACCACAAAATTATTGAATAAATACACAGAATGAAAGGTTGATGAGGCAAGAATTATTGAACATTTAAAACCCGCCTGGACGCCATCCCGTGCAACCTGCTCTAGGTGAACCTGCTCTGGCAGGGGCGTTGGATTAGATTATGTCCAGAGGTCCCTTCCAACCCCTATCATTCTGTGATTCTGTAATTAATCATCATACAAATACCAATACAAGGTCTATATATCATGTAAATAAAGTTCCGAGTCTGGATTATGTATTAAAAGAAGTTTTGAGCCAGAGCTACTCTAAGGCTGAGGAATTGTCTCTTCTAACAGGTACAGCATTCACAGACCTGGTAATGAAGCCAACTGGATGCTATTTTAATCATCGTAAAAAGAAGATTGTTAACCAGATGTGTCTTCAGGCTCAGGGGAAGCAAATCTAAACTCAAATGGTACATGATTAAACCTGTTAGCTCAGAATTCCACAGCCATGATATTCTTTTGAATACCAATAACAAACTAAACCTATTTACCCAAGTATTTGAGGTTTGTTTCAAAGCAGTAGGTAAAGCAGTACCTCACAACACTGAGTAGTATTTATTAAATCTCAACCTAAAATACCAATTACCATAAGTTGTCAAGAAGAGTGGAAATGCAACACAGGCATATTAAGCATAAGAGGGCTGAAATTTTTCCTATTACGATTTATTTTCAATCTGTAAATACACTACCTTGTAAGTAAGAGGCTGTGTGCTTTTTTCTTGTTCTTTAAAACTTGAAGCATTACTCTTATTGCTTCACACTTACTTATATCTGTGCAAAAAGTAATATTTTTTTTAATGCATACACTTAGTATGTCCTTCTGCAGAATATCATTAATGAAAAACCCATGATGCAGATTCCTGACAGATAGGAGTTTGAGCCACAACTGTCTCGCTGAGGTAGAGGGAATTTCACCAATTAACTCCACAACAGAATTTGGCCCTCTGAATAAAATCATGGTCACTTCAGGAAGCAAATCACTGTCTCATTAACAGATGGAGTTTGGACCTAGATTCTTCAAAGAGAAGTCTCAACCTCTATTGTGAATTATTTTAATACCTTGACTTCTTGCTCCCCATGTTTTCTTCTTACAGTTATTACTGTATCCTGGAAAACTACTGTTGGCTATGAAGTATTAGCTCTAATTGTTTTCATCTTTTTATTGTCTGACCCTTAAGAAATCACCCATGACTGTGCTCCAAGATCATGGGTTTGCTTTATAAGATAAAAAAACAACTTTGAATATTAAGCTAGGAAAAGGATAGTAGAATTTTTTGTGTACACAAGTCCCCTCAGACAGACCCAGTTCCCTTATTCAAGATGCAGGGAATATGATTTGAGTCTTAGCCTGAAGAGAGTTGAATTCAGGTCTCTTCCTTCCTGAGCTCTACCTAGGCTGGTATAAAGAATGTATGCCCCCAGCAGATGTTATTTAGAAAATGAGTCCTAATTATTTGTTTGGACAGTGAAGGAAAAGGGGGGAAGTTGCTTTCTCCTTCAGTAGAAGACCTATAAATAGGGACTCTGAAATAGATAATTGTAACCCCTTTCAGTTCTGAGAAAGATGACTAAAACCTGAAGAAGTGCTTAGTTTATAGCATATCACAACAGAATTTCCACATCATTCGGTTAAGCAATCCTTGATCAATGCATGGATTGTCATGTCTTTTTAACTTCCATTTTACCCTATGTATATGGAGTCTGAGCATCAAAGGGCTCTCAATCTCACTCCAGACAGCTAAAAGTCAAATGTTGTAGCCCCTAAGTTTTACATACTTAAGGGCACCTTTTAAGATGCTCTTACAGTTTCTTACATGGACACAGGATTTTTTCATATTTTGACAAAGGAATACAAATAAATTTATTCTTTAATATGGATGCTTTGAACATTTATTAACATTGACAGCTAAAGAAGCAGCTTTCATCAACTAAATGTAGAAGAGGGAAGCAAATTTCAAATGCAGGTGAGCAAGACATTGTTTACAACTGTTATATAAATATTTTGCAAGAAAAACAGACTAATAGAACTTATTCTACTATCTAAATTCATAGTATATTTTCTATGGAAAACTTATTCATATGTAAAATGGAATGGAAATTGTTGCACCAAAGATCTGGTGATATTGTTAAGTTACTAATATAACATACAGGGAAACATATCTCAGAAGTACTTCATAGGCATTTCTGTTTACTTCACCTAAATATAGTCTTTTGATTGCTGATGCAAGTTTTTGCCTTGTTTTTGTCATGCTTTTCATAGACCAAAAAAAAGACATGGAGGCTAAGTGACTAAGTGAAAATAGAAGCCCTATCCAAAATAAAGAGGAAAACAAAGAAGGAAAAAAATTACTTTTCAAGTGAACATGTTTCCTCCTAGAATAAGGTTGTTCACAGGAAGTTCTGCATCTCTGGAAAAAGAGAATAGGACCAAGTTATCTGCAACAATGGAGACTGAACCTAGATGTCCAATTTACACTTAAAGAATATTTGACCTTATAGAAATAATTTCTACAGAAAATGGCTGATCTAACGGTATTTCATGAAACAACAATGATAGAGATGGACTTCTCTCTATTGGAAATCATCACAAAGTGAAATTTATAGGCTTGATTCCCTATTATGCTTTGAATATTACTTCAAACAAAGAATGCAATTGCATTATGAGCTCAGCAGATACAAATTAAACACACTGTTTCTGAGCATACTGCTATCCTCAAACAATTATTACTTATCACACAATCAAAATAGCCCAATATAGGACAACTTGCTTCGACACTGTTGAAAAAAATATGACCTGAAAAGTCATATTTTTTAAAAGCAACATTCAGTAGCACAGATTTTCTGACAGAACTGCAATATAAAGATGGATTTTTGAGCAGAATTTCATATTTATTGAGTCCGATGTGGCAAGGTCCTCCTGTAAAGAATTTCAGTGTGAACTTAAATATATAACTAATCCTAGTGAAATACTGAAACTTATTCTGTTCCACAAAACCTCTTAGCCTTTTCCAGAGTCTGAAATGAAAACAATACTATCTACACTTTTGAAGGATTTTGATTTTAGAATATTTATTTTGTAAGTATTTTATAAATAAGCAAAGAATATGCTCAGATAGTTCTTTTTCTGATCATTTGAAAGGGCAAGATGTCAGGCCTGGTTCTCTATTTCCTCCTCATGTTTTGTATGGTTTTGCAAATACTGCTGAACCATTATACCTTGTTTTACACTGCTGCTGCAGACCAGAGGGTTTACCACAGTAGGGGAAAAAATGATCAAATCCATTCTCTCTACAATGAGAAGTGCTATAACTCACATGGCTCAGGAAAAGCGAAATAGGAATTGACTTAAATTTATAATTGTCTTGAAGTGATTGCACTTGCTTAGCTTCACAGAAGAATAAAACAATCATTGTAAATTGAATGCAGTATCCAATAAATATAAAAGTTTGTTTTATCACTCTCAGAAATACAGTAAAAGTTACAGATCTGCAAAGTGAGAAGTGAACCTCCCTTTTATTAATTACAATAAATCGTTGCTCCATTTTAACTGTCACTTAATCAAATATTAACAGAAACAAAATCTCCAAGAATTTCTACATTCAACAAAACCTCCCCTCCCTTTCAGCCGCTATCGCCCAAGAAAGAACTTCAGATGCACAGCAAAGAGAAACAAGCCTGCTAAGAGCTCACAAGCCTGCAACAAGCCAGAGCAGAAGAGGGTAATTGACGCTCATTCCACCACACTGCTGCCACCTGGTAACACTGTTGCAGCGATCAAAGTTCCTGAACTCCCAACAGCCCATTTTTCCACTGTTGCAACACCACACTCAGCAGAATCTATACAGCTGTGAGGAACAAATTTGGGTATCTTCCACCTGAACCACTGAAACAGGTTCAGTCGATGAGAATAGCACAGAAATGCACAATTACACAAAGTTAGACTTTTTAAAGAGAAGGCACTATCCCACACAGACATTCAGATTTCTCTGCATAACAGTCAAAGCCATGTAACAGAAGCCGAGCTGGCCCTACACGGATCCAAAACAGGCCCACTTGAACTCTGTATCACAGCTGTAACATCCTAGCAAGGCTCAACCACCACTGCTTTTCACCTCACCCTAGCAAGTACCACACCACACAGCCTCTGAAATCTGCAGATGTGACCCAACAGACTTGGAAGAAATGGACAGTTCTGAGCACCACCACAAGGTACCTAGGCTGACACTGGTTAAACCTGGCAGGTATTTAAAAGATGCACAACTGCCACACCCTCTTTGCCAGAAAAATAAGCTTTCTCCTCGTAAATAGCAACCAAAAAACACCGCGCCTCTGATGGTACTGACAGGTAAGACATGGTATACCAACATCAGTGAAAATTATAATAAGCTAGACATACAGCACCCAGAAAGCACTGATCATGGTGTTCACTGCAATTTTTAGTCAGTCACACAGTGCCCCAAAACAGAGAAATATCATCACCTTCAGTAATAAGAATCATAATCACAATTACATTCTAGTACCTGAAAAACTATCAACTTCAATTTCCCGCACTTCTCCTAAAAAAACCCTTACCATGTCACTGTAATAAACAAGGCTTTTGTTCAAACTATTTTACAACATAGGTTTAGCACTGAGATTACCAGGTGATACAAATTTTTTTACCCCCTTGAAATTTTGCTGGTCCACACCAACATTACTTACTGCACAGTTATACTTAAGTGTCCACTGAACATTATCCTGTATCTCACAATGATTTTCTGAACTCAGAGGATGTAAAATACAAAATTCACAGCTCAGGATGCAAACTCATGCTCGGCCTTAAACACAGTAACTCTCCACTGTAAGTCAGGACCGAAATCAGTTTGTCTTCCAGCATGTAACCTGGTCTATGTCAAAAAATTATAATGAAACAAAGGACCTAACCTTACTTTCACTGAAGTCAGTAGCAAAATTCCCACTGACTTCAATAAGAGCAAAAGCCAGCATCAGATCTCCAAAAATGGTTATTATTCTCTTCAGAGCACCATATGCATTTCCTATCAACCCCCTGCAGAAGGATGGCGGTCTCTCAGCTTTTCAATAATATTGCCTCATAGAAAAGCATCTCAGACTGCCAGCACTAATCTAATGTCTATGACCACCTGCAGAATACATTTTGACTTCAGCATATAACCCAAAGAAGAGAAAAGAATCAAGCCCTATAGAAGAAGAAAGAGACATACCAGCAGTAATGACTCAATAATAACCTTGTAACTAAAAAAAGAGTCACTGCCACATTTTAAGGAAATCTTTAACAAGCATCTATTCCCCTCTGCATACAATAATATTTGCTTTTATATATAGAAGCAGTTACTTAGATATTTAGCAGGAAATTGCTATTAGAAGTGACATAAAAAGAAGAATTACAATCAAATGGAAAACTATATTCTGAAAGTGATGCAGAAATATATTTTGACCCTCTCTGGGTTTAAAAAAAAAAAAAGAGTAAAAGAGAGCTCTTTTACACAATTAAACCCACTTGCTCTATGTTTAATTAAGCATAAAAATTGCATGTGGCTTTTTTGGAATTGCAGGGAAAACAAATGCCACTGGCTTCAGAACAGAAAAGGGAGATTAAAAAGTAGTTAACAGTCTTTTAATGAGAATTAACAAAAGTAACAAGACAGAACCCGCACTTTTCAAGTACCTTTTGTCTCGAAGTCATTTAGAAGCAGTCAGAGCAAGCATAAGTATTTAATTCATAAACATAGTATAAAGGAAAAGCTAAAGATCATCTTTATATGCTCAGGCACTTCAGTCTTGACCATGGTATGCAGTTCGAAACATAGGCTATACCAAATCCAATAACAATCTACTAATTATGCCTTACTCTTAAGTGAGCTGACAGCACACCTGGCAGCCACTTACAGGAGCAAGCTTCACACAGAAAGCAATAGCACCTGATTCCTAGTGTTGTACAGGCTAGAATTCAGTTAAAGTTGCCTGGCCTGCTACGCAGTAAAGAACAACTTCACCTCAGTAGTTACAGGTGCTACTTATTAGTCTGGTGATGAGAGCATTCTTCTAGGAAGACACACATGGGACGTGAATCTGGGCTTTCCAATTCCACAGTTGTTTGCACAGAAATCAACAGAGCACAGAAGGATTACTACTTGAAATGGGAAGCTTTACCCAGATTGTCTATCATTCCCTTCCCAGTGCAAGCATGTTCAAAATTCACCAATGAAACTGTATAAAGATGAAACAGATGTCCAGTTCTACATGCAACATTTTATAGCATCTTTGGATCTCCAATCAGCAATAGGCAAGACTTAAGTTTACTTTACTTACTGTTCAGCTAATTAACCCATGCTACTGACAGCATTCATCAGAGAAAGTTTCTGCAACAATATTGCATATACCCATTTCCTACTTTTCTGCATCAACAAGAGACCATCACAGCACTTGCTGAAACATCCTTCTGTGCTGAGGTACTCTTAGCCCGGAGCCATTGTACATTTTACATGTTTCATAACTTATACAACTGCAATATAGGTGCCCCTAGTTTTCTCTTTCTTTGCTGAACAAGACTGAAAAGATAAGGCAGTTGCCCTTTCTTAAGCAGCTGCTTCACAGAACCTCTCAAGTCGAAAGATAACTTAATTCCATGCAACTTTTATAGAGGTGAATTACTAAACAAATCAAGTTTTTCCTCCAAATATGAAATATGGATATCAAATAAAGAGCATTCACAAGTAATTTGCAAGTACTGCACCGCCCTCTGCAGTCAATGTGTAAGTTCTGCAAATACATCTGCAAAATGATTTTGTGCACATTCCTTGCAAAGATCAGTAGGTCAATAACAAAACCTCTACAAGTTGAAACCCAGCAGAAGTAACATTTTTATAATATTGTCTTACTTGTTGGAATCATGGGAACACAATACAGAAACTTTTAAATTCTTCATATAAATGTTCTGCCTGTTAAAGAACATGGAAACACATGTTTTGCCGCTGTTTCAGAATGGGTCAGATTCCTCAATGATACTTCTGGCATTTACTTTCTTGGAACTTGACAGAAATTTGCAATGCCCGATCTGAGAATTTTTTCTAATTACTTCTAATAAACATCCAAAGTGAGCTGCATTTTTCAAAAATTACATTAACTGATCCATCAATGACAGAGAAGCGTATTTTACAGTTCAGGTATTGCACTACTTTGTTTAACACAACTTATAGCCTTGATAGGGCATTTTCTGAGACTTGTATAGCACCACGTTCTTCACATGGACACCCTAAGACAGTATTATTTTTCCTGTTGAATTGCTAGAGAACACTTGACAGTTACTGTTGGGCCAGCCATAGATATGTGCTAAAATGCAATTCCTTAAAAGGCCTTTTTTAAAAAAAAAAAAAACACTCACCTGCTGTATATTTGTTTCATAACCTCCTTGTTGAATACTAGATATGTGTTTAACTTTACTCAAACAGTAAAAAGCTCTCCACTGATTTAATTATGAGCAACTAAGGAGACAATCCATGTGAGCAGATTTGCACACATGATGAGGGCTCTGGATATTAACATAACTTTGAATACTTGTTCAAGTAAATAGTACTATAGCATGTGATGCCTGATGGGACTACAAAAAGCATACAGCCCTGCGCTACTAGATTTCTGTAAAACAAATCTCAAGTAACTAAATCAATAGAAGTCAGCAGGGTCTTCCTCTGTAATGTCACATTTGTCCTTCACATTTTAGTGTTTGAATACTGTTGCAGACTGAAGTTACTCACATTATGGACAGCCGCCTCCTTAATAGCATCACATGACAAAACTGTTTTCTGTCAGAACCTCTTCAGTCCAACTTAATTTACATCTGCCTTTTTCCTTTGATCTGTGAATAAAACTTTTTAAAGTAATTATCAGGTTTTACAAAATTTTTCTCCTCCTAAAAGAAAAAAAAAAAACTTTGCACAGCACAGTATATCACCCCTAAAATGCGGATCAAACTGCATTTTCTACTGCACACAATGAAAGCAATGAAGGAAAATGAATGTCATTTATTTCTTTTTAAGTTAAAATTAAGCTTTCAAAGATCCATTCTTCTGCTCTCAGCAGAGATCTGAAAGATTCGCGTACCACAAATGTTCAAGACAGAGTACTAACAGCACTTCACGGTTGTGGGTCACGATGAAAGGAAAACAGCAGGGCGTGAAAACCCGTCTAGAAAAAAAAAAGAAGTAACAGCTCAGGCAGCTTTCTGAGGTTTCCCACCTAGCAAAGGCGCCAGCTCTGTCGGGCCGGGGGAAGCGAGGCCGGCAGGAGCCCCCCCCCAGCCGCCCGAAGGCGGTTCCCCCCGGGTTCCCCCACAGGGACAGCCCCCTCAGGGAGCCGCTGCGCTGAGGGAGGCTGACGGGCGGGGGGGCGCCGGCCCGCCCCCTTCCGGCACCGCCCCGCCGGGCGTCCCAGGCAACGGCGGCAGGTTTACCTCGGCGACGCTCCGCCCCGCGAGCGGCAGCCGTTGCTGCGCGGCGAGCGGAGCCGACGGCGGCTGAAGGGCGGGTCGGTGCCCCCGGCTCGGCCCGCACCCCCCGGGCCAGGCCGTGGCCGAGCCTGAACGACACCCCTCAGCAGCGGGAAGCGGGACCAGCTTCCTATGAATAGCAGGCGGTGAGGCAAGGGTCTGATCGGCCAGCAGGACTGAGAAAGCGCATCTATCAGCCACAAGCACCCGACCAGGACCCCTACCCAAGCACAAGACCGAAGAGGAAGCGTCGGCCAGAGCCGTGCACCAGGACAAGCACCGTATCAATCACAGACCCCAATTCAACACCTCTACCGTCCACGGGGAGCAGAACAAGCCTCTCACAAGCTACAGGTGCCAGAAATAAACATCGGGCAGTGACGCGCGTTGGGACAAGACTCTCATCAGGCACAGGGGGCGAGACACAGCATGCATCAGTCACATGCACTAGGATTGGACCCTTACCAAACACGGGAACCAAAAAGTGCCTATCAGACGTATGCAGTAGGACAAGATCCCTATCAAGCCTATGAACGTGGGCATGGCCCCTATCAGCCACATGAACCAGGTTATGGTCTTTATCAGCCAGGATACAGTCCATATGATGATCAGATACCCAATCCCGACTCCCGAATGCTGGCAATGCAGAATGCAAAAGCCTATTTACTGAAGAGCAGCACAACATCTGGCCTGAACTTGTAAGTCTAAAAATGGGACACAATTGAAAAGGGTAGGAAGTATGAGTGGAAAGAAAAGTAGTGTTGGTGAAAGGGCAAAGGGTTATGTTAAGGAAGGGTGGGATACCAGGGGCGTATATACAGAATGGGAGGATATGGTACAAATGCAATAGTTCATCACTATGTCATACTTGTGTGTGTCCAACAACCTTCAAAATCAAAATTCCTAAGGGAATTTATAGAGTTCAAAGGGAAATTGATTTAAGAGCAAGTTTAAATTCAGCTTCAGCTCCTGAGGCAGGTGTGGTATATACCAAAAACAGAAGATAGGACTACTACTAAGTGTATTAAAATCAGTCTAGTTTCAAGTCTAATTTCCCATAATGCTACATGATTCGCTTTCATCTAACTACTGCAACAATTTCTCCAAAGCTCCAGGTGATTAGTTTCTACTTTTGATATTAAAAATATAATATTCTAAGACTTCTGTATAGTAGGCCAATAATATTTACATTTATTTGACAGATATGATCATCTTGCTAATGTGCTAACAAAGATCCTGGATGAACAGCCCACAAATGCAGTAGACATAATTGAGAATATCAGCAAGGATGTGAAGTGGGCTCAGTTTCGGAAAAAAATGGACACTCTTCGAGATGAATATGAGATTCTTCCAAGATTTGAAGCTGCAGAAAAGCGTAAAGCTTTGTTCCTCAAGGCAAATGGAGAAGAAGATGAAGAACTGGAAGAAGATATAGTAAGTTATTATCAGAGAAAAACAGATATCATGTATACCAGGGAATGGGTGGGAGGATGGTGGGAACAGAAAGGAGGAAGGGAGGAAGTTCTGATTTCCTTTGTACTATTGCCTCTCATGATCATATAAATAATTGCAGCCACAGTACCATGTACCTTCTTCATAGGTGTGAAGAAGAAAGCCCATCTGGTTACTTAGTTGGGATTTCTTCCTGTAGTAAATCTAATATTCTGAGCCTTTAAAATCCTAGGTGTTCTAGAGATGATTAACAGAACACAAAGTTTACAGCATCTCCCATGTGCCAGTTCAGCATGGAATATTGCATCCAAATTTCTTTTCTTTATCTAAAAGGAGACATTTCTTTACCTAAAGTGACCATAATTCTGGACACCAGATCAAGAATATTGTGCACAGCTGCTACTGTAAAATAGAGAATGGAGAATTTTGTGATCCAGCTCCAGCTGTGGTTCCAGTCTGTCCTTCTCCAACTACAAAAAACCACATTGTTATAATGAACAACTACTAGAATTGAAAAGCCACTTCTTAAAATAGTGGATTTTTCAGTATTCAGTTGTTTATATGCAGAAGCATTTGTACCCAATGAAAAATTAAGAGAATTCGTATAATAACCAAGGGAAACTAATCAGCAAAATGTTGATTTTCATATGAAGTTACCAGTATATATTCAAATTAATTGCCATTGCAGAATACAAATAATGACAACAAAAGAGAGAGTCTTTCATCTTTTCCATAGCCTATCATTTATTTTACAGTAACAGTATACAATGGTAAAAATGGAAAAAAGTAGGGTATTTCAGAAAGGAGTTTGGAATTTTTCATACTCCCGTCTATCTTGCTTTGATATAAGAAACCTGGAAGGGCCAAAGAAATTCAATACTAAACCAGCACTACTTCTTCCAAATTCCCTCCCCTGCCATACACAACTTTTAATATCTTTGTCTGTGTGATATAATGACCTATCCCCATGAAATGAGAGAAGGGTGATAAAGTGAATGGAAATACTTAATGAAATCTTCTTTATTGGCCTAGTTCTGCTTCCATGGAAGCCAGGTGGAGTCTTACTATGGACTTCAGTAAGAGCAGGGGCCAATATTTTTAAAAATGCAGGGACCTTTATGCCAAGATTTTCAAAACAGCAACATTCACTCCAGAGAAATATTGCTGGTCTGGTGTCTAAATATGTAAAATATGTATTATATTTTCCCCAAATGCATCTGCCGCAAACACAAGGAAACACAGTGACACTGTTTGCAGGCATCAAGGCCTCTTACATGGCTGACATACCCTAGTACTGAAGTCCTTTGTAGATCCTGAGTAAGAATTCTGACTTTCCTTATTTTGCAGTAATTATGAGTTTGCATTTTGAAATCCTGTATTCTAAAAGTTGCAGTTCTCTTCTTTACCCTAAAAATGGCATTTTCATTTTTTCTAAATGATAATAGGTAGTTAATGAATATCTGCAAAGCTCTTTGAGAGAACGAGTGGCACTACAGGAAAGTGAAGTATAACATTCAGTGGATAGCATGTTTCATTTTTCAAATAGATAATTATACTATTCTTCAGGTCTAACTCCAGATCTTCTTTCCCAGGGAGAGACGCCTCTACCTAATGTGATGGAAACAGCCTTTTATTTTGAACAGGCTGGAATTGGCTTGAGCAAAGATGAATCCTATCACATATTTCTTGCCCTTAAAAAACTAATTAGTGTTCAGCCAATCCAGACCTGTCGCTTCTGGGGCAAAATTCTGGGGCTGGAGATGAACTATATTATAGCTGAAGTACAGTACCATGAGGGGGAAGAGGAGGAGGAAACAGAAGAGGAAGAAGTTACTGAGGAAGGAGGGAAAGGGGGGGGTGAAGTTGAAGAAGAGGAGAAAGAAAAAGAAGATGAACCACCAAAGTCCACCTATAAGCCCCCACCTGTCATCCCAAAAGAAGAAAATGGGACTGGGGCTAATAAATATGTCTACTTTGTCTGTAATGAGCCAGGCAAACCTTGGGTGAAGTTGCCTCCAGTGACGCCGGCCCAGATTGTCTGTGCCAGGAAAATCAAGAAGTTCTTCACTGGTAGGCTGGATGCTCCTGTTGTGAGCTTTCCTCCTTTTCCTGGAAATGAGGCCAATTACCTGCGTGCACAGATAGCTCGGATCTCAGCAGGAACCCAGATCTCTCCCATTGGATTTTACCAGTTTGCAGAGGAAGAAGGAGATGAAGAGGAAGAGGTGGAAGGAGGAAGAGATACATATGAAGAAAACCCCGATTTTCAGCCTCTTTCTGTGGCTGAAATGGTGGATTCTCCCTCCACGTGGGTACACCATGTACAGAGTATTCTAAAGCAGGTATGTTCTGGCATCGCTTACATGGACCTCACGTACCATTTGCACTGTACTACTTGTAGGGTTTCAGAATGTAAATGACACTCCTCACCTGCACATTTGAACTATTCACCGGAAAAAGAACTGTACTGAAATATTTTTCTACAGAAAATATATTTGATATAGTATATAATATATAAATGTGTTCCACATATTTACATATAGCATACATATTCTCATATATATATATTTAGGAAGCTTCTAGGTTTAGTACTTTTTTCAGTGGTGTGTTCTTGAGATTGAAACCTATCTTTAGATAACTGTATGGAGTTAGGCCTTGATAGATAACAATAATTTCTGGTAATCTTCCATATTAGGTTTTCTCTTTTGAAGACCTTAATTGACAAAAAATGTTTTAAATTGTCTTTTCTTGGGTAGGATGTTAAAATGCAGATAGCTTATGATTGTATACTAAATTGAACTTATTTGATGTTTTCCTCTGGTTTATTCTTTGTTGCTTACTTTCTCCTGTGAAACATGTAAATGAAAAAGCTTAAAACCAAAATATTGTAAATAAAATTGTAGCATAAAATATTTGTGATATCAGGCTAGTACTGGAGAGAGGTACTACTAATGTGATGATCATTGCTGGAGACTTGCTGGCCAGTCTACCAATTCAAGAACACTAGTGTAAAATAACAGCAAATGGAAGGAAATCAAGTTTAAAATTATTACCAGAAAAACAATAGTTTAAAAATAAAATCTATATGCATTAGAATCTTAAGGACATTTTGTTATGTTCCTCTGACTGGTAGCTAAATAACAAGGCAGACTTTAAAAGGAAGGGGCAAATTCCTTAAGTGGTAACTTCTCAGTTTACAGTAACTGGTAATCTAGCAAGGATACAAACCGAACTGGCAAGGAACTGAAGACTACAAAATAACAAAAAGCTGATGACAGAGGTATGAGCTTATTCTGAAAAAGTAAGCAGAGATGAGGGAGGAATGAGGGATATAGGGAACACTCTGCCAGAGAATACAATATTCTGCCAACAATATACCATTTATGCAATATATATTTTTCTTTTCTTCCCCCCCTCCCTTAACTGTGTGCACGTGTGCTTGAGCCAATTGTTTTAACTGGTTTGCATTCTTTCAGTGATTATTACATGTATTTATTATTTTTCTGTATCAATTATAGGGTCGCTGTGTTTGGCTTAATCCTTTTCAAAAATCAGAGGAAGAGGAAGAAAATGAAGAGGAAGAGAAAGCAGAGGAGCCAGATGAACTACAGCAAGAACTACAGCAAGAAATAGGACCTCCTCTTCTCACTCCACTCTCTGAAGATGAAGGTATTCTTCATGGAATATGAAGTTTTTGATAGAGAGCCACTAGGAATGTTGGCATTTAGGTAGTAAATATTCGAAGTTACAGGACTCTGATGCTTCATGAAGCAATACAGTTTGCCCCTGTAGGATAAGCACATTCTCTTACAAAATTGATCAAAAGCAAAATGGTTAACAGTACTGACATTAAAACTGAAATAATTGGGTTTACTAGTTAACAATCTTGTTGAGAATAAAGGAAAAAAATACCTCAGACTTGTCAGGCTGCTTGTTATGGTTTGAGAGACCCATAACGGTTTATTGTCATTTAGACAATCATTCTATCACCCGATGACCCCTCCCCACCCGGGAAAGGGAATCAGGAAAAACAAGGAAGACCGGGAGTTGAAGTATAAACAGATTTAATAGAGTAAGATTAGATAATTAACATTAATAGCACTAAAGAACCAATATTGATCCCAATACCAATATGGAATATGACAAGATTATACTCAGCCAATTCTATCAGTAGGAAGGTGCGCACTCCCAGCAGTGGACAGCAAATGTCAGACACTGTGAGTACTACGGCTTCAGGAGGAAGAGAAGGCCTCAGGAGTCTGGCACCAGGGCATGAAGTTCTCAGGATGGCAGCCATCAAGGGAGAGAGTGAACTTCGCAGCAAACTTTCTAATTTGTAGTGAATGTGACATTGATCGTATGAAATAATCCTGTTGGCCAGCTTGGGTCAAGTGCCCGGGTCTCGCTCTTCCTCATCCCCGCACCTGGCAAGCTCGAAAACACTGAGACCTTGAAACCCCCACACCATAGCTGGCTAGAGAGTAAATTTATTTTCACAAATTCAGACACTAGAGTCTTGTAAAAGTGCAGTCTTCCCAAGTATTAGAAGAGAAATTAGTCCTGTGTCGCTCAAACCAGGACACTGCTGCAGGTTCAAGACAGCTCACTACATGAATTACATTTAGCTATTTTTCCATTATCTTTTTAGACAAAAAAATATTGTGCGTGCACGTGTAAATAAATAAATATATATGTACACACATGCATAGATATACAAATCAGAATTTAGATCCTGTAGCATATTACTACAGCAAATCATGGGAATACGGGAACCTGAATATTAGGTTACATCAATAGTAAATTATTTTCCTACTCTCCATTGCTTCATCAAGGTGAAATATAACTATATAATTTGTTCATAAGTGCTAAAAAGTCCTTGACAAAAGAAACAGCAGTGAGTACTACTGGATTTCAGGAGCATGATCTTTTCTGTACGTGGCTCTATTAGCATTACGGTGCTACCTACCCACACATCCAAACCACCTGTTTGAATACATACAGCGCCTACATTTACTGTTTCTGACTTCTGGCTTTTCTAACATGCAACTTATTATAACTATTGCTTGAATTCTATGAAAGTCTTGTAGCTCAGTCTTAAATATTTTATCAAGGCTCATAAGTCAATTTATTCATTGACTCTGTGTGTCTGGCTGCCTCCAGGAATTCAAAACATCCCTGCTTGGACAGCTCAGCTTTCTACAAACCTGATCCCGCAATATGCTGTTGCAGTCCTCCAGTCTAACCGATGGCCCGGAGCATTTGCCTTTGCATCTGGCAGGTGAGTAGTAGCTGACACAGTTACAACACAGACTGTATATGCCGAACACAGATACCCACCTAATGAAGACAAAGCTGCTTTGTTATTAATTCATTAATTCTAACTATTCCAGAGACTGATGGAGAAGGCCACTTAAATGTGCACAGCAACAGTAAATATGTATTTAAGACTAAAAATTAATAATCATTGGAAAGGCTAGTATAAAGTTAATGGATGTAAATGTCCAGTTAGTATTTGGGCATAGCCCTTGATTTAAAACCTATATTCTTGAGTCTGTGGTACTTTTTACAAAAATTTGTCGTTCTAATATTCATTCGTTTCCACTATGCATGGAACAGTCATTAATTACCTCTACATGCTTTTAAAAGGACACTGGAGTTGGTGTCAGAGATGGCGCAATGTAACCAATGTGAAGTCGTATTGCAATACCGTGCAGTGACAGAGCACAGCCTTCACCATTTTAGCATTTGGAGATTTTTAAGTGGAAGATATATTAATCAACGGTTACAGCAGTTAAAAACAGGTGCCGTCTTTTAAATACTTATAGGCTAAGACTATAGGTTATAGGCTGTCTGCATCACAGTGACTTTTTGCAGAGCAGAATAAGGAAGCCTGACGGTGCCTCCACTGATGTTTTTCTGGGGGGAGAAAGTGTGATCTCTCACTTTTCTTTCTCAGGAAATTTGATAACATCTACTTTGGCTGGGGTCACAAATACAGCCCGGAGAACCACGCTCCCGCACTGCCTCCCCCAGTGCAAGCAGAATACCCCAGCGGGCCGGAAATCACCGAGACAAGAGACCCCACTCTGGAAGAGGAACTGGCTTTCAAGGCTGCCAGGGAAGAGGCCTTAGCTGCAGCTGAGGAAGAGGAAGAGGAAGATGAGGAAGGCATTGAGGATGATGAAGAGGAGGATGATGATTAAAATATGGGGGGAGAAACATATTTTTACTGTATACGTTTAAACACGAATAGTATTTTCATAAATTAGTCATTAATCAGTTGATCTTAGAAGAAATGGAATAGGCACGTGCCTTCTTTTTTTATGTCTGTAGGCTCCTCCTCACAGCTGCCTCCCCTCCCCCCACCCCGCCGTGAGGGCGGCGTCGCTGCTGTCACGGGCGGACACCACCACGGAACAGCCTTTTTTTCCAGAAGAGCGGGAAAACGGAGTCTGCTTCTCCTCCCTGAAACAATACTGCTTTCAAATAACTGACCGCCAGCCACCACGCCTTCGCCTCGTTTATCTAACCCGCTCTTCAATACCTCTGTAAATTTTACTTTAAAAAGTAATAAACGTAATTACATAACAATGTCACTTCTAGGCGTGAAAGCACACTATTTAAATTCGGTACAGAGCTTATTAAATCACTGGCCGCGCGCACCTTCACGACCCCGCCGACGGGCGCGCTCCCGCGGCGGGCCGCTGCCACCTCTCTCACGGCGCCTCAGCCCGGCCCGCACCATCGCAGGACTCGCGACAGACGGGGCGGGGGGGGGGGGGTCAGGGACGAGCTCCGCGGCTGTTCGGCCATCTCTCCCTCACTACGCTTTCCCTGCCTCCCTCCCCCCCCCGTCAGCTGTTGGCGGTGGTACGCTCCGCCGCGGCGTCTGCCCTGCGCGGGCCAATAGGAAGCGGCCTCGGGAGAAGTTCAAACTCCGGTGGCGGTTGGGTCGCTGCGCTGCTCGCTTGGGTGCGGGCGGGCGAGAAAGGAGCGAACGGCTTCTCTGTCACAGGCCGCGCGTGCCCAACGGCCGCGGGGATGGCGGACGAGGGAGCCGTGACGGTTTGCGTGCGTGTGCGGCCGCTCGTCGCCAGGTGAGGCTCCGTCCGGGCGGGAAGGCCGCACCCGAACCCCCGGCCTGAGGGGAGGCCGCGGGGCTGCCTGCGGCCTCGGGGGCCCCTCGGCTCCACTGGGTGTTGCTGTACCCCCACCCCGCCACCACCTCATCTTCAGCTGGGCCCCCGGGAGCGCCGCTACGGCCCTACGAAGAGGGGGAGGCGCGGTCGTCAATGTGGCGGCCGTCCCCGTGGAGGAAGGAGAGAGCCGGAACAAACGGGGCTGGCGGGGGTCTGGGGCAGAGAGGCGCTCGCCGTTAAGGGGATAGGCCTGCGTTAGAAGAGCAGAGTGATAACCTGATAAGGTTAACAGAATATCTCTTCTTTTAGAGAAACTGCTCTCGAAGATAAAGTGTCACTCCACTGGAAAAGCGAAAATAATACTATTTCCGAAGTTAATGGTACAAAAGTATTCAATTATGGTAAGAACATGATTGGATCGATCTTCATTACTGTGCTACTTGAATGTATCAACTAGCATTGATGACCTTAGATTTTTGCAACTTCTGTGACCTTTTTTCCCAACTTGATAATCTTGAAGGAGTGCCATTGGGGCATACAGGGTTTAATTTTCAGTCAGTAACAAGAATGTGCTTTTGAAGTCAGCTTCCTGATGGATGTTGTTTTTTCTGTTCTGTCTTATGTTGTAGAGTGATTTTGGAACACGTGAGCTGGATTCTTTTCATATGAATTCCAGTTACAGATGGACTAGACTAGGGCTAGTCCAGAGCGTTTAGGGAGTAGAGGATCCCAAACCCAAAAGGGAAAAGTGCCTAGTGTGGATGTTAGATCCTTATAACTGACTGCCTCACTCTGAGTCTCCTGCTACTGATTCTCTCTGCTTGTTAGTATGAATGTAGCCACTACAAAGATTTTTCCCAAATTAAAGATTCAGTGAAAGCATGTTCTAAGCTAGGAGTTTAACAAGTAGCCTGTCCTGTCAGGCTTATAATCCTCATAGATAAACTAGCCATAACTGTTTTTAGGATTAAGTGGGATGACTATTTGACTGTGTCCATTGTTCTTAGGGTTTTTTTGACTTGTCTGTTGTCTGTTCATTGTATCTTTTTTGATTCTGGGTTTAATAAACCCAGAATTTCTGGGTAAAAAAAAAGGCCTGCTTTAGTAGCGTCACAATTAATTACATTTTATGTTTGAATTATCCTACAGACAATCTGATGCCCATTTATTGGATTTGAAGTCAGCAATACTGACAAACAACATGATAGCTTGTTTTTGACTTGCAATATAATGGATTCACGTGCTTTATTTTAAATTTTTTTTAAGATCGTGTCTTTCACTCGAGTGACAACACTCAGCAGTTATATGAAGGTGTAGCTGTTCCAATTATACAGTCAGCTGTGCAAGGTTATAATGGTAAGTTTACAAACAGGATTTAAACACAGTTTTAAATGTATTGCGTAAGTAATTAGTGAAACTTAACCATCTTTCTAGGCACAATTTTTGCTTATGGACAGACTGCTTCAGGGAAGACATACACAATGATGGGAAATGAAGATTCTGTGGGCATTATCCCTAAGGCAATTCAACATGTTTTCAAAGTTATTTGTGAGGTGAGCAATTCCATTACATTGAAGTGACTGAAAGGTCTAGTAATACTTGTGATTGTTACATAAAAGTTAATTTTAGTATCAAGGAGCTTATGAATGAAAGAGACTTATATTGGACCATATGTTGCAGTTGCTTTGCTAGCCTTGCAAAGATGAGTGGTTTAAAAAAGATAATGGTACTCTACTAGTTGGAATCAAGTCAGAACAAAACTGAGGGGGGTTGTTAAACTTGCAAATATACTAGACTTTGTTTACAAGTATAAATAGATGCTTGCTCATTAGTGTGGTAGATAAGGTAATGTGAAGCTTTGTGTTTATTCTGCTATTTTAAAATTTTAATACTGTTAATTTTGTAAAGACTTTTTTAGTGGGAAGAAGATGGCACTAAATTTACTTATTTCAGGCTTTCAAAGAATCATAGGCTAATTGCTCAATGCTGATAGGAAGTAAGCAGAAGGTGTAAGTTAAAACAGTGATTTCTAAAACATCACCTGCAGAGCACTTGCTTCTGCCTTGAAGATTTCAGGTAATCGTTATCAGTTAAGTGAAACCGTCACTGCTCCTTTGAGGAGGTGCAGAGTACCTTAGAGGGTCTATAAAAATAACTAAAGCCAAGATAACTTTCCGTGGTGCTCTAGTCCTTGAGTCTGTTGTGCAGCCTTTCCTCACCCCAATATTGTCTACCAGGGAGGCAGGGGAAGAAGCAGCCGCAGCAAAGTAGATCTAAGCAAACAGAGAGAGAAGACTAGGTACACAGAGAGGGAAGAGCCTAAGCAGGGGGAAATTAGATATGGAAACAGCATTTAAGTGGGACAACTACTGTCATGCTTCTGTAGGGCAGTTATCTTACTTTTATAACCTACTAAAAGTGTTATACCATTGACGCAGCTGGAAGGAGGTGGGGTAGAAGAAAAATTATTCTATATTGGTAGGTGCTAATGTGCAAGGAGGATGGGGGGAGAGAAATCTGTGGAATGATATCCAAACTTACTTTTGAGTTAAGGTTAACACCTTGCATTAAAAGGTGTTCATGGGTTAGTCTTGTTATTTTTTCTTTTTTCTTTTTTTTTTCCTTTGAATATTAGATTCCAGAGAGAGAATTCTTGCTAAGGGTTTCTTACATGGAAATCTACAATGAAACCATTACAGATTTGCTTTGTGATATCAGGAAAAAGAAGCCTCTGGGAATTCGTGAGGATGTTAATGTAAGTGGATGTTATGTAGTGTAAGTATTGTGCCTTCTTGGAGTAAAATAAGAAGTTTTTTTTAAAAAAAAAAAAAAAGCTTTCAGAGGCATATAGTTGAAAAGTTTTTTTGTGTCAAATTGGGTAATTGTATCTTCAGAACTAGCAGAAGGACACTTGATGTAGTAGAATAACAACAGTGAAGTTGGGCTTGCTGTTGCTGGTTTATCTTTATACATGTTGTAAAAGTAGACTTAATCCTGTAAGTTATCCAGGATGGTATATTTTATTTAACTTTGACAGTGAATACCTGGGAACTGTCTAGCTAATAAAACGTCTACAAACATGATCATAAGCCTCTAGCTCAAGGTGTTAGAAGTCTTCAACAGATATACAGAGTTACTTTAATACCATCTTCATATAATCTACAAAGTAGATACTTTTCTTCTACTGTAATCATAGAATAACCATCAGACTACAACTACTTAGTAAGATGATCAGTAGGGAAAGAGAAATCTGTATTAATGCCATCTTCAGTTTCTTTATATTAACCTTTGTAGCCAATAATAAAAATTGGTGGCTTGGGTTTTGTGGTTGCTTTTTTTTTTTTCTTCCTTTCTTTTGATGCCCTAAATGATCAATGCTTTTGTAACTTGGGAAGAAGGGTGACTTATCAGTTGTATGATTATGGCCTTATAATATTTACTGAGAAATATACTCCTATGTTCCCTCAGAAAATGTCTGGAAGGCTATTTTCCTTACCAGTTTTATTTTTAGGAAACTTTATGGATCTCTGTTGTTTGATTCTTGTGCCTATAGGCTAGTTCTGATAAGGGTCTAAACTTTGCCCGTTCCTTGTGTTCAGAGTGAAAAGACATTCAACTGATATTGTGTACTTTTAAGAAGGAAGCAAATTGGAATAAGTACCATAATAATTGCTGGTAATGTTAGTATAATGTATTGAAGTGAGTCTGGGGGTTAAGCAAAACTCGCTACTGATTTTGTTTTTAAGAGGAATACATATGTAGAAGATCTGATTGAAGAGGTGGTGGTTGCCCCAGAACAAGTTATGGAATGGATCAGAAAAGGAGAAAGTAAGTTGTTTAGTCAATGTCAGCTGATATCTTAGAAAAGTATTGGTGAATGGGGTATATCTAGAATCATGGGATATCTCTTTGAGATTATGTTCAGAAATCAAAGTTTTCAGATAGCTTAAAAATGCTGCTTTTTTTTCTGTTTATCAGAATACAAGTAGGAGTATTCTAATATTACTTTTTGACAGAAAATCGCCACTATGGAGAAACAAAAATGAATGAACACAGCAGCCGTTCTCACACTATCTTCAGAATGGTAAAAACTGTTTCATTGTTAGGAGGGTTTTTATTAATTTCAAAGTGACAAAAACTTTATTGCACCCTCTTCTTCTAGATCATCGAAAGCCGAGAACGAAGTGACCCTGCCAACGCAAACTGTGATGGAGCAGTGATGGTATCCCACTTGGTAAGCTGTACTCCAAGAAGTTATTAGATAGGCATTTAAGTAGAGAATTTACTGTTACCACTTGTTTGAGAGACTGTTACTTTATAATGACATTACAAGCATGCTTTGTTGTTAACTAGCAGGCATTTCTTAAGCAGAAATCGTGTTTCTGATCATCTGTATGGAGGGAGTCTCCTGGGGTGTTATCTAGAGCATATATTCCCAAGGGAATTCTGACATGGGAATAGTTCCTAGACAATTCATGATGGGTTGGGGACTGTTAGGTCCTTCCCAGGAGCCTAACGGGCTATTGCCAGAGTGCATTTTGTTAAATGCAGGTTCCCCTAAAATTGTTCCTGGCCACTGACAAGCCCATTGAAATAACTTGTGATGCGGGTAACCTTAAGGCTTCTCTTGTCCTCAAATGTTGTTGTCAAAAGAACATGTGGCCTACAGTTGCAATGGCCAGAAGGTTCATATTTTTCAAAAGTAACCTCACATAGCATCTCTTTTGGTGGGTTACTAGTATATGAAATATCCAGAGCTGGGGGAATACAGTGCTGATATCTAGGGAAGTGTTTTGGTTTCTGAAGCCTTCTCTGTACAGCCTTTCCTTGATTCTCAGAAAAGAATCCAAATCAACTGGAGGACTGAAATCAATATGAAAGCGTTTGAGCTCGCTATCATCTGCGTGAGCACTCTTATTTAGAATTGGGAATAGCATTAAGTCAATTACATGCATTGTGGAAAGAGCTTTCTGTTCTGGCTTCATGTGAAAAAGCTCTGCGATGAGAATGTAAAGACTGCTCATGCAGTATTTGAGCAAACTACTGGGCTTCTTTTTTTTCTGTCACCATAGCTTATGGGATCTACTCTTCTTACACCACCCCCCACCCTCTGCCCTGCCTCTGTTCCAACTGACTTTATAGTAACCTCTACTAACAGCAAGGGAGGGGAGAGATTTATTGGCCTTTTTGTTCTGTTGTTGCTTGTTGGAGTTTGTACAGGATTTTTTACCCTTCTGAAACAGAAACCAATTAAAGTGAGGGCTACTTGCTCAGGCAAATTTTTATGGGATGCTAGAAAGTTCTAGTCGACTTCGAACCAGATTCAGAGTGAAGCTTTCCCTCTGGTATTTAATTTCTTCCTTTCCTTATCCCCACATTGACAGGCAAGGAGAGACATACAGCTGATGCAGGACAGGGTGCTAAATAATCTCATCTAGACTCTCCTTCCCATGAAAGGCTGGACCAGATGATCTGTGATTCTGTGAAGCTTCATATGGCTTGTATCTGTAGTTAACGCTTCTGTATTGAGAAACTATAGGGGATAGGGGGAATTGCACTGCAAATTTGAAACATTGTATGAACGCTATTAATACCACCCTGAACAAACTTATTCCATGTCCTTATGTACCTTGAAAGTATTGGTTGGTATGTGTGTAGTAGCTATGGATTACTTCCAATGATGACAGACCTCTTGCTTTTTTCTAAGTGTAAATTTAGTTTATGAAATTCTTGGCAGAGATTTAGAATTAAGAGGATCTAAAACTAAATTGCCTCAGACCTAACCTGTGAAATATTTAATGAATTTGCAGAACTTGGTAGATCTGGCTGGCAGTGAAAGAGCTAGTCAAACAGGATCTGAAGGTGAGTGTTAAATGAGGCTCTCTTGATGACCACTTATCTTTATTAACCCTTATGAGAGTCCATGATAGGAAATTATTTGATCTATGTGCTATTGTGTTACTTATTGTTTATAAATAATCCCTTTTCTGCTTGGTAGGGCAGGATGCCCTCAGGAAAATACTGAAAATGCTATAAAGTGCAAACAACTAGATAGTAATATGACTCTTCTAGAATAGCAGGTTCAGCAGTAGTCACGCACTGAACTAATAGAATGGAGATGAATCAGTAAAGATTCACCTGTAGTAAAGAAATCATTAGAAGCTTGTAAGGACTCATATGTAAAGGTGAAGACTGAAGAGATGGCTCATGCTTTAGGTAAGAGGAAGCTTAATTGTTAACAGTGACAGCATGAAGCCACACAAAAATGCCTTTAACATAAAGTGTTCTGAGAGGAACACAAGTTAATATTCTCTCTTACAAGGAGTAACTAACCCAAAAGTTGTATCTAAGGGTCACTTGTTATACTTACACATGTAAATACGGGCATTTGCAGATTCTAAACAGGAAACAAAATTAACGTTCTTATGGGCCCAGCTACTTACTGCATGAATATTATTGATGTCTATTTGTGATAGAATACTGTCTTTTTTGATTCATTTTGGCTATTATGAAGGATTTGATACTGGCTGCTGATGGTTCATAGTGCATTGTGGCACTTGAGATTTAACTCTTGGATAAACCCTCTGAGCATAACATAGCACAAAATCTTGACAGGTTGTATCTTTGTTGTATCTTTACATTGTTTTAAATTAAAATTACGGTGTGATACCCAGGTGTCCGACTGAAAGAAGGCTGCAATATAAACCGAAGCTTGTTCATTCTGGGCCAAGTTATCAAAAAACTTTGTGATGACCCTTCTGGGTAAGCACTTGTGTTTGTATACCTGTTTTAAGATAAGTCACTTATAAGCCAAGAAATTAAAATCCTTTATTTATAATCCTGTTTTATGTAAGTATCTATTTCAAATAACCTATTACTTCTAGAAAATATATTTACTGTGTTTATTAAAAAATGAATTCTTTTTTTCTTCCCTCTTTTTCATCAGCTTCATAAACTACAGAGACAGCAAGCTGACTCGAATTCTGCAGAACTCCCTTGGAGGAAATGCTAAGACGGTTATTATTTGTACAATTACTCCTGTTTCTTTTGATGAAACGCTCAGTACTCTTCAGGTAAAACTTCTCACCTGTTTTCAAGCATTATTCTGACTCAAAGCTTCATTGTAGACAGGTTGGAGGGGTGGAAAATGTAATCTTCTGGATCTGTATTCACCTGAATCTTCTAAAGGTCCCCTATGGACTGGGAGCTTGAAATATTTGTTTTGTGCACAGCATCTTTTCCCATTCGTCATATTGTATTCGCTTGTCTAACTAGAGCTTTCTGGCAGTTGGAACAAAGCTCTTTCTCTCACCTTGCAGGCAGGAGATAACCTCTGTTTTCTAATTTGCCTTTTCCAAACACAGAACTATGAGTCTTTGCTAATGCAAGGTGTTAGACAGGTCCTACAAGAAAGGAGGGTAACTGAACTATGCATGAACTGTATTCTTTAGGTAGGATTGTGTTCCTTTTTGGTGATTTTTTTGAGCTTTTTATTAAATAAAGGTAACTTGGTATATTTTTGCTTCAATGTTAGGCTTCACTTTTTAAGTATTAATATCAAGCAAAGAAAATCTACCTTTTCAAAGCTTAGACTATATGAAAAATAAGCAAATGTAAACATTTGTGTCCTTTATTATACGTTGCTCTTTATCTAATAAACTGTCCCATTAATTCCATTGGGAAATATGAGACAGAATAAGTCTTTTGATATATTTGTTCTCTAACTATTGCCCATGAGAGAATATTCTTCCAGTTTGCCAATACAGCCAAAAGAATGAAGAATAGTCCAAAAGTCAATGAAGTACTTGATGATGATGCCCTCCTGAAGAGATATCGCAAAGAAATTCTGGATTTGAAAAAGCAGCTGGAGGAAGTATGTAATAAACTTATTCACGTTAATCTATCCTTGGTACTGAGAGCTATTTGGAAACATTGTTTTAAACCAAAAACCAGTTAAATTGGGAGGGCTAGGTAAGCTCTTTAAAGTTTTATCTGTCATTTCTATTGAGAGAATAGAAATTGAAAAGGTGATGTTAAGGTTACAACAACTGATGATAGTCAACATATCTCTGTGAAAGCTGACACTGAGATCAACTGAATTGCTTTCTTTCTGTAGGTTAACATGTTCAAGAAATAGAAATTTTTCATGCCTTATAGCATATTTCAATATTGCCACAGATCAAAAGGAATAATTAAGTGCAATATAAGAAGTTATTGAATGTCAGTTAAAGATTCTGACTTAATTCATATTTTGCCCCCTTACTGATGTTTAACTTCAGTTTGAGTTGCAAGAAGTTGCAACTACATAAGATCACTGGCAGAAGATACATTTAGAAAACAAACAATAGTAGCTTCCCACCAAACAGTGTAGTCTCTCGTGTTTATCTTTCTCCCAAAATCTATGGAGTTGAGGAGCAATCTTGTAAGTCTTGTTAGAGCATAGATCATAAAAGATAAAGTACAGGAAAATCACAATTCTGAGCATACTGTTTTGGTGAATTAAAGCATCAAAATACACTTCTTTTTTTCAAAATGAAAAAATAACAGGAAAAGTTTAAACATAAGAGGTCAGTTATTTTTCCTTAAAGAGAATTAATTTGCAGTATAAACTTGCACCTAGAAGTGTTTGCTGTCTTATGACATAGTAGGTAGTGAGGAAAGTACTTAAGTACAGAAGAGTTTGTTGGAAAATCCCATGTGAACTTCAAATTACTCTAAAGTATTGTAAGCTTACAATAAAGTTGCCCAAAAAACTAGCTACTGTAATGCAGTTGCTTTACAACAGAATAAATTTTCAGTACTTCAAATTTTAAGAAACCACATGCATTAGAATAGCTTGCTGTTATTTGGCAATTGAATCATAGTTCTCAAAAAGCTTCAGGCTTCTGGCACCATGGGAAGGTCATCTTAAGCTGTTACACTTGAAATAACTTGTCCCTAGAAAAATTTGAGGCGGTATTGTTTTGGAGAGTTTTGACCCCCTTAAATACTAAGTCTACAGGTAAATTGTAGACTAAATCATCAGTTTCGTTGTTAAAGATTAAAAACAGCCCTTCCAGAGAATATATGTGTGCAGTTGTTTTTAAATATTAGTAATTGTGTATCATCTTCTGTAGGAGTTGTTTGTGCTCTTAAAATGTCAGCTTAATTAATATTCTTTTTATGGAAGGTGTCTTCGAAGACTCAAATTCATGCAATGGAAAAAGACCAATTGGCTCAGCTGTTGGAAGAAAAAAATTCTCTTCAAAAAGTACAGGAAGATAGGATACGAAACTTAACTCAGATGCTGGTGACTTCTGCCTCCTTTTCCTCAAAGCAGAATGCTAAAGTAAGCACCTGTTCTAGATCTTATTTAACTCTGAAATATTTTGCAAAAGATAATATTAAATACATAGAGTTATATTGATAATGAAGAATAAGTTTGATAGGCAACTTTCACATAACTTTTCTTATTTTTAAACGGATAACTTATTTTTAAAAAACTTCTGAACAGGTATCAATTCAGTGTTGCCTTGCAGTGAACAGATTGCAGAGACTTTTGCTTTCAAATTGTTAAGTCGTAGTTTAATTTTGAAGAAACTGCAGAACACTGTCTAGTTAGCTGCTGGTACTGTAATAATAGTTTTTGCATTAGGCTACTTCTCTCTACTTAGTGCTTTGGTTGTATCACTTTTTCTGTAAATGCTTTTTTAAAGGCCAAGAGAAGAAGAAGAGTTACTTGGGCTCCTGGTAAAATAAACCAGGCAAATGTGAGCTATTTTGAAGACTTTGAAAAAACAAGATTGACTGAAACAAAAAAAATGAAACTGTCTCTGTCAGCACTACCAGACGTGGAGGATTGTAAGTATCTTCAGGAACAATTAAGGAAACTCTGCAAAGCAGCTTTGAAATAAGAAATAATCCCTTTTTAATAAGTATAAGTTAAAAGCAAATGAATTTGCTAACAATACAAAAGCTACATTTAGTTACCACTATACTACTTAAATTACATTCCATGAATCCAGTTTTGAAAGAGTTACTTATAGCCCATAAGGGAACTACATTTGTTGCCGGCGAAGAATGCTGCCTGGAAGGGAAGAGGTTTTAGCACAATAATACTGGTAGTTGTTGTGCTGGAAATAAGGTTCATTTTATTTCAAGAAGTGGGAACATGAGTCTTACTATCCCAGGTGAAGTAATGTGTAGCAAATTCCTGTTGGATAACTTTGCAAGCATTACTTAAGTTTCCCAAGGGGAACAAGCTGACTCCCTGAGAGCAAAAATTAAAGAGGGAAGAAAAAAGAAAAAATCCCCAAACTCAAATGTCCCTGTATGCAATTGCCAAGGAAATTATACTTTTTTTTTTCCCCTCTTCTGTATATTGAGCTTTTAATTTGTTAAAATCAAAGATAAGAGCTGTGAGGTAAAAGGCAGGGTCTACAAGCACTTCTGCTATGCAGCCTACCCTAACCTCCCATTTTCTTGTAAAAGTAGCCAAAGTTATTCTTTAACACAGACTACCCATCCAAGCAATGTTCTCCCCCCAAAAAAAGGGGGGAGTGTGTGTGTGAAACTTCAAAGTCCTCAACAAGAGTAGAGAAGTCATTAGTCAAAGATCAGATTGAGATACAGAGAAATTCCCGGACTTATTAGAGGAGTGAGAAAGTTGGAACTGAAGACAAGAGAATAATTGGACCGTATTGTTGCTGACTTGCATCTTCTTACAGCCTTATTATCTACCTTTCTGTCAAGCTTTTTTGCTTGTATGTGGATTGTTGGGGGGTTCTGTATGTGGGGGGATGGTGCTTTTTTCTTGTAAGATACTGTTGAGTGGTTCTTTTCTTGACACTTAAACACTTTTCCTAGTCTGTAATTAAGTATATGTTCTGGATTTGGTTTAGTATTCATTAACTTATGATAAGGTGATCAGCATAAGTGTAGGGACTGGACTTCAGTGGTTTTCTTTCACAAGGGGAAACCATGAGATTTAAAAGTCCTATTCAGTGTACTAGATCTTTGCTATAGAATGATTGTTTCCAATGTAATAAAATTATTTGATAAGAAAATAATTCTTGATGTCCAGTTTAAAATCTACTGCTACTCTAGCTTTTAAAAACATCTTTTCAGCTGTGTTAGAGAATTCTGAACATGACAACCAATGTCTGATGGCTTCTGACCAAATTTCGGATGCAGAATGGACTTCTGGACCTAACATGAATTGGGTAACACCATAATCTATTTTGGTTGTCTAATACAGTGCATATACGTTACATGCTTCTTAGAAAGATCAGCCTTACTCTTCTGCAGAATACCAATGTTCTTCTATATGCCTGAAGAATTATTATAACTGGTTAGAAAGTAAGTCTCTTGGTCATCTCTGAAGTTGTGGCTTGGTTCTATGGATCATTTGCCACAAAACCAGTAAGCTTTGGTATTTAAACAGGACTAGCCATGAGAAGACAATCAACAAGGAATATAATACTAAACTTGCTTGATCTTGTAGATCAGTTAACTGAGAGTGATTCTTTTTCTAGACTCAGAAAGACTTTGAAGAATCTGTGCAACTCTGTGAAGCATTAGCGTTAGAAAAGGTAAGTCGATTCTGTATTTTCTAGAAGTAAGACTGACAATTCCAACAACAACTTCTATAGTTTCTTGTGCTGCTTCTTCAGGATATTGCTGTAAATGAGGTCAACGTCCTGCAAGCTAACTTTAATAACCTAGTATTGGAAAATGAGCAGTTGAAAGTAGAAATAAATGAAATGAAGGAAAAACTGAAGGAAAAAATAGAAATGGATGAATTTGAAGCACTGGAAAAACAAACACAAAAAGATCATGAGGTAAGGTGTATTGAATAAATACAGAGAGATAAGAATTCTTTATGCTCAAAAGTTTTCTAGAATTTATTCAGTGTATATGTACTTTGATGTTGCGTCACAAACAGATGGCGTTATAAGCTACATTCAGCAACAGAGTGAATGAACCCAGGATTTAAACTGGATTTATTCAGAGTGTAAAATTCAGACTTAAATTTTTGGAGAGTTGCATACTGAGGTCTGGTTAAACATACATTTGTTATGTGTATGTATCCAAATATTATTTTTACATATGCATGATCTGAATTTCACTCCAGATTTCTGCCGGAGCCAGTTGTTTTGCTGCATAAATACATTTTAGAACTGTTTTGAAGATAAAGTATGGTTGCTAAACTGTATTTCACATGTTTCTTGTCCAAAACATCTTAGTTTACAATCCAAGTGAGCTCTGGCTTTTGTTAATCCATTGACCTATGCGAGCATTAACTTTTAACATATTATTTAACTAGTAACATCTGTGGAAAACTGTAACATTGTATTTTGTGCCAGGAAGTCAGAAAAGGTAGACGTACCTACTGGATAACTTATGATACAGGCAATGCTGACTTTCAGTTCTTGTCACCTCCTTGTTTGTTCAAACGTTTCGTGCTCTGATTCTGTAACCTAAAATATGTATTACTTGTATTAGATTTCAACTGCCCAAGGGCTAAACCATGAAATAAGTCACAGTGCAAAAAAGACCAACTAAACAACAACAAAAAAACCCCAAGCAAACAAAACCCCAAAACCAACAACTTGAGTTATTGAGACATGGATAGATTATCCCATTTCTTTCTTGATACCTTCTCTGCAGATTACTTGTACGTGCTAGTCTAATATCCTCTGACCATGACACTAAGGTTGGAATTGAAGTTACATGCTTTTTCATTCTTGTTTCAGGTTACAATTTAACAAGATCACCTCTCATTCCCATTGTGTTCCCTAAAAAGACTTACGGATCTTTAAACAAAATGGATCGATAATAGATTATGATTTAGCTTGTATTTAAGATTCTTTTTAAAAGACCCTTTATATGCTAGACTGTGTTATGTTCCTTATCAGCCAGCATTTAATAAATCCTCAGTTACACTTTTGTCCTGCAAAGCTCTTCTGTATCTAGTAACAGATGCAATGTTCTAAAGTAGCTTCTATTATAAGAATTGCTTTTTGAGATATGTATCTGAAGACAGTCCATAAGATGTATGCATTTGTTGATATCCATGTAGCAGATTAATTATATCAATACTGAAAGTTCACATACTTCACTGAATACACTAGTTGAAATCCATTCATTTAAATCACCATAGATATATGCAGGTAAACTCCATCATTCTGAATAATTATATTAAATGACTTCTGACCAGTAGTCTTGTATCATATTTTCTACAATCATCCTCTGATTTTAAGATTACAGATTGGGTTTTCTTCTTGCTATATTCCTAACTATATAGAAATATTCATAGGAGAATGCTTGTTTTAAAGGTTTTTCACTGATCTTAAAATTACGTATTGGGTTTTCTCCTTACCTACGCTTCTGACTGTACAGAAGTACTTGTAGATGAGTGCCTATTGTAAAGCTTTTCTAACAGAGACCAAAAGGAAAGGGTTCTTCAGCTTTAGAAGTGCTTTTCTATCTAGTCTTCTACTTGTGTTTCCTTTCAGAGGATGCCACTGAATGTGTTCATGGCTTGCTTTACCTCAATTTTGGCACCTTCTAATTCTTGTTAGTGAGTTGTTTAAATCACAAATATCTGCACTGTGTCTTAAGAAGCTGCTTAAAATGACTAGAATTTGAGGTGTCATGTCTGTAGAATTTCTGGATTAATTGCTTTGATCACATTGCTCTTGCTTATCAAGCTGTTGCAGATTAAATTGTACATGAATCCTTTCTAATTACTGGAAAGCTAAAATAGAGCTTTGCATCTCATCTATCAATTTGAAAGAATATGTAGCAACTTGCTTTGTGGCTGTTTACATAAATGTATGTATATATAAGGTTTGCCCACTAATAGAAAACACAACACAAGATAGACCTTGCTTATTTTCACGGTGTCTGCAACTAAAACTACCGGTGTGGGTGCTTTCTAACATCCGCTGCAATTTTGCTTCGATTTGCTCCACAGGTACAACTAATGCATGAAATTACCAACTTAAAGAATCTAGTTTCAAATGCTGAAGTGTACAATGAGGAACTTGAGGTGAGCCCATCCATGAATTTACACGCAATAAGACTTGTATGACATGTGCTTGGTTTGTTTATCTTGAAATACTGTATCTGCTGAGGACAACCTAGATATCATTGGGCTTTGGTTAGTCTTACCAGCTATAAGGAGAATATGTACAAAACCCATGAATGCTTACTATGTACAAAGCAGGTTTTTGTTAAATTCTTATCTGATAAACCAAACTGCGTACTAGAATCTTTTTTTTCTTTTTTTTCTCCACCTTTTAGGCAGAAATAAACTCCAAATTGGAACAGCTGAAAGAGAAAGAGAACAAAATAAAGGTCTTACAGAATCGTGTGGAAGAATTACAGAAAGCAGGAGCGGAAAAAAAGGACTCGTATTTTTCAGTGGTAAACTTTTTTCTGCTGGGTTGAGAGATGGTTTTGGTTTTGTTGGAGGTGGGTTAAATTAGGTATAACCTTGGTATAATTGAAATCTGCTACCCTACAGATGTTAAGAAATTTTTTTTTACAAAGCTTAAAATGCCAATTACTATATTATCATACAGCAGTACTCTGGTGAACTAATCCTATCTCTCTAATGGACCTGCTACTCTTAGAGTAAACTTACCAAGTTTTCTGAGCCTGTATTTTCATTTTAACCATGTTGTAGCGAACACATGTGCTTTATTATGGCTACATATTTTCTTGATTTCTTTGAGTATTTGTCTGTCTTTTTCAGGGAGATTCTGATAAGCTAATTGAGGAAATTCAGCAGCTGAATAAATCCCTCTTAGATAGTGAAACCATAGCCTTGGATGCCAAAAAAGAATCTGCTTTTCTCAGAACTGAAAATTTGGAGCTGAAGGAGAAGATGGCAAGTACTTGCTAAACTGCATTTATAGCTGTACAAAATGCTGTTAAGGGCCTTTCTGCTCCCAGACTAGCGAAGAAGGGAATCGATAAAGACTGGTAGACTATTTGGAGAAAGCTAATGACTCTTGCTCCAAGTAATGTTTTTATTATGGAATTCATGGGAAATGGGTCTTCAGGAGAAAGATAAAAAGAAAATAGAGGCTTCTTCCACAGGAGTGGGTGGTTAGTTTTAGGTTTCCCAGTAGAGAGAGAGCAAATGAACAGTCTTTAGGGAGTTATTAGGGTAAAGAACTCCAAACCTAATTTTTCCAGAGAACAAAAGAGAGAGAGAGATGTGAACTCAGAGAAGTGGGATGGAGCTTACTCCTTCAAAGCTAAAAATAAAGTCAAAATAGTAGAAGCAGTTATGGCCCTGACCTCTAAGGTAAGGTATGTTTTGTTATAAGGCTCTGACAGGAATGTAGCTGTTAAATTGTGGCTTATTCTGCCATATTTATCAAGACTGAAGTTGTTCAGAGTGACAACGGGAAATGTGACAGATGTGATATTTAAATGTTAAGCATCTAGACTTTTATTTTGTGTGTGAATTGCATGTTGTTTTGTTTTCCTGAAGAATGAACTCTTAAATAATTACAAGCAAATGCAAAAGGATGTTCAACTCTATCAAAGTCAAATAGAAACAGGAAAAGCCAGTTACAAAAAAATGCAAGCTGAGTTGCAGAAAGAATTGCAGTCTGTATTTCAAGAAAACACAAGGCTGACTTCAATGTTGGAGGGCAAAGCTCCAAGAGGTATTGTTTCAAGTGGTGTGTTTTTCCCCTCCTGCTCTCCTTCCTCTTCCCCGTCATGGTGAAGGAATAGGGAAGACTGTCTCTTGTTTTCTCAAACACTTAGAGCTTCTGTCAATATAAAATACTAGAGTATCTGGTACTGCTGGCACATGGTAACTGCTTTAGCACTTTCTTGAACTATTTGGAAAACTGCAACTTATGGAATGTTTTGTATTTTGCACAAAGACAGTCGAGTTCATGAAGGCTGTCAGGGAGAGTCTAAAATAAAAAAAATGGATAAAAAATAAAACTGGATGTCAACCTAACAAGTGATGACCAAACTCAGATCAGTAGTTTCATCCTTTAATTGTTGGCCCTTGTAAAATATGCTCTTCTAGAATTATACTGATATGACATCCAGAATGCATTACAAATTTTCTGCTTAATTTGAACATGCTTTTCTTCTCTCACACTCTTACTAATCTGAACTTGTTAATTCTCTAGATTTGCTCTCTCTTGTGGAGCTGGAAAAAAAGGCAGCTGACTTAAAAGGAGAACTAGAAAAAGCATTGAAAGAGAATGCACTTCTACATAAACAAGTAAATGAGCTATCGGAACTTCAGTCTCTACCAAATACTGTTGAGATACAGCAGAAAGAGGTAAGCAAAAAAAATCTAACCCTTTTTCCTTGTTTTTATATTGTACTTGACTGGTAACTTATTAACAGGCGCCTATTGGATATGAATATTTAAAGCCAACTGTTGTCTTGAATCAAATAACCTGAGATTTTACAACTAAGTTCATTTAAATTATTATTCCTCGAGTATTTAACACTTACACCTAGGAATACATTTTAGATCACTTGTTTGGTCACAAAGTCTACTATAATTAATGACAAATTTCTAGTCCAACATTTGCCTGCCCATCCGCTGTGATCATCATTGATAACTGTGTGTATGTATAATGGTGTTTGATCCTGGTTTACTGTTCTAAAACTGAATTTATGTCTAATTGGGCAAAGAGAAAATTTCAAGACCTCTTAGCAGAAATGCTGCTTAAGCGATTTAACTTGCAAATTCTGGAAAACTTGTAAGGAAACTCTTCTGTTTCCTGGCAAGTCAGGGCTTAGTAGACTAAGTTTGCTATAAATGTATCTTAAAGGGTTTGTTTGCAAACACCTTTCTAGGTTTCTTTATCATTAAATACCTGCAACTAAGTATATGTAGTGAAAATTATCCAAGGCAAGTAATCTCACAAACTCATTAATGCTTCACAAAAAGTTCCAAACCATTTCAGTGGTCTACTTCCATTAATAAACAAAACTTAATTAGATGGTAACAGCTTTATAAACAGTGTATTATGAAGAAAGTATTGTTACATCTAAATATAACTCCGAAACTGAATAGCTAGAAGTATCAGTCCAGTCCTAGCTCAAACATAGGGAAAAGCAAATATGTAAAACATCTAGAGTTAGAGGAGAGGTTTCAAGGTTTTGGAAGGAACTTGTCTGTCTTGCCTCTCTTTGAAGGATTGTTTACTAGACAGCCCTCTCCCAACAAAGCAAAACCCAATGTACTGTGCTGTGTGTTTGCCTGTACTTCATGTCCTATATCTGCATATGAACATGTTTTTATTATACAGCTATGACATACTGATTTAGAAAATGCTATTAATACTGCTTTTCTATTGGCAGATTCTTGACAAATGTGAGGAGCTACGCTTATTAAAATTGGAAAGAGAAAAGCTGCTTTCTGAAGTAGCTGATAATGAAGTTAGACTTAAACATATGACTGAAGAAATTGGAAAATCAAAAGACGATCTAGCAGATGCACAATTTAAATATGTCAAGTCTGATCAGGAATATGTAGCACTTAAGCAGCTCCATGAAGAACTAGAGCAAAAATACGTAGCTATGTCAGAAAACCATGAAAAAATGAAGCTCCAAATAGATATTGTATCTAAAGAAGCACAAGAGTCTAAAACAACTTTGGATGAAGTGAAATTAGAGGTCAGTGTTGGCTTGCTCCTTTTTACAGATAAGATAGAAGGAATACATTCATAGTATCAAAAAAAACACCCAAACTTTTTTTTGAAAAGTAGTCTTAAAGTTATAAATAACACTATCATTGGAATTCCTCTAGCATGAGTGGATATTACTTATTCCATGCCAGCTCTATAAGGTTGCTGTATATTGTGCAGCTCAATGGTCTCTTTCTTCATAAGCAAAGAAATGTATATGTTACTGCAGGTTATATGTTCTCTTTCTGTACTTGACCTTTTAGTTCTTCTTTAAATCTAGTTAAGATATATTACGCAAATTATTTTTTTAATGTGCTGCTATGACTTACTCTATCTAAAGTCATAGAAACAAACTTTCCTCATTGGGAACTGGGGTCTGTTCAGAACAGAAGATCTTTCAAACCAAGGAGAATCACTGCATAAACTGGCTTATTTTTGATAAGGCTTTTAGCACTGATACGGTTGTCATATTCCAGCTATGGATTTGATAACTCCTGATTTGAATCCTAAGCTCCGCAATGGTTGTGGTGTTATGTTCTAGTAAGACTTTAGCTGCATAGGAGAAATCACAGGAAAGTTTCATAAACAAAGCTTATTTAATGTGGGCAAGAATATAAGCAGTGACTTAAAGTGAAATGATGAACTTCCTATTCTCTTGTTGAAAGCTAGCATCTCTCACCCTTTATAAGCTAATATAAGATTCTATGAGTACATGTAAACATTACTCAGTTTTGCATTACAATGAAAGTGTCTGGCCTTTTCCTTTACAAACTGAAGCTCTCTAGCAAAATGAAAGAACTAGAAGAAAAGACAGCAGAGCACAAGCAACTTCTTGAGATAAGAGAAGATTTTATTCAGACTCAGCAGAAGTTAAATGAAATAGAGCAATTAAAAGAGCAAGAAAAGATTATGGAGTTGAGACTGGAGGCCAAGGATTCAGAGATCCAGGCAGTTCTTCAGCAGCTTACTGAATGTCGGGAAGAAATAAAAACTCTAACCCAGGAAAGAGATTACCTAAAGCAAAAAGAGGAGTCTCTACAAGCTGAGACAGACCAACTCAAAGAGGACATAAAGGACACTGTTTCAATGGTAGGAATTCTGCCTTTATTGAAATGGACCATACATGTTAAGGGGAGGAGTGTAAGAACACTTATAAACTATATTGAAATATATAAGGGAGTGGGGTTTTATGTGGGTTGGTTTGTTTTTTTAATCATGGAATGCTTACTAACATTGCAAAATACTTGAATTTTCTTTTGTGTATTTTCTTCCTTTTATTCTAAAGAACATTTTGGCACATGAAGAGCTGAGAAATACACAGAGTTCTCTCAAGCAATCCCAGGACACTGTCAAGAAGCTGGAAAAAAATATTTCTGAAAAAGAATCTGAGATTTTGAGTGTTGAAGAGGCACTAGGGAAAACCATTAAAGAACTTGAAATACGGGTAACGCGTTATGTAATTCAAAATAAAAATGCTTTTAATGTGTTTTCCAACACTGAAAACAAGCCTACTTAGTCTGCTTATAGTCTCTTCTGCTTGTGCTTAGAAAACTTCTACGTCTTTGGTAGAAAGTGGGCAAGAAAGTAGTACCGCCTGATCCAAGCCTTTACCAGTTGCTGATCTATTTCTGTAGAGCGGTGAGCTGCAATGTGCACTCTAATAAACCTTTGCTTAACTAGTGTGCCCCATGATTGTCAAGTTGCGTGGTGGCATTAGATGGCAAATGGAAGAAGAGATAAGGGTTACCTAGGGGTAGGAATGAGGCTAATGGTTTATAACACTTAGTTCCCAATGAGAAGTATAGTATATGGTTGTAAATGGCAGCTCAGTTTCCAACATACACCAGAAGGCTGATCAACTGGTTTTTGTGCCTGTTGTTGAAAAAACTGACAAAGAAGGGTGCTGAGAATATTGTATGTTGCACAGTTGCTTCAGTGGTACATTTTCCCTAGAGGGAGAATCTGTAGTATGTGAGACTGGATTTTTCTTGAAGTATATCAGCTGCTAGACCCAGTAAGTCAATGATTGTCAATTCAGCATTTGTATGTTTTGGAACAGATGTGTAAAAATAATCCAACATGTGTTTCTTATTTGGCTTCTTCCCCTCAGACTTTTTCTAGATAGAAATCTGGCCAATATTGCAGAAAAGACTGTTAAAAGGTTAGCATTTGAAACAAAACAGGTGACAAAGGCCGAAGACTCAGTTCTGGAGTTTTTCTAGTTTGGTTACAGTGGCTTGATGTTAAAAATACTGTAGCAGGGTGAATCAAACAACTTCTACATTTAATTTTCATTTGGAATTGATAGAAATACTGTCTTTGCACACTTTTTGTAGCTATCACAAATGACAGAAGAAATAAAAATCATCACATCAGAGAGAGACCAACTTGCTGAAGAAAAATCGGAAAATAACTGTAGAGAAAGTGATCAGCTTCAGGCACTAAAGGAACAAATCTTTTCACTTACACAAGAGAACAATTCATTGCAGGATAAGCTGGACAGTTTACATTTGAAAAAAGAAGAGTATGGGGAAGGAACTTCGGTAATTATGCTAAAGTCATAATGGAAAGCATGCTTACTTTAAACTTGAGTGAAAATAATTTGCGAAACAAACTGGAGAAAAGGGTCCTGGTACTTGACTGCAGACCATTAAACACCAGGATGATTATTGTTTACAACAATATGGGTGGGATATATTTCAAGTATATGGGCAACTAATAGTCAGATATGACAAACTTTTTTCCTATAAATAGAACTTTAATTTGATACAGGATGGTGATGTTCTGAGTTGGTCTGCACAGAGACGTGGTTCTATAATTAAGTAGTTGAAGCTAAAGTGCTCATCTAGAAAGGATGGTTCTGCTTTTTCAAAGCACAGATAGAACTGACTTCTTTTCCTGGCAGTGTATGTTAGGGACATTGCAGCCAACATTTTCCATAATGGGACATGCTGATTGCATGTGTGTTATATGTATACTTACAAAGTGTACATATAGACACCTTGAAAAAAGTAAGATATGTGCATATTTTTTAATATTCATCGGGGGAGTGGACAAAATTTCAATGAACTAATTGCCTGGACACCATTATTATCTGCTGTTGAGACTACAAATATGGATAAAGTCTCTGTAGTTTGGGTTGGGGAGGGCGTGGGTCTGTTGTTGGGTTTTTTTTACCTCCTCAGGCTTAAACTGTGGCTGTGAAGTTCAACTTCTGGTAACTTGTTCGGAAGTCCTCACCTCAAATTTACTTTCGGATGTCTTTTATTTCAAGAAACTTTAATTGCATATTGAGTTCAGTCACATCTTTAAAAAAAAAAAAACAAAACAAAACCACAAATTGCTCTAAGACTTCTTGCTTCTGTTTGTTTTACATACTTAATCTGTCAAAGACCAGATATGTTTTTCTTAAAGCTACTTCCCCAAATGTTTTGACTTCTAACTCTGTATAAAATAGATACCACAGATTCAAGAAAAATCTATTGAGCAAGAATTACTTCTTCTGAGAGAAGAGCTGAGCCAGGCACAAAGGAAATTGCATGAAATGGAGGAAGTGAAGGCCAATGAATGTCAAAGAGAATCTGAAAATATGGGGAGAACAGATTTTATTCCAAAACTGCATGACTGTCAGGAAGTGAGCAGCCTGACAAAAAGAGGAGATGATAATCTTAAAATGCAACTGGAGAATCTCCAAAGCGAGAGAGACCAGCTAAGAGAAACTATACAAGAGACAATTAGCATGGTAAGAAAAATAGTCCTATTCATTTAGGATAACAGCTTTAGTAAACTTGTCTTGACCTTTGGAAGTGTTGTTTGGGTGTTAAAGTACTTTAACTGTGTTGTGTCCAAAGAACTCGGAGATGCAGGAAGAATTGAGATGTGCTCATAACTCTCTCAGACAACATCAGGAAACTATCGTGGAGCTGAAAGGAAGTATTTCAGAGAAAGAAAATCAACTCTTGAAAGCGCAAGAGGCATTGAAGGAAACAACTGATGAACTGCAGCAGAAGGTCAGATGTAGTTTTGTCAAGTAAATTAAAAATTCTATCCAGATTGGTAACCCATGTTCTCTGCAGACTTCAGTTTGTAAGGGTTCAGTAAATGTAATAATGAAACTTAAGTTTTTCTCATCTTCTTTTTTTCCTATACTGCTTCTTGAACGAATACCATAGAAATGGAGGCAATGAAGAGATAATCAAATGCAATTTGACCTGGGAGCTACAACCCTTAATTATCACTAAACATGTCTTAGTGCTGAATGATGGAATATTATTTGGAATCAATACTGCTTTTTGACCTCAATGCATTTTTCAAGTCTTAAAACTTTTAAAATTCTCATACAATATCTTTTAGCTATGTAACTCTGAAGATCCTTGATCAACTAAAACACAGTTTAGCTCATTCTTCAACTTGCTGCACTGTTGTAAATTTCTTACCTACTTATTTTCATGTCTAAAGCTATTGTGGTTTTTAGAAGACATTAACGCTTGGTAGAATCAAGCCTAGCTGCTGTGGATTCAGCAATGCAGTCACTTTTATGGAATTATAATAGCCTGTATGTTTTGAAACATTCACTTTTGTCTATCAATGAGACAGAAGCACTGAAATTTGAATTTTTTTAAGCAAAATTGTTACATCTTTCTTTGCTTACTATAGCAGTAAACTAATTGTGGTGTCTTCTGTAAAATAATTTCAGTTATAACAACCTATATGTACAGATAGTGCTTGTGAAACATGATCCAATAACACTCTTCCTAAATCAGAACCTGATTACTAGGACAACAAAATATTATTAATATGGAATGTTACTGGTTTTTTTCCAAACTATCAAATTACTTCTACCTATGCTAGAGATGATTAGAAATATTAATACTGGTTCTTATTTGTTCTTTCAGCTCAATGAAGTAACTGAAAACCTGGCTCATGTGTCTTCTGAATGTGGCAAGCTACTGGCAGAAAAAGAACAAATTGAAAGAACAATGAATGAGCATATCTGTCAGCAGCTTGAGAAAATCACCTTACTTAATCAGGAGAAAGACAAGCTACAGCAGATGGTAGAGACTTGTAAAACAGAAAGAGATCAATTAGAGACTGACTGTCAGGAAAGCAAGGAGAGAGTACGTATAAAATCTCTTAAATAATTGTTTTAAAGGCAGGTTGTACCACTCTGAATTATTTTGGTCATGAAGCCGCCTGCTATTCAGTATCTCTTCCTCTCCTTTCACTTGTTTATAGCAGCAGTAAACTAAAAATTTAGTTTACTAATCCAATCTGGATTTTGGGATCTGTCTCTTTTTTTTTTTTTTTTTTTTTTTTTTTTNCTCTTCCTGCCCTTCTGGTCACTGTGCCACTCTGGGTTTAGACACAGTTGCCTGCCACCTGCTGGACAAACACTCCGCAAGTTCCTGTTACATCTTTCATCTACAGTGTGTTTGCATTTAGCACTGAACAGTAGAGGTAATCCAGCTTTACTGATACCTAAGGGCTAAATTTTCCTACCACTCAGCTCATTCTGGATTGATGAAGAGAAAGCTAAACCCAGAAAAGAAACTGATTAGCTATCCTATTTCTCCTTCCTGCTGTCTTATTTCCTGGCAAGTTAAACACTTCAATATTCCAAGTATTTGCATGAAAAGTGTACTTATGTTGACCCACTATTTCAGACAAATTTCTTCTGATAATGTAGTTAACAAAAATCAAGCTGATAATTACCAGACTCCCTTGTAACTTTAGAATTTATTTCTTTCCTAAGAGAAGCTCTGCAAATTACTTTAAGAAAAAGTTTTCATATGAATTTTAGCAAACCTCAGGTACAACCACTGATCTCTTTTAAATATGTATAGACCAACTAATTTAAAAACTAAAATCAGTAAATTAGGATTATGTAATTTTTAATTTTAGATTTGCATCTTGCTACTAAACAATTAGACAAATTGTTCATGTAACTGGTGGCAGTTGCCACAAGAATAAGAGTATGGTACATGTTGGGGTTGTTCTGGTTGGTTTTTTAGATAATCATTATGTGATCTGTTCCCCCCACAACATTTTTCCCCTTCCTCTTTACTTCTAACTTCTTTCCATCCCCCCTCCTTGCTGCCCTCCACTTCCTCTTCCCCCCTCCTCCTTCCCAAGACTATTTCTAAGGATTGTCTTCCTTTGGAGTTCTTAAACTAGGCATGGGGGAATGACAACTGAGGCTTTTTTTTTAAAAGTAAAAAAATGATTATTCTGATAGTTCTTTCCCAGACATTCAAATGCTTTGACTTACCATTCTTAACTCCTGATAAGCAAAACTTAGTCATCCTGAGTGAACATCCCTGTCATACCTTGTTCTGCAGTCCTTAAAAGTTCTGACAGAAATGGAAAATCTACAGGAAGAACTAAAACATCAGAAAGAGCAAGCTGATATCCAGAAGAATATGCTAGCAAACGGAGAAGAGAAATTGCGAAACACTGAAGAAAAACTAAATGAAGAAATAAACAAACTGAAAGAAAAGGCAAGTACAGTAATAAGAAACTTTTAGAAATAATTTAGAGGATGTCCTCTCAAGGACTCATTAGAATAACAGGTATTTACCCATGATAATTTGTGGGGTTTTTATTGGTCCAATAGATGGTGTCGTGGTACAATTTAGCAGCAGAAGAGGAGTTATTGCTAATTGGTCTGTGTTGATCGTATGCTTTCAAAAATATTTTTTAATAGGTAGTCAAGTTGAATGAGGACTTAAATTTGCTAACTAAGGAAAGGGACCAGCTGCTGGAAGAACTGAAAAAAAAGACTGAGAGTGAAAGCAGTAAACTTCCACAGCTGCAGAAACAGTGTGATTTGTTAGCACAGGAGAGAGATCAGCTCCAGAAAATGCTGGAAGGTATTCGAGAAGAGAAGAACAAACTGGAGATTAGCCTACAGGAGAGTGTTGATAAGGTACTTATCTCTGATAATATAGACAACTATTTTATATATATACACACATATCTAAATATATTACATATTAATATATGTATATGAACTATAAACGCTTGGTAGAGGAAGATGGCTAATTCTTGAAGCTGTCTTGAAAAACATCTTACAAGTATCAATATTATATACCCAGACTGAAGAGTATTGGCATGCTTTCAATTCTATCTTGTGGAATGGTATTTAAAGATGTATGTAAATTTTTTCAAAAATGTTATCTGAGGCTGCTTTACTTATGAATAAATGAGGCACCAGCAAATACATCGGTTTCATTACCAAAACACTTAGCAGGCATTATTTAATGAATTTGATGAAATGATATGTTTTGTAGTTGACCTCCCAAAGTTTTGAAACCAAAGCTGACAAATTCTGACACCTCTATTTCTCTTCTGGATGAGGGATATCTTCACAACAGTAAAGACAAGTGAATTGGGTAATATCCATTGAGCAGCAGTCCTTGTTCAGATATTGAGTAATCACTTCAAAAATCAGTAGCTAATCCAAATCTATGGTGGGAGGAGAATCTTCTTACTCTCACTTTAGATATCTTCCAGTTCACCTGTTTTTGAGTATCAATTGTCTTGCTGCAAAACTTCAACTTCACTGGAAACTCAGAGGTTTAGTGAAAGGAATGCTAGTTCAATAATAAGGTATCAAAGATAACAGCATTCTGACAAACAGTCCAACTCATAAAATTGTGTTAAGTAATGATTTCTAGATAGTACTTGATATGAACCCTACTCAAATAACATGTCTGCTTTGTATTACTCATCGGTGTAAACAAGGATTGTAGAAAATATGTCCAAACATGTTTGTAGCATACTTTGTCTAATTTTTTACATTACTAAAGATTTATCAATATGCTAGTTGGCAGGCTTTGCTTAGTGAAAGGAGAAACTTTCAAAGACAAGATTTGGACTTTCTTGTACTCTAACTAAAGCAGGATTTTTGTACCAAGTGTTTTGACTCCTATGAGGTACTGAATGGCCTGGTGTTTGAGAGTTAGATTCATATGCTATCTGGGAACGTAATTTTTTATTTGTGGGTCTATTTTTAATCCAGATTCTGAAAACTGAAAAGGAATTGAAGTGGCAACAGGAACTCCTCAGCAATGAGAAGATTAAAGCTGAAGAAAGGGAAGAACATTTGTTAAAGGTACAGAGACGGTCAGACATTTTGGAGGACAGCCTAACAAACAAGGTGAGGAGTCTTGGTTTTAGTAGCTATTCTGCAATTCTGTTTTCTGATGTTTTATCACTGATGTGCTAAACTTCTGCTCAAGACAAATCCTATTTAATTTTTAATTCTCAGCACATCATTTTTATGGGTGCTAACGAAGCATTAACATGGGCAAAGGATTTTGTACAAGTTTCTTTGATGTTTAGAAGTGGCATCCTCAGCCTCATAACCAGCTGGGTTGGTCACTCCATTAGAATGGACACTGATTTATCCAATGTTTGCGGGCTTAATAGTCATAATTGTACACGTACTTGTTCAGACTTTAAAAGGCACTGTGTAGACAGTGTGAACCTACGTGGATTTGGAATCCTTGGTGTTCTGCAGACTTTCAAACTGTACCTCTTATTTGGGAAGTCTTGCACTTAGTTCTTGCCAACTCAGTCTTTTTGCAGTTTTCACTGCTTCCCTTTTCACCTGTCAAACTCTTCCTTTGTCGTTGGATCAGAGAGTGTGATTGAGGATTGCTTCAGATTAGCGAATGTGTTACTGTTCTATTCATTAAAGCAGATAAAGATAATTCCATTGCCCATCTCTAATGCTAATCTTCTATCTCTTTTCATTTTCTTGTGATGTGGACATATGTTGACTGCCTTTTTTGTTTCTTTCTTCTTGCTTTACTGAACACCAAAGTTGACTAAAGGAGAGTTCTCTGGGTGTAATGCTATTCCTCTTCCTTTTAATTTCTGTTTGAGTGATTAGAACACCAACAGTATTTTTAAACATCTCTTGCTGTTAGTGTGAATTTTAGAGTTATTAGAAATTGTATTTGACACAACTGATTTAAGTACTTCATAGGGGAGTATACAGACCAGGACCAAATCATCATTCTTGTTTTTTCTCTTGTATTTATTATAGATTCAACAGTTAACTGAGACACTAAATAGTGTATCATGTGAAAAAGACCAGTTATTGGCTGAAAGAACTAGTCACTCTTCCCAACTTAAAGAACAAATCTCATCGATTAATCGAGAAAAAGATGAGCTACAAAAACTTCTGCAGGATGTCAGGTCTGAGCGGGACCAGCTCAAGACAGAATTGCAAAAATATTCTGAGATGGTTGGTGTCGCAAGTTGCGTATTTAAGTTATTCATCACTTCTCTTCTTGAATGGTACTTAAATATGTATGCTTTTATTTTAGTGTGTTGAAACAAATGCAAAACTGGAATGTGCTCTCGACCAACTGAAGCAGAGAAGCTTGAATGATATGTCCGTTCAGGTGAATCCACTGGATAATGCAGAGCAGATGGTTGATGACAGCCTACAGGAAAAAACCTTGAAAATCAAGGTAAACTTACTTTTCTGCTTATTTTAAGACTGCCTGCAAAACCTCAGTACTGCTTGTTCTGGAGTATAAACCTTCCTTCTGTGCATAATCCATAAATTTTTTTGCATATCTTGCTAAGATGCTGCAAACCATGGGATCAGTTGATTTGCTGTTGCTGTTCAGTGGCAACACATCCTGTTCCGAGAATGTTAATGTGAACTTCTTCTCAATTGAGACATCTCACTTGCTTTCATTCTGTCCAGCCACCCCAATGAAAATAATTAGAAGCACTTTACCATTTTGTTTTTGCAAAATCCCCCCTAGATGACCCCTTCTAAAACTCCCCATCAAAAATAAATTGATTTCCAATAAATTAGTCTCATTAAATATCTTCTCTCCTCAAAATAGGAAGCTCCTGTAATTCCTTAGAGCTTTTCTTAATTAATTATCCTGAGTATACTTTCTCACAGATGTGAGAAGTACTACTAACCTACTGAAAGCCTAAATAAACCAAGATTTATGAATATGTATGAAACACTTTAAAGAGTACCATTGTACTGCAGTCTGTATATCTGTGCGACAGATTTGGGCATCATTCTATTGATGCTAGAAAACTGCTTCTTCAGTTAACACCAACAGCGGTAAGGGACCGAATCGCAAAAATCAGTTGTGTGGCTTTATTCATTCACACTGTCTTTCTATCCTACATTAGTAGTAGGGAGCTAGTAATGAGGGAAGTAAACAACATCAGTTGATCCCTTTTAATGACACTCTCCCCTTCTGACTTTTGTAATAGGTAAGATGATGTCTGCCTGTTTCTTGCGCAATTTTCTCAAGTATCTTGTACTCATACCTGTTGGGCACAGGGGTTATGTTAGTTCCCCCTGGACACAGGGGACAGTTAGTTTTTACTGTAGAGCGAAGAGTTAAACTGGTGAATCCTGCTGCTTTCAACTAAGAACCAAAGATGGAGGCAGCACACCTAGGAAGTTTTATTCTTACTGTAAAGCATATAACCTGGCTTCATATGTGATACTTGAGTTGCAGTTTACTGAGAGTGCCCTGAAGCCTATAGCATTTCTCAGCCTGCTCACTGCTTGATCATATCTCCCTTTTTATGGCAGAGTGCTAGGAACAATTGCATGATCCCTTTCTTTCAATGAAGGATGAAATGGATCAACTTGGGAGCCCATCCTGAGGGCAGCCCGGCTGGCAAACCTGTGAACCTTATTGTGACTGAATGAATTTGTTTCACTTGCATTTAGGAGCTTCTTGAGAAATTCCCAAATGTGGGGAAGAGATATGAATGTCTCTCTGCAGTATCTCTTAATCTAAAGAATGAACTGAATAGTCAGAAAGCACTGATAGCTGTGATACTGACTCGGCTTTCACTGGAACAGAGTAAACAAGTCAAAAGACTTCAAACTGAAAACGAGAAAATAAACAGTCATCTCCAGAGCTTATTGAACAAACTGAAGGTACCAACTTAAAATGCTGAATATGTGGATGCTTCATATTGCTTTGGTTTGGGTTTTTTTTTTGTAAGCTGTCAATATTAACAGTCAGGATTCTATATATTCTAAATTTGGGGTTTTTGTGAATGCATGTCTTGTGGAAAACAAATTGATAATAAATGTTTTGCAGTCCTGGAAAACTGGAACTATTTAAGTTAATCAACCTTTAGTTTTTGACTGTAGTTCAGCTGCTTTGCACAGTACTATTCTACTAATATTAATCCATTTTAATTGGGAAAAGAAATTACTCGACAAATGAAATTATGGGCCCCTAAGTATGTATGTAATTGTGGGGGAAGGAGACGTGCAAGATGCCTTGGAGATGCACGTTTAGTCTGCAAAACTACCCAAGTAGTTTGATAACTTCTGTACCCTTGCAGACTTCCCCAATGTGTAGTTCAGTGGAGAAACTGATTCCAACTATCAGAAAAAAAGTTAGGGGGGATTGGGAAAGCATTCCTGTTACCATCTTGTTTACTGTGCTTTTGCATAAATTTTTTTGTTTCTTTATTTACCATGAAATGTTAAGGTTTGAGTTTTTTGTTGGCAAGGGGAGGGCAGGCCTTGAGAAGGCAAGGTTCACGTCCAGTATATAAAAAGATATGATCTTGGGAGTCAGTCGTCTCTATAAATACTCATTAGCTAAAAAGTTTACCAGGTATTCTAAAGTCCTTTATTTCATAACTTCACTTAGGGTTTTTAGGTTTTAATATTTTTCTTTTTTCCTTAGATGCCTTTCAACTTTTATGGTTAAAGATGATTAAAATTGAAGTAGTGATCTCAGCACAGTGATATTATTCTTGTAGATCATCTGTACCTTTCACAAGTCTAAGAGAAAATAAATACAACAAAGAGTACTTTGCTTTTCAAAGTCTAGATTGATGGAAGGCTGTCTAGAGCCTTTTAGACTTCTTGGCCTTTTTAGGAGTCTACAAAAAAATAGCATACTTCAGAAATGCTGACCCAGCTAAGAGTCTTATATGCCACCAATATACAGCACGTGTGAACTTAGTTTTCTTGGTCATGTTTTAGTTGTCCTGGACATCTATGGACTAGGAGAGTAGATAGATTGAATTATAAAAATACAGAATATTAGCTGGATGCAGGATACCATTTTAAAGCATACTCACTGATATATCCTGTGCTTCTACAATAGTTTCTGTTCAGTCGTGTTTGCTTGAAGAAAAGAGAATATCATACTACTGTTAACAAATATGAAATGGAGTTGCTTGAGGAAAAGAGAAAACAAGATCAGCTACAAACTCAGATTCAGTGTCTCAGGAAATCTTATTTGGACCAGAATGAAATACCTTCTCAAGAGTTCAACGTCAGTGAAGTGCTGCAGAGTTTGCACTTGGATGCAGAGGTAGCATTCGAAACAGATTTCAGACAGAAAGACTTGCGTATTTCAAAGCATGGGGTAATGTGGGGGTACTAATCTAATGGCATTGCTTTTGTCTGTTAACACTTCACCTAAGAGGGGGTAAGAATTCGTATTTTTGGTGCTACTAATTCTATAACGTGAAGATTCTGTTTATAAAGTGGCTTAAAGTGAAATTATTAGATTATAAAATAGTGGGAATGTTATTTGCCCTGTAAAATACGTACTGCCCAATACCAAGATGACTTTTAAAATAATGAAGTAGTTTTACTAACATGCATATTTTTTCCCCTTCCCACCTGCCTCAGGAATGTAGACTGCCTTCTCATTTTCCCAATAGGGTATAATTTCAGTATAGCAAAATTCCTTTTAGAGGATAATTAGATGCTAAAACATAGCATTTTGCATAGGTGCAAATACTGATAGTGAAGAGGGCAAAATATATATTTAGACATCTAGTTATCAGAGCAATATTTAAACTTGAGTTCCCTCTTTTTTTAAAGAGTATTCTCAAAGATGTATCAGAAATGGAAAGCGAACTTCTCAGCATAGAGGCAGAGTTACAGCAGGAAGAAAGTGCTAGAAAAGAAACAACACAGTTCTGGGAAGCTCGTTCAGGAACTCCCTGTGATGCAGAGGAACTTAAAGAAGAGTTAAAGAAAGATAACGAAAGGCTTTTGCAAGTCATTAACTTCTGGACTCCTAAAGTAAAGGTAAAGATAAATCTTCTTAATCAGAAATGTATTTTGTGTAAGCACTCTGTAAATGCCTCTAATCTGACTGAAACAAAACACAAAAAAGGCGATTTAAAGAGTATTCATTATCATCAGCACTTATTATATTCATACTTAACTGTAAGATGTAGAAATCCTTAGAAGAAGATTTTTAAAGACTTTCCTCGTGCATCCAAACTTGGAAAATTGCTCTGTTAAAGACTTTCTGGGCAATAAAGAGGGGGTGAAGGGTGTTGTTTGTTTGCATTTTTATTAGACAGAATTCTGGAAACTGTAGGTTCAAAATTGTTATATAGCTTTGCTTGCAGAACTTGACAGCCCAATACAATTACTTTCTCCAGGATTTATGCTCACAAGATTGTCTGTGCTCTTCAAGCCAACTTTATCAAAACTACTTTAGCCATTTTTAAAGCTGAATTGTAATGTATATTCTTGCACCTTTTCTAACTTCAGAAAGTCAAGTTATTCCAGAGGTGGTTCAGCCTTCCTTTCTCTTTTTCTTTCCTTCTTACCTCTTGCCCCCTTTGGGGAAAAAAAGACTGAGTGTTTTACAGGGTTTAAGTGCACCATGAACAGGATTTGATGAGATTTCATCTCTGCTCAAATGTATTGAACATTCCTCAAAAAGCAGCTTATAGGAGGGAATCCACTACCTTCTGATTAATTGTTAGGAACAACTTTCTAAACAAGTGTATCCTGGAAGTTCCTGGTCTGTTTATACTACTATTCCTTCAGCTAGTATTGCTCTGAAGTATGAAGAGCTCATCACCCTCCTTCCCCCGATGTTGTGACTCAGTTCTGTCCTGTTAAGTGTAGCCTATTTTAAAGTTTCTTATGTAGAAATAGTCAATTTTGACTATTGCAAGACTTGCAAATAGTCAATATCCAGTCTTGATGACTTCGAGATTTCCCAATGTTGGCAGGCTTTTTGGAAGAATTCCCAGACAGACATATTATCTGGATCAAAGCTTTTACCAAACAAACAAACAAAAATAAATCTAGTATAACACTGCCATTTCCTGACAAGTGTGAAGTTTTTCTTTGTCTGGCATGTTAAGCATGTGAGTTTCTAGAATAATCCAATATGCATGTTTTCTCTCAGATGGTTTCACTTACTCTAGTCAATGAATACATTCTAGCCAAAGCTGCGAATAATTGTGTTTCTTTCTCTTACTGACATCCAAGAAGTCTTTCCAATATAGTTCCTTTGTTTCTGTAATGTTAGTGTGTGTTTGAGTTAATGCAGAAATACCGGTAAATTTGCAGTCTTCTCTTGTGCCCCCTCCTGCCTCCCCCTCTTTTCGGGTTGAAACCACACTGTTGAATGTTAGTGATTCCCTTTCTGATAGCAAGCGTCTTCAAATGGGACACTAAAACAAGAATGTGAAACTAATACAGGCCAAGATACTTCCTGTTTCTTCACTTACCTTATTTCTAGCTGATTCAAACATTATTTGAAGTTTATCTTTATGACACTACTTTATTTTCAGATACTCCTTCAACTTTCCTCAGAGTTGGATGCCAGAACTGCCAATTATTGTAAAAATGCTGATTTTGAATTGAAACAGAGAAAAGAGAAAAATGAAGAGCTGCTTCAGGAACTAAACTCTCTTAAAGAACAACAGGCCCCTGGTGGCTCTGCCAGTCTTGTTTTAGAAGAAGAAAACTACAGGCTTCATAACAAATTAAAGGCTGCAGAACTAGATATAAAGGTACCAATATTTGTTTCTAAAGAAGCTTCTTTGATGCTTGTTTTCTAAGTGAGAGTACTTCGAACTGGAAAGAAAATAAAGATTGATGGCAACTGTAAATCTGTGCCACACAATACACTGGCCCAGAGTGCGCTTTATTTTTGTAGGTTTTTTTTATTCCCAAAGTGAAAGTTTGAGTTCTTGCCTGCAATGTAATTATTTAAATTGCTTTTTTTCTGTATGCAAATAGATGTCAGTTTAGAAATCCATATGAAATGTTCCCATTTGTTCTTCAAGTATTGATTTTGATAGTGTTACACTCTTGATGTTTCCTTAAAGTATATGGTATTCACTAGGTCAAACTAGAAGCTGGAGAAGAATTGTCTTCAATCCCAGGAACTGAGGACTCATTTTCTCTGTCCCATTCTTTTAATGTCACAGTTACCCTTGTTCAAAGCACTTTTTTTTATCTTAGACTTGAGTGTTCCAGAATACAAAAAGGTGTGACGCACAACAGTGAGGCAGACACCAGGGGTTGCCATAGAGCCTATAGAGTTGACTCTTTTTGTGTGGTTTGGGGTTTTTTTTGTTTGTTTTTATTAAGAATATGACCATGTGCTGTTACTGTTTTCTCTCTTGGCATAGCTACTCATAACTGATTGATATATCTCAATAGGCTATGGAAGTAAAAATTCAGAAGTTGGAAAATGTAATAAATGAAGTAGGAAAAAATGTTAAAGAAAAAGATGACAGGATAAACAAGTTACAAACACAGATAAGAATGAAAACAGAGACAAGTGAGCTCGCCCAACTGCAGGACAAACTGAACGAGACAGAGAAGTGCCTCAGAACTGCCTTAACAGAGAATCAGAGTCTCCAGGTATGCGTAAAATACTTCACTCTTCTCATTCTCCTCTGATTTCAGAGAGCATGCGCGAGCATGCTTGAACAGCTGTAGATTAAACTGCTCTCTAAAGTCAATTTATTGTTCTTTATGGCATTCTTAGGGTAGAACACTCGACTCGCCTGTTTAGCATGCAGTTTCACATTCTACCAATGCAGCCTTCAGAGACAAAATTTAGAACTGACATTATGATGTTAGAAGCTAAATTTATCACTTGTATATGTTGCATTTCTAAAACATTCTAAAAAGCATTTACATTTCAAAACTGAAGCATGAGCTGGTTTTCTATGTAATATATTTGTGTACTAGTTCAAAATTCCCAGACTTAGATCTGCAAACAAGTCACAAAAGTTGCTAAAACACTATTGCATGTAATACACCAGAGTTAGGATACCAACTAATACTATAGTGCTAGTTGGTAATATGGGTGTTCTTACTCCAAAATAACTTCTGCTCCCAGTCTTGTCCTGCAAAATCTAGCAGATCATAATAAAGATATAAAGTAAGCAACCCTTAAGGTCATTGCTAAGTAACAAGCCTTTCTTCATACTAAATCTTTTATTTTATTTTCAGGCAAAATTAGATAAAGGTGCTGAGTTGTACAAAGGAGAAATTGATCATCTCAAAACACAATTGGTAAAATATGATATGGAAAGAATGAAACAGTCCAACTCTTTTGATATGCAGTAAGTTCAAATTTGACCTTGTTACAATTTTCAGATACTGAGTTCTTAGTTTCTACTTTTCTGTTTATTTTTTCCACAGAATAAGAAGTGAGCATTCAGCTTTAGGTGTCCTAGGTTTTGACTGTAGCTAGATTCTAAAGGAAGTAAAAAAACATATGCATCTCGAGTTGATTACAAAACTCCTTCCCTATACACCCACCAAAATTTCTCAGCCAACCCATGTTCAGCCATAAATGAAATAACTGTTCCATCAAAAGAAGGTGAGGGGAAAGCAGTAATTGAAATCACTTTCTAGTTCACTGGAGAGAAGGGATACACAGAGAATAATTCCAGTCCGACTTCTGGGTTTCTGCACTTTACCTAAAATCTAACTGACGATCATGTTTATGTAGTTTTACCTATATAACTTGGGTATATTTATATTTGATAGCTCGTTTGGAAATCAAACTAGCTGTCCTGCAACTGTAACAACTATTAAACTGAGGGCTGCTTTTTTTTTTTCTTCCTCTCTTCCTGCCCGATATAGACTTGCTAATTATAAAGCTCTTGCCGAACACAAAGAACAACAGCTAAGAAAGTTAAAAGAAGAACTTAGAAGAGCAGAGCAAGACCGAGATGTTACTGGTAAATTCAAGATAAATACATTGGACTTTCATGTTGTAACTTTAAAACTGAATGTTTATGGTTAAAGTCCAGATAGAGATGCAGGCCATTTACCTCAAAGGGTACAAGGAGGATTGGGTGCTATGGAAGACAAAATGGGAAGTAATGTTAGCTGCACATATGCTGCATTAGAATCACAGTAGTTCTTGTGTTTCTTTCTCCTGCCATGTTTGCACTTGTGGTGGGGTAAGCTGCAGTTGTAGTAGCTCGCGTTACTGTTTTTTTTCTTTGACTGACTTCACATACGAATAGTTAGTTCTAATCGTAATTATGACATACCTGAAACTATAACTTTTAACTCTAAATGGCCCAATGAAGACTCTTTTAAGTTTCTTAATATCTCCGTGGCAGTGTGAATACTGGGAGGTGTGTTTATGTATAAAAAAAAATAGCTGTTGTAATGGCACTTGTAACCTAGTAAGGTCTTACATATAAGACCATAGGGAGGAATAGGCTAAAAAATATATTGGCTTAGTTTGAAGCACTATCCAAATAATGCACACAGCCATATAAAACTGTTTTCTAGCAGTACTGGAAAAAGAAGCTCCTCAGCAATCCCAAATACCCCTTACTTGTGGTGGTGGCAGCGGTATTGTGCAGAGCACGCAAATACTTGTTCTAAAATCTGAACAAGCTAAGCTACAGAAAGAGAACTTGCACCTGAAGAAACAAAATGACCTTATGCTAAGGTAAGTAGAAAGCTGATCAGCAACATGTCAAATTATTTGTTGCTATTTAACTATGTATGCCATTAGTGTTTCTTTCTGGGAGACCTATAGAAGAGAGTAATTATTATTAATTGTAGATTTGCTAGATTCTTTCACATAAACTTTTATTTAAAGCTAGTGACTTATTGTTTATATCTATGACTTTTGAAATTGCTTTCTTTCATAAGAACTTTTTAAATGCTAGAAGATATATTACAATTGGATGTTGGAAGGAATTGTAGCATAAAAAATTAAAAAAAAAAAGTGCCTCTGAAAGCAAGATACATAGATATGATCTTGCATTGCTGTGTCTGTGGTACGTTGTCTGAAGATACAGAAACCATCTGTTATGAGGAATTTTTCCTTACTTCAAGGAACTACTTTAAATTTTTCTTAATTAAATTCTGGGTGTGTTTTTTCTTTTCAGTAATGAGCTTCAACTGAAAGAGGAACTTAGGAAATGGAAAGAAAGAGCACTAAAATGGAAAGAACGATCCTCAAGAGAAACCACTCGAGAGACAGTACCAAGGTCTCCAAGGAAGACAGTGTCACAGTCCCTTAAAGAGCAAATGCCTTCACCCTGCAAGGAACCTGTTTCTCAGGAAATTGTGGCTCAGAACATATCAAAGCCTCTGCCACTGACTTGTCCAACAAATTTCTTTGATAATTCCAGCTTGGGTATACTAGCAGGTATGTAATGTAGTGGTGTTGTGCTATAAAGATTTTGAGAGGCAAAATATAAGTGGTGGTCTGTGAGTTGAGGATAAATGCTCTGTACTTTCTATATTCAGACCTCAAACTAGCACAATAACACAATTTTCTTGAATGGTTAGTCAGCTGACTGTTGAAGGGCTGACCAGCTGGAGCCATGAAGATTATATATGCTCTACAGAACCTAAATACTTTAAATGAGTCCTTCACCGCCTGAAGATTATACAAACTTTTTTTCTTTTGCTGCAGTGGAAGTGTTGATGACTGACTTGAAAAGTGAATTAGCAGAATATCATTACTAGATAGCTAATGCTCTAAAATGTTTTGCTTTTTAACTTTGCATTGGTTAAGCACAGACTCTTGGCAAAACATTCAAAGTTAACTGCTGGTTAACTTTTTTCTAAACTTCTTTAAGATGGTAGACTTTAATCTCTGTTGAATCTGCCAGTCTGCCTGGCTCCAGCTGCAGTAATAGCTGTTTGGATAACGTCTGTTCCTCAGCCCTACTCAGGATTTCTTGTATCTGGTGACTTCTGAGGAAGTCTCCTAGTGATCTATGCTGGCATATTAATGCTACTGCCCTCATCATTACACTTGCTTCTAAAAACTTTCAGAAGGCCCCAGCAGACATGTTGAAGAGTTAACCAGTTTTCAAGTTAATGGCAAACTTCCGAAAGAATATGACTCATCGCTGTTTCTTGTGATGGCCAACTTGGTAATAGCACAGACTTCCTCACAACACAAAGCTCCTCAGAGGCAAGCTTTGATAGTTGACATTTAAAATGCTAGCCAAGATTAAATTGCTGTATTCCTACTGCTTGTCTAACTGGGAAAGTTGAAGTGTTACTTTATTCTTGTCTTCTGTATAGATACACAACCTGCAGGCATAGAGCCCACAGAAGAACAACTTAAGCACTGGTTTGGAACTTCAGAGAAAGATAAAGCCCCTGATTGCGTCGCCCAATAAACATGCTCTGTTGTGAGCTGCCTTTGCAGTAGCTACAGCCAGAATCCGCATATACAAAAGATAATTGCTTCAGATCAAAAGCCATCACCCTCTTCCACACAATGTGCTCCAGTGGCATGCAAATCCCTTGCTGTCTTGGAGTTGCTACTTCCTGCAATTGGAAAAGCTGGAATACAGAAGACAAATAGACAAGCAGTCATGTTGCCCACAACCTGCTGATCTGATGATGTTCTACTTTGGTGGGGTTTTTTTTGGATGGCAAAGAAAAAAGCCAATGTATTGAACAAAAAAATAGAAACAGGAACGGATTGCAAACTGATCTACTGTGAAACTTCTCAGTCTTAAACTTTTTATTCTGTCATTCCTAAAACAGCCCTCTTCTGTGTGATCCATGTTTGTGTGTTCAGAGTGCTGTTGAGTTGGAAAGAACTATACTTTTTGTTTCTCAGCGTATGGTTTTTATACCATGCTTTCTCTAAGTCCGCAGAAACTGCATTTTCACCACTATTTTAACCTCTCTATCTGGACATTGCAACTGAAGTTACTAATTTTCTGTTTATAGGGCACACAACCAAGGGTTCCTTTTAAACTCCTTATGCTATTTCTGCAGCTCAGCCAATTATGGTGCTGAGAGTTAACTGTATTTGCATCATCTTCCAATATACTTCTAGTTCCTGTCTGAAGGTGGGTATTGGATTTTTTCAAATAACAAGCAATCACCTGACACTTCTCTGCTACTCTAGTGAACTAAAAATAATCCGGACAATCAGGGCTGCAAGAGTGACTATGTTACTAGCCTGCTTATCTGAATTGTGAGACCTATTTTTTGTATGTTTTGTATCAGAAGGTTTGTTTTGACAATAAACTTGAATGTACTAAGTATTTAAAAATATTTTTGCTGGTCACTTCACTTGTGCTATTATCTAAGGATGTTGATTACAGTATTCAGTGTCAAAAGACTGTCTTCTATAGTGATCTCACCACTTCCATCATTTTATGCTTCTTGTCTGTGTTGTTTATAACTTTTTGCAATAATTATGTTGTGTAGAAGTTTACTGTTGCACAAGTCTGTGTCACAGGTGTTTTGTTTAATTCTTTTTTTTTTTAACTGAATCTTTCTCTGTCAGGAGATGTTTGAAGTCTAAAAGAGATCCTCCTCCCTTTCCTCCCTGCATGTCCTCCACTGCCAACTAGATAGAAATTTGGCACTCAAAACCTGGGATCTACTCTGTTAAAAATTAAATCATCAAGAGATAAGAAAGTCATACCTAACAAAGATACTCGCATCAAAAGCATCGTCCTTATTTTATAGGCATAAAGCTCTAAATTAGTTTGAGTACTCCATTTTGGGTTACCTGAACGTGTTCCTGGGCATTCAGCAGATACTGGAACTGGAAGAGTCACATAAGGATTATTTACCTGATAGAGGTACTTCAGAGATCACAGAATGGTAAGGGCTGGATGGTACCTTTGGAGATCATCTAGTCCAACTCTAGGTTCATCTGGAGCAGGTTGGACAGGAATGTATCCAGGCAGGTTTTGAATATCTCCAGAGGAGGAGATTCCACCACCTCTCTGGGCAGCCTGTTCCAGTGCTCTGTCACCCTCAAAGTAAAGAAGTTTTTCCTCATATTGAGATGGAATTTCCTGTGTTCCAGTTTGTGCCCATTGCCCCTTGTCCTGTCACGGGGCACCACTAAAGAGTCTGGCCCCATCCTCTTGCCACGCGCCCTTTAGATATTTATAAGCATTGATCAGATCCCCTCTCAGTCGTCTTTTCCCCAGGCCAAACAGACTCAGGTCTCAGCCTTTCTTCAGAAGAGACATGCTTCAGTCCCTTGATCGTCTTTGTAGCCCCCTGCTACTAGACTCCCAGGTCCCTCTCTGCAGAGGGGTTCTTTCTTAAAGAACCAACTATCTTTTTACCTCGAATAGCTGAAAACTCTGCCAACTACTGTAACTACTAAGAAATTGCAAGTATTTATCTCTAAATTTCTGACCTGGAATGTATTTTGGGAAACTTTTAAAGATATCGGTAGCCAGAATTACACAGGTTCTGAATGTCATTACTGAGTTCAGCACTGCAATGTCGCCTTTCCTACCACAGCCATAGGTATGTAGGAGAAATTTATTTCCTGACAGTGGCAAGTGCAAAGTGCTGGTGTTTAAGCAGTGGGGTTTTTGGTTGGTATGTTGGGGAGTTGTTCGGTTTTGCTTGGTTGGTTTGTTTGTTTTCAATTTCCCACTGTGGTTGAAAGATATTTTCTCTGGCTACCAGCTTTTTTTTTTAATTTCCTTAATTTTGGTGTTCTAATAAATGAATTAAACTGACTTTTTCCTTCCAGAAGGGGGGGAAAAGTGTATATAGATCTATCTCTTTTATATACAATGTCAAGGGGTTTTTTTGTTAATTACTGCTTGCTTGGAAGATTTCTAGATTTGGAGAATTCTCTGGTGATTGAGCTGAAAAACAGGAACCTATTGCAACAGGTCTGTGTCTGAATTCAGTTGGCAAAAGGTTATGGACAGAAGGATAAATGCTTTTAGAAAACCTAGTCATTAAAGATTTTGTTTATTGGGGAGCTGATTTACAAAGCCTTAGAAAGCTATCCGATTTTAGCAGAAAGACAAGACAAACTTAGTATTACTGAACTTTGTGTGTATGGGTTACAGTTTACCCACAGAAATGGCTTTTCTGAGGAAAATGAGCCCAACTGAAGCTCAGGCAAGACTCCAAATTCTTAAGAATGCCACCAGCGTAGCTTTAGGTCTGGTGTGAGCTTATAACTAAATTAGTTTGTCCTAAAATTTTCCAGTTTGATATTAACTCTGCCTTAACAAATACAAGTTCAACCACTAGCTATAAAAAGAAAAGATAAGTTAGTAAATCACCAGTTTAACCAAAAAAAAAAAAAAAAAAAAAAAATAAAACCCCTATTTNAAAAAAAACCTCATCATGCTACTATTGTCCCAGTTTGGAATTTGATAGCTTATGTTGCTAAAGAGAGATTGCTTGGGAAAAACATCTTTGTCGCCTTTTTTGGTGGGAATCTTGTTGATTTCTTAATTTCCTTAGGGAGAACGCACAGCTAATGCTGGTGATCCTTTTTTGTCCTTTCCTGTGCAGGAGAAAATCAAACTTTTAAAATCTTGAGTTTCACTAGATGGCAGCATCTCAATGTTTCAACAGGAAATTACGTTCATATAGAGAAACTTCCCAGTTAAACTACAAATCCCACAAGCACAACGAAAAAAAGTATAAAACTTCCTTTTGTACAAAGGTCAGTAAACACGACAAGCTGTTTGAGATCTCTTGGTGAGTGACTATTTATTTTTAAATGCTTCACAGAATTGGTGGGGCAGATGTTCATAAAAACTGTTTGTTAGATTGAAAAATGTATTTATAGTGCATTTTGCATCCAAAGTGTTAGGGTGAGCTGGGGAAGTACTTGGACTGATCAGGTTTTTTTCCACTGAAAAGATGTACGTGATGACAAATAGAAAGAGCTTCTGCTGTCTTGAGTGAACACTTTGACCTCATTGATGAGATATTTGGGACTTGCTACGATTTAATAGAACCTTTCCCAGCATTTTGTGCTTGAGGAGTTGCATTTTGGAAAGCTCGATACATTAGAGAGGCAGTGCAACCTAGTTGTGTGTGTAATCTCATTTTGCTTGGTGAACTTGGTATTTTTCACCTGTCAATGCAAAAAGGTTATGCTACGACAGCCCCAGTCTCATATAACCTTATATTGACTACCATCAGAGGCAGCTGAAGAGACACCTTTTTACTAGCCAACCTAAAAAGTGATTTTAAGGGGTTGTGCTTTCCCCTAATTAGAAAGGTGCATCTCAGTTACTGTTTGCTTAAGAGAGTGTTCTTTTGTTTTGTGCTTTGTTTCCTCCTTTGCGTGTGTGCACGTGTGTCCCAGTTATGGGGCAGAAACCTACAGTGAAACTTTCCAATGTCTTGAAATGTGGTCTGTAACTCAGTCTGTCCTTAAATCAAAAGAGGTAATGTTTTTTTACATTAGAATGGAAAGATTTTTTTCAGATAACTTGCTTCAGAAATCTGATTTTTTTTTTTTTTGAATCTGTAACCTTCAGGGAAACATTAGTTCTGCTGCAGCTTTTGTCAGGAAAAGCTGCTGAGAAAACAGAACTTCTGGTCAAAATCAACAGAAATGAATAATCTGATTTAAGATATAGGACACTAAATTTGACTCAGTAATCTGAGTCACAGCATGGGTTTGAGCATCTTTAGATGTTGGCATTGGCTGCTAACCTAGGGGAGATTATGGCGTCTTTAACTTCCCAGTGAAGTACTCGGGATGTTGGATTCATGTATATATTTAAAGACTTTGGGTTCTTGGGACACCTTTCTACACTCATAGCTAGATAAACAATTTTTGCTCTGTGGATTACAAAAGTGCAGAAAGTTTTGCTTATTGGGAACCCAGTTAACAAACACTAGATCTGCACTCTGACTGGAACACAGTGACCTTACTTTTTAGGCAGTTCTTCGAAACACCCTATTATGTAGTTTACGCCTTAAATAACCAAAAATGCATAGGAGTGAGAGGATGGTATTTGCTTTTACATTTTTGTCTGCAACTTTACATGCTGTATTTCTTTAAACATAACACAGCATTTGAAAGTACGTACTTGGGCAGAAGAGAAGAGGGCTACATTTTGCTTTTTGGCTGCTCCACATTGAGTAAGGTGGAACCTCCTAGAGGTCCCCCACTGCTTGCCTCAAGCACGCTCAGCAGCTCCCTGAGAGCAAACAACTCCAGAGAGCTGAGACAGGGCAAAGTTTCGTTTCCCCCCACCCTCCTGCCTTGCTGGAGCTGGGAGTCAGCTGTGCTGGAAGATTCTGAAGACAATTCAGAGCAGACACCAAGGCCAGGGTATTGTGTGGAATTTATTGCAATCTAGGAAGCTGATGAGTTTGTAGTTTGAGAGGAATAGAAGACTATCATGTCTAGTTTTTGGAATGTATTTGCATCTGATTCCCAGGGAGTGTTGTTGGCTCTTCTTTGTGTTTAAGATTCTGTGACCTCTTCTGTCTGCAGAGGTCAGCAGGATGGGTCGGCTGGATGGGAAGATAATTCTGCTGTCTGCAGCAGCACAGGGGATTGGACGAGCAGCTGCTATAGTAAGTTGGAAAATGTTTGTTCTCCTGTACCTAAGCTAAGTCTCTAATGCTAGCTTGTCCAATGACGCCTACACCAAAAAAGTTCTTGAATTAATAAACCATAGATGAAGCCAGAACTACCCCCTGAAAATTCAGGGAATAATATAGTCACTGTACTTATCATGCATGTTTTGTGCTGTTTGAATTTCTAAGTCTTCAGCTCTGAGGGGTGACGTTAGGCAAGGATAAAGGCAAGATTTAAGAACAACTGCAACTGCTTTTCTAACAATATATGGTTGTACTCTCTGTACTTCTCATTGTTCTGGGAGATGATAAGGAGGATAGAGGGAATGTTTCTCATTGTAAGGCTGAATACTGCAAAGATTCTCTACAGTAGAGCCAAAATGTTTTATCTATGCTAATAGTTGATGTAACCAAGTCTAAGTGATACTAACAGCACAGCTACAACATTGCTCACAATGAGCAACTGTGAGAAATCCTTTACACATTTTATTTAATTACTTTGAAACAGAATTCAACATACATATTAACTTTCTGGTTAACTTTTAATTCCTTTTGACCTGTTCTTCCCCTGCTACTTCCTTCTTCCATAGCGGATAGAGAAACTAACAAAGCTATCTCAGTATCTCCATAATGTAATCAACAAGCCAGGAAAAGCTCCTGTAAGTAGGATTTTTGCCAGACTAGTTAGTTTCTTATGCATACATTAAGAATGCAGAAAACTACTGATCTTGGCACTCTCCTTAAGACACTCAAAGGAGTAGGTAATTTTCGTGATGATTTCAAATACCCAACAAACAATGGAAGGCTGGCATGTTTAATGCCACTATCCTCTTAAGCTGCACTTGAGACACTTATTTTGAAGATTAGGGGCTACAATCCGAGATGTCAGAATACTTTTGACGTGGAGGTTACTTTGTTAGCCTAGCTGTTGATTTATCAATAACCACAATGCAGAGAAAGCAGGTTTTGAGGGGAGTATCAAGAATGAAGGAATATCTCTGGTGAAGTATCAAAGTTGTGCTGCTTTTAATATTGCTGTATTCCAATGACTTGGATGCACAGGACTTTCATAAAGTTTATATAGCACCATTCCTTCCTTAGGACTCGTGCCGTTACCTGTCAAATCCTGTAACTTCATTTAAATCCAACAATACAGACAATTCTAGCCCTATGTGTTTGTAATGTGCTTGCCAGTGCACATGCAGCTAATCAGTGCAATAGTAATACCAGTTGTCTTCGCATGGTTACTGTTCTCATACATACCTTACTTTAAGGAAAAGATCTTGAATCTATCTTATCTTATCTCATCTATAGTTACTTAGTTGTCCCCAGGATGTGTGGTAATTGATCGCTGTTAATTCCTGACATGCCCAGAATGAAAAGTGAGAGATCAGCTGCCTTCAGACAACTTTTATTTCAAGCCAAAAAGGAAATGAGAAGAAAACAGATTTTATTTTTGGTAAGACCTGGAATATCTAAATATAAACTGCTTCTCTTACTTGTATTCTTTAGGCTTTTGCTAACGAAGGAGCCAAAGTCATTGCTACAGACATCAATGAGTCTAAGCTGCAAGAACTAGAGAAATATCCAGGTAAGTAGGCATTGGTTCAGCTCTTGCAAGTTTTGTTATAGACCGGCTGAAATATAATTTGAGGAGAGGGCAAACTTCAAAAGGCCAGGAAAAAAAAAAGGAAAATATCTAGACTATTTATTTAGATGTTGGCATTGCTTTCTGTGGTGTGGAATGGCAGAGATCTAGCATGTAAAATTCTGCAACATCAGCATATCAGACAGAATATTATTCCAGGCATGTGGAATAACTTTGAGTTTCTTGTGCCACAGAAGCAGTTGTTTTCTGCTTCCCAGAAAGGCACCCACTTCAATCACCTTTTGAGATCACTAGCCTAATTGTCAAACATATCGCTCTAAAAGGCATGGAATGCTTTTCTCTCATCACAAGAACTAACATCCAGATATAAAAAAAAGTAGATCTAGTATCTTGTGTTTCCATAGTCCATACTTACTAATGAATGCATTAAAAGGGATAGCTGTCTGGTAGAACTCATATGTCTTCAGAAATTAATTCCACAAACACTAGATAAGCCTATTGCCTTTGTACAGATGCTCAGGCCTGAAGGTTGCTTTCCTACTGATATCACGGGAACATACTTCAAGGAGCAGGTTTTGCATAGCTGTGTTTCTTAATTATGCGACACAAGTGTGGGACGCTATATTAAAAATGTATCTTTTCAATCCTGAAATAAAAAAATAAGGCTTGGATATCTTTCACAACTGAAAATGCTTCCAATTTAATTTGATGGAAGGAAGTGGATTTAATTAATTCCTGTTACAGGGTGACAGTCAAATATGCAAAACTGCTTTTTTCTGGCACAGCTTTTAGAGTGAACATCAGTCTCCACTGACTGGAGTTCACCACAAGCAATCCCTTTGTAATTCTTTCAGAACTCTAGGACTTTTCAAGTTCATTCTGAGGGTGTTTAGAAAAGTTATGTTTTGAACTGTGCATTTTTTTCCCTCTGCTAGTGTGCTCACAAGGAAAGAGGTAATTTTCCATATACTCGGACCCATTTCCATCCTTTTGACATATGATTAGTTAAGCTATACTTCATCAAGGCTTGGCACATTTTTGTCTTTGAATTTTATCCAGGAGAGGTAATTCCAGTGCTGATGTTAATCACCAGCCTGTAGTCTAATTGCATCATTATACACAAATCTCTTCAAAAGTGTCTGTATCATTTGACTAAGGCATACAAAGCCTGTTCACAGACTTGACAGTTTGGCTTCAAAAGAAACCGGTTTTTATCCATTTCAAATCAAATTCTCCCATAATTTAGACATCAATCTGATGCTTTACAGACAGCTTTACAGTATTTCATAGAAACGTGTATGTTGGATGAGACCTCTGGAGGCCATTTAGTCCTGCCTACTGCTCAAAGTGGCTCTGGCTACAGCAGGTTGCTTAGGGCTGTATTGAGTCAAGTTCTGAACATTTCCAAGGATGGAATTTCCTCAACAATCTCTGTAGGCCCCTGTTTCAGTGCGACTGCCCTCATGGTTTTTAAAAAAATAATGATATTTTAAAAAAGCTAACAAACAAAAAAACCAAATAACATTAAAACCCCAACAAAAAAACAAACACATCCTATATTCAATCAGACTTTCCCATGTTCCAACTTCTTTCTGTTGCCTTTCATCCTTCTACTGTGGGTCTCTGAGAAGTCTGGCTCCATCTTCTCTACAGTCTATCAAAAGGTAGCTGTAGACACTTATTAGACTGTCTGTCACTAGTTGTGCGTGACTAAATTGTGTGTAAAAAAATATATATATCTATATATATGTTCTGGGGCAGAAGTGTGTTCTGCACTAGATGTCCCTTCGGCCTACATGCAGGATAAGTTGTGACAAGGCTGTGGCAAAAGGGTGATCAGCAGCAAGTCTTAGTGCCCTGGGAGCCTAATTGTACCCACTGAGGAAACTAATGGAGTACACCCTGACTCCTTCTTTTCCACTCACCCAGGTTTCCTTTGGATGAAAAAATCATGTATTTGAGAAGGGGGCATAGCTCAATCTTTACAGGCAGTATGGAGTGAGCGTCCAGGCAAAGTGTATCATGAAGTATGTCTATTCCATAGTAAGGGTTCAGCCCTGACATGGCTGAGAGAAGCTAGTTGAGTTAGATTACTGGAAACTACTTAAGTAAAATGAGATAAAATAACATCACATCATATTACAGCTCATCTGGAAGAGTAACTCTTTCACTTTGCTCTTTTTGCTTCTGGCCAAGGGATGCCACGGCTGTGGTTGGCCCTGAAGCAATTCTGTTAGAGGGGCTGATTCTATTGAAAAGTGTTTGGAAGAGTTAAGCCTGACCCTGTCTTACAGTAATTGTTTCTCAGTCTTTCAGAGAGAACTTCTCTGAACGAAACAGAAGGGTTAGGTTTTTATTGTATGCTTGTTTCAATTTTTTATCAGTGGCTTTCTTGAAGGAGTGGCACAGGCACAGCCGGTGCTATAAGCACTGAAAGCAACAGCTGTTGGAGGCTGAAATACATAGAAGCTTATAGTGAAAAGCAACATGTTTCTGTGCCCCTTTTTTTGATTATAAACAAATAATTGCAAAAACATAAGCATCGTATTTTTGAATTAGCCTTTGTGATAGACACCATCAATTTGTTACACTCCCTCTTCATTTCTGTTATCATGGCTGTGACATCATTCCAGGTTACGTAAGTTTTTGACTTATGCAAAATCACTTTTTCTCATTAATTAAATGGTATAAATCTGATTCATCATATCCTCACCGATACATGGATAGACGGCATGTAATGCGATTGTGAGTATATGCAACATATGTGACTAGTTTCAAGTAATTATTATTCTATAATAGTGGGCATGAAAACTTGTTCTGATTATACAGGCTCTGTAATTCTTCAGTTTGAGAGCACCATGGAATTCAAATTTATTGGAAATGTTTTTATGGTAAATGACATTAGCTCATCTGCTTGTGTGATGCTGTAGACAATTAAATCAGTTGATCTTTCTTTAATTCCCTTCTGAAATTTTAAATAGCATGCCATTCTGTCTATTGTTGTCCTGATTTAACTATTGCACTAATTTAATCATTAAGTGTAGCTCTCGCTCGGTGAGTCTCCATGTTGTGGTGAACCACTGAGAGGGAACTGTTCCTGGCAAGCCACTGGCTTGAATCATAGATGCAGTCCTCAGCACTTCAGAAAAATAAACTGCCAATCCTTAGCCAAACACACTGAAAAGAAAACCATGTTTTTCTAGGCATTCAAATACGGGTTCTGGATGTCACCAAAAAGGAGCAGATAGAAAATTTGGCCAAGGAGATTGAAAGGATTGATGTCCTCTGTAACATTGCAGGGTAACCAGCTTCTTTCCTATTTCTTTTTCCAGTTTTCCCTGTTCTCCAGAAACAGTTTCTTTTACTTAAATGCATTTTGTTTCTTTTGTTCTTGTGCATTTTATATCTGTAATACAAATTTTCACATGTTTTCATCAATGCTGAACATCTCGTGTGTAGATGTGTTACCCAGGCCAAGATAGAATGGCTCTGGAATTTTTCTTCTCTACTCTATGGGTGCCCTATCCCAATGGCTTTGGCCCTCCTGGCACAACAATGAGTGAAGCTGATGGTCTGCCAGTGGTCTATCTCTTTTTAGTTTCCGTATTACCAAGCATTTCTTTGCACGTATCAGATCTGTCTTGTCTCTCTGATCCTCATCAGTAGAAATATACTGTTGATTGCCGTCTTCAAAAGTGCTCTCGTCCCTCCTTTTCAAGGATGGAAGTGTTAGCTATTACAAAGTAACAATGGAAAAATATGCATAAAAAGTCATAGAAATGTAAGTCACAGACAGTAATTCACTTCATGCACTTATTCTAGGTTTGTTCATCATGGAACCATTCTGGAGTGTGAAGAACAAGACTGGAACTTTACTATGAACCTCAATGTTCGCAGCATGTATCTAATGATCAAGACGTTCCTTCCTAAGGCAAGGCTTCATTGCTTGTGATTTTTAGTCTATGCTGTATTTCGCTTAAAGTGTGAGAAGTTCAAGTTGTTGCCACTGTGACAGCATGGGGTTTGAGATAAAAAGCCAAGTATGTCACTTTGTATAGGGGAGGCGCTTAGATTATAGCGATCCTACTCTAAAACATTCTCTGCGTAGTCTAATCCTTCAATTAGACAATCTATCTAAAGGATATGGTAGAGAAGATGAATTCAGGGGCTTTGCCTGATAATATACTTTGTAACTAATATCCTTCAAATGCAGAGCAGTGAGGGAGCCATTGCAATGCAGTGCTACCATATTATAGTATAGCACACAGCTGCACAATACCACTGCTACAAAATATTTATAAAATATGTTTATTAATATGAATTTTATGCAAACCTGGAAACTATCTTGTGAAGCAGTTCAGTGCCACTGATGCCAACATGCTGGTTATATCAGAACAACAATCCAATTAGACAGTGTAGCAGCTGAAGGACCCTTGTGTTTGATGTAGTGACTAGCTTCGGGACTACCAAAATTTGCGGACTTGAATAAGGTCTTTGTATTCCTGTAAATGCAAAGGCCAGAAGTGGAAACTGTGACCATGACTGGATGATGACTACTCTTTTCAGTGTTGTCCCAGTCCTTTTTGTTTGGTTGGGTTTTTTTAGCTGATCCTCATTTTCAAAGGTTCTTTATAACAACTTCAGGCATCTCAGGTTTTGAGATGCCTAAAAAGATTATAACTTAAAGAAATCTAGCTACAAGTCAAAGATGCTAGAGTTGTGTGTTAGTCTTCTCCAAAGCAATGAAGAAGTGTATTAGTGCATTGATAGATGGCATGAACAGATCTCCATGTAGAGTAACTTACTGTGGTGACAAGTGCACAATGATTCAGGGGTGGCTATCTAGGAAAAAAATCCTTTCCTGTCATAGTCTTCACCCATGAGATGACTTAGGAGAACCTAGTGAGTATTTCAGGTTCTGCTTTACTACTCCAGTCAATAGATCAAAAAAGAGATAAGCACCTATTCATGCCAATTAAACGTTATTACCCTGTGTATCAACTGCATGTAGGGCTGTTCTTTGGGTTGCTATGGGCTATTTTGCTGGACCTGCAGATGACAAAATAGTTTGCATTTGAATGACATAAGTATTCTTTTGCAGATGCTTAAACAAAAATCTGGAAATATCATAAATATGTCTTCTGTGGCATCCAGCATTAAAGGTCAGTAGCTTGCTAGAGAGCTCCTTATATAAATCTTTAAAATGATGGGAATGCAAAATATATATTGCACAACATTGAATTTAGAGGACACTGCCAATCCTGTGGAGAGATGCAATTAAAAAAGAAAGTGAACACATCAACTTGTACATACACACGAAGACAGACGGGAAATTTCAGAAACACTAAGATCCTTGTCTTTGAGCTTTTGAACGTGTCCTGAATGGTTTTTAGCATCCTTTTTACCAGTTGGTATTAACTAAAAAGGAATTACTTCCAGTGATATCTTGCTACATATGTTCTTCAGAGCAACAACGAAGAAATGACAGTTATGTAAGCGCTATAGCTATGCTTCCTAAGGAAACCTGATGGTGACTAACAGATGGGTCTCTGCCGTTCCTAAATCTTTGTTTACTTTGTTAACTTTTCCAGACTGCTTCCAAACTTATACTATTGAAAGATCGTGCGCTTTGCTCTGTATGCCTGAGTAGAATTCTGCCAGTCAGCATTCTAGGTAGCTCAGCCTTATGGAGAGGCTACAGGTGCTACAGGAAATGCTCGAGTCCAGAAGCAGGTGCATATTAAACAAACTTGTATCTCTCTCTTCTTTTTTTTCTTTTTTTTTAAATGTGTTTCTATGCTCCTTTCACGCTGACCTTCTGTTAGGAGTCGTGAACAGATGTGTATATAGTACTTCAAAGGCAGCAGTTATTGGTCTAACAAAGTCTGTGGCTGCTGATTTCATTGAACAAGGCATCAGATGCAACTGCATATGTCCTGGTAAGTATTCTTACATTATTTTGTAAACTAGGAGCAGATGCTAGAAGGCCTGATTTAATTTGATATTATTACCAAAGAATAGACTTGCAAGTGGCAACTAAAGTTACCAGCAATCAAAAAGTACACGACATGCTTGAAACGCTTCTGAGGCTTAAAATAGAAAAGCTGTTACTTTTATAGTAAAGCTGTACGTTTAGTCTGTTAACCCAGCACGTGCACGTTATATATGCATTATTTGCAAAGACCTATTTTCAAAATACTGAATCTAATTCTCAAAAGTCTTGCCTTTTATTGAAATTTAGAGTCCTATGCTATGTTGATAGTTTTGCAGTCTTGCTCTTGAATCACTTAATGAAGTTATGCATAACTATTAAGACATACAAATAGAACCAATGAACTGCATTTTCTGTCATGACTGTTGATGCCGTTTATTTCTAACACAATTTAAAATTTTACTTAGGAACTGTTGACACACCATCTTTACAGGAAAGAATCCAAGCTCGGCCTAACCCAGAACAGGTGAGAAAGCAGTTTATTAGTTTGATCATGTACGTACATATATTTAACTCCCTTTTAAAAAAAATAAAAAAGCAGCATTTCTGCTCAGATTCAAGACTGTCCCCTATTCCAGAGTACCAATGACAACATAACAGTAGTGTCTCTTTTGGATAGTTTAGTCAGTTTGTACTCAAGACAGAAGTCTTAAAACACCTCAGAAGGATAGTATTGCTTAGTGAATACAGAGGGTCTGTCATCTGTGGAAGTATTTGCAACCATTGGTTACAGTATCTAGTGCAGAAGCAGAAGACACTTTCTACTTTGGCATGTGGCAGCCACAAACTAGTGCAAAACCATGACAGAAAGGGCATTCTGGCCTATGCATTTCAAAATTATTTGGGATCCTTAACCATACTGACTAGAAAACTGTGAGCCTTCATTTGAAGGGCCTGGGGGTATCTACCACCAAAGGAAGAAGGACTTACGTTGGCTTTACTCTGGAACCAGAGATTTAGGTCCAGTCTCCTAGTATTTTGCAACGTGAAATTCATACCACTGTTAATCTTGCACTTTTTTCTAGCATAAATTCCCTACCCAGTGTACTAAAGGAAGTTATGACTCATGGCCCGTTTCCAGTATTGCTTTGTAGACATCAGACTAATCAGATAAAAATAATTGTTTTGGGTTTTTTATACACTCTTGCGTATCTAGGCATTGAAAGACTTTCTAGCCAGACAGAAGACTGGTAGAATGGCTACTGCTGAAGAAGTGGCCCATCTCTTTGTGTACCTGGCCTCTGATGAAGTAAGTGTGGAACGATAGAATTTGCTGTAACAGAATCCCAGGCTACTTCGCTACATCACAATAGAGAGAATTTGTTTTAGGAGGATTTCTATTGTCTTTGAGCTGGATTATTACAAAAATTAAAAAACTATGCTCTTTCACTGAGTTCAGCCTATGATACAAAAAGTACTTAATGTTGACAGTGATTGTTAAGGCATTATGTGTTTGGTACCATAACCTGGTGGTTTCATGTCATCTGAGCAAATTGACCGACCCCACATCACCCTGAATGATAGGAGAAATGGGCTTGTCTGCTTTCCCAAGTTTGCACCACGGCTAGATCACGTATTAAGGAGGTAGAATTGGTCGTCATCACCTACCTTCATTATGCAAGAGCAAATATTTGTGTAGAACTGCTGGAGGTTTTAGCTAAAAGGGCTAATGCTCAGAGTGAATCTACCCTTAAAGCAGAAGGAAAACAATAGGCCCACTGAGGTTGTTATAGACCAAACTCTTAATGACCGTTGCAAATACCATCAACACTAATGAGCACACAAAAAGGTTATTTCAGATTTACTATGAATCTAAATTTGGACTGGATTCCTCTGGACTTGTCCAGCAGTCAAACTGAGCATAACAGAATACTTTAATGGAATTAATTCAGTCTTAATGTTGCTATCTATCAGTAATCTGTTTCTCGTTTTCATCTGAGTTTGTGCTTCTGTAAAGCTACTGATTTATTTTTTTCCAGTCTGGTTATGGAGTTTTCAGCCATGTGTAGACAGAATTCCAGTTTTCTAATATATTCCAGTATGCTTCAGTACTGATATACAGAGAAGAATGTCAACAGCTCAGTTGCTTACTTCACTTTCTGCACCGTCTAAATTTTCAGTTAGGTCCTCTTATAATTATTGGCTGACCTGGTCAGATTCTGCTCAGCAGAACAGAGCTAATAACACCATAGTGTGAGGTATTATTCCTGCAGGTGAGATGCCTGAAGTCTATCTTATATGAATTTCTACGCTCAGGGTGCATTCTGATCTTAAGGACTCTAATAATACTTTTGCTACACTCCCCTGAGTTAGCTGAAAGGTTTCCATTTCTAAGTTTGTTTATATTCCATTTATTCAGAAATTTTTGTAAAACAAAGTGTTTGTATAAAAAGAAAGCAGTTTTTTGAATTTAAAGGAAAAAGTGTTTCCCTGTACTTAATAGCCATGAAAAATTAGTTAAAATTATTGTTATTTTTTATGTAATTAGTCTGCCTACGTGACTGGTAATGAACTAATCATCGACGGAGGATGGAGCTTGTGATTGACCCTATCTGCAAATGGAAATTCATACTATGGAAGGAAAAACGTGAGGATCATCTTTCTCAGTTAAGATCATTTGCAAAGATTTAGATCACTCAGCTGCTGACTTTGAAAACAAATTTGGTACGGTTTTACTGCTGTATGATCTCTTTCTAGATTGATCTTACTGATTCACTTTTCCCTAAATAAAAACATACTTCATGTGGCTTCGTTTTATGGTAACTCCAAAAACATTAAAGAAAAGCAATTTAACATTTGAGATTTCAGAGGGCAAAGGTAAGGTAATGTAAGGTACAAATATAAGGTACAAAATCAGAGTGAAAGGAATTAAATACTACCTTTATGCTCATCCTGCAAAGTATATGGAAGTTAAACATTCACAATTAGATTTCCTACTAGCATTGACAGTCTATCGAGAGAAAATGGAGTGACTACTATTAAATTAGCCAAAAGGATCCTGAACTAAGTGCAGTTTAAACAGAAGAAAGCAGAAATAATACCAAATTTGAAGATTTGAACCTCTGAATCATTTTGGTACTGGTAATAGGTGTTTCTATATTCGAGAATGTGCTAGTTTCAAATTGTACTCGAAAGTACATTCTACTCTGCAAATTACTTAAGTTCTTTCTGCTCTCCAGTATCATTAGCAAAATGCTTTAGAACTGTAATAGCTGCAGAAAAACAGTCTGACTTGTTGAAAAGAATATGTCCAAAGCCTGACAACACTTACAGATCCAAAGTGGGCAGTGCAAGACAGTCAAACACACTGTAGATACATGGTGTATGGGCACATGAAACTTCCTGCGCATATAGTAGAGTCAGTGTACGCGCACAGCTGGCTTGTGCAACTGCAATGTCTGTTTTCCAGACCCTAGGCAAGTTAGGCTGTTAGAATCTGGAAATCTGGCTGTTAGAATCAGCACAAAATGCAGGGCAACAGATTACCATTAGAAGCAGTAGGATTGGCCACTTTCTGTGGTTTGTTAGTTGTTTTGGTTTGTTTTGTTCATTTAAGTACATAATGATTATAGACACTTCTTCATGAAGCAGAAATGATGGAGAGGAACCTGCTCTAATGGTTGTTAAGACTAAAGCTTATAGCATGTAGAGAGCATAGAGAATTCCATGTATTTTTACAGTCAGCAAATGAGTGCATAAACTAGTACAAAACAGGTCCTAGTGGGAGAAATAGAGGCCAGAACTGTTTCATTAATGGTATAAAATGGTCTTGGAACTATCATTACTATATATTTATTTTATTTTTTTTTACCCTTCCACATACAGAAGGTATTATGCAAGGACACCACTCTGGTAGGCATAGACGGGGGTGTATGTGGGAAAAGTATTCTTAAATACATAGGTGGATCTTTATGAATAGGCTTGACTTCTGGCACAGAAGAAAAGAGTGAATTTTACTACTCTAGATGGAGCAAATATATTCCTCTTCAAAATGGTGCACTAATACTGGACAAATACTGTCAAATCTGTATGCTAGGTGCTACTTTTTATTGTGATATGGCACATGGTAGCTATGATTTATGAATCGGAAATCTGCTATTGTCTCATATTCTGGTAAAAAAAAAACCATAGGTGCTGACCCAGAGATCTAAGCAATGAATAACCTGAATTCCAAAACTATTTGTTTTGCTACAATACTGCTAAACTTGACATGAATGACATGGGCTGACTGCCTATAAATATGGTAATGTTAAAAAAATTGCACACAGCTCCTTTTATCTCGTTTGTGAATGAAGCTGTATGCAACTTCATATATATTAAATACCTATGTATGTGGGGGAGGAATTAAAGAATAAATGCTACTGAGTATGATGAGTAATCAGAAAGCACAGGGGAAAATGGTACAATATTTTGTGTTTCTGTAACAACTGCCATGTTTTTAAAATTATTGCTTAGGCTTTTCAATATTAGCTGAAGCAGTAATATTAATTACTTGATTTCAAAGATAATGGAACATGTCTAGTTGAGATCAGGCATCTTATTTGTAAAAGCTGCATTTGCTTACAATTTTAAAATTAGAAAGTATTGTGGATGTTGGCTTCCTCAAGCTCACTATGGGTTTAACTTTTGCCTTTAATCATGGTTGGAGCATTCTGATCCTGTGTGTTAGTTTATGGAGTTTTTGAGTATCTAGTATTTCAATAAAGTGACTCTGGCAGCCAAGCAGGATCAAGTTGAGGCAGAAATCCAAAGTTATCCAAAACGGCTCCACCAATGTTGACGGAGGTAAAGTGAAATGTTAAAAGTTCAGGCCGGCAGGATACTGTTTCAATGTTTTCAGAGTCTAATAGGAAGGCCAAAGTCCTTTCTCTGTAGTAGGTGTAGAAGGCTTAGCTTCAAAAGAGAATCTCTGTGCTGCAGTAACATGGGAAACTTAAACTGTGTATTCTGAAAATATACTTAAGAATCTGAGAGAAAAATCAGTATACATATTGCATATTGAACTATACTAGTTAACATTTCTAAGCTCACTGGTGACTGTAATATAAAGATGCTACTCAAATGGGTTGTTGTCAAAGCACTCTTACAAGAAAAGGAGAGACTATCTGCTTTTTACATTGCATTAAAAGCACAGAGATATGGATTTTGCAGTGGCAGTCTGAGAAGCTGGTGGACCAAAAAAAAAAAAAAATCAGTGGAGATTGTCTGTTGCCTTATTAGCAATGCTTGTCATGGGTATGTTAACAGCTACAGCTCTGAAGCGTGTCTTAATACCTAGGGGTTTTCCAGGAGACTTGCTCGAATTATTAAAAGAGAATGGTTCTTAATGCTCTTGTGACCTCTTGATTCTTTGGTCTGTTTTTAACGGGACTGGGTAATTCTGTTTCTTTTCCTTCCACCCCAGTGATAACACAAGGAGGAGTTATTTGACTTTTCAGATTCTATGTCAAACCTTTCCCTTGTGTGGGTGGGGGAAGAAACTTCCCTGATTCAGAGTCCTTCTGGAAAACTTCATCTGATCAAAAAATAGTGCTTTTTTTTTTCCTCTCAGATTTGTACTCAGCTTAATTCTGTGTAATGCTACTAGGAGCAAAGTAGCAACGTGTTGCATTTGAATCTCCTTTCACATGTACCCTCTGTAGTTTGCAAAATGAGGTTGAGAGAGAAGGTCTGTCTCATTCTGTCTTGTGCACTCACAGATGAGGTAGACAGACATGCTTGTTTCTTCTTTAAGAAGCAGAAAAGTTTTGATGGGAACGCCACAAATATGCAATTTTTTTTTTATTCTCCTGCCTGCCCCAATGCAATTCTGCATGCAGCCAGCACAGAATCATCTAGAGCTCCTGATCCTTTCTTTGCACCTAACCTCCAGCTGCAGTGGCGCAGTCTGGATAAGAGGATTGTGCGTAGTTTCCCCCTGTCCCTTCCCACGGCCGCCGGGAAGGCAGGGTATAAAACAACCTCTTTAACGTGTGCAGGTTACAATGAAATGACATTGGAAGTGGAGAGCTGGCTATGCGAGACACACAGATCTACTCATCCTCCCGGATGCTGTGGGCTCCGGGCCGATCCACTGCCGCCTGTTTGACAGCTCGGATCTGGCCACCCCACCATCGTCCTGCCGCCTGCCCGGCGGGGACGGACTCACGGTGCCAAGAGACGGGCAGGCATCCGGGAAGCCCTTTCGGTCTTCCCAAGCTCCAGACTTGAGGTTTTTGCTGCCGGTCTAGCAAAGCTGTGGCTTTGGAGGAGGGACCGTGGCATCAGCGGCACCGGCAGGGGAGGAGGAGCCAGAGCTGGCAGAGAGCCGCCGCTGCCGGCGGGGAGTGGATTGGCACCTCCGTGAGGGACCAGCCGTGCGGGAGAGGCTGCACAGGGAACGAGCGGTTCCTTCTCCCTCTCATCCCTGCCCTTCCCCGGGTAAGTTTGCTGCCCCCCTGCCTCGTCCCGTCTCCGTCCCCGGCGGTCGGGGGCGGCGGGAGAGGCGGCGCGGGGGCTGTCGGCGGGCGGGGAGGGAGGTTGCATCAGGCTTCAGTTACGTCTTTTTGTGGATGACGATGATGATGCGCGGTTTGGGTTGTCTTCCTTCCTCCCCCCGCCCTTGAATGTTCGGTGCTGTGGCGGTGGCCGTGGTATTTTATTTGTACTCCTTTCCGTACTGCCCGTGTGCGCGAAGCGGAACGCTGCCAGTCACCGGGGCACTAGAGCTAATTATAAAGGCGCGCGCACGCTGCCCTGTCAGTCAGCTCTTCAGCTCTGCTCTCCCTCTCCTTCCTCCTCCCGACTAATTAAAAACAAATAAAACGAGAGGATCTAATAAAAACCTTTCTTGTTTTAAAATAAGGGAAGTATGTTTTACAGGGAGGTACTGAAATAAGCCTGTTACTGGCTGGTTTCCATGGTACAGGCCTTAACCCCGTGGTATGAATTCCACTCTAGGATTTCTTAATCACCGATTTTGTTTGTATAAGGGGTGAAGTTTAAAAAACAAAACAAACCCACCAACCCACCCACACACCCCCAAAAAAACCCAACCCCAAAACAAACAAAAAACCAAGCAAACAAATACCATGAACCCCAAAAAACCCACCCTGGTGCGAGTAAACTAACTATTCCCTTTGGTCTCATTAATCCAACTGGCTGTTGCTCGAAAGTAGCAGCATCAGGAACCTGAGAGGGTGAAGACCTGTCACAAAACAGGTAAGGACAGCACACCTACTATCAGACGACTCATTCGCACCTTGAAACCATCCCTGCTAAGCAGAACACCCAATCTCCTTGCTTAGCCAGTCTCTTCTTTCCTATGTGCTGCTGTGAACAATGCATTCAGGAGCTGAAGCTGTTGTGAGGTGGACTTGGGTTTCTCAGAAGTTTTAACGTATTTTGTGTCAACAACTACGTGACGCCCAAGAACCGGGATGTTGCCCATCCATAGCTGGATGGAGAGCAGTATCTTTCTGTCCCTTACCCACATGCATCCCTTTCAGAATTACCAAATAAAGTACATAGTCCCTGGGGATCTGGTTGGTGAAGGGAAGGAGGGAGACAGCGGTAGGTTGCTGACAGTTTCTGTTCCCATTAGCAGACTGGCATTTGTGGGTTCCCAGCCCCAATGAAAGGATGAACAATCCTATGAAAAAAAACCCCAAAGTATCACTTATTTCATTAAAAAACTTTGAGACCACAACTATTTGGTTCCACAAGTAGTAATTAAAAATATAGAAGAGTACTGGAATTTGAGTAAATTAACTTGACAGTTTTGTTTTCGTTCATTTTTAAATGTAACCTTAGAACACATTGAAAGTGTTTGCCTATGGCTGTGTATTCTTCCTCTACGCCTTGGCCACGTCTCGAGCCAGTTTCATATCAGAACAGCTCAAACAAAACCACCCAGGTGTTACAACAGCCCCTGTCTTTGTTCATGGCATCAATCGTTCCCAAATACCAAACATCATTATACACTGATGGCTTGATAATTGTGAGAATCAGCTCTCTGACTTCCTTCCAGCCATTTAGCAAGGAAGGAATTTCTTGGCTCAGAAGTTCTGGCTTAATTTGAGTGCTGCTTTATATGGCCAGAGCAATGTAAAAGACTTCAAGAAAACGCTGTTAGTACTGAAATGTAGTTGGTGGAGAATATATGCACGCGTTTGCTGTAATGGAGAAGAACATCAGCAAGCCTTGTCTTCATATATGTGCACGCCACCCTTGCTGGCTCACACTTGTGGAACTTCAGTAAATATTTGCACAAAAAAAATCTGCCATACAGAACACTACACTGCCATATCTCTTGTTAGCATCTATGGGACAAGAAGTGGACCAGTTAGACTGAGTAAATACGATGACAATTACTCACAAACAACTTGGATCTTATTTCCCACTCTGAGACCTATCTCCGTGGGATATAAGCAGCAAAAAAGAGCTGAGTTTTATCAGCCTCAGCTGAATATAGACTGCAAGTTGGGCATGGTCCTGATCTTCATTCAAACAGGCATCTACTGTTTCTTAGATATTCAGTCAATGTGTTTGTGAACAGCAACACCTAACAGAACCGTGTTCTTGAAAATTCCCCTGAAAATCAAGCTGGATCTGGTCAGGTTCAAGTTCAGGGGAAAGTGTCCCCTCATGTGTTTGCTTTACAAGCTGTAGTTGTTGTTCTCAGCTTTATGAAATGGTCACTCGCACTGCCATGCGCACCGGGCCAGTGACACTTTCAGAACTAATGGTCCTGGTAAGTGGTGTTGACAGCAAATAACCTTTATATTGTGCTGACAGGAGGCAGGAATAGATATAGATATAGATATATATACAGCCATACTTTTAAGGAGGAAATAACAGGTTAGCATAGATCGCCATGATTCTAAAACTCAGATTTCTTTTTAATTTTTTTTTTTAAGTGCTTGACTTTGTAAGCTTAATACTGTTCATCTGTTAGTTTCAGTCTTTTATTCTTAGGTACAGCATATATAGGCATGCAAAAAACATTAAATTCCAAATTGGGCTGTGAGGGTTTTTTCACCTGATCTACGGGGAAAGAAACAGCACCACTGAGAAGTCTTCTATCTGGAAAATAATATTATTTCTGTCTCTCTAACTTTCTATCTTTATTCTATCTTAGGTTTGTAACAATGGTAAAGAAGGATACTGTAAATGACAATGAAAATCCCGAGCCATCAGCATGTGACAGAAATGGCATGATTCCCATGCGTGAGCAAAACGAGGTAATTAATTAGGATCTTAAAATACAATTTTAGTCAGAGGGAGCCCTCCTTTTCTTTTCCTTTTTCTTTCTACATCTGTTAAAATCCCTACATCTGAAGGGAATACAAAGAGAAATCTCAGTGGGAATTTCTTACAATTAACAAATGTTCAGTTTTTAAAAGTCTGTGGTATATTGGATTGCTGGAAAGCAGTGGTTGCAATTTCAGCTTGAAGTGGAAAATGCATCAGCGTACATTTTACAATCAGCTATGGAAGAGAATTATGTGGACTTAAGATTGCTGCTTTGCTTTTGAATTGTGCCTATCAATCCACTTGCTGAAAGCTGTTCATACACATCTTCCTTTTCTTACCTAATAAAAATAAAAAAATCCAAACCATTGTTTTAAACTTCTATATGTGTATTTCCAATGTTCTTGGAAATGCCTATGGCTTTAAAAAAGATTTGCAGTAAATGCAAGCAAGAATAAAATTCTTAATGTAAAGGGCACTTTATAGTAAACACATAGTATTAACTGTAAAGATACTCTATGGTGTATCTTTATACACGTGGGTATCTGGTGATCACAGAATCACAGGGTAGAGAAACAAGTAGCTCCTCTGCTGAAAGCTCACAAGATTTGTGTTCCAGCTGTGACTCTGAGTAAGGGATATATATATATATGTATATTGAGAGAGAGATGAGACAGAAAAATAACGGGAAATGTGGAACTGTTACTGGAGGAGGGCCAAACCACAGTACAGGCAAGAATTCCATGTCTATGCTATGACAATGAGTTGACATGAAGGTGAATAATCATAAGGGAAGGTAGATGATTAACTTGTCAAAAATAAGGACCCTAAAATGAAGAGAGACACATATCCAAAAATGGTCAAAAAGTGCTTTGGTTATGAATATGGATAAGTAGATGAATCAGTATAAGAGAACAGCTTCAAGGAAGTATTCTTCAAGGAAATAACTCCCAGGGTAGTATTCCTCCATCTCTACCTTGACTTACCAGCTTGAGCCTTCCAGCAATGGATCACGTGAGTAATGCTTGCGCTGGCCAGCTGTTCTGTTTCTTTCATCTTTGTCTAATCACAAGTAGGGTTTGTTATTCGGTTCAAGGCTTTGCAACAGAAGTTATTTAGGAGTTATATTAAAGACACTGTCTCACTGGAATGATGCTAATCGTTAACTGTATTGTGGAATACAGTCTGGAAGCAGAACCCTATCAAATTGTAGAAAATTTTGATAAACATTTAGCTCCTATACAAGATAAGCTGAACCTGGCCTGTTAATATTGTTTCTTCATCAGATATTGTTGCTGAACAGGTACTGTTTGTTTTGGGACAGGACTCCTGTCAGTTGCAGATAAAAAGGCAAATGTCCTACCGTCTCTCATATGCAGTTGGCTGCGCCATGCAAAAGCAAAGACATAACCAAAAATCCCAAATATACTACAAAGCTGGACCATTCCTATGACGATTATGTAGTTAACGTAGTCCTCTGTAGATAGTGTGGATCTACTGCATCACAGCTGATTTTAGATCTTGTACACTACTTCAAACTTATACAGTGCTACTTCTGAGAGTCGTCTTGTTTTCATTCAGGGGGGACCAACAGCAGATGCCAAAGGTACTGATGGGAATATACAAACAGAAGAAACTGCTCTCTTGAACCATTCTGCTCAGCAGCCTCCGGAACCGATAGCAGGGTCTTCAATACCTGCAAGAACCTGGAGGCAAATATTTACTTGCCCTCCTCAGGGTTTACTGGCCCAAACAGTGACAAATGGTACGTAAGAAAGACAGAGTTTAATTAAATGGAGAAATGGCAAATTTTGTTTCTCTGGATGTGATATCTGTCCATTGTCCTTGAAAATAACAAAGGGTAATAGCTATGTCTTACACATCACACTTTTGTTTCAACATTTTAGCAGGGAAAAAAAATGAAGTGAAACAAAGATTTGAACGTATAGTTTTTGGTCCTCCATCCTCTCTTCTGTGTTTAACATGGTAGGTAAGTTTATGCATTGCAAATTGTTTTCATCAGAAGAAAAACCTCCTAATTCTCATCTTCATCGTTCGTTTTGGTGTGAGAGCATTAAGATTATTATAAACACAGTGGCATTTTTGGCACACTGGATGGCTTTTTGTTGAATTAAGGCAACAAATACAAGACTTTGCAGTGATACCACCTTTTGTTTCTTAATAGCCCAGGCTTGCAAAGCCAAGAATCCTAACTGCAAGGCAAACTGAGCCATTCTGCTAAAGATTTGCCATGCACTGAAGGCTCACAGAAGAGAATGCCTGGCTAACCAGTTACTTCAGACTTTTCCTAACAAAAGACCTTTCCTGTGGCTTTGACTGCTTCTGCAGCCTCCGTTCTCTCTCACTTGGGATTCTTAGGCTTTTATGTTTGGAAATCTACTGGTCTTCCCTTTGCCACCTGTCACCGTTGAATAAGATTAAGAAAAATTGAATCTGAAAATCCAATACATTTTCTTAGGATTATGAGAAGGGATGGATTTATTCAACACATTTTTTCCTCTCCTTCAGTCTTCTGCTTTTATATCTATGCATGCCTGTTCTTGTTGGATAACCATAGATTTGGGAACCTAAAAAGAGCATAATATTTTCACATTTTACAATATTTTCACTTAATGTTCTCATAATATTTTTCAGGAATTTCTTTATCCTGTGTATTATCCGTCTTTGATTGCTATATCAAGAGAAATATCTGTACTACTTCAGGCTATCCAGACACATGACCTTCTTCAGATTTATTTTTTTTTTTTTTTTGTCCCCAGGGATAGCAATGTATTGCACAAGCATATCCAGCTAAAACATGATACTTAAATTCTTTTAAAAAGTAGACTGGAGCTGCAGTCATTATCTTGAAGATATGCCAGGCTGTAGAGCAGCAGGTTCTTATTTAAATTCTGAAGTAGCTGAAGGAAGATAAGGAAATGCAAGTTAAGTTAGTGAAAGTCTTTCCTTTAAAGTTTGGGACCTGTTAAGTGCTTTCCAGAGTGGCCCAAGGCTCACTCAGTACTTTTTGGTCCCTAATGATGTTCCTGTTGCCATTTTTTTAAAGTATCTTATCATCTATAAAATCAGAACATCAGTTAAGGGAGCATCAAAGATTAAAGACATTGTTACGATTAAACTAATTTTTAAGGTAAGTGATTTCTGAAAGTCACGGTACCTTTTTCCTTAGTAGAAAAACAAATGTGATCTAAGAGCAAACAAAGTTGTCCCGGAGAGATGATTAAATATGAATATTTCTTGTTTTGTTCCAGTTGCAATCGTGGTCTTGGTTTGGGCTGTGGTTTGGTCAATCACTGGAACTGAGTGTCTCCCCGGTGGAAACCTGTTTGGAATTCTGTTTCTTTATTTTCTTGCTGTCATTGGAGGTAAAATTTTTGGATTCATTAAAATACGAACGCTACCGCCTCTCCCTGCTCTTCTGGGTAAGATATCCTTCCTTCTTTTCTTCCTGCATATTTGTGTTGTTTAAACCATCAAGTAGTATCTGCATGCTAAATACATTTGGACTGGGAGCAAAGAAACTGCATAACGCTCAAAATCTGTAGCTTTTCCACGTGACTTTTATCTGGTCCTCTCTGAGAAGGTGCAAAATTCCACAAACTGGCTCAGACGAAATTGCCTGTATGTTATGGAGGTTCTCCTCTTAATTCTTTTGGGGCCAGAGAACTGTATACCTACAGATTCAAAGGTTTTATCCTTCAGTTCCCTCTGTCAAAATTACTTAAAATTTGTTTTAATGTCACTAAACAGGAGTCTTATTCTGGACCTCCTGTTACAGTAGAATAATTAATAAGGAAATTATTGCTGACCTGTTTTGCATGTATCTTGCACAAAGAAAATGTTTTCCAAAGAAAACACTACGGGAATTCCCTACTACTTTCTCCTTCCTTTATCTCAAGATAACTGAAACCTGAGAAAATAAATTCCCTACAAGGAATAATTCTTCTAAAGAGAGTTCTTTTGAATCAATCATAACATTGTTTTTCATATTAAAATCCTATTTTATTTTACATAAAAATGCAAAATAGAAATGGGAGATGAAAATGACGTTAATTCTGGCATCATGAGAACCTTTTTAGACTTCTTTCCTAGAGGAGGTTTTGGTTAGATCAGTACAATATTGCAAAGTTCTGTGATGTCAACGAAGCTGAAAAATGAAGCTCCAGGTTCTTCTCACCCGCTGTATACTGCCCCCTTACTATGCTTAGTGCATAAATGAGTAAAGCTGTTGACAGACAGTAAAACATCATGGCAGAGTGGGCTGCAAATATCTGCCTGTGGTGCATAGCTGTGATTTTGTAACCTGCATAGCTGGTGGTGTGCCTCACACAGTAGCGTTGCTTACAGAATGGCTCTGTGGCTTCAAATACAGCTCCATCCAGGCAGCATCTTGCACCGCTCAGTTTCACCAGCGAGAAAAAATTCAAATGAGAGGGAAGGAAGTTTTGCATATAGCATGCATGCCTGCAATAATATGAACACAGAATGTAACACAGAGGGAGTCTGCCCTTTCTAAGGAAACACCCTCCTCTTAAAAAAAAAAAAAAAGTTTCTGACAGTTTTGATTCTGCTTTTTTCAAATTACATCTGTATCTAAAAGTTACGAGTTGAGCATGAAACTGCTTTGTCAGACAGGTAATACTGAACAACAGAAACTTAAGCATGACAGCACATGTCTGTTGAGTCGCTTAGGACAGAGTTCATTGCTCAGATCAGTCTGAGGAAAGCTGGAGAAACTGACTCTATGAGTCAGAAGAAGAGCTAGACAATGTCTTTGAATATTCTTTTCAACACTAAAAATACAAATCTTGTACTCTTACCTGCCTTTAATCCACTTGTGCTAGGTGCAGTTGAGTGTAATGTGGCTGGCTGAGCACTTAAGCACCTTACAGCGAGCCTCTGAGGAAAAAAGGAGTGAAATTGCTCCTGAAACAGTCACATAGTACATTTAAGGTATACGTTGCAGCAAGGTGAAAACAGTGAAAATATCCTTTGAGGTGCAGTGTTTTTGCTTTAAGGAGATTTCTAGATTAGGGTAGCTCTAGTGACTTGGACCTCAAGCAAACATTGCAAAGAGCATGTGATCATTATGCTCGACTGATATAATTGTCATGAGGTACCGCAGATTAATTATGCTACTGTTTTTTTCTGGGAGGTGGTGGGAAGAATGATGACCGAAAGTTTAGCATACTCCAGGAGAAATCAAGTCCACAGCCAAGGGTCACACCAAACTGGCACCAACCTGAGCACAGTGTTTGTTTACTTTTTGTCTTTTTTTGTTTCCTGTTTCTTAACATGCCTAATATAAAATTATGCCACAAAAATGTATCTTTGAATCATCGGGACCTACAATGAATCTCTGCAGATCTATATTTAAAGTCACCCTTTCCTGTACTTTTCTGTGCTCTTCCAGATCTATGGTTCTGATAGCTTTGCAGCAAGTCTCTGATTAAGCAGTTTTGCTAATATTTGCAAAGAGGTTGGATCTTGCAAGTAGCTCAAATAGCAAGTAAGAGCAAGTTCTTGATTTTCCCCCTTTTTTTACCGCTCTTTGCGTAAGAGTCGTATTGCTAGAGCATTTTAAAATGTTTAAGTTAGCCCATGATTAGCTGGTTTAGATTGTATTTCCCAATGAACTCAGCATTATGGTTTCTGTGATATCTGCATTTCTTACATCTAAGAGGATTTTTAACAATTTCCAACTAATGAGATAAATACACAGTGCTAGATGATCTTCCTCTCTTCATGTTAAAACAAACCAACAAGAAAAATATCTTTAAGGATGCGGAGGTGTCTTTGCTTGTGGTAAGTATCACCTGCACCTGGTGAACAAAGCTGAATTCTGTTGACGCACACTAAAGCTGTGTCAGCATCCTGCAGATGTATTCATTGGTGACCTGGTGTGTTCTTAGGCCGCTTTCATTGCTTTAAACGTGTCTCTGTCTTTCCACACCTCAGTCCCCATCATTAAAACGTGGTTAATAATTCAGAACGTGATTTTTTTCTTTGCCTCTCATAAATACAGTGTCTATTTTTAAGAATGCTATGCAAGCTTTTCTCGTGCAATAAAAACAAATCATTTGACAGGAGTTTATTTGCTTTCATTTAAGGGATGCTACTGGCTGGTTTCCTAATCCGGAATACCCCGTTCATTAGCGACATTGTCCAGATAAATCTACGCTGGTCTGCAGCACTGAGGAATATTGCTCTTTCAATTATCTTGACCCGAGCAGGACTAGGCCTGGATCCAAAGGTATGGCATCAGCCATTTGTGTGAAGCGAAGTATTCACAAGCCCCCAAAAAATTTGAATAATTGGTTCTGTTAAAAATATCAAACTGTTCAGTCTTAGAGGATCTGAAAACCAGAGCACTACAGAAAGCATAGTTTCTATTGTATAATCCTATGTTAATATTGGCAGTTGGATTCATAAAGCAGGCAAGCAATCCAAAAAATACCTGAAGAAAACTGATTTGATGACTATTTTCCCCCTTGCCTTCAAGAAACTTCCTGAGTTTTGTGAGCAGGACGTCTTGAGGACATGTGCTCCATCACGGTCTGTCAGGAAGAGTTTACACTCCCTGACAAACTCCCTGTCAGTTTACGCTGACAAACTAAAACAAGTAAGGGAAGAGATCCCCAGTGCTTGACAGAGTTTGCTTGTGTTGATACCAATCAAAAAAACCCAACCAACCAAAAAATCCAAACCTCTGTGTCTTTTTTACTTTTTTCTTTTCCTTTTTTTTTGAATCATTGCCATTTTAATGCAAATATATTAATCGCAAAGATGAGTCCTGCTGCACTACAGAAACAATGCTTCACATCACAATAAAGCCCACAAAGCTTCTGTGAACAAAAAAATAGTCTTCCTACACATAGTATGAAACATGATGTTCCATAAATTAATGAAGGCAAGGTTTAGCTTGATCAAAATCAGCTAGCTGAAATAAATCTGTATCATATTGGCTCCTATCTATTTAACTTTAAGGGACTGCTTAAAGTTTATATAAAACTTAGGTCAAGTATAGCTAGTTCAGAACAACTGAACTGATTTTTCTTAACCAAGATGAAAACCAGGAAGTTGCCGAGGCTTCAGATATTTAGGAAAATCGGGTTTTGTCATTCTTGAAAAATGCCTGATTACTAGATTACTATCATCCATTTTTCCAGGACATTCAATCTTGTGTGTAACAACCCACAGTCCATGCTCATACGCCTTGGACGCTCAGTTCTGTGAGACTGCTTTTCTTTCTATTCCATGACAACTTTTTTTGCCAAAGGAGCTTCACCTTTGACTCATTTTTCTCCCATGTGGCAATTGAAACTGTCATTTGGACTCTGTATGTAGCAATGCTTTGATGCAGTTACAATTGTTCCTCATGTAACTGAAGATGTGAAGAGAAAGATGTCAGTTGCCCTGGTGATTCTCAGCCCTAATTATGCGGGGATAAACTGTGCTGCTAAAAAGTGCAACTCACTGTGGTGGTTTTTTCCATGTCAAATTTAGACACCTGTCCTAACAGAGTCATGTTTGTGACTAACAGTTAAAGGAAGCTGTTACATGTAAATACTCTGTTTTAGAGAATTTCTTTAATAGAAGTTGCTGAGCCAAATGGGTCTTAATCTGCTCTGGATATCAAGTGAGAGACAGCTGAAAAAGACGCTTGGCTCCTTGTGCAAGTTTATGTAGTTCTACAACTTTTCATGATTTTTTCATGGATTTGTGGATAATTTTTTGGGGGTGCTTATGCAACTTGTGGGATTATAGCAAAATCTTTTGTGGATGGAGCAAATGAACTCCAGTAACTGTGGGTAAGTCAGCTGTGCTGAGGGTGTGCTTTCCAAATGGACCCCAACTAGTCCAGCCTCTCACATTTAGTTTGCTCTGTATAAGAAGCTAAACAGAATTTTCTGCCACTCCTTCCTGTGACCTGCAGGAACCTTGTTGAACCTAGATTCAGTGGGTTTCACTGCCGCACTTGGAATTTTATATCCAAATCCAGTTGTGCTTGAGCCTATCTCTGGCTTAGGCCATGTAAAGCTGTCACAGCCTGTACTGCGGCTCAGAGGGGATTCCTTCAATAAACCGTATCAGATCATAAATGTATTTCGTCTCCATAAAGCCAAGGGTACTGATACTAATGTCTGAATGTGCTTGTATATTACAGGCTCTTAAGAAGCTCAAAGCAGTCTGTTTACGGCTTTCTTTCGGACCCTGCATCTCAGAAACATGCACAGCTGCTGTTCTTGCCTACTTGTTCATGCATTTGCCATGGCAATGGGGATTTATATTAGGGTAACGTACTTTCTTTTCTCCTGTGTGACAAAGGTGCCTGCTTCCATGCTGCAGTTAAATGATCCAAGTGCGGTTAGTTCTCTGTGCCAAGCAGAGACCTCAGTTAATGCCAGTTAGGAAGCTGTGCTTAGCCCCTGTGGTTGGTTGCTTACCGTTCATGTCTGGCTCTGTGGCTAACTGAAAGGTCACATTTCCAGGCTGTGGAGGAGTACTTGCATCACTACTCTTCTGTGTTTGTGACCTGGGCACTTGAAGAAGGAAGGAGGATGGTGCAATCCCCGAGTCTTTAACCACAACACAAGGGGCTTTGAGGGACAGAAAATTATACCGCAATTTGGAGAATCTTCATGCTGGAATTCAGAATTTCCCCACAGAGAGATGCACGTAGGACAGTCTTCCTGTCACGAGTCAAGGATAAGGATGTGGCATATTGTATTCTGGAGTAATATCCTTGAAGAGGAAACCTCTTCCATCTAGTTCTACCTAAACTGGTGGCCTTGGTCTGGACCCACGTACTGGAGCAAGATGGATGAACTTCTCTTCCTCTGCCACACACTGATTTTTATGAGGAGGAACTGGGCTGACGAGTTATAAGGATGTCTAGACCAGGTTCCTAAATGGGACAATCAAGGCATATATCAGGGAGCATAACTGGCCTGCGGTGTAGACTCAAGTCTCAGTCTGTGGAGCTCTTCACTTTTAATACTATTGAGTGGGGCAGGATGTAAAAGCTGATTGCAAATCTGCATAGAAATATCCCTGCTCGTAATTAGCATGGAAAGGTAAGGAAAACACCTTATGTAAAGGTCTGTTTATTTATAATGTAAAAGTATTCGGGTCAGAATGTTTTGAAGCTTTTTTAGTTCAGTACTTTCTTTTTAAAAGAGGCTGAACCTATGTGTTTTCAGTTTTGTTCTAGGTGCAGTCTCCCCTGCGGTGGTAGTTCCCTCGATGCTGATTTTACAAGCTGGGGGATATGGAGTGGAGAAAGGTATCCCAACTTTGCTAATGGCAGCCGGCAGCATTGACGACATTCTGGCTATCACGGGCTTCAACACTTGCCTTGGGATGGCTTTCTCTTCTGGTACGCTGGTTAATTTGTACGTGGCAAAATCCAGAACAGTGATATTTTGAAGAATGTGTGCTCTGTTATGACTGACTGGTTTGTAACTTAATGACATCTCCTTATAAAGTTCACGTATGGACTCGAACATTGAGACGGAAATTACCCATGATCAAAAGTCTCAGTGTAATATTGTCTGCTCTGCGTTGTGGGTCACAACTTTCAGAGAATATTTTTCCCTGTCTGCTCCCTAAGCTGCCAAGTCTGGTCCCTGCTGGCCCAACATAAGTGCTTTAAAATTTCCCTGGGTTTGGCAATGTTCTCGCAGTGGCTCTTTCTCTGGCTTCTCTGGCATACTTTCTTGGCATAAGCTTTCAGAGGGAGAAAGTTGTACTATCCAGTTCTTTGAGGCCCATAGGTTCCCTCCTGAAGCCCTTTGCCCCCAAGTAATTTAAAGCAGACGCTGTCCTGGAATCACCCTCGTAGGTCTATAGCGTGGTTTGTGCGTGAAGGGTCTGTGTATGGCTTACTGAATCAGTTTTTCTTATGCCAAATAGGTTCTACTCTGTACAATGTGCTCCGTGGAGTGCTGGAGGTTGCTGTTGGCATAGCAGCTGGGGGGATTCTGGGAATGTTTGTTCGATACTTCCCAAGCCACGATCAGGTAAAAACCCAGTACAAAAACCTTTTTATAAAATAGAAATTCTTTGCTAAGGGATGATGTTCTTAAGTTATTCATTTCCACACTTCATGTGAAGCTGTTTGGGGAAAAGCTGTGTATGGCGCTAACAGCTTCCAGGTTGCAAAGCCTATCAGGTGAGGATGTGTTTTATAGGCGATTACTTGTTTACTGCAACAATAACAATGTGTAATCTCATAGGCCTTCCTGATGCAGAGTTTGGAACCCAGCTCATCATCCTGCTCTCATTGAAGGTGGTGGAAATGTCCACACGTAAAGTAGAAAGGGTCTGACCCATTTCAGACAGTAAAATAATCATCAATTAGATTGGTGTGTGACACGTTTACTTCCATAAGATGTTTCCAGCAGGCCTAAGACTAAAAACGAGTAAAGTGGACAGACTGTAGGCTTAAGTGATTGGGCATATCATTAGCACCAATTAGAATGTGTTACTTCCAATAAGAATTAAGCTTATATGAAGTGGTAGATGAATTTACTATCAAGGGGCAATTAACTGAACAGAAAATTGTGGAAGAAAGTAGCTACGTTCTGGACTACTGAAGTCAATTTGCAAAGCATCTATTGCCCTCAGTGGCACCAAATTTTCTTCTTATTAAATAGCATAAGAAGTGTGATACAGGAGCTAAACAGATAAATAGAAACAGGGAACAATGGCAGAGATATAACTGTCTGCTGTGAGACTGGATCAAATAAGACTAGACTGTCCCTGGAAAATATTTGTTTGACTTGTCCTTAAAAACATCTAACGGCAAGGATTTTACCTCTCCTGCACAGGTAGAAAATCCTGTTATCGGAGTTGAAGCAGGGCTGTTGGAATAGAGCATCATGTTTGTTGTGATACAAAAAGCCTACTGGCAATAAGATTTTGAATGGGCACAAGAAAGAAAGTATTACATTTCCAAAATTTAAATTTCTTAGGAATTAATGTCAAAAAAACCACTTCAACTCAACTGAGCAGTTCAAGTCTCACTTGAAAGCTTTGATTCTTTCACAATGGTTAATGGCAATGGCTTTGTTCAAAATTAACAGAAGTAACCTTTTTCCTCCATTTCTAAAAGAAATTTGCTTTTTTGTTTCTCTTTCCTTGGCTGCAGGCATCTCTGGCATGGAAGAGGTCATATTTTGTACTTGGGCTGTCCATGTTTGCTGTTTTTGGCAGCATCTACTTTGGCTTCCCTGGATCAGGAGGGCTCTGCACATTAGTCTTAGCTTTTGTTGCAGGTGTGGGATGGTCTGATGAAAAGGTGAATATTTACGTAAAGAAGCATACCATACCAAAACTCCTTTGAATGTACAGCTTGAGAGGATTTTGAATTTCTGTCAGGGTGGTTATGGTGCATTTATGAAGCTCCAGGGAGTGTATGGATTAAACAAAACATTCTACTTTTATTTTGGATGTCTTTAACATTTAGCATGATGGAAAGTTACCATGTATGTGAATATATCTTGATACAGAGCCCTAACGTACTGACAGAGAAATGCTCACAAGCTTTTCTTCAACATCTTAAGCCACGTAAAGGAGATTTAGTTGTCAAGGCACTTGACTAGGAATTCAAAACTTTATGTCCCAGCTCTGTAAGACTGTCTGTAACCTTACACAGTCACTTTATGGTAAGATTTACAACCAGGTGTCCAAATACAGTTGAGCACATGGTCTGAACACCCTGAGGTTTTGTCCCCTGTGGTTTTGGGGGATGAAATGGAAAACAGTAATTAACCATCCTCTCTCATCTTTCCCAAATCCCAGCCAGTGTATTCTGGATAAATTAGAGAGCAGGGTGCCCACAAGAAATGGTGATATAAGGCCATACAAAAACCATACAAAAGACTGCTTTTTAGTCACTTTCTCTTAGCTACTAAGCCTGCTTCCTCTTACTGTTGCTACTCCGCTGCATTTCTGTACCTTGGCACGTTTCACTGCCTTTTTTGCTTGATACCATCTACACTTAATGTTTTTAAGGCATCTTTCTCTCCACAGCTGTAGCCTTGCGACATGCAGCAGGAGAAGGGGAGAAGAAGAGAAAGGAAAGGGGATCAGATAAAGCAGAGTCCACATTATTATCCCCATCTAGACCCTGACTTTGTTAAGATCTCAAGGTTTGTTAAAACAATGAAAAAGAAACCCTGGTTTCTACTTAAAGTATTACATTGTTGTCCAATTTTAACAAAAGAAAAATTCATCTTGGGACTGAACTACTTAAGGACATTACAACTGATAAAGCTCTCCATTGAAAAGCTTTTAGACCATCTCAAAAGGAAGGACCTTAAAAGAGTGTATGCAGTCCATAAATGCTGTTTAAATTATTTTCATCCATGAACGAAGCTTCTTGGCCTTAAGGATGTTGATTTCAAATGCCTCTAGCTCTTTTTTAACAGATACAGTCAGAGATGTCTGCATACTGTATACTCAATATATTACCAGGGTTTTCCTGCTGGGCGTCTCTAAGGCCACGGCCTCATGCTGTCCCTGGTGGAAGTCACTTGGCAAATACTGTCCACAGAGAACAAGCAACACTGTACCTACTGCTGAAACAGTTAAATGGGCAGTAAACAGACTGAAATAATGCTAACATCTGTAAAGAGGATTGGGATTTTTTGCCAAAAAAAAAAAAGGGTAAGATAACAGGGAGAAATGAGGCAAGTAAAAGAAAAATGTTTAGAAGTCTGCGTATTTTCACCTCATTATCTTTAAGATTACAGAAGTTTTTGTATTGCAGTCATCTACCATTCCATTGACTGAAGAGCAAGCCATGTTGCAGGATCAGTCCCAGAGAGAACACCAAGGACAGGACATGTCTAGGCCCTGGACTGATTATTAAGTAACAGTGTGGTGCACTTGTATTTTCCACACACGCCAGCCTGAAGGTTCATTTGCTATTGTAGAACTCAATTAAAAAAGAAGTGCTATTGGATATGCTACGTGTACCACTTCACATAAGTGGAAGATTCCCATTTATCCTCACAGCAGCTGTTTTAGGAAAATTGTTAGGTGTAAAGTTCAAGCACAAGGAGAAAAGATGGCTTTGCCCATATACAGTACATTGCACTGGAAAGCTCAACACTTTTTGCTGCTATGGGATTTCAGACTTGCTCAGTCTAGTTTTGCTCCTGCTCACACGGAGACAGGCCTCTGATGGAGTGCAGCGCGAGTGGAGTTAGGTCATGACTGAAACTTTTGAGGGTCTGACTCTGCTCAGATGCAAATGGGAGAACACGTTTAAGCACACAGTTCCCAAAGGCTCAGAAACTTCATGGCCAAACTGTTCAAATTATGTCTTCCTAAATACTGAAAATCATCTATGCTTTATTTTCCTCCTCTTGTCTGCAAACTGCTCTGTTACTGTTCAAACATCAGTGACTTTTATTTCTCTTCTTGAGACAGCAAGCATTTATTTACTAGCAGAGCAAGACACTGACCTTTGAAAGGTGCGCAACTGATTTTTAATCTTATAGCATTAGGTCAAAGAAGGAGAAGAAACTCTTGACAATCTTTAGGTTACATTTTCAGTTTGTCCTTTGATTAATTAAATGTTGTGCGTACTTGGCCATATTTTTGTGATTAATTAAATGTTGTGTGTACTTGGCCATATTTTTGTGAATTTACAAATTATTTTTGTTTTGATTGCAGAGGGAAGTAGAAAAAATTGTCGCAGTTGCATGGAATATCTTTCAACCTTTTCTTTTTGGTTTAATTGGAGCAGAAGTATCTGTTACATCTCTTAGGCCTGAAACTGTTGGTAAGATCATTCACTAATTATCCAGCTTTCATTACTACCTTCCAAAGAATCTCTATAAAGAAATGTAAAGCAAAGCAGACTATGACTGACACCCCCTCCCAAAACCAAACCAAACCAAAAAAACAAACCACCACTGTAAAGCAACAGTTTCAGGAGGATTATTTCCCTCAGGCACCTATGCACGAAAGTACTGAGAAGTGTTTGTCTTTGTTGCAGGGCTGTGTATTGCTACATTAGCCATTGCCCTACTTGTGCGAATCATAGCAACGTTCCTGATGGTGTGTTTTGCTGGGTTTAATTTCAAGGAGAAAGTATTTGTCTCATTGGCATGGATGCCCAAAGCCACTGTCCAGGTAAACAGTCCAACGGCGCTTTCCTTCCAGGCTAAATCTATTGCCCTTAGCAAAGCTCCTTGTAACTAGCACAGCAGTAAAAACAGGGAGAGGATCAGGCTCAACGAGAGCAGAGTGTAGTATATGGACAGTTTATATTCTAAACTGCCCTAAGTCTGCTTGAAAAGTGCATGGAGAGCCTTCTATGTGAAGGTGTATTGCTTCCATCCTGGGTTGTACTCTTCATAATGACAGAGAATTGTACATATATCAGAGGAAGTTTAACTGTTTCTCAGCTATTGCAGGTTATTGTGCCTTTACCTACAGCTTCTGAGAACTCCCAAAACAAAGGTGAAAGTATTTCCCTCTTACAGTACATAAAGTGTCTGCAGAGACAGTTACACCAGAGGCTCAGAATGGGGTTTCAGTTTGTGGTTGTCTTAGTAAGGGGTAGTCTGACAGTCATATTGCTAGAGAAGCCTCAGGCTGGCTGCGTTCCTGCTCCTTTACTTTGGTGATCATTAAATCATTTACACTTCGCCTCAATAGCATGATTACTTGCAAACAAAAGTTAATAATCAGAACAGGCAAGGGTTATTGCAAAATTTGTGAACTAAATTTTCAGAAGCTGCTACTAGTTGACTGCTTTCAGGACACGTTCTCAAGGTGTGGCATTTTAACAGCTGCAATATGCAATATACTGGCTCATTTCACTAATCACACATTCCTCAAAAACGTGGATAAAATGGCAGCTAAGCAATGTTCTTCACAGAAGGGAACCACCCAGATAAACTCATGAGCTTAGGAAATTCAAAGCGTAGCCAAGTGAAAATTGTTCTTATAGGCGTAATATAACATTTACTTTTCTATGTACTGCCTAGAAACAAATGGGTTAAATGTACTAAAAATGACAAATTTATGTTACATGTTGACTGATGATTAGTACCTTTTTTGCCTTTTTTGGTGTTAAAGGTTACTTGATCCACCTCAGCAATGTTTTCTTTCCTGCAGGCTGCAATAGGTTCCCTGGCCCTGGATACAGCGAGAAGTCATCAGGATGAGCAACTGGAAAAATATGGAATGGATGTACTGACAGTAGCTTTCTTGGCTATCTTGATCACCGCTCCAATCGGAGCCCTGGCTATTGGCTTGGCAGGGCCCAGACTTTTGCAGAAGGCTCAGACAAATAGCCACGAGGAGGAGAAAGATGCTGAGGTTGGAGAAGAGGCAGAGGCCTGTGAACCTTCGTAAGAGACAACTACAGGTCCTTCAGCTTTACACTTCTGTTGAGTAAACACAGCGTGTCTGTAATCTTTCTGGAGGAAACCAAAACAAGCATCAGTTATGTCTGCTATTTTAAAAGCAGCCCTGGTGGAGTTTTATAAAATATTTTTATGTGTTGATGGTGCCTTGAGATGAAATAGCTGAACATACAGTGAATGGGCTGGCCAGGCAGTGAGTCACTAAGAAGTTAGCAGTCAACAGTTGCTTGAAATGTGTGGGTGTGAGGCCAGGGAGAGGATCAGAATTGTTCAGGCATGGAGTGAAGTCATGAGGTGGAATATAAACAGAAGAAAACGGAGACTAATGATGTGAATAACTTCTTGATGGTTGAAACTGGGCTGTGAGATGACAAGTTCAACAGCTCAAAGCATGCAACTTCTGAATTAGAGACTGCTGACATACAGTGAACAATTCCTGCCACGGGTTGGTGATTCCCTCTCCTTCCTCATTTGGGTTCCAAAACTTGCCTTTTCCTATTGATGTTCTTTCTCGCAGTTCATGCACTCCTTTGTGCCTTCAAGGGACTGTCAGCCTTGGTCATAGCAAGAAACAGCAAGTGGTGCTTACGTGCTGAAAGAGACAGTTGTGTCCATCAGGGACTGTGGTAATACAGGTGTCACTGGTGCTGGCAGAAAAAAGGACTGAGCTTGAAAATGGGATGAGGGTTGTCAGGAGGCTAGAAGGACGGGGAAAGGGTTGTATGGGATTGGGATGGCTGCTGCTTCACCTGTGTACCTCAGCCTTCGCACAACACAATGTCAAGGGAGGGAAAGCCAGCTCTTCGGCCACTGAGAGTGGTCATGTTCTGGTGCTGGCCACTGTAGGACACAGGGGATAGCTCCTCTCGGGTGGGGTTTGCTGACAGGGCAAGGCCAAGGTGGCAATGAGTTGTCCCTTTCTTCCTCAGCTCGTTTTGGGGAACTCGGCAATAGCAGCAGAACTCTTCTCAAATCAAGATTCATGGATCAGTCGGGATGTCCTGTAGCTTTGTCCTAAGTTAATACTCATCTGGCTGAGAAAATCCCATGGTCAGGTCCTTCTCACATCTGCATTTGGATAACAGCAGCAAAGAAAACCAGGTATTTGCTGAAAATATAGCCAGTTAATGCTCTTTTTTCCAAGAGGTGGCTGGCTGGATTGACTGTAGGGAGTGGAGGCCTCTTAGATTTGCCAGGGTGTTTTTTACCTCTGATTGATGCAGAAAACTAACAGACTTTAAATGATCAGCCTTGAAAATGCAGTGCTGAGAGGGAGGGTACAAAGCTAAAGGAGCATCACCTCGCCTACCTTCACAAAGGCAGCTGTGTGAAGGCAGGTGTCAGGAGGAAGCAGTGTTCAGGACACAGCGCTGGCACCCTCAGGATGTACCCACGAGTCGTGTGGGTCTTGCCAGAAACAGTTGTGAGTGGCTGTGCATCGTGGTGATGACTGGCAACGCTCGTGTCAAGTATCTTGCCAAAACACTTCACCAGGGGGAGCAAAAAGCTCAGATGTGGTTTTCTTCATTTTATTTAATATAAAAGTCTTCTGCACAATCAGTTGCAATATAGTTCACATTGATTTTCCCATTCCTATACTTTCCTTTCTCTTCTCCTTGACTGTCCTAAAGCCAGGAGTAAACCTCTGTTGACCAAAATCCCGCTCTTGCCTTTAGCTTTGGTATCATTTAGGGTTTAGTATTGACCTGTTACAGATACCAGCAAATCTTTCTCACTCTGTTATGTTTTGTACAAGTAACTAGCTCCAAGTAGGTCATTCCCAGCTCCATTCTGAAGCATGGCATCAGTACAGCATCACTCAGAAACTGGAAGTTTTATTTTGTTATTTTTTAGTAAGGATGTTAGATTGTGCCTATAATCAATGTGGACAATGCCTCCTTGCAGATTCCCACACTACAGTTCACAGAACTTGTTTTATAGGATACTCTATAGAATATATTTGATGTGCCTAGATATTTTTGGCATTAGTAAGAAAGAATTAATCAATTCCATTTTAGCTTTTACACTTCTAATATGCAGCACAAAAATGTACAAAAATACTTTTAAAAGAAAACTATCTGAAACGGTATTATTTGCAGAGTGTCCAGGTATGCCCCTGTATACAGACTAATTACAGCTCAGTATGTGTGCCTTTGTATATGCCTTCCTCTCCAAGCCAGAAAGAAAGCTTCCTGAGAAATAATTAAGGTTCATAGCCTGCAATTCCAGCACAGGGATAAAAATACCAGGAAATTATTTGGTAAGTTTTCCCCTAACTGTTGTCAAGTACATTGACTTTTTTTTTACTATACACACTGCTGTTCTCTCCACTACCTTGGGAAATGTACAATCTTTAGTTCAGTTCATGTTTGGCCCCTGAACAGAAAGGAAGATGCTTTCAAACTGTGCACTGATGAATGGTTAGGGGGGTGCTTGTGTCAGCCACTGACATCTCTGCCTGTTCTGCCTCCTTTGTATGGCTAACGGAGGCACTCCGTTACTTAAACAGGGGTAGTTTTAATAGGAGCTTATCATGTTTGGAAATTGTAATGTCTGTAAACCTAACTGATAAGATGAGGGAATATGGTGTTCAGTTTATCAGTGACTATCCCAAACTTGGAGTCTGTTCCATAAGAGTACATGTAAGGATTATAGCCCTTTAAATTTGAACACAACCTTAAGTACGCAAGCAAACCTCTGACAAACAGCCCTTGTTCATGATAGCCTCTAATACTTGCTCACCATCATAATAGCATCTCGGAAATTTGATCTCATGTTCCCTTAACCTCAGTGCACTCCCAATTTATTTGTTAGCTCACTCCCACCATTGTGAGTGCTTCAATCACTATACCAAAGAAAAGTGTAATCTTGCTTGCTAATCTAAGTGAAATTGAATCAATTTTCCTTTCCTCGCCACCATATGTGGATGTTTCTCACAAGACCCCTTTCCCCCAGCTTTTATTAAATCTTCAAAAAGAATCAGGTTGAAGTTATTACATAGACCTGCAGATCTGAAATGAAAATCATTAATGCTTTATAATGCTCCTCTCCTTGCCTTCCAGAAAGGAACAAAACACTTGCATCTTGTCATGAAAAGAAATGTTATATCGGGGCTTTTTATCAGAGTTTGTGTAGGTGAAGTCATGACACTTAAGACCACCTCCCTTTCAACAAAATGCCATGAAATCATTCATGAATAATGCATGAATTCAAGCCAATAAAATCTTCATGCCATGCCAGTCTCCTATTTGCAGGGAACAAAATTAGAGCACAATGTGCAGTAAACTATAACCAGAGGAGTTCCACTGTCATGCAGACATAATCACAGGCATAATGTGGGAGAGAACTGAGCATAGTATGTGTGTGTGCAGTTCCAGAAGGTTCACAAGAACCTCTGCAGCAGAAGGCTCTGACGGCACAGCGCATTCCTGGTGGCAAGGAGCAGGCAGAGTTACTGCAGGCAGCATATGGAAAAAGGTAGAAACCGGCCATGTGGAAGCAGGGAGTCACACAGGTCAGGGGATGCAGTGATAATGTAATTACAATCACTGCTTTCTCTCTCTTTCTCTCTCTTTTTTTAGCCAAACTGAGTGTTTTAGGGAATTTAAACTGAAGTCTAAAATTAACTGTGAAACACTTATGGTGTAATATAGCTACAAAACAACGAATGATACAGGTTTTGATTTTCCTTTTTAAATAAAGAGTGCAACAGATCAAATTTTATGCCAGCTGCACTTCCAATTACATTTACTTTGTCTAGTAGTTGCCACAAGCCAGACACCTTTCTCTAAACGTATTTGTTTTACAAGTTTATTTGTAGTCTATTATAACTATTGTTCAAATTCATAATCGAAAGAAAGGTAAGCATTACTGTTCTTGTAGCATAAAAAGTCATGTCATCACATGCCAAGTTCAGCTTCTCCTGATTTTGCATCAAGACTGTGAAGACCTGGTCTACTGCCTTAGCCCTGCTCTTTATGAGCATTAGGGGCAAATTTACCCCTTTGTGCGGAGCTTCCAAATTAGGGTAGAAAAGTCATTCAGTGGCAAGACATGACCAAGCACATCCTAGTACGTAATTGGTTCGGGTCTCTCAATTGCTGGTGAGATACAGTGCTCTTCAGTTCTTAGCTATCTATCCCCATAGACTTTAAGTAGGTAATTTGAACCAATTAGTAAATTTGTTGAGATTTTCTATAGAAAATTCTGTGGCCATGAGAGACAGTATTACCTTGACAAATTTTGAAATGCAAGGAAATGGTTATTTATCTTGCTTATGATCTTCATTTTATTATCTTGTGGAAATTACTAAAACGTCCTTTCTACAAAGGAGGTGTGACTGGGTGCTGCTATTGCAGGCCATAGTACAAATGTCTTCCATTCCCCTACAGACACAAGCAAAAACAAACACAAAAACACCCCTCTTTGTTCCACAGCTACATTTGTAGATAGTTTAGCAGTAATCTCATCTAACAGCAAGCAGGGAGAAAAACTGAATTACATAATCAAGCCATGCTAGAGATGGAGTCAAGAGGTTAAACCTTTGTCATCCAGTGCTTCCCATCGGCAGGCAGGTGTTCAGCCATCCCCAGGAAAGCAGGGCTCCACTACTCATAACAGTTACTTGGGAAGGCAAATGCCATCACTCCCAATGCCCCCCACCCACTTCTTACCCCAGCTTTATATGCTGAGCATGACATCACATGGTATGGAATATCCCTTTGGGCAGCTGGGGTCAGCTGTCCCAGCTGTGTCTTCTCCCAACTTTTTGTGCATTCCCATCCCTCTGGCAGGGCAGAGTGAGAAGCAGAAGAGGCCTTGACTGCTTAGCAACAACCAAAATCAGTGTTTTACCAACACTATTTTCATCCCAAATCCAAAACACAGCACCATACCAGCTGCTAGTAAGAAAGCCAACTCTATGCCAGCTGAAACCATGACAACCTTACACTGTCGTTCTTCTTTTGGAGGAGCTTTGGAGGAGAAACCAAACCAATTTTGCTCTATTACTTACTCTAGGGTTCGTCTGAGTAGAGCAATGGCAGTGAGAAGAGGATTGATGTATGTAGTTTACTTCTCAGACTTCAGAGGAAATAAAACTATTTGAATGCAAAAGTATCCTCATAAAAGCTGGCAGTGCATACAGACTTGTATATAATAACAGCCTGCTACAAGGGGCTGTGGATTTTAAAGCCTGGGGAAAAAAAAGTCTAAAGACAGGCTTTTACATTTCACATAGTAATTTCTTCACCAAACCCAAGACTTGACGCTTGGTGTTCAATATACCACATCTGTAAGTGAAGACTCAGTATAAGACACTTCATAACATTATGGATTTTCCTCTGTTATAAATGTTATATACCAATATGTTTATGGCTTGCTCACCCATTAAGGTAAGACTACCATGAAGCATTTAAACATTAGAGATTGTATCATGGTTCTATTACACACTTTGTAAAAGCAGGCATTTACCATACAATCACATCCTAATCTGCCATCTTCTGCTGCAAGGCAAGAGGTTTAGGTACCTAGAACTGCAACTGTTACAAATGCAGAAGGAATGATCTACCTTAGTTCTACTTCTGCTGCGAGAGCCATTACGTGAGAACTGCTTTCTGACCTGCTTTCTGTTTCAGCACTGCGGCGATCAGCTTTGGCAATGGCACACTGCTCTGGGGCTTCCCACCTGCCTAACAATGGGTCAAATGAAATGCTGGTAAGCAACAGCTGAAATCTGCCTTAGTACAATTGTCTAAAATTGTAGCATGGATCAAATTTTTGTTTTTAAACTGATGGATATGGTCTTTCAGTGGAGAAGAATTAATTAGAAGTCTAGCAGTTAGATAAGTAGCAATTATTTACCTGCATGTGAAATTAAGCCATACCACAGCAAAGTTCTGACTTGCCCAAATAATCATTCTGAATGGGTAATAAGCCAAGAATACAGCTCAGCTCTGCTTTCTTGGTTCTGTCATTTAACCAATTCCTCCCATGAAAGCTCCCGCTACAAAAAGTAGCAGCTACAGTGCAAGTGAGCTTGCAAGAAGCAAAGTTGTGTTCCCTTACAAGAGCTCACAAACAATCAACGCAGGGGCCCGAAATAAAGGGATGTTAGTGGCTGACCTGCTCAGTAGTTTAGTTTATATGGTCTGGAACTGCAGCACTCCACCTACGGTGCTGTATGAGACTTTCCAGCTGTGTGGGGTTTGTCTGAGCCAGGCTGCTTTGCATGAGACTAACAAAATACCCACTTAGGCACTGCACAGGCCAGACCTGCACCTAGCATGACTTAACATCGCTATCCTGCCTGCCCTCAGTGGTACACTTTGATGTATTCACAAAGAACGAATTTAGCATCTTTCCCCCCACACACACTTAAAAGCACTTATTGCTGAAAAGCAGAATAAAACATGGTTTCTCAGCAGAACAAAATCAACAGAAAGGTGCACTTCTGTCACTCAGAAATAGTGACAGTTTTATAATTGTACATTCATACTGAAAAGGCTTAATTGTAGGAAGTCATTTTATTGTTGAAATAAACGACTTATTTACAAGGATAGCTACTTTACAGTTTTACAAAGCAGACGTAATTCTTCTCAGAATAAAGTATCAAAACAGTGACAGATTTAGCACTGTCTAAATGCAGCTTATTCCAAAAAGAAATCTACAGCAATCATTAGACTAAATCATACCAATCACATAATAAAACACTGTCCCTTGCAACTACAATGGTATAAAAAGACTTTTTATCAGTCATGACCTAGTGGATTAAGCATCTGCTATACTTCTTTCTTCTTGAGTATTAGTGGACCTACATTATCTCCTGTTAATTCATTGTGCTTGTTGTGGGAGCCATCACAGACAGGGAACTGGAAGAAAACACACACGAGGAATTAGTATAACTCTGTACAGCAATTGCAGGGTGATTTTTATACTTCTTCCTATGCCAAGAGCACTTTGCTAATGTTGCTAGTTCCTCCTACTATGTCCCATTTCAACATCAAACACTCTGTCTCCTATCAGGCACGGGACACATTACTAAGGAAAAAAACCACTGCTAACACATAACTAAGTTTGTGAGGTCCTAAAATAGCTGTTCTTAGACACAAAGTTAGGGACAAAGTCTTCATGAAAGAACAGCAAGCAAAGCGGCCATCGCAGCCAAAAATGTTTTAAGGTTTATTGAGGAACTAGTAAAAGTACTCTTAATAGATTTAATCATTTGCAACCAGGAAGTACAGTTTTAAGGAAAACTGGAATACTTTGCTGAAGTGGTTAGTCTGAAGGGAGAATAGTTGAGAGGGTTTCTTAGATCCAGGGCAGATTGTCCTCTCTGGACTAAGTGCTTTCTTGTTTTAACAAAACAATGCCAGACTGCAGTCAGAGCACTCAAAAGAAATTGAGGGTAGATGAAAAATACTAATGTGCATCTAGTTGATTTGGGGGATACAGACTATCCAAACCAGTCATCTACTGGCTGCTCTGGACCAGATGGGATAAGCTCTCCCTCACCAACACAGGTCCAGCCTTACTTTCATTCTAATATGAACAACTTTCTAAGCATTGTTTTTGCAAAATAGAATAGTTATCTTCTAATTAGTTGCACTGTATTTCCAAATATCAAACAAGGCTTGCTTGGTTTTAATCTACTCACAGGTAGTCACTCTGTTTCTAGGAAAACCCTACTGTGTTTCTTACAAGTTTATACAGTTTGTTTCTGCATGTAGATAGATTTACAGTAGAGAAAAATAAGAACTGTGCCATTCTCAAAAACCAGGAACATGTTCCACCTCCAGAGAAAAGCAACAGGTCAACATGCAGCAATTCACCACCAAAGCACAGATAAAAACACGCAAGTTTCAATCTCTAATCCTACAGTAGCACAAACTGTCTTACCGTCTTAGAACGCCAACACCTGCAGTAAGCTTTAGTGAGGCACAGATCTTCAATGTTTATTTCATTCACTACTTTTGGATTTTCCTTCTGGATCTTGAGGTTAATCAAGCTATCCTTTTGCTGTTTCTTCTTGGGGAGGAACGGACGAACAGCGAGGTAACCAAGCAAGGCCAGCACACCCAGGAAAGGCAATAACCGCAGCCATTCTGAAACTGAAGACAGGTGGAATTTAGGTTGGTTCTTGGCACCACTTCAGCATGGTGCAGCATCAGCTACTCTCAAACGACTTCGGCTTATGGTAGGGAATGGGGTTGCTCAGTCAGCAAGGCTCTGAGGGCAAACAAGACTGTGTGGGTAAGTCTTAAGAAGAAAAAAGACCCAGATTAAAACCTTGATTTTACTGTAGCCAAAGTAAAAATTTGACTCCTAGAATTTCATCTGAAGTTTAATTTTAACACACTAGAAGATGACTCAATGGAAGAGAATAAATCCAAAACAAATAAAAGATATACTGAAATGAGGAACCCTAAAATTACAGGGGTTCTGCTCACCCAAGGTAAACCAGCACTGTGTACTAGCAAACTGGGCATGATTACACATGGTAAGTATATTCAATGCCAGTACTTTAACTTTCTCTAGATTAAGAACAATTATAAGAACGTTTTATAATTAAATTTTTAATTGTTTATTTCAGATTTTTAGCTTCTTGAAGTTTTCCTCATTTTACTTGTTCCCAGGATTTTTAGAAACCTTTGGTAGAATTATACAGATTACTAGATACACACTAGCAAAACCTTCACTAATTTTTTGGTTTTATTTTTCAGAGCTCTGTTTGCTCAGGGATCTGCAACTGGTTTCTACAATACACAGGGACAGAAAGAGTCCTGAGATTAGGTAAGTCAAGACACAGAAAATTGCTTTTTACCAAGCTGCGGAGCTTCTTTCAAGTACAGGTAAGAGATTCAAGTATCCTCTCCAGACTTAGCTGCCTTATAAATTTTCTAGACATACTGGGGAGAGAAAGACTTACTGGACTTTTTAAGAAATTCATCAGCACCTGGCATAAGAGATATATACATATTGAAGGTGGATCCCCTTTTCCAGCAAAACATGCTGTGACAATACTCCAGTGTAATTTAAGTACCATGGTGCAATAAAGGAGAGCGCATTTTTCTAAATTTCTGGAGAATATATTAAATCTAAACACACAGAAATGGAAGAGAGTTTAAAAATATTTTGAAGTGAAAAACAAAGAAGTGTAATGAGCTGTAGCACAAATAGCTGCACAAGTGCTTTGTAAGACAAGACACTACTCAAGTTCCTCTTTTAAATGATTTAGGATCAGAACCTAGCAAAATTTTGTTCTACAGTTTGTTTCTTGAGATCAAGGTGTACAAGAAAGGAAATGCAATAGAACAGGCTAAGGATGCCAGGTAGGTTGTAGCTCTCAAATTATATTATTCTCTATAGCTTGATTTTATTTGTAATAATAGAGCACACATTCGTGCTAATACTTTTCCAGTTAGAACACAGTGGCTTTTCTTAGTAATTTGAATTTTCTGGAAGTACACCATGTAATGAAAATATTTCGTGGGACTAGTTTTGTGTTCTTTGAGCTTTTGATAGCCTTTGAAGTGAAAGCCACACTTACTGCATTTCTCTGGGAATGCACCACAACTGTATAAATGCTAAACACACTGCAAGAACTTTCAGTAGTCTTTCCACACCTGCACTTGCAGCTGTCCCCACACACAACAACTGAAAAAATTTGCTAAGTGTCACTGCAATAGGCTAATCTCTATTGCTCTTTTCTCAGTTCCCCCAACACACTGTAAGCTGTAATAATAATGCAACACTGAGATACTTAAAGGTTTTCCGTAATACAAAATACTGAGTTTCCTGAACAGCAGTACCTGTTTGTCTTTTCTATCATTACTGTTCCAGAACACCCTGTCAATAGGAATCCAAATGCACTTTCTGACCTTATGTAAAGGACTGACTTGAAACGTAATTTAGAAGAGAGGACGAATATTTGGTCACAAAAAAAAATTCCAAATTGAGTATCTAACCTGACTGTTGGCAAAGCCATAACCAGAAGGGCAACTGGGTGATGAATATAACTGGGCTAAGATTGACGCATAAAAAGGAAATGTCCCGCATCAGAATTAAACCTCATTAAAAGAGACCAGCAACTACACAGCAAGTGGCATCTCAGTACAGCTTGAAACTCCCTGATAAGACAAAAAAAAAAAAAAAACNAACCAACAGTAGTCATGCCTATGGGAGACTCATGACCAGTTGGGTTCATCCAAATGAAACAGGAACATAATAGCTGTAACCTCTGAGAAAGGAAATTTGAAACAAACAGGAGTAGAAAGTACAAGGATATTATTTATCATGGTTATTATTTAATATTATTTAATATTTGTATCATGCTAACCACTGAGTTTCGTCCTCACTAGCCAATGATTTCTTTACGTATTTCTAATCTGGGAGTCTCTGGAAAGCCCCCATTTACATCAATGTGTACACTAACCATAAACTAACTTGTTATTGCCAAAAGACTGCCAGAAGCTTATACTTTTAGATTAGAAAATCAACATGACCATGCTTCTAGGGCATGATAGACAAGATACTGCCACAAAGTAAAAAAGTCAGAGATCTTTGGACTGGGTAGGCAGAGACAGGAGAAAAGCTTTACCCAAACTAATGCAATGATATCTTCCTACAACTGTAAGCTGCTCTGTGTTCTTGAAGCTATTCATACCTTTCTGAAGCAGATGTAAGGCAATTCACAAGACTGTTTATTTTCACAGATGATAACTCAGAATTCAGCAATTACATTGATTCTAGAGATTCTTTAGCAGTTCTGCTGCATGGGAAGATGCAGCCTTTGGAGCCAGAAATGGACAGTAGAGTACCAGAGAGGTTAGTCTTCAAACTTGACTTGCATTAGACAGAGACTAATCCCAAAGATAAGTCCTGGAAAGTATCAGGAACATCGCTGAAACAGGAATGCCCAGAGAATTCCAAGAAGCTGAGGCAAGGGACCATAGGCCCCAGTTACATTTTCCAGAAGAGGTTGTCTTAACTTTCAGTCCAACAGTAACAAGTCCAAAAAAAATAAGAAACACATACACTGTGAACAGAAAGGGACTGGCCAGCCACTGGGAGTCAAATCAAAGCAAGTGGTCCGCTTGTCTTTCACCAACTACTCATTTGATATCTTTCACTTTGATTTATGTTTTAGCTAATTTCTGTGGAAATGAGCCTATGGAGACCCAAAAGCAGCTTCTTACAGTAACAGCTCAACTGCAAGTCAAAATTAACAAGTATTAGCTACCAGTCAAAATGAAGACCGGAACTGTGATTGTATATTCTCTAAACTAATGAAATTCTTCATGCAAATTCAAATTACTTATTCAATTACATTCTCTTCAGAACTAATAAGCGGTTCTATCCTAACTGTTTTCTGTTGTTCGCTTGGGTCTCTTAAGGGTGTTCTCATTGCTACACAAACTAAACACAAAGGACTCCACACACCACTTTAATATGTCTATTAGCTTATTCAGTAGGTATGAAGGTAGAGAGGTGACAGTCCTTTTTGTGACATAGCACACTTTAAATAAATTGAAAGCCAAAGCTATGGGTAGGTTAGCAAGCCATTCTGAAAATGACAAATTCTTTGTTTAAATGGATTCTGAAGACTCTGTTATCATGGTATCACCCTTCTTTCCCTCAGTACTGTAAAAGATGATCCACTAAACTGTCCTCTTCCTGCCTGGCAGCTTGTTACACTAAAGTCCCTCTGAACATGTAGGCCAAGTGTAAGACAGCCCACACAGGACTGCATCATGTTTATGGCAAGACGACTAGCACCTAGATTCTTACATAAACCTTGAAATTCTGTCCACGTGCTATTTTAAGGTGAATGTCTATGCCATCTTAATGACAGGTACCAGAATAAAAAGCAACACCAGCATGAGAAAACACTGTTCATTTCAGCGAACTTGAGAAGGGAAGAGTAAAGGAGCTATGACAAGAAACTGAAAGAGGCTTCTGAGCAGCAGCAGTGTGACAATTTAGATATCCACTTTCAAACCCAAGGTCAAACATTCTTTCCTTCCTCCCTCACTGCTTTTACCTTCAGGAGTTCTGCACTGGATGTTAACAGTCTTCGTCTCTCCAAGCAAGCAGTTTTCCATTGGGATTTGGTGAGGTCATAACAGACAACAGGTGTCTCAAGACTTTTAATCAGCGCACTATACAATCCCCTATACAAAAGGATTCTCCCCATACTTTTGGAGTGTTGTTTCTACAACTGATGCACTACAGGAACTGAAGTTGCATCTGCCTGGAAGCTATTAGTGGCTTACAAAAGCAGTAAAAGAGCTAACAAGAAAAGGACTGTACTGTTCCAGATTTAGGTTCTGGTCTGCCTTTGCGGACATGGTCTATGCTAGTGAGTGTTTATAGTGCTGGTCCCTAAGTTTAGCAGATGGTACCGAAGGAGAAATACTACTGTACTTTAAGTGTCTAAAGATAATATTTTTTCTCACCTCCCAAAAAGAAGCAAAGAAAAATGCTTGATGTGTTTGATATGTCATTTGCCAAAGAATATGCTGCTCTGTAATTTATAGTAAACACAAAAGAGAATGTTAATCTCATCTTCTCTGTTGTCTAATAGTCTCAGTAACAGTAATTCGAGAGATACAATCCTGTAAGTTGCTGCTGCAAAGTAACTCCCAGAATTGGGAATCCCATGCTCTTAGAGGCTTATGACTTTAGGACAGAAGAGACTAAGACCACAACAACAATACAGAAGAGGCAGCACTTGCTGAAGCAATTGGGTTTTCTCAGATGAAACTTTAGACTGACAGCAGCTCTGAGTGCAGATAAGGACAAGACTCTTGAATCAGCAATGAGGTTTCACTGACTTTCAATACCTTTTAAGCACTAAGAGAGGATCATTTTTTTAATTAGTTGCCTAGGATGTGGCATCCTATGATTTCCTTCCAAAAAGCCTCACCATGTTGCATTTACCCTATGCCATAACTTGAAGCACCTTGAACAGTTTTGCTAGTTTGTCCTCCATTTTCATTCATATCCACCTTAAGAGGAAGATATATAAGTATGACAGCAGATAGTAGTCTAGCCTAGCTGATTGTTGAAAAAAAATGAAAAAAGTGTGAAAATGTTGTCTCTATAAGTCTGTATTTTTAACTACACCTCTCTTGCCCTTTTTAGAGTATTTAGCCCAAGACCAGTCAAAGAAATCACTAAGAACTAGAGGCAGTGAGTTTTTTCAGGTACGCTCATTAAATCCTACCGGGTCTCAAAGCAATTTCTGACTCTGTTCCTTCTTTTACATTTCTTTAATATTTTTGGGACTGACATCTCACTGGCTGGTCTCCACTTAAGGTTTCAGTTGTTTGCTTCTTGCCCTCCCTCCAAATTCAAGGAAGCACCAGTCAATGGGGTAAATAACACGAGAGCAAACCAGTTCTCCCCCATTGGTCACTCTATTAAAAAAAAAAGTTCTGACCAGAAGTTTTCAGAATAAATTATATTACTACTACGTAGTGTGAATAAATACAGAGACTGCACAAATAATCCTGTTACAGAAATGTATGCTTGGACGAGTGAAGCAAGAAGAGACTAAACTCAAGCATTACTAAGCTTAAGAAATTTTAAGTACAATTTGTGGTTAAAAGGGCAATGACTTAAATAGGAAAGTGCCAAATGCTAGGAACATGAGAAGCTGCGCTGTTCTGTAGCTTATTGTATCCCCTTCCTCCCAACTTTGTAGCAGCTGAATTTCTCTATTCAATAAATACTGAATCATAGAATAGTTTGGGTTGGCAGGGACCTTTAAAGCTCGTCTAGTCCAACCCCCCTGCAGTAAGCAGGGAAATATAATTAACAGCATTTTCAGATGACAGAGTAGTTGCAGGGAATAAGGAACGGATCATTTAAAATGGGTTTCCTTGTCATGGGAAAGATAATGGGACTTTAAGTTTACAAACAGCATAAACATGCTGGGAAAAAAGTACTCAAACCTGTTTTTAAATAAATTGTGCCTGTTCTAAAATCATTTTCCAGCACTATTTAAGTCATATAGCTTAGTGCTGCAAGATAAGCATATAGGGTTGATTCTACACTTTGAAGACTTTTTCCATTTCCAGAGAGTTTCTGTTAGAGCATTCCTCTTATTTATTATTGCCGAACTAATCTTATCATTTAACACTATTGTGTTAAATGTTCTGCCTGTACCATCACAGCTGAGCCTGCGCTCAGATAGTTCCGGTTTGCAAAGCACTGAAACGCACTGAACACCTAATGAATTTGATAGTATTTAGTTTTCTTTCTTGTTCGCTCTGTGATAGGGCTACAATTAATGAATAGGTATTTTCACTCCCTCATCCAGAAAATAAAAATGATTAAATTAAAGAAACCCCTGACTTTGAGTATGTAGTAGGCTCCCAGAAACAGGTTTGTCTTTTTTTTTTAATGAGTACAGACGCTCTCTTTAACCTTTTAAGCAAATGAAGAAACAGTGTTTTAGGCCTTCACCTAAAATCCCATTTTCCTTATGTGCACGGCCTCTGACTTGCCGGTACTTGCACAGAGAGGAATTTTAAGTACAGTGCAAACGGGCTGGGGCCGAGGAGCCCGGCACGTTTTACTCCATCGTCACACTTTACTCTGACTGTTACCATTTACCTCACGGGGCATCTTAGGCGTCCTGTCGGATAATTTTCCTGCTGAGACCGTTTAACGGCCGATTTAACGCTTGGGGTTCCCTCCCCCGCCTGCAACAGGTAACTTGTTCAGCAGAGTTTAACCGGGAGAAAGGGAGCGATGCCCCGCAGTGAGGAGTGGAAGCCGCAGCCCGAGGCGGGGCAGGCCCGGGGGACGTGCCGCGGAGCCCAGGCGGGCGGGCAGCGGCCCGGCCCGACCCCGGCCCCGGCGCTCCCCTCAACGCCGCCGGCGGGGCGAGAAGGGGCCCAGGCCGCCGCTGGCCCGCCCCCCGCTCGCTCCCCCCACCTACCTGTGAGGCGGATGAAGCCGCCGACGCTCTCGGGCAGCGGCAGGCGCTTGAGGTACGCGGGCAGCTGGACTTTGACGATGCGGGCCAGGCTCTCCAGCACCATGGCGGCGGTCGTGGGGGGGGGGGGGGGGGGGGTGTTCCGGCATCTCACAAAACACACACATNCGCCGCCGCCACCCGCGCGCTTCCACAGGCTCCTCGCGCCGCGGGGCGGGGCGGGGCGGGGAGCGGCGACGGCGGTGCCGGCCCCGCGTGCGCGCGCGCTGGCCGGGAGAGCCGCTTCCTGTCCGCTCTGGCCGCGCTTCCGGCGAGAGGGGGTGTGAGGGGGGGGGTGGGTTAAAGGAGGGGGCGCTGCCGCCGCCAGGCGGCGTGCGGGCGGCGCCGGCCGTTACAGCCCGGAGGGAGCGGTGAGGCCAGCGGAGCCCGGTGGGCAGTGGGGCCGGGGCGGGCCGGGCCGGTGTGCGCAGGTCGGCCCCTCATGAGTCAGCCGCTCTCCTGAGGCGGGGTGGGGGGCAGCGCCCGGCCTGTGGGTCTGTGGTGATGTCCGGCTGGTGGCTTGGGCCTCGCTTAGCCTGGGCAGGCCTCGCTTGAAGGTGAGGGACCGTGACTTTAATAATGCGTGGCTTATGATTTATGGGCTGTATATTACCTGTCATCACCCTGTTGCGTTTTCATGTCGACAGCTTAAAAATATTGAAGTAAAAGGCTGATTTTTTTTTTCTTCGTGTGGGTGATGTTTTTCATATGGTATTGTAACTCTTCTGAGGGGGGATAACGTGAGTGCTGAGAGGTTTAATATTACAGGGAGAGGCCCATCCGCCTCATGTTGGGCAACGGTTTGCACAGAAAAAGCTGTATCTCTGAGAGCGATATTTAATTTTATTTCATTTTATGTCAAGGAGACAGTCATTTTAGCGTTGAAAATTTCTCCTATATAGCCAGGTGAAAAAAATGGGAAGTATGCAGTCATTCCGGGTCAATTTAGACAATTCAGACAGACTTGAAAACCCTTGCATTAGTTCCTTGGTCATGAGTCCAACACCATTTGGTTTGAGATGCTTTGCTATATCAGATGCTAGCACAGAGCACGAGCATTTTCAGGAAAGCTGAAGCAGCGCAATTCTTCCAGAAGACGTATCTCCTTCCTTATGTGATCTTGACTGGAGGACAGTTCTCTCTCCTCCCTCAGTGTACGGAAACCACACCGTATCTGCCCAGAATTGGTAATTAAGAAGTTTTGGGGTAAGATAATAGGGTTAAGCAAAGCAATGAAAGAGTAATTATAGGTATTTCCTGAGTCAGATGAACCCACTGGTCTGTCTTTGGCTGCATCTACTTGGTAGTCCTGTTTGCCTTCAATTGACTAGGGTATACGAGCCCAGTGCTAGATCTCTTTCAATTCACTAGTTTGCTTTAGTGATCGATTCAGGGCAATCTTAACCAGAAGTTAAAATCACCATAAAGAACTAAGGCAAAAAAGCAAATACTGGAAGCTAGGTTTAAGACAAACAAATCCAGCCTGTTTGTGCTTCTGGCCTGAATGTTACTTTCCTACCTGTGACCGTACATTAACATTTCGTGATGAATCATCATCTTTAGCTAGTGAGAATATTCCTGTGATCTCAGAGTATCTGAGTTCCCTACCTCACCTAAGTTTATCCTTGTAATGACTATGTCTGTTGTCCTAAGATGATTCTTTCTTACGTAGGCAAATGCCTGCTATTAGGTAAGATAATGAAAGAGCAAAATGCTTGATTATTCTGTAAAGATTACACATCAGATGTCACGATGTAACCTTGTTTGTGAAACTTTCTGAGGGAAGAATACATAAGACTGAAGATACATAAGGCAAATCCTCCAGCTCTGAATCAAACAACTTCACACTGAAGTTGAGAGCCTCTGTCCTTCCCTCCTTCTCACTTCCTTCTGCTTTTCCAGCCTTCTCTGGATGCTAGCTGTGATACTGGGAGCACAGCTGACATTTCACTGAAGCTCCTGAGCCCCGCTGTGCTGCCTTTGATCAGTGCTCCACTCAGCACACTGCTAGACAATCTGCACGTGTTGCAGAGAGGAACCGTTCTCACTGCGCCTCGCCTGTCTGCATAGGTATCAGTTGACATGAGTCATGAACGGTTTTGGTACATGAAAGGCTGAAGTCATAGATTATGGAAAAACTATAAAGAAAATGAAGCCTGAATGAAATTCTTAAGGGGAGGCAAAAGATGGTCTTCAGAAATCCAGTTTGAACTGGCGCTCAGTAGATGCGTGTTCACTCTCCAATGTGGGTGCAGACTTCCTGTTTGACTTAAGGGAAAAATGTAAGCTGCAGGCTTGGTCAGCCCTGCAGAAAAGAAGAGGGTTTTATGCAATAGTCCATCTTCAGGGACCGTGTAACGGGGTCAGAACTTAAGATCAGTCAACATGAGGAGGTTTACCAGGCAGGTGTGACATCTTCCTTCTTTTACACGTTTAACACCCTATGTGGACATTCTTATTCCACAGGCAGATTGCTTCTTCAGGATTTTATCAGCATCCTTCTCAGCTTTGCCTCAAATTACAATACTGTTGGGTATCTGGAAAATTTTCTACCTTTTGTGGGGAGAGTAACATGCAACAATTAATTCTTGCATATTTAGCTTCACGTTGTGAACTGTTAAAAAGTAGAGATTGCCTCTGCTTATGTGTTTTATGCTGAATATGGCCACTGAAAGTCTGGTGTTGGGTAGGTAGGATATATAGGAGTTGCTATAATAAAAATAACAGCACAAAAAGCCCAAGCATAGATATTTGAACAGAACCTAGGTCACCAATACTGAAATATGATTATTGCTTTCAGCAGTAATTATCCTTTATCACTGGGATTTTTCATCTAGCAAGAACATTACGGATAAGATGGAGCATGGATCCCACATGAAGAGAACTACATAGTTAGTGCTAGCTCAGGTCTTTTACATGGAATTCCCAAAACACAGCCCAAAAGAGAACCAGCCCAATTAACTTACTACTATGCATGCTTTGATGAGAATGGCAGAAAAGTTCATGGTGCAGATGCAGATCGTGTTTGGTAGAATTCATTCTGCCAAGCATAATGTCACTACAACATAGCTGCATTGGTCCAGCTTGCAGTAGAAATAAGAGTTGTCTTCAGCATCCACAAGCTGGTTGGTCCTGGTCCAACAGACTGAGCATAGGTGAAAAGAAGCCAGTTGTGTTCCTCCTCTTGTTACCCTTCAAAAATTGCTTGATTTCCCTGTGCCTTTAATTCAGCTGTAAAATGTGATAATACTTACCAGTCTGTCTAGAACACTAAGATTTGCAAAGGAAAAGAACATTTATAAATTACATTTATTTATTTTATTTTACCAAGTAAACACCAGTAGGGATAAAAGATGAAAGGTTCTGAGGTAGCAGACACACAGTCCTTCCATCTCTGAAACAAGCCTGAGTAGCACAGTAATTTGCTCAGCACTCTTTCATGGTAATGAGCTTTTTTATCAACAGGCTGTCTTGTGTTGTTAAAACCATTTTCTTGGAACTGGCATTGCCATTTTCCATACTGAGCACCTGGAACAATCTCTGCAGCAGGCAAAAGTACTATTGTCAACTTAAAACTATCCTGTCACCAAAGGGCTGGCTTCTGTGATGAGCAAACACAAGCCTCTGTCTAGGAGGAAGCTAGATCTCTCCCTTTGTATTCAAATCATTTCACAATGGGGTTTGATTAGCTGCTGTGCCTGCTGTATGCAAAGATCTCTTTCTCTCTTCCACTTCCCCAAAAGCAAGCAAAATCATTCCAGCCCAGAAGGGCTGTAGGAACTGTGATTCATTTAATGCGGTATCTCCATCAGTTAGTTATGCAGCACTGTCAGCAACCAACTATTAAATAATTGAATCTCAAAAAAATAAGGAGACTGGCTTAAAAACATAAACCATAAGACCATGTTCCTTTCCTCTATTTTATGCTTATCAACATTGCAAACAAGTTGCAATTGCATTGCATGCAGCTTAGGTTTTCATTTCTTATTTTTACATCCAGAGGCTTAACTAATTGCCTTTAGAAGAAAGCTGAGATTGTCATGCTTTCCCTTGACTCCGAGACCTGGCACCTTAAGCAGCTTCTGCTGGTGTTTATTAAAAATATGTACTATTCTGTGGTGGGAAAGTGTTCAAGAGATAAATGAGTTAAGGAGACAAATCACACATAATAGAATCAATAGGGTAATTTTGTCATAGCATAATTTTCATATATAAAATTACTACTAAATTAGCATGATATTACTTTTATAATCTAACTAATGTCCAAGAATTTTACAATGGAACTATTAAGTTTTGAAAGCAGGAGCTATTGTAATTGCCTAAGTAACTGCAGTGTCCTACTAATAGCATGTATTATTGTTGAATTTTAAAATTCCCTGTGGCTTAGAATGCTATTTATTGACGCAGATTGTAGTGAATTAATTTGTGAAAAGAATGAAAACAGGAGCGTAAAGAAAAATGGTAGGATTTCTAAGAATTGGATCAAGTTCCAAAATGGCAACTTCGTGCATGAGAGAACAGATCAGTAAACGGTATTTTTATTTATTCAAGAAAAATACCATGCTTTGATCTCTCAGCCACAGGTTTAACATTTTAATTTCTTCCTCTAACTACTGCTGCTGGGGAGTGGGAAATTTTACCCATGAGTTGGGTATGAAACAAAGTTGAAGAAAACCCCAACTCAAGAAAGGATAGGTGTATTCAGTGCAAACTTCCTAGATAACCCCAGATAAATAAAGTTACTTTCTACTTACATTGTATATTTTTCCCAAGCTGGAACTGTCTTTTTATGCAATGGTTAGCACTGGTCCACAGCAGTGGTTTCTACAGCTACTATAATATTTGCAGAAATAGCGCAAAATGAAACTATGATTATCTACGTGGTTACACTGAGTTACTGATTTCGACTGCCTTTATTTAAAGCAGAAAGTAACAAGTTGTATGACATGAAACTATTGTAAGTAACGTCAGTCAGGTGACACTAATGATGCACAAGAAAATACACAGTAAATATAGTATTGCAATGAGTTTTAAATTTTGACGCGTTACATGAATCATCCAGTCTTTCCTTCCACATTACGTAGCTGATCCAGTATGTACTGCTCATGAGGATCCAGACTGATCTGATCATGGGTCGCATACAGGCTTGCGCAGATTTGGAACTTTATTGGCTTCCAGGGAGTTGCTAATTCACAACAGTTTTACTTAAACCAGAACAAGTATCCTTACGATTCACTAATACGTTTGTAAAAGACCAGATACGGTACTGATTTGTGGCAGGTTCTGCCTGGTTTGTTGCAATAAACCAGGCTGCAAAATCCCCAGATTGTCCCCTGGGAGGAAGCTGCAGTGATGGAAAACAGATATATCCTCCCTTATGCTAAAGGACCTACAGAGGACAAAGCTGACATAATCTGGGAAGTATATGCTGCTAAATGAACAGACGTGAAGTAAAACCACTGTCAAAACACTACAAGCCACTCTCTTATGATGGGAATTCCAGGGAAAAGAAGCTATATATATGCCAACATATTCTCAGCAGGGGACCACTCACCATTCCCTTTTAAACTGCATTGATCTCTGTTATCGGTGATGACTGTATATCCTTGACCAGGCAACTAAGGGTATATTTGTTTCCTTAGTACTTTAATCCCTTGGCGTAATAGCTGTCACTGAAAGATGTTTCCTTCATTTTGGAAGGCAAAGGTGAGAATGCCACAAGACCAATTCCTGTGATGCAATGTGCATTCGTTGGCAGTAGCTAATTATAGCACAGAAAAACTACCAGCTTCCCCTGCCGAGGACAGAGTACATGATCTCTGCAATACGACTGCACGCTGCTCTTAAGTTCTTCCTGTGTCACAATACCCACTGACGCTGCAGTAAAACAGCAGTTTATCATTCCTTCTCAGGCTGCTGTCTAACAACAGCACTGTGGAGATTTCTGAGCCTGTCTCCCCTTTTCAAGGTTAGCCAGGTCTGGCATTGACAATAACCCATACTCCTTCTCTGTCATCTCACAAGAATAATGAGAAGAAAAACAAAACAAAACAACCCAAACCACCATGCCCCTTCAATTTCAGACAACAAATATATGTATAAGCGATGGAGATGAAAGCAGGGGAAAAGAGGCTATCTTGATTCCAAGCTGATGACGTGGAAGAGTACTACAGCAGGTAAATAAGATTAATATAGCCTCTTTTATGCCTATCTTAGTCATGCTTTTACTTTTCTATTTTTTCCAGGCACTCCCTGTCCTCTGGACTGCAGGTCAGCTATAGCACAGTGCACTTCTGGATCTAGGAAGTTGGCTATTCCCTAGAAGATTTGTAAGTTACTTCGTCACTTACTTTTCAAGATAATGCTGGAATTTTATATAAATTCTGTACTTCACCCCTGTACAGGGAGCTGTAAGGTCGGTAAATATATTTTTCAAAAAATCAGTTCCTTTTTCCCCTTTGAATCAGCAGAGAAAGCAACCAACACAAAAAGTAGAATATAAACATATCACCTCAAAGTTTTCAAAACTTACTTTAAAGGAATGTAAGCCTAATGACTGTGAAAGGCAAAAATTAAATGAAAAATAAGTACATGGTAATTAAGAGAGATTCATCATTAACAACATGCTAGGAGAGTGCTTTTGGAAACTAGGAAAAGATCCTAGTGTCCCTTTTTTTTTCAGAGCAGGAAGTCTTTTATTGAAAATTAGCCTTGTCATAGGTATCTATAGTTAATTTATTAAGGTGCTTGAGAACGTTTTAAACTGCTTCCCCATGAGGAATTAAATTATTTTTATTAATTTTTTTTTACACTTTTATATGAGTTATTTTGACAGCTTCAGGGACAGAAATGTTATAATTACTCAGAAAAGAAGTATGGTAGAAATGGATGCCGCACATAGTCCCTCAAATTGCCTGTCCAATATGATTTGATACTGTCAAATATCCTGAACGATCTAAGGGTAAGGGTATCATTAAGTTTCCAAGTACCTGAGTCCTCCATGCCTAACTGCAGCAGTGTTTATTTTTCTAATATGGGAGCTAAACAGTGATCATAAAATCCTTTAACATAGGCCACCAAATAGTCAGGAAGGACTAAGAAATTATCTTTTTCCCTGTTAACTTGAATTTAAATCACTATGAGAAAATTACTATCTTGGATCCCACTACCAACTCCGTAAGCCAGTATTTTTCAGTGTTTTTCTTTTTTTAAGATGATGTCCCATTATCCAAAGCAAAAAAAATTGCAGCCCTCATTGTCTTTATAAAAATGAATTAACACCTATTGCTTGTAAAAGTGACAGATCTATGTAATATTTCTTGAAAGGCTGAAAAGCATGCTTGACCTTGAAGAATAAAAGTCACCAGGAGTGCAGAAGCTAGGCTGCCTTTGCTTTATAATTTTCAAAATTTTCAGCAACTTGCAAATGCCTGACCATGTTTCATGACTACCGTGTGTGTCACAACCCGCCCTCTCAGAAATACTGCCCTGATCCATCCCCCTAACCATAATGATGAACAGCGTAATAACTGGCTAATTTGAGTATTGGTGGTTTAGAGTCATCAACAATATTTCCTGAATTACAGTATGACAGCAAACAAGAATAATATTCCTTCCTTCTAAGAGATCTATTTGGCTGTAATTATCTGGATATTTGAGGTCTAAGCAAGCTCTTGGACATCTTATGGTTAACTGGGACATAGCAAAAACTGAAAAGATAAGCCAGATCTTTAAAGATGAGGTTGCTAGAAAGGACACAAAGAAAAGTGAAATGACTCCTAGTACCACGTGATAGTTGGCTAGTTAAATCCATTGTCTGTCTACATGGCATATACTCCTGTCAGTTCAAAGACAAACAAAACAAACAAAAAAAAACCCTGAAGTATTTCTGTGGACTTTCTTATTTACTTAAATCATTATTTTAAATTAAGTCAATACAGCATCAAAGAATTAAAACCCTGCAGTATACAAGACTATGTAATAATATCCCCAGGGAACCAAAGTGTTATTTTGTATAAAAGAGAATTGGGGGGGAAGGGGGAGAGAATATTCTACAAGGGGAAAAGAACTCTGATGAAAAGTGACAGAAAGTCAACCTGGTACCTCTGCTGAAGCGTAATGTTTATTTAACTACAAATGTGTGAACGATTCACCAGCAGGACTGCCTCAGAAGAAGGGGGAATGGCCAAGAAAGGTAGTTTGCTGCAGACCATTTGGGAAGTCAAAGGTACTAGGGCTCCTAACTCAGAGAGGATCCCTGCCCCAGATCTTCTGGAAACACTGGCTGATCTCTGTGGGGAAACCTCCTAAGATAAAAGGCGGTTTATACTTCAGTATAAAGTACACCGTCAGTGTCCTGATTAGCTCAGGCTCACTAATTCCCTGTAACTCTAATCAAACAATGAAAATTGCACTTAGCATGTAGCAAGCCAGGTGAATAGAGGCCTACACTTCAAATCAACGAACGCGGCATGTTGTGAAGTCTGAACAGCCTTGCCTGTACTAGGGAGCCTGTGAAATATGGTAGCTAGTCTGTTTGAATAATTAACTTTAAACCTTAACATTTTATCCGGATTAGCAACTTTTATAGTGTATTAGGTACACTGGTCAAATCATTTGTTAAACCCACACACTCCTCAAAGGTTGAGGTTTGCTTAGTGCATTTGCAGCCTGGAACAAGCATTGAAGGAGCAACTGAATCAGGATGGTCCAAATCTGACTAGTAATCAATTATGTCAAAGTAATAAAACCAGACATATCTTGAAAGCGCTTCAGAGAGTCCTTTGATGTCTCCTTTAGTAAACACAATAGACCAAATCAAGTACTGCTGAAAACTGCCATAAGAGCTTGGTCATTTTCAGTAACAGTGTAACTCCTACAGACTTAGCATGCAGTCTGAAGGCAGCCTGAGGGGTCAAAAAACAGGTATAACAAGGAAAAGTAACCACCTCCAAAGGGATGGGGTAAAGTAGGTCACCATTAAACACCTTTTTGAAGAGATCCCCAACTGATGTACCCTGGCCTACTGAAATTGATAAAACTCTGATTTCCTCCAGAGAGGGGTTTCACCCGCTGAATTCAGCCTGTGTTACCTTATTGTAGCAACTGTGGCTAATTGCTCAGCCCTTCGCACCCCTCTTTTAAGATGCTATTTTGCCATGTATGTATATATTATCTATGTTTATTCAGGAATGTAAAGAATTCATACGAAAGAAGAAAACAAAGGTAGTCAGTAACTGCGTGGCAACAAAACTTTTTGGTTTTCAAAATTGGCATCATAATTATGCCACGCACGTGCTCATCTGAATTTCATGCTTCAATATCCATAGGGCTGAATCAGCACAGAAAATGAGCATTCTTGTTGACACAAACTGCTCCTGACTTGAAAGGAGTATCTTTCTTATTTAGATCAAATGGTAGTTTTGCTGGGAAAAAATGAATATTCTGTGTGAATACTAATAAATATCCTGTACCAGTTTTCAGAGATTTTGTTGTTTAGGTCTGTGAAAATAACGGATTGAATTTTATGTTGTCAAAACTTTCTTCTTGTGAAATGGCTCTTATTTTCCGTAAGAATTTCAAGCAAAGAGAAAAATCTTCTTCAACTGAAAGAAAACTATGTTGTCACTATGAGGCTAAAAATGTGCTGAACAATCAAGTGCTAAACAGAATCGTGAAGACCGGAAGATTTTGTGGAGAAATTTGGCCTGTTGATCTCAGTGTAAGTTACTGAAGTATTTTATATTCTTGTGAATCCCACATGACCTTGTGCAAGCCATGAAACCTTAGCATGCCATTATTCAACAAAGCACTCAGGCTTTTCACTGGGACTCGCATGCGGACTTAAATATTAGAGCTTACAACTCCCTACACGGAGCAGCAACAACTTAAAACGGGCTAATGTAGGGACTCAGTGTTTTGCCCGATGACCTAGCAGTGAGACAAAAAAAGTGGTACTATACAAAGGAAACACGTGGAATAGCTTGGAAATTGTTTCAGTGAGAATGTCAGAGAAGCTGTCAAAGAAACAATGGGAGATGAAGAATTGCCAAGCTGGAATATAACACAAAAAGTTATCTTTTATCTTATATTCCTTAGAATGCTAACTGCTGCCTAACACATTGACCTTGGGCTGGACTCCAGATGTGAAAGGGTTTTGCTACCTCTTCTTCCTAACAGAAGGAGAAGTAATGGTCCCAGATGTAGCAGCCCGGGAGCTGAGCACCCAGTACAAAGGCTGTAACTATGACCTTGCGTTCTTCTTGAAGGGGAGAAGCCCCCACATACACAGGAAGGGCTGCTGGTCTTTTGATATTTAAAACACGGATCAGGTGGAACCCAGTGACATCCCCCAAACCTGTTTTTCTTTCACTGTCATGCAATGGCACTTGGGTCGGCAAATTCAGCCTTTTTATTTGTTGTGTGTTAAAAAAAGCCAATGGAACAATCTTACTTTATCAGCTTTCTTCTCTGATGTTACTCTTTGTGGTCTCCACTGAATCAGAAGGGTCCCCAGTAAAGTGAAATTTGCTCAGATTAAAGAGGGATTTGACTGCAAGCTTCATTTATGATAATTAAAGGAAAAACAAGTTGGACAGGATGCTGAAGAGAAAATTGAGGCCTGGTAATACATGCAAACAGGGAGAAGCTGTTGTTGTTGTTGTTGTTCATCTTCTTAGCGCTTTGTTTTCCAGCAGCAGAAGCTGTTGTGTTTTGTCTCCTCCAAACAGGAACTAATAACGATCTACCGGATGGACTAATAAGAAGGATGTCTTGCTTTTGTTGAAGTAATTTTTTTTCTTTCCTAAAAAAGAAGATCTTTTGGGAAACATTTTGCATCTTGTTTCCCCCTTTCCTCTCAGATATATGAAGCATCCTGTATGGAATGCTGCTTGGTGTCTAGGGTGCTCGGTTGCTCCACCTGTTTTGAAGACAGGTAGAAGAGCATGCTCAAAATGTAAAAATGGCTGGTCTCACGTGAGCGGAAGTGAAAAACTGACACTGATGCGTAAGCAAGCCACACTAACCTTTAAACTAAGGCTGGGCTGCTTTTCCCTCAAGTCCCCTCTCTATGCTGAGGGGAAGCGGTATAAGAACATATCGAGGCGCTTTCCATTTGTGTTTGCTCTGCTGGGCCATCACAAAGCAGCTCAAACGGACTGGCAAATTCAGCCTTCGGAGGTTGTTGACCACTTGGTTGCACAGGGCTCTGTAACGCCGCACTTGAAAAAGCAAACAGAATTCAAAGACGGATTTCAAGTGAGCTGGTCTGTTCTCAGTTGTTTTGTGCAAACTGTTTATTACCAGGTCACATCTACTGAGCTATTTTGCATAATAAACCTCTGAAAATCTAACCCAACTCCACTACCGTATGAGGATCAGACATGGTAATACCTCTTTTCAGCCACTTCTGAGGATTAACTTCAAAAATCAAATTAAAATGAAGCAAACCCAAATAGACGGGGTAGTTCCACAATAAATTGCAACACCCGTATTCAGTAACCATCACCTGTGCCTCTTGCATTTTATATTACTGTATGAGGTATCTGTGCAAATACCATTATAGTGCGCCTGCTTCATATGGTAAAGTTGAGAAACTCTGTGTACGGCACATCACTGTTGTAAGGTTACGAGGCCTTACTGGCCTGAGTATTCCTACTGAAGTAAAAAAAAAACTATTTGAGTTTGTTTATTTCCAAATGCTGAGGGGAAAACACATGATGTTTACCTCACCGTTTGAGGAAAAACAGATGAGGGTGAGAAGTCTAATGTTCTGCAAGCAGGACTGTGTGCTGCGGCGTGGAGAAATGGCCACAGAACTGTGAGCATGCATCCCGTTCTTCATTCCTACACAACTCATTGGGTTTTTATTCTTTTTCTCAAGTGTACATATTTATTTTTTTAAAAAAAGACCAGTGAGTGGAACAAAGTGTTTGTCTAAACAGGTATACTAAAACAAAATATGCAAAGCTGTTTCTGAGCAATGGCTGTAAACAAGAGCTATCCGATACATTTTAAATTCTATTTGGGGTCAAATGCTACTAGAGATATTGATTTTGACACGTAACTGTTGAAAGGCACACAAACAAAACTTGATTTACCAGATTAACAATTCCTCTTGTCTTAAATTAGCAGGGAAAATTATACACCGTCAACAGTATGTTTGTGCTGTTCTTCATTCCTTTCATTATACAGTAAAATGTGAATTGCAAGCCAGATCAAAACTCTTAATATAGAGGGATGTTAGAGGTCAGTAATCTCAAATAACAATTAAAAATGTAGAACTGGAATACTGTTAAGTACCTAAATGTCCTGAGATGACAAACAATAATGAAAAAGTTCAGGAAGTTTGTAAGCAATTTACAAGGCAGAGGAAGATGTGTGTGACAGACAGAGAGACACACGCTGGTGATTTGGAGCAGTCTGACAGCATCCGTAAGCCAAAGCAGGCAAGGAACAGCAAGGTGTTTTTCAGCAATATTCTCAATTAAGATAAGAACATTAATGAAATAGTTTGGGACTGCACTTCCTGAATATGCTGTTCAGTACCATTAAAATAATAAGCAGGAAATTAAGACTACACGAGGAAGTTGCTAGGAATGGTTTAGGTGATCACAGAGAGATAAGTGGACTTTGCAAGTACAAGGCATTGTTTTCTCTCCAGCCTGTGCACGACATGAATGCTAAAAAACTACAGCCATCCTGTTTTTAATAAACAGTACTAGTTACCTACAGTGCTATTTTTAAAATAAATAAATAAAAAAGAGCATTGGTCCCCTAATTCACTGCTGGCTATTCTCAAGCTTTATACTGAAAACTTTGTTATACAATCAGGTTTTCTGAACATGCTGCCTTCTCCAGCCAAGTGATAATTAGCATCCTAGATAGCAAGAAAACTAAGAGTAGTGCAATAAAGGCACTATAATGAATGCGAACTTGGTTCAGTGCAATGGATTTAGCTAATTACATATCCATACTCCCTCGACAGCAAATGCCATGTTTATTAATATGATACATCCCCTCATTACAGCAGAAAGGCAGTGTGGACACCTTTCTCTGCTTGTTACTTCAGGGAAGTGGAGCAGGACCCCTTCCCTACGTACATGTCTATGCATAGACCTACACAATTTTAGTATGAGAAAAAAGAGCCGAGCCGCAAGTGATTTGTTGACCTGTGCTGCACAAAATAAAAAACCTCCGAGCAGCTGGAGGTGCTGCAGAAAGCATCACTGCAAATTAAAAAAAAAAAATTATTTGATGACCCTGTGCTGACAGGTGCTGACCCTGCCAGGCTGTGTTACTGTGTCTTCCCTTTGGTGGTGGTTTTTGCCTGTTCCCAGAAACCCGGGGTTTGGTGTAGTTCACAGAACACAGAATGGTCAGGGTTGGAAGGGAGACTCCAGAGTGGGAGACTCCACCACCTCTCTGGGCAGCCTGT
>RSEF01000004.1:67411687-67428006 GCA_003993805.1 Himantopus leucocephalus | reverse complement strand
CCCCCCGCGCCCTTCCTCACTTTGCTCTTTTTTTTATATTTTTGGTTGGGGGTTCCCCCCCCCTCCCCGCCGCCCCGGGAGGAGAGGGGGCACGGCTTCGGGGGTGCGCCAGCCGGGCTCGGCGGGGGCGGGAAGGGGGGAGGCGGGAGGCCGGCGGAGCGAGGCCGGGCAGCGGCCGGCTCCTTCCGGCGAGGCCGCGGCCCTGCCGGGGCGGTGAGGCCGCTCTCCCCGGGCCTAGGCCCGGCACCTCGGAGGTCGGGCCAGGGCCCCCGGGGTGGAGGGAGGAGGGGGTGGGGTGGGTGTGCTCGGTTGGGGTCGGGGCGCGGCAGCTCCCGGGGACGCTCAAATGTCAGCGCAACCCGGAGCCACACCGGCGAGGCGGTGGCGTTGCCGCCGCTGCGCTTCCCCCCCCCNCCCCCCCCCCACCCCCCCCCCCCGCCGCCGGCCGGCCCGGATGGTGCCGGTACGCGTGTGCCGGAGGGGCTTTCGGTCCGATCGCGGCCCTCCCTGGGGCAGGCAGCCGGCCTCTCGGGCCGGTCTCTCCCTTCTGGCGTGCAACTTCTTTCCCGCATTGTAAGATGGCGGCGGGTTCGCCTAGTTCGGGCTCTTTCCGGGATCTCTCGCTTTCTGCAATAACATGACACACACACACGCACGTCCGCGCTCCCGTCGACTCCGGAGCAGCTGCCGCCGTGCCATCCTCTCCCCGCGTTCCCCCCACCACCCCCCCAGCTCTCTCCCCCGACCTCCCACCTCCGCCCCGGGGCCCGCTCGGCCCTCCCGCCGCCCGGCGATCGCCCTGCCGCCTCGCCTCGCCTCGCCCCCCGCGCCGGGCGGGAGCGCGCACCGCGCCGCCGCCTCCCCCGTTGCACAATCGGAGCCGGGTGGAGTAACTTCGCGGCTAACTCGGAAAAAATGCCGAGGTGATGAAAGGGTTTTTTGGTTGGGTTTATGTTTGGTTTTTGGTTGGTTTTTTTTTTGTTGGATTTTTTTTGTGTCTTTCTTCATTTATTTTTTTTTTTTAATCTCTCCCAGGGAAGAAGGCTTCTGATGTGAGGTTGCGCTTGGGCGGCTTTAGGGTTTCTCGGCGGCGGCGGTTGGGGTTTGGGAATTGCTGGGATGTAATTGCAAACGCGATGGGAGCGCAGTGGCGTTACCGGGAAGTCGCTGTTGATCTGTGCTCCTACGCGAGCTACGTGGAGCATTTACGTATTTGAAGAGCGGAGAGGAGTTTCTTGGTCATCTCCGTAGGCTGCCAAGATGGCAGAAAGTCAGTGTGTCCTGAAATCGATGAACTAAACTTCGCTGCACAAAACACCTTTTATAGACGGGGTGTAAAGTTTGCCACCTACTACTCTTCCTGTAATTTCACATCTCTTTAGCGGTGCTGGTGGGCATATTTTAGTCGGAATGAGGTTATTTATCATATATTAGTGAAAGGATCGTTCTGTTATCCTTGAAAATTTTAAATCTGTTCTGGATTAGTGCTAACTAAATGAATTGTCTTCAAATTACGACTACATTCTCACAAGAATTTCAAAACAATTCCTTTTGAATCTGCCATCAGAACTTGTTCCCCTGTATTAGTGGATGATATCACTTGAGTTGAAACATAGCTAGGATACTCCCTGGTATGCTTTGTCATCAACTCATGCTTATGAAACACATTCAGGCACTGCAGGTAAGAATTTATTGTCAAACATAAACGAAGGCAAACCCCCACTTATGTAGTAATCTGGTGGTCAAAACCTTAAAACGATTCAGCATGACTCTTGAATCGATAAGTCATCTCTTTGACTTCAAGGTTTTGGCCTGTTGTGTGCGGTCTCTTGTCCTGTATTGGTCCTTACACAGTCCTGTATTGATCCTATGGCACTGTGTAGTAGCAAGCTTCTTCCTTTGCCCAGTGCTAGAGTTTAGGATTGGTGACACAGTTGTTTTTATTTGTTGGTCTGGTTTGGGTTTTTTTGTTTGAGGGTTGTGGGTTTTTTTAAGGTGCTATTTTTAATGAACCAAATCACATCATGCTACAACATACATTTCCAAATTCACATAGGGTTTACAGTTTTGATTTTGTATTTGCCAACCTGGAAAGTCAAAATGGTGACGTTTTGCTAGAATGAAACCATTGCTTGGAAGTTGCTTTCTTTCCAAGCATGGTTTCCGATACGAATATTTATGAGGATGGAGGCTGAAATCCAAAAACAGTGGGGTCAATTTTGTAACAAGGTGGTTGTGAATTTAGATTTCAGTCTTGCCAATGGGTAAAGCCAGAGAATGGCAGTCCGTCACCAGTGAGCTGGGATCCCCTGCCTTCCAATCATAAGGTCACAGATCAGACCTTGAAACGCTCTGCTTCCTTGTAGTACGTTGTTGGCGCTAGATCAGAACAGGCTAAAGAGAGACCGGGACCTCAGAACATTGTAATCACACATAGCTGATTTAGTCTGACTTGTGGTATTACCTGTCCGGGCTAGAATTCATTGTCCCCTGCAGTAGGTGACATCCCAAATGCACCAGTGAAGCTATTTTCAGTCTGTTTGGTCAACTCCCTCTGTGTGGACTTGACATATCAAGCAAAATAAAATTTTTTACGATATTGGGTAAATAAAACTTACACACACTAAGACAATCTAAAAGTCTGATCTGAAGTACGTTACACATTCAGAATACAACAACCCCTACTTATAACTGGCAAATTCTACTTTTGGTTTGGAAATGAAAGCACGTGAGTATTCATGTGTTATGTGTTAGGTTATCTGCTTCTGGAACACCCTTCATAAAGCTCTCTTCAAACTGAAGTAGTTGTCAGGTACATAGCCAGTCCCAGAACGATTATGTTATGCTGGAACTCATCGTCACATCTGTGCCATCTGCCCTGAGGGCAGTCTGCATTTGATTGGCAAAACTCTGCTTTTATTGATACGGCTTGCTCTGCGTAAGAGTGGCAGTTGTTTTTATTATAACAAGCGAGTGCTTTTGCCATGGAATAATGTGAACTTACATCCTGATTTTAGTTGTTAACTTCACTGAGGATGAAATTTTTCTGAAATTATCATAAAGGCAATGGAAAAAATTCATGTTGATTTATGAGCTTGTATCAAAATGCTTGATACGTGCTTGTGGCACATTGTCTTGGTCTGAAGTGTTGAGTGGTACCTGCTGAACGCATATCCTGTAATTGCTGTGGCATGTTGGCACTTCCGGTTTGAATGATGATGAACTGGTAGTAGGGAAACATTTATGCAGGAGTAGGGAATTGGGCATGTGTAAAACTGAGAAAACTTGGGAACTTTACATCATTGATATACATCCATTTTATTACAGCTATATGCGTCCATTAAAGAGAGGTAGTATAAAAGGCCTAAGTGGTGATCTTGATAGGCTAAAAATAGAATTAATACAGAAGATGTAAGCATGAAATGTCTCATCTGTGAAATCCTTAAGAAAACTTGTGCCTGCTGTGTTTGTCTCCCATTTGATTAAGCATAGCACGAGCCAGCGTCATTATGTCGGGGCATTTTATTAGAAGATCTTAAGTGGAGTTGGCATCCTGGAAGCTAGAGGCTGAAGGTAGCAAAACCATTTATCGCTACTTAAGTACAGATAGAAGGCTTCCATTGACAGTGTTGGAGTGGAGACTAAATAACTATTTTCCTCAAGGCTGTAGCCTCCAGCACTATTCCTAGATGCATAATTAATTGCAACTTTAACCCCACTCCTCCAGATCCTCATAATAAGAAATGCTACTAACCGTAGAGATATCCGTAATATTTTTCAGAGATTGGATGTAATGTGCAGCAATGAAGGCAGCATGGAAATCTGCATTAGTTTAACCAAAGGAGTAGGTTTTGTGGAGGTGATTCAGTGTTATAAAGCCTGCTTATTACTTTTGTTTTAAACTGCTACTCTTCTTGTGAACTCAGTATGACATTTAAAAAAAAATTAGCTTAACTAGAAAAAGCTGTTTGGAATTAAGTTTTCTTCTCTGGACAAAACCTACAATACTTTATTTGGAGCACCTCCCCTGTGAAGACAGGCTGAGAGAGTTGGGGTTGTTCAGCCTGGAGAAGGCTCCAGGGAAACCTTATTGCAGCCTTCCAGTATCTGAAGGGGGCCTACAAGAAAGCTGGAGAGGGACTTTTTGCAAGGGCATGTAGTGACAGGATGAAGTGTAATGGCTTCAAACTGGAAGAGGGTAGATCTAGAATAGGTATCAGGAAGAAATCTTTCACTCTGAGGGTGGTGAGGCACTGGAACAGGTTGCCCAGAGAAGCTGTGGAGGCCCCATCCTTAGAGGTGTTCAAGGCCAGGCTGGATGGGGCTTTGAACAACCTGGTCTGGTGGGAGGTGTCCCTGCCCATGGCAGGGGGGTTGGAACTAGATGATCTTTAAGGTCCCTTCCAACCTAAAGCATTCTATGATTTTTGCAGGCAGTCCTGGATTTAGTTTGCTGGGCTTATTCAAAATAGTTAGTAACTTGAAGTTACGTGATTCATCTTATGCTTTGAAATAAGTCTGGATTTGTCTGTTTAGGGGCTCAGAAAGTTAAGATTAATTAGCTAATGAAATGCAGTTGATGTAAGCTTAGTTAAAATGCTTAAAACCTTTGTGAATGCTCTCTGTATGTATTGAGTTACCTTCTTTACTGTAGTTAATTTGACTTAACTATTTCAAGTATCCAGAGGTAGACTAAGTCTTGCCTCAAGTAGGTAATGCAGTTCAGCTATGGCACTCGGTGGTTAGAAGGGTCGTGTTGAGCCAGAAGGCAGTGGTTGGTTGGTTTTTAAATCATGAGATTTTGGTAGTGGAGTTTGGGAAGCACTAGTATCGAAGAACTTTAGTGTTGTGGTTTTTTTAAAGTAAGAGTAAAATTATTCAGCATCAGCTGAAAGCTGTCATCACTTAAATTCTGTTTAAGATTTAGCTTATCCAAATAGTCAGAAGTGACATTTATACTATGAAATGAATATCATTAAAATGGAACGAATGCTTCTTAATTGTGTAGGTTTGATACCTGTATTCAAGTCCAGCATTTACTTACTATTAAGGTCTTGGACATGTTTTAAGAACTAGTCATTTTTTTATGAGAGGGGAAAATTGATGCTTCCTTAACTAGAAAATTTGGACCATAGATTTCTCCTGTTAATTGGGCACTGTGCTTGTGAAACAAGTTCCCAGTCAGCATAGATCTTTAAGTGTATGCATTGGAATGGGGAGAGAAGGGGATCATAATCTCACTTAAGTAATTTACAGAACTTCAGAGATCAATATTCCATTAGATAGGTACTTCTTGCATACCTTAAAAACAGAGATCTCCAGTATGTTAAAGATTTGGGTGGGATAATGCACATGGTAAAAAGGTTGTCCAGCCAACATTTTCTTTACGATCATTCCAGCTTTTAAAGATCTGGTTTTGAAAGTAAGCCAGTGCTTTTGCTGTTATTCCCTGTGTTTCTTCTACAGAAGAGCTGATCTAGAGTGCCGCAGAATGAGCTTCCTTCAACTGCCTCCCCAGTTTGTAACCAGCTCTGAAGCACTAATGCCTTTCTTTGCACACACACATTAATGGTGAAGGATGTAAACAGCTGTAAGTAGCAGCTGTTGAATACAGAGCAGTTAAACTGTGGAGGCCAGCTCTATCCTGGCATCATCCTCTCCCCGCGGATGTTTTCTCTGCATCCGCTGGGTTGAACTGTTGAAGGGGAGAGAGGATGGAGGTTCTTAACCTTGTTTGAGACGTCAAGCGACAGCTGGTAAGGAGGAGGGGAAAAGGGTAGAGCTTTTGTGTAATTCAGATTAGGGCATTGATACGTGACCTCCGATAAATCTTTCTGTTGCAAATACGAAGGTTTTGCCACTTTAACTGTCTGCCCTGTGTTCTTGTATAGGTTCCTCCCCTGCGCATCAGAGCTGGCAGATGGGAACGTGTGGTCTGCACTTCAGCATTAGGTCTGATATCTCAGTATAAGCTGACTTTTGTTGATTAGGCTAATATGCTGTAGCTTACATTGAGAAAGCTGAATTACAGGCATACATTTTCTTCTGTGACTGATATGATCTAGTAACCTGCTGGTATAATATGCAGAAAAAATAAATTTGGGTAAAAAATGAAAGCCATGAGAATCTATATATGATTGCAGCCAGTAGTGTATTTTTATATGCACTTGCTTTTGTCAAGTTGGCTTTATCAGAAGAGAGTCTTAAACTGTGTTGAGTTTGGACAATTGAATTTAGATTCAAGAAGTTTACAAAACTGTCCATCAAAAAACATGATACGCAGTTTTGTAAAATTCTTGAACCTAAATTTAACACCTCAAATGCTAAATGTAAAGTATTGGGGCTTTTCTTAAAACAAACAAAACACTTTCTATTCAGTGGGCTTTTTGTGGGGCACTGATCTGATATGTTAAATGTGGTAGGTTGTGTTGGGGAAGCCTTGCAAAAAAATCAGTTAAAATTACATTCACAAATTTAAATTGGCGTTTATGCCTTTGGCAACTCTTCATAAAACACTTGGTTGTAGACAAGGTTTAATACTGAAAAATGAGCCAAATAGAGCATTGTAGGATTCAGAACTGAAATCTAAATAGATAGAGGGGATTTCTTTTTATTTTGTTTAAACATTGTTCAGAGCCTTCTTACCAACAGTAAACTTCAGTATTAAAATTTTGTGTAAAGGAAGCCTTTGTTCTGAATCTCATCCCTTTGAGATGTGTAATATCCTAAACATTTTCAAGAGCTCCTGCAGTTTTTTTCCAGTGTAATTGTGATTTTTTTTTTTTTTCCCTTTTATTTCATTCTGGTTTTAAGAAAGCGAGATGGGAGGATTGCTGACTGCTTTGCAAATGTTAGGACCCAATAAACAAAGGAGGAGACAAATGTTTAATCCTTTCCACAAGCATCTGGACACCAGAGCTGCAAGCTGAACTGAGTGCAGATGCTGAAGTGCTTTAGGTCTTCCTGATGGAGGGCATGAGGGTTGTGTTAAGTGCCAAGTGAACTTTATAGCGAGCTTTCTCTGTAACCTGGAGTTAGATTGGCCAGGTGCTCATCACATCTGTGAACTCTTCTAGGTTTCTAGTAAATGTGAGTGTCCTGCTTGAAGGCAGTATTTACCAACCTTTGCTGGCCTGTTTCAGTAATAATGCGAGATAATTCCCTAAATCAAATAACTGCAAACTTTGTTTTTCCTTTTAGCCTTAGTTTTAGTTTCTTCTTGCCTTGAATAATATAGCAAAATCTCCTGAATGACAATTTGTCAGATGAGCAATGGCCCCTTTCCATTCACCTAAGTTAGGTTGCATAATGTTCATAAATATGTTCTTAAACACTTTTTCCTTCATCTTTTTTTTTTTCTTTAGCTTTTTAAAGACCCTTGTGGACATCAGTGTTCTCTGGATAGATGAGGTGGAACTCAACTCTAAGAGCAGCTGTGCTCCAGAAACAGTTTTTGATTTATTTTTTTTTCTTATGCTCTGTTGGCTCAGTGTGAGCTGATTTTGTGTGTAACTGTACCTAATCCTATAGATAGGCCCTTAGTTTTGCATCTCTACCACCAGATGATCAAAACACGGAACCATTATGAAGGGTATTATACACAATAGCATAATATGATAGGGAAATTCTACAGCTGTAGATAAGCTAGTGTAATCATCCCCACATACTTATGTTCATAGAATATACTCCCATGGTATATTGCAATCGCTTTCACAGGCATCTTTGGATTCATACAAAACATGGACTAGTAAAAGTCAAGAAAGATTTTTAGAAGACGAGCTGATTTTCAGAGTTCATTAGGTTAAATAATTAAATTTCAGAATAATAGACTACATCGAAATAATGAATTCGCCACACAGATTACAGATGTGGTGTTATTTGTCAGAATAGTAATTTGATAACTTTCTGGTATACGATCCTCCTTTCCATACATTTCCTTGAGAACACGGTGAATTCTTGTACCTTTATTCAGAAAGTGCAGACTTACTGAGGTTAAGTGCCCAATTAAGGCCCCCTGTGATTTCTACAAAAACTTGTCCTGTATGTTACCAGTCTCCAAAGTTGTTGTTTGTGTAGTCTTGGCAAACTCTAGGAGGCCTCTGTCACATTATCAAGTCCAGGCCAGTGTGCATACAGACGCTGCTTCTGGTTGATCTGTCAAATGCTGGTGGCTGAGGTTCTGCTGTACATTACTGTGTCCTTGACAAGCTGCAGGGCAACGTCTTGGAAGGCTCTCACATAACGCTGCCGAACCCCAGGATCTAATGTATTAAACTAGCATTTGTGTGCAATTGTCTATCACAATGCCAGAATCTCATTCCGAAATAGTAGCCATTAGGCCAGAGTGCCTTGCTTTGAATATAAACTTTCCAAGTGCATAACTTCACATTTGTCTATATTGAATACAATCTGTCCCTTTGTTTCCTGGTCATTCTGTTTCATTTAGCTACATGTATCTCTTGTGGCCCATTTACAGTAGTTACCTTCTTGTCTGAGGGCTGCATTGTAGTCCTGGGTTACAGAACCAAAGATCAGTGTGGTTCTTGCATGAAGAACTTCCAAGTGAAAAGTGTGTTGTTTCAGGGTCTGATATTCAAAAGTTTGGAAATGCCAGAATTAAAATACCCGATTATTATTGAATGGATAGGTAGTTAACCAGTGCTTCACTTCACACTTTTTCCTTCAGTGTGCTTTAGTCAATGTGCACGGCCCTCACCCTGCACTGAGCATGTTTTTTAATAGCCCTGTTATTTTCAGGGAATGGTAATAGTTGTCATACCTCAGAATTCATGTGTGTAAAGCAGACAGATTTTCTTCATCTTGAGTAAGAGAGCTGCTGTGTGTTTTGATTGATTTGGGAGAAGCAAGCCATACCTTTGAGTTCAAAGCACAACTATAGGTGTGTAATTGCCACCTTTTTTCTAAGATTGTTCTGAATGTCTTTAGTGAGTGACCAGGAAAGCAAAGTTGGTAACTGAGCTTCTTTTCCAGTTGGATCTGTCCAGCTACAGAGGTGAACTCTGTGAAAGTTTGGAATACAATAGAGAGCCATTTTAGCTGCGGTAACTCTGAAATTTGCTGAAAACCATTACCTGCATTGTACACCTTCCAAATTTCAGAACAGATGAGAACTGTAGACAATAGTCTCATTCACAAAGGGCTTGTGTACTGAAAGGTAGGTCCTTTGAAAAGATAGCGTGTAGTCATCCAAGTAGTTTGTATCACAGTCCAAGCACATAAAGTGACTTAATTACAGTTGCACAGCAGTCTGGTGTTTCCTTCCTTGAGTGTGAGGCTTAAAACATAAATATTTCTGTTTGTCTTGTAATATATATGCTATTGCTGTTTTAATATATGTGATATTGTTGCTAGACATGGTACAAACAATATGCAGTGTATAGCCTGAAAAAATTAGTACTAAAGGCTTGAGAAAGAACCATGAAAAATAGAACAGGCAGAATAATCAAGATAGTAACATTCACAACTGTTACATTCCTGGTCATGTTTTGAGTTTCTTAAAAACTGTTTTGTGCTCTTTGGCCCTCACTATTTTCTGTGACCGCTCTTCATGCGTTTTCTCTGCATATTTGCTCTAATGTCTTTTTTTAAATGACAGAAACCTACATCCTTCTGTATTATGCACTGTCACTATACATTCGTTTTATCCATTTATTAAGCGTTAGCCAAAAGGCCAGCTTGTTTGAAACTGATATTTTTCTGCTGGTTACACTTGTCTTGTGATGTGTATTGTGCCATTGCTTTCGTATTCAGCTTAGAAATCCACATTCAGTGTTCTTTCAAGCTGTTATTTTCTCCTTCCAGGGGTAATTAATTTTCATGCTGAAATGAATGTTGCAAATGCAGGTGTGTGGGATGAGGCAGTAGTTCTTTGCTGGTTGACACTTCTTAATCTTCAAACAGGCTTAAACGTTCTTCCCGTCCCTTTATAGCTGCTTCCAATCCTTCCTTCCTTTATAAAGCTGTTTTCAGCTGTGAGCTAATGAGTAAGACTAATGCAGTGATGAATTTTTGGATGCTTAGAGTTTGAAATACCCTGTTTGACACGGACAACAGTAGACAAGCACTCAAATTAATAAATGTTGATCTTTTGTTTGGCTTAAGTGCTCTTTTTTTGTTCTTTTTTTTTTTTAATTTAAACTTCTGATTCAACTGCATATCACCTTTCATGCCCTCTAAGGTAGACAAGTTATCGTCTGGAAACTGAAAGTGAATTAACCCCAGTTTTTCCATTACGCTTTCTTGACTACAAACCGGAAAGCTGCAATACATGATTTTAACAAATAATTGTGTTACAAACTAATACTAAATCTTTACAAATCAATATTAAATCTAACTGTGAGTTTATGCCTGTGGAGGAAAAGGAGTGATCTTCTGTCACTCTGTATTTAAGTCAGCTGCTACTATCATTAAAAATAAACCCTGGCTATTTCCAGCTTAAACAAGAAAAATGAAGCAGTTGTGCCACAGGGAGTATGAATTCTGACAAATGGGAGGAAAAGAAGCCCACACTGGTGCTGCTCCACTTGGTACCTTGCAAGAAGGCAGACTGGTAGGCATCAGGTTGTCATTTCTTACTGAATTTGCTGAGACCTGAAAACTGTGAGAAAAGCAACTAGTTTCCTTAAATGTTTTCCTTCACTGTCTTCTTGCTCATGCATATTTGGATGAAGTATCCTTTGTCATTCTTTAAATTTTCTTCATCCTTTAAATGACTTCTGCAATCTTTTAAATAGCTGGTAGAGAGGAGTTGTTTGAGGGTATTTTAACAGCTTTTCTGTCAAAAACACACCACACTTGTGATTTATATAGGATTGTAGTCCTGCATTCACAGTCATGTCAATGTTTTGGATCGTCACTTGAAGTGTAAGCTGTATTTCCTGTGTTAGTTGTGATTATCTTTGTGCAAAACAAGCAGATTAGTTAGCTTTTATAAGCATTTTTGTCTTGAAAATACTGGGGGGTTTTTGTTAGCTTTTTGATGAATTTATAGAGAAAGAGAACAGACAAGATTAAGAATGGGTCTGTTTCACCAATAAAACTACATCTTGCTACAGACTTAATGTGAAACTGGCAGACCACCATGGTGCTGAATTCGTGTTAAAGCAGGTCTGTCTGTTGCAGTGACAGTGACAGTGTTGCTGTATTTCCAGTTGTCTCTTAGTTTTCCATAACTGTTGCAAAATTGTACATGAATTGCTTCTTATATATGCTACATTGCCCTTGTCTTCCAACAGTAGCATTGGCGCTTACTCCTTAAACAGTGTTTAAATCTGTAAAATGCGAAGTGACTAATCATCCTTGTGGAGAGGTAGGAACTATCACAACTTTATATTTGGAAACTGGGACACAGAAATGGTGATATGCTGCAGCTATACCGGAAACCTCTGGCAGCGCCAGAGGCTACTAGTCATGGTTGTAATTCAAGACTAATCCTTTCCGATAGGCATATAACACATCACTCTGAACCAAATTTGGCTCACTGTTTTTCTGTAAAGTCTTTGGAAATTGCTTCTTGGGAATTTTATATTTTTTTCTTAAGCCACCTGTAAAGTGAAAAACTAGAGCAGCTGACTCCAGGAAAATGTGGGTTCTACTTCAGGGATTTTTAGGAATGTTTGGGCTTCATTTGTAGCTTAGTACCTCTTGACAAAGGAAAGCACTCCTGAAAAAATGTAAACAAAAAGAAGCAAAGTTGGAGATACAAGTATTGCAGCAGAAGGAGTACTAGAAGCATGAAGCCCTTGTACTTAGAAATTTTACAGAACAATGCTTGGGAACATTTTTAAATTCTAAAATACTAGTTAAACTCAGCTTTGTAAAATGAAACTTAATGTGGTCTTTACCTTCTTGATGAGAAATAGGTTAAAGCAGGGGAACAATTATTAGCTGATTTCTTAAAAAATTGGTTTTTTAATAGACTTATGGAAATGATGAAGCTTAGTTTTGATGTCAGAAATATTTTTCAGATGAAATATTTTCCTGTTACAGCATAGTTGCTCTTGATTGCTAAGCTGAGAATGAAGGTCAGTTTGTGCTTCTGCTCCTGAGTGGGAAGCTTTAACAAAAAAAAGCTCCTCCCTTTCCTTGAATAAAATGTCTCAGCTGCTCTCCCAATATCACAGCCCATGTGCCTCTGCTTGTTTAGTTTCCAGTTATTCCAGTTTTCCTGTTGGATTCAGCAGAGTTGCAGCTTTCAGAAGGAGGCACTTTTTAAAGTTGCACAGAGAGAACTTTCTGCTCCCTTGTTGCAGAAAAGCCTTCCTGCTTTTGTGTAGTTGTGAAGTGTCACACACTTAACAGGGAGTCGAGAAAACCTTGCCATTGTTTGTTTCATGGTTGCCCGAGTTCTTCCACAACACTTAGCACTCTGCTGAATCAAACAGCTTTGCTACAAACTTTACTCTTCTGACCATAGTACCTAAGAGAAGAAAATACAGGAATGTGTGCCATCTCAGCTTTTTTTTCTTTCTGAACTTGGTGGGTAAATTACGTGCTCTGTGGTTGAAATGCTAAGTGGTGTATCATGTGTTCCTAACCTTATCTGTATTTTGAACTGCTTTGTTTAGCACAGTTAGGTCTTTTTTTCACTGGAGTGTTTTGGGCCAGACAAAGCTTTTAGTCCTTTAGCTAATGAAAATCACTGCTTGCTTGTTCTCTAGAACAGTTCAAATGGTGAAAAGGGGTAACTCTGTATGGACATTTACTTTGAAATGACTGGAGACTGTAATATTAAAACGCATGTGTTTCAGCTTGTAAATTATTCTTAGTATTACTGACAGGGAGTTTTGCACAAATTTTTCACCAGAACTTACTAAACTTAATTTGTCTTACATTTGCAATCCTACTTATTTGCTTTTCCTAGTTGAATTATTGATATGCTCTAATTTTCCTGCTGTGTTAAAATACCTTATTCTTATCGTGAGTACTGATTTCTTGTTTCTCTGAAGATAGTAGTGCCTTTTGAAGAGCTCTCTAGTCTAATGGACATACCTCTGACAGTCTACTTCATGCTGTTGTTTTCTTGTACTTGTTTTCATGCTACTCATTTTTTTATCATTTTCATAAACTGCATGAAGAGCTTTTTCATAGTTCTTAGTCCCTGTGATGGTTTTTAAAAAATAGGATCTGATCTTCTTCCCCAATTAAATAGTTCTGTAGTAATTACATAACTACATTAAGATAGTAACATTTGTGTCTTTCTGCTCATTCTATTGCTACAACTTATTTTAAGGGACAAAATAACTTTTTTTTCCTCAGATTTTGGATATAATTATTCTCAGAACTGGAAAATCTATTTAGATGAGAAATAAGCCTGATCAATAAAACCTCCTGTATTTGTTAAATGGAAAAAAAAAGCCACCCTGAAAATTAGAAAAGCTTTCTACCTGAAGATTCTTTTACATTTCTTGTTTGCCTTTACATGGATAATATAAATCTAACTTAGCAATTTTTTTCTGGAGGGTGCTGAACAACATACAGACCTAATAAGTGGTATTTCATGACAGAAATAAGTCTTATCACAGGGACCCTCAATAGTAATGGGAGTGTAGAGAAATGCACTTGAAATAGATTTACTGTGATGATCTGGAAAGAGCTGTTGCCTGTGCTTCTAAATAACAGCAGTAGTGAAATGAACTGTAATATTCACTTCCTTGTGCCGTTGCTTATGAAAACTGATACAATTCTGTTTTACAAAACAGTCTGATTCCAGTGCAAAACTGAAATCTGGTTGATTGGAAAGTTCATCAGAGTTAGCATGTGTAGGGAGGGGGCCTGTGGGACTAAGTTTTCTTATTGTTTTTTTGGTGTGGGTTGGTTGTTTTTTTTTAATCTATGGATTTCTGCATGTTTTGAAGTAATATTTTTCTGTGTTTGTAGGAGCTATGGTCTTACCAAAGAATAAGGTGTTTTAAGTTACAGGGAATGTAATTTTTTTTCCTCATTTTTTATTGGCTTACACTTAATAAACTTTTATCAAGTGCAGAATTTGTAAAACTTAAAGTATGTACGTTAGGATCATCCCAGGCAAAACAGTTAGCTGTCTGGTCCAAATATGCATGTGTTTCCAGCATAATATAATGTCTGTGTTTCTTAAATGTCTGACAAAGTAATGGAAAGTTCTTGCTTTAATGGCTTGTATAGACTTGTAGCAAAATAACTTGTGTGCAACTGTTAATATATGGGAGAAGGACTGAAGGTTTTCCCTTTTCTCATGACTTCTAGATGCCTCGACAAGTGCAGATTTATAGAAGTTGCTGAAGCCGTTTTTAGATTCAAAAGAGAGCAGGGAAGAGGGAAGGTATCTGTTACATACTTCAACTGAAAGTGTAAATTTTATTTTGAAAGACATTGTCCAAACAAGTAACTTGCAGAGCATTTAAACAAATTAATGCTGAGCTGCTTTGATTCATCACAACAGTCTTGATACTACACAAGGAATCCTCCATCCAAAGTTTCTGTTTTCAATCCCTCTGTAATGGGAGAGGGAGGGAACTGTTTCTGCAGCTCAGTCATTCAGAATTTTAAAGGCATAATTGTCTTAAATGTGAAGTTTAAAATAAAAAAATACAGGTATTTTGCCTGATTCCAACACTTACCAGCCTCTTTAATTTTCCTGTCTACTTTAATCTATGCAAAATATATTCCTGCTGGAGGTAGTGGGGAAAATGAAACTGAGTTTCTGTGTTGGTTTGGTTTTTCTTTCTGTTCTGAGTTTTAATATCAGATATTACATACATAGTGCTTGCTGTTTCATGAAGACTCATCAATAACTTTCTCTGTTCCTACTTTTCTGGCTGAGACTGAATCATTGATCAGAAAGTAGACTTTGCCTACTTCAGGCTCTGTGTCCTGCTCTCCTTTCTGTCCTCCTTCAACAGGGATGTCTTTACAGTAGTGATATTTATTTGGAAAAGCATAGTCATTGTAGCTGTTTATCTTCATGGCTGGTTTTGGTGGTTGTTGTCTTCTATAAAGACATTTTTGTTACTGGTCTGGTGGTTCCAATAGTTGTTATTGCACATTCTTCTGTGTTTGTATATGGAAAAAGTTTTAAAGGTTTTTGCTGGACGTGAAGTGAAAATCACTGTTGAGTTCATTAATGTTCCTTCTCTGAACAGTTTTTTTTTTATTCTTTTTTTCCCTAAAGGAACTTAGTGACTTAGCCCGTGATCCTCCAGCACAGTGTTCAGCAGGTCCCGTTGGAGATGACAGTAAGTAGCCCATAAGTTTTATGTTTTGCTCTGCTAACTCGAAGCACATCATGCCTAGATAATAATGCGGAGTTTTTCTTTTGTAGTGTTTCATTGGCAAGCCACAATTATGGGACCTGTAAGTATTCAAATTCTTGTGATGTAATATTAAACTAGTAGTTCTTATTCAGGAGGAAACTGGGGGGTTTTTTGGTTTACTTTTTTTTTTAACTTCCCTTATCAGGTTTTAGTTCTAGGGGTACTTCCTTACAGTAACAGAAAATGAAGGGGGGGGATCAGTCTGATTATTTTATTGCTGGAATGTTTTATGAGGACATGTATTTCAGCTGAAATGATCTCTAGAGCAATATTAGGCATTATCACCTATTGTCTAGGAACTTCATTTGCATTTAGCTTTTTCTAAAGTTTGAATCTAGCATGAACTTTGTAGTAGGAACTGGTCCCAGTGTCAGAAAATAGTTGAGATGCTTTTGTGTGGATCTTAGAACAGGGAATCCTTACTTGGTCTGGTGTCATGTACTGAGATCTTGAATACTTTTAGGAATAGAAGGGAAAAAGTCACTGAAGTGTGAGGTTCCAGTTATGACTGGGAAAAAAAAAAAGTGCGTGTTAAATGTACAATAAGCATCTGAAACCTGAATGTGACTTTTTCCTTGTTAAAGAAGGTGAATGTTTGCCTTTACTGAAATGTAACCTGCAAACACCTGACATCTGGAGTTCTCAGGGCTGGTTTTCTATATTTAGAAAACAAAACCTTCTGTAACTTGAGAAGACAAATATTGGATGCCAGTAGAACTGCAGCCACAATGTGATGCTTCTGATGAGGCTACAGAGTAGGAATTAAATATAAGTGATGCTAAATTGCTCTGACTTTACATACAGCTACAAGTGTGGTTTTAGGAGGTGGCTACAGAAAATGTGCTTATTACCAGTTCACCTGACTGGAAAAATGGCTCCCCATTCCAAAATATCTGGTCCTCATTGATTGTAACTAGGTGCCTCAAAAAGATAAAATTGTTTAGTAGCTATATTTGCATCAAGAGGAGTGTGGCCAGCAGGTTGAGGGAGGTTATCCTCCCCCTCTAC
>RSEF01000004.1:67345212-67411587 GCA_003993805.1 Himantopus leucocephalus | reverse complement strand
CAGAGGTCCCTTCCAACCCTGACCATTCTGTGATTCTGTATATTCATGTTTAAAAGGCAAAGAATGTTCTGTACTATACTGAGAGTGATTTTATGTGGCTGGTGTCTGCCTGGTCATAAGGTATTAAACATCAGTTGAATTTAAATTTGGATTCTTACTGTTAGGTTCCCCTTCTGGTTTAATAGTGTACAGCTTTTTTCCCCATATGATTCCTGTGGTGTCAAAAGGTCTGCATTCCTGTTTCAAGATTGGGCAGTATCCTGACAGGAGTGTGGTGTTAGTAGTTCCAGTGCTCCTGTGGTGTTGCTTAGTGCTTTTAATAACAGACAAGGATTGTAGAACCAATCATCTGGCCTTCCACCTCTGCAATATGATATTATACAGACTGTGATTTTCTTAGATGTAAGAGAGCTTGCGTTGGTTTAGCACATTCTAATAGGGGTTTCTGTAACAGCTAAAATGTATCCCCAGAGTATGTGCAGTTAAAGGGTTGCTTTCTGGTTCCTCATGGCCTCACATAGTATCTATTGATCAAATACAAGAGATATATCTTAACTGCTAGGTTTGCTGCAGAGATTGGATAGGGTATAACTGATATGTTTTCAGGTTTGAGTCCCTTGTCTTGTATTGCAGAATTTAATTTTTTGGTATTTAACTAAGTAAGATATAGTTATTTCCTTACATTGGTGGAATGTTCTTGCAATTAATATGAAAATTCAATTTACAAATAACTCAGAAGGGTACTCTGTGTATCTCAAATTCATTTTCCTTAGCCCTTATTCTGGAATTAAAAGCATTGTTGTAGTCTTCAGGTTAAAAAAATGTAGTTGTTTCAAGTAAAAACTTACATCTTTCTGCTAATAGTTAACGCCTGAATGAATTATCCCTATAATTGTTTCCTTGGAGCAGGGAAATGTAAAATACTCTTCCAGACCAGATTACAGTGAATTTCTAAAACAGAAAGGGAGGAAGATTTCACTTTAATCTTGATGGGTGTTTTTTTTGTTTGGTGGTGCTCGTGGGGTGAGTCTTTTTTTGTTTTGGTTTTGTTTTGTTTGGGTTTTTTACAAGGAACAAGGGTTTGGCTGTGTATCCCTAAGTTTTCTGCAGGGCTGAGCAATGCCTAAGCAGAATTTAGGAGGGGATGGAAGGCCCTTAGACCTGTCTGTGGCCATTGTAAGCTTGAGCGGTCATAACAAATAAGCTCCAAATACAGAGCTTTGGGTTTTTGAACCTGACAGGACCCCTGCTCTGTTAACATTACTTCTTGGAGCTCTCTCAGAGGCATTTGGATGCTTTTGTCAAGTTGTCCTAAGTGGATTGTCAGAGCAGCTGTTTTCTATGAAGCATTAGCTCAGGGAGGTCCATCCAGAAAATGACCTGTATCTGTTTTGTATTGCTTAGCTTAGGAAGTAGTAATTAAATTTTAATTGCATCTCTCCTGTATTGGTGGATTAAATGGTTCAATTGTTTAAATAAATTTCCTCTCCTTTTACTTATTTAAAACAACATCTTCAGTGATATTTAGTCCTAAAGATGATAATAGGGGAATTATTTGTTTGCTTTGACAGAATGACAGTCCGTATCAGGGTGGTGTATTCTTCTTGACAATTCACTTTCCTACAGACTACCCTTTCAAACCACCTAAGGTAAGTATTGCTTTCTCATTTGTGAAATTAGTGCTCTTTAAAGAACCAAGTACAGGACAGAAACTGTCAGCATCTCTTTTGTAGTATTGTCGTGTTCTCACTTCTGTGCATTCTTACAGTATCTTAGATGGCTAGGTCCCTCTCTGACTACCACAAGAATGGGTGTGTTAGTATATATTTTAGGAGCAAATTCGTATATGTGAATTCTGAATGTTTTTCTTAATTGATAGGAAGACTCATTAGCTTTGTGTTACTATAATAGAATTATTGCCAAGGGGGCTGTCAAGTCTTACAGTGTGTAGCTGTTTGGGGTGGTCTATAGGAATGTGACACTATGGACTGGAGTTAACTTGCTGAGTGCCTAAAAACAGTGAAGGTGGTATCTGTTAAAATATGGTAATAATTATGAAATATGCTTTTTTGTAGCTTTATCAGCCACTAGCATTGTCTTCCAATTTTCAGTCAGTATGGAAGTGTGTGCTTGGAGTCACCACAATGTTTGAAATTGTTTAGCTCTGTGATAGCAGTGTTACCGTGGTTCAGGCACTTCTGTTGAGTGTCTTCACCATGATGCAGGCACCTGTTATTAAAACACAGCCTCATACTTGCCCTCTCTCTGTTTGAAATAGAGTGCCTGGTAATTGGAAGCCGAGAGGTTGCGCCTTGGGTGCATTTCCGTGAATTTGATGCAGTTTAACTGCATCATCCTTTTCTTTTAGAGTAAATTGAGTTGACCAATAGCTTGACTGAGAAGAAAGTGTGACATCATTGTTGTCATAGACCAGAACACACTCTTCTTTTTTTTTTTTTTGTTGCAGGTTGCATTTACAACAAGAATCTATCATCCAAATATTAACAGTAATGGCAGCATTTGTCTTGATATTCTAAGATCACAGTGGTCTCCTGCTTTAACTATTTCTAAAGGTAACTTTCGTGAAGGAGAAACGTTTCCATCTTTTGTTGAATACTGTGCTTCTAGCTTTGATTGTCTTGAGTTCTTTCTCATCGCTTGATTTTTTTCCCTTACTCATTCTAGCCTGTGTTTTGCCAATTTGATAATATCTTACTGCGTTTTTAATGGATATTTGTTTTTTTCGAACACCTTCTGCTACCTGGCTGTTTAAGGCCTTGTCTGGCCACTTACTTGCTTCAGTATTTTTAGTAGAGCTTACTAGCTTGGTCCCAGAGGAATCTGCCAGCATTTGGATTGAAACAGGTCTGTGGTGTATTTGAGCTAAGGCTGAGAAACTGCTTGTTTGCAGCTGTCCATGTAGATACACACTTGCATATTAATTTAAAGATTAATTTAAAGTCAGGTTTTTTTAATAATGAAATCTGCATAGTTTTTTGACTGAGTCTGTCTAGAATTACATGCAGCGTTATATTGGCATATCTCTGTGGTAGATGAATAAAAGAAAACTGTTATTGATATGTGTTGTTTTCTGCCACTGTGCACTGGCATTGAATTACATTACTTCATGAACTAAGCTTACTGATTCTGCTTCAGGATAAATTGATGTTGTGCTGCAATAGAAGCTTTGTAGCTTTCCTCATTTCACTATAATAAACAACAGTTAACTCTCAAATGTTTTCACGATGATCAAATTTTGTTTTGCCTCAAAGCCACTGGTCACTCTGGCTTCAAAAGATCCATCAAAGAGCTCTTTTGTCTATAGAACTTGTAATTCCTGTCTGTCCAAGGAGTAGGTTTGTGATTTGAATGTGGATTCCCTACATTTTAATGCTGTCACTATTGTTTTTCTTTCAAAGCTTCTGTGAGAGTAGAGGATGAAGTCTTCGTAGCTACCTACAACAGCGTTACTCCTGTATTTTCCAGCATGTGTGTAGTTTTATCAGTGCAGACCAGGGTATTGCTACCTTACATGCAACAGAGGAAGAACTCAGTCTATTTTTAAAAAAATAATAACTTGAAGTTCTAGTGATTAAAACCATGGAACATGCTGGTCATCAGAATACATAATAACACGCTTTTGTTGGCTGCTATGTTGCGTCATAGTGCAGGGGACAGCAGTGCTGTTATCGTGTCTGCTTACTGACAGCTCTAAGTATTGGGAAATAGGAAACAAATAGTTCTTACAAACTTTTAAGTCTGTCTGTCTTTTATTTAGAATGGGTTACAAATTTATTTTGGCCGTATATCAGGAAAAGGCTTGCTAGCTTCTCTCCTATGCTGACATTGTGCTAATGCAAAGATCTGTGCTCCTTTGTTTGAGGTTGTTGTTCCTGTTTTGCTATTGAAAATTCTTTTTTTTTTTAACAGTTCTCTTATCCATTTGTTCACTGTTATGTGATCCAAATCCAGATGACCCACTAGTGCCAGAGATTGCACGTATCTATAAAACAGACAGAGACAAGTAAGTACAGAGTTGCGTAAGACTAATATTTTAACAAACTTTGTGAAGAGTGCATTGTTAGACAGCAATTGTGTTGAGCGAGCCTTTTGTGAAAATCTGGGATGGAGAGAACTTGTGTGTCAAAGAAGTACCTATTCTTGGTAGTGCATAATTTAAAAACAACGGGGCTTAGTATCTTTGAAGCTGTGGGTGAAGGAGAGTATCCTTTTCTTGCATGTGTGGCAGTATTTTAAAGTATCTATTGCCCAGTTTTTTGCTTACCACACAAATAGAATATAGTTAGATCTTCATATTGAGGAAAAGGTAGCTTTGTTATTTTGGTGCTTTCTTTTGGTAGCAGCTTGGTCTGTAATTTTGGTGCTTCCCTTGTAAAAAGGCTTTATAACTCTTTTCCTATCGGTGATGAAACAACTTTTTTTTCTTATGTGTTTTTAACATTTTCCACGGATAGAATTATATGAAGTAGACTTTGTTTGTTTTTTATATATATATATATATTAATGCTAAATATACTTGTCCAATTAGGTACAATAGGTTAGCAAGAGAGTGGACAGAGAAATACGCTATGCTGTAGGGTAAGAATATCTGCACATTATGGTGCATTTAACAAAATGGAAACTTGTCAGCACTTGGGTGCTGCATGCTCTAAGGCACTGGATTAACTAACAGATAATGGATGCACCAGTTACTGAACTTGGATATTTAACAGCTTGATCTGTGGTTAGTGTGAAATGTATTGGCTAGTCACTATTTCTCACAGATACTGCTCTTGCATGGCCAAAAAAAAAAAAAAAATGAAATAATTTTCGAGTTTTGAGCCAGCTTATCAACTTGTTCTGGTAAGTATTTACCCAGATCTTGTCAAAATTTTGTTAAAAGTGATGCCTGTAGCAAGACCTCATGCGTAGACATGGGTGAATTTAGACAACCCAAATTTCAACTTTTTATTCTTCAGCAGTGTCTGTCTTCTATGCGTAAACTAGGAAAATGTATGGGGATTATGTTCTGCTTGTATAGTTGAAAATTAACTTCTTACTGACAAGCATGGAGTTAAGTATAAACTAATTGTCAGCTCAATTCCCGTGGAAGTAGTGTACTTAAATATTCTTTTAATGCCCTTTCTGAACATTGTTTGAGCAGTATATTCATGTGGAAAGAGAGTATTAAGTGTGAAGAAATGCTTACTGCTGTTTTACTCTAAAATGGGAAATTTGACATTCTGTATCCCATTATATTATTAACCAAGTAATCTTTACTTATGGCATGTGATACTCTGTAATCTTTCCCTATGGACAGTATTTAAACAAAACGCTCCCCTAGCCTCTCCCACCCCAAGTGGTCTCTATTCTTTCCCGTTCAGTAGTTTTTCACAAAGACTTCTAGCAACTCTGCTTGTCTTGAATTTGAAGTGTTTCATATAAATTAGAGAATATCCTAGTTAGTCTAGGGAGGGATTTGCCCAGTTTTTTTAGTTCAAGTACATCTTAGTATAGAACGAGACTTCTCTTAGTGTGAAGAGAATAGGGAAATGGGGATAAAGTGATACTTAGTCATTCACTGTGTAGGAAATTGTAATTTTCATGCTGACACTAATTCAATTTCTGGTTTTGTTTGCAGGTACAACAGAATATCTCGGGAATGGACTCAGAAGTATGCCATGTGATGCTACCTTAAAGTCAGAATAACCTGCATTATAGCTGGAATAAACTTTAAATTACTGTTCCTTTTTTGATTTTCTTATCCGGCTGCTCCCCTATCAGACCTCATCTTTTTTATTTTTTTGTTTACCTCCTTCCATTCATGCACATGCTCATCTGAGAAGACTTTAGTTCTTCCAGCTTTGGACAATAACTGCTTTTAGAATCTGTAAAGTAGTTACACAAGAACAATTGCCCAAGATTCAGAATTTTTTTTAATGGAGCATGTGTATTATGTGGCCAATGTCTTCATTCTAACTTGGTTATGAGATTAAAAACAAACATTCCTCACTGCTCTAACAGATACTGAAGATACCACCTGAAGGGGGGAGGGGAGATGGATGTTCAATTTTCTCCCATCAAAGAAGTAACATTGCTGTAGCAACATCCATCTTGTTCCAAACCTTCCAGTGTTAGAGAACTGAGGTTTTTATTATATGCTTTTGCTCATAACTGATGTGTCTGGAGAATTGGTACTGAATCTATAGCATCAGCAGAACAGAAAATGTGATGTATCTTATGCATGTCAATAAAGGAATGACCAGTTCTTGTTTTACAGAGAATGGAAATTGGAAGTCAAACATCCCTTGTATTCCAAAATAGGGTCTAAGAACATTTTTGTAATTCATTTAAATTTTGTTAGGAGGCTTGGAGCTATTAGTTAATCTGTCTTCCAGAACACTGTTTAATATAGCACTGAATAAATGATGCAAGTTGTCAATGGATGAGTGATCAACTAATAGCTCTACTAGTAATTGATTTATTTTCTTCAATAAAGTTGCATAAACCAATGAGTTAGCTGCCTGGATTAATCAATATGGGAAACAAAATCTTTTGTAAAAGCAAAGCTGGTTTTTGTATATACTGTTGGGATTTGCCTCATTGTTTAACATCAAATAATGATGTAAAGTTCAATAGAGTGAATCTTCTGCCATTTTCAGTTATAATGCTCAGTCTGTTGCAGGTTGACACATTGTTCGGCCTGATGTATGCAGAATTAATAAGCTAACATAGTAGTGTAGCCTTAGTAGTGTGCTACACATGGTGCTGGGAGCCCAGCGTTCAAGGATGGACTTGGGACCCAGCAGATCTGAAGTGGTGTATTGTGGAGATACTTCCTGATGCACCTGTGTTTGCTGACTGAGAACCTTTTTCTTCACCTTGTACGCTTGACAGCTGAAAGATCTTAATGTGGGAGTAATGATGAGGCAAAAAAATATAAAATAAAGTACTGTTTTGATGTGGGAATTGTCATGAGGCTGTGTTGAAGTGACTTTACTATGTGGGATGTTCATTACCATTGAAAAGGACTTGTTCAGCCATGCTGCCATTTACATTGATGACTATTTTAATGCAACAGACACTTTCCTCATGTCAGGTGACTAAACGTGAATAAAGACTCATTGCTATTGGATTTTTGTTCTACAAGAAACATTGTCTTGTGCCATTAGTTTATCTTTGCAGCAACAAGGGCATTATTAAACATCCGGCTCTCCTCTTTCCTGCCCTCTTCCTTCATATTTTTCCTTGTTTGATTTTTTTGGTCTCCATTCTTAACATCCATAGCTTCATTTTCTCTAGTCTTGTACTATCAGTTTATTGTGCATCTGTGACTTCGCACTGGCACCACTTTTGCACTGCTTATAGTTATGTACATTCTGATTCCTTGTCCCCACATGGATGTGGAAAGCTAGATGTAAAATAAATGTTAAACCTTAATTTTTATAAAAATTTGAATATGTAGTTTGGACATGGTTTGTTCTGGTTCTAAACTATGAAAGTGAACTTATTTTAAAGTCTAGTTGGCTTGAAATTTAGAAACCTGGGCTCCCTTTAACAGCGCATGCCTCACTGAAATGACGTTCTGAAATTTGTTAATGAAGTTGTAGTTCATGCAGTGTTTCTGCTTTGCTAACCAAAGATTTTTGCTTCCAACATTTTGCTGGGAAACGGAAATACTTAAAATACAGCTGCCAGTAGCATTACAACTGAGGTAAATGTTTATATTTCTAAGCTTGCAAACATGTTGCTCTCACCTTTGTGGTAATTGTGTTAATTTGATGCTTATTACTTTGTCTGGATTCTCAGCCACTGAAATCACTTACATAGTCAACTAAAAAGATGTCTTGAGATGTAAGGCACCAGGTTTTATAAACCTCAAGGAGGTGTGGATGAGGGAGGGTCAGGGAGGGAGAAGATAGTAAAGTTTGACATGGAAGATGGAAATCTTGTTTGGACCACTGTATAGTTCTCTTGTACATCTGTAATGGTACTTCTGTGATAATTTTCTGTAATTAGAAGATCTGTATTTTGATGAAAGAATGATGGGTGAATTGTAGATGTTATATATGCATGCCAGAGGTCATGCTGAGACTTAAAATCTTATCTTTGTGAAGTGGGAAATAGCAGGTGTTTTGTCCTTGAAGCAGTCTCGGTAGTGCCTTGTGCAGGCTTCCTGTGGAAGTTATATTTGGGCTTGCTGTTCAAGCGGGGGGGGGGGGCAATATAAGGAGCTGGTTAACCATGAGCTAATAAGATGATGAAAGAATTTAAGAACTTTTACCAAAACAAAAAGCTGAATTAGTGATTACCTCTGAGTAATCTACCTACCAAAACCACAGATCATCTAAAAAGTTACATAGTAGATCTTGATTACTATGAAACATGGGGGGGAAAAAAAGACTTTCAAATTTTTTAACTTCATATGAAAACTGAAGGTTTTGGAAAGCACTGAAGTGAGTTGTCCTGTCCAGCTCTGTTAAAAGACTTATTTCAGGATGATAAATACAGTAATAGCTTCAAAACACAGGAGCCAGCTTCATCCTGAAAGTCTTGGATTGAACAAATTATCTTTATTTATATATATATTTTTTTTTTAGCTTTTGTTTGAGGGCATTGATAGAGATCAGTGTCAAGCCGAGGCACTTAGATTTAACAAACATGTAACAAGGAAAGAACCTTACACTTCAGTGTTGTTTCTGGAATAATTTTAAGATTTCTTGCTATATTTAAATGGGGTTTGAATTTGACAACACAATTCTAGTCAGCTTACTCAAATTTCACTTGAAAAGTTTTCAGTAGCTTTAAGTACACTTTTGAGTCTTTTCAGGATGCAGGAAAAACTCATCAGTAGCATTGGCTAGGGATATTTTTTTTTCTTTCCCTGTCTGCTGATGCACGCAGCATTTTCTGTATTGGTTGAAAAAATGAGTATAAACACATTTTTGTGTGTGTAAAAACATTCTACTCAGTTGCAGTGTACATAGTTTTTATATAAAGATTGTAGGTGCTAACTCTTTCTGAAACAGAAGTCTGGCTTCAAGCAGACCACAACAGTAAGGTCTGATTGCTATGGAGGGATGGAAGTACAGCCTGACAAATGATTAAAAGACAATTAGCTAGTATAATAGGTGTGCAGACATACTATACCAGTACTGTTAGATTTGATAATTGGTTATGCAAAAAGGAATGAGTATTAATTAACAGATAACTTAATGGTTTAAACATTCACAGCCAGAAATGTTCTAAATAACTTTCTTATTGTATTCTTTTCTGCAATCTGAAAAATTGTTTTTTTACAGGGGTTAACATCTGAAGCAGATACCGTAGGTCCACCAGATGTAGCTAGTGATTCAGAAGAAATCTTCAGTCTGCAAGTCACTATTACAACTTAAAAGCATAGTAGAAGTTGCAGTTCAGCTGAAGATTTCTTGCTATGTTTATAGGTGTCCAAAAAAATCTAAATTCAGTTTCTTTCCCTGGTCTGTGAGTAGTTTTATACACGAAAACTAGGCTTAGACAATCGTCTCCATTAGAGTGAAACAAATTAGCACTAGAACAATGGAATGAGCTAAATAGTCCATGTTCAATAAAGGATCTTAAGGTATAAAGATTATTTCACTAGAACACAGACTACATGAATTCCTTAAAGCCTGAATACCAAAAAACTGCTACTCGTGGGAATAATTAGCTGTATGCTGTTCAGTTCTCTGTGTCATTGAAGGTATGCTATTTTACCCTAGTGCCTTCAACATAAATATAAAAATTCGTATAAACTGGAGAACTGTTGGATTCTCATCTCAATAGGCAATTGTTGCATATTTAAAACATAGCTGAAATGATGGCAAAAAATATCTTCAGTATAAGGCTGAGGGCTTATATATTGCCAGCGGTGCAGGACCAATGCAGAGAACGCATGGTAATGCGGGAAACAAAACTGGGCAAATGTATGATGTAAAGAGAAGGTACAGAAGGTAAAGGCCAGCTGCCCATATTACTGTGAAGTTAAAATGTGTTGCTGTCCGTTCATGCAGTCTGCTGTAAAACCAGCTGGCTTCAAAATAATCTGGAATAAGATAGTTGATGACTTGTAATTTTAAGTGTCCAGGTTAGCCTGTTGAAGAATAACATTTCAAGTGTAGCCTTAGGAAGAACAATTTGGAGTGTAGATAAATGAGCTTTTGCAGGTGTGTGTAGAACAGTTCATAAGTTGGTGTTTGTGATTGTTTAGCCAGTGCCCATAAATAGTGATTTAACCATTCTCCTGTGTTAATGCTGCAGTAACTTTAGTCTCCTGTGTCGTTTAGGAGCAAGCATTCAGTCTTCTGAAGGGATACTTCAAAGTTGTCGGCTTTTTTGTACTGCAGTGAGGTGACACATGGCTTGTTTAATGTGACTCAGTTGTGGGGGAGAGAGTTTAGTAGCTTCCAGGTGAGCAGCAGTAACTGCTGTAACTATTTCTAGAGCAACTGTCTGTCTCAGGTTAGAAGAGGTGACAAGCGTACCCTTTACAGTGATAGATACCAGAAATGAAACTGAATTTTAAGGACACCTCTGTGTAAAGTAGTACTTGAGAATTTTTTAAGGATGTCTGGTAAACATCCCTGCTTGCCCAAAATAGCAGTTTTTGCCTGTCCATTGGAAATGTTTGTGAGAATTCAGTATCTTCAAACAGTGAAGGCTTTAAGTTTGTGAGGGGAGGAAGCTTCATCAGGAGACTTACAGTGTTGATCAGAACATGTTGGTTTTCAACAGCTTTGATCTGGGCTTGTACCTAATTGACTCTGGGAGAGTAGGGAGCTCTCTTTAAATGCCTGCTGTTGAGATTCGTTCCCCTTCAGGAGCTTCAAGTGGAAATACTCAAGCTCTGTACTTAAGAATACTAGGCTTTGCAAATCATCTAGGTAATCGTGGGTTTTGCCTCAACTTCATTCATCTTTGTATTACCTGTATGTTGTGCCATTGCAGACTTAACATGTCCAGAGTATGATCAGTTGCTTAGAAGACGATGATGATACTACTTTGTCCCCCTGGGAGGAATGCTAGCTGGAGAGCTGGGCGGCTGGGTTTGCTCCAGCTGCTTCGGCATGCTAGCATTGTGAAGACAGAATTTGCAAATGCCTTTATGTTTATCTGGGGAGGGAATTTTTACTCAAGTTTAGTCTCTCAGATGTGATGTCATGATTCATTAGAGGGAATGCACAAATTAAGCTGTTTCCTGCGTTCTTGAAGAGCTCCCTGACTAGTCATGTTCTTGTCTTAGAAAACATTGATCGACGCTGAATGTGATACTTTAATCTGTGCTGAGGAAAAGAAAAGCCTATGCTTGTTTCTAAATCAAGCCTATTCTTTTGCCTCTGGCCAGGTAAGCTGCAGCACTTCTTATCTGACAGTATTTGATGCAAGTCTGAAAAGAAACCACGTTCATACAGTCATGAGTCCTGTCTCCTCTCTTTTTTTTTTTTTTAAGGGAATTTTCTGGAACACAACTTCTTACTGAGCGTGCAACTCAGATCCTCTTGGCATCTAAGTGAGGACCTGCAGTTTGCAACCTTATATACAGAGCTTAGTGTGAGTCTATAACCCATTCCTCCTGAAAAATTTTTGAAGTTAAATAGCAAAGATGTGTCATCGCTCTGGCAAAGACCACTGTTCAGTATGGAGCTATTAGTTCTTTGGCAAAGGATACCCTTGCTAAAACAAGGTTTACAGATTCTTTGCCATGGTATTAATCCTGCTCTGACAGCGAATGCAGAAAAGTTAATTCACAGATATCTTAGAAATTGAAGGATCTATTCAATATAACCATTATTTTATTCTTTTTCTTACTGCAAGGTTTGGGATGCTATTGGAGTAAAAGGTCCAGATCTCTTCATAAGGTACTAGATTTTGTCTCTGTATTCGGAAGAGCGTTGAGGAAACTGTCATAGTTAGTAACTGTAGGAGTTCTCAGGTAACAAACTTAGTGGAGAGCAAGACAACTTCTGGAACACGGCACTGGTAAATCCTTTTATAGAATGGATTAGTGCTGGCTGGAGAATTGAATTTAGTATTTGGGACTGAGGCTCCATGTCTGTGAAAAGTCCCTTAAAGTCTTGCATGTCTTAAGCATATCTGTCTGGTCTAACTGACATATGTGCCTTTACAAACTTAGAAGTACAGATTTTACTGGTTTTTTGTTTGTGTGTTTTGCTCAGCTTTTGTGTACCTATCTTCTTCCAGTCTACCCTTTCTTCAGTTTTTCTCCTTACTGTGAAGCGCAGTGAGGGTTTATTCCTTAAAGTTTCAGGAGACTTCTATTAGAACCCACAGTACCTCTGAGAGATTTGGGATTTTTTTTGAAAGGCCAGAGGACAAACCACATAGAAATACATTAGCTGGTTCAGTTAAAATAGGCGCAAGTGAGATGCGTGATGTTTGGCGAATGCTTTCTTGCTTCAGTGATGCTATAATGTGTAGAAAGTCTTACCACATAAGCTTTTAAAGGCAGTATGCCATTAGTGTGTATTAAGCCACTGTGTGATTCTGCAAGTCTCCTGTTAAGTGTAGTAGAAATAAATACAAGCCCCCCAAAAGAGAATGAACGTGGCTTTGCATAAGCTTATTTTGCAAGCTACTGCAGTATTTTTTTTATTGTAGTAGTAACACTATAAAATCTTTGGTATACAATAATTTCTGTATAGTTGGGGTGCTTAACACAGCTTTCCATAAACAATGAAGGGGTTTTTATACACTCAGAAGATGGAAGTTTTACATTGGTAAGGAGTAGTGCTACATAAAGCAGGACAAAGTTTCTCATGGTTTGTCTACAAAGAGAAGTTAACTAAAATGTATAAGCCAAAGTGTGCAGTTAAGCACGTACAATGTGTGCTAGCGTAAGCCTCCTTTGACCTCAATTTTATAGTGTAAATCCTTTGGCTTGGGAGTTCATGGTTTGCTTGGGAATGAGTTCTAAGCTTGGTAACAAACTGCCATGGGACAAGTGCAGATAGTGAGTCTAACCAGCCTAAGAGGTAGAACTTCCTTGTGTAAACGAATCGTGACCCCTTGTTTCTGTTGACCATACTAACTGCTCTTAATGTTTTTTACAGTTTAGGTTGTATTTAATGAGGGTATTTCTAAGTTTTGTTTATGTAATGATTTACGCTTCCTGAGAATCCATTCCAAATTCATTGAAAGCTGCATGTCAAGGTATCATCACATGATCACAAGCAATTGAATTAGAGCGGAGGTAGGTAGATGGCTGTTACTTAATTTAGCTAAGCTTTTTTCCACTCCTACTTCGTATATGCTGCATTTCACACTCAGAACTACTGTTTCAGTGCAAAGGATGTGAATTTTCATAGCCTTAACTTTTTACTTACAATTTGGGAAAGACATAGAAGTGCATTCTGTTTAGATTAACCATAAATGATATGAGAAAACTCAAGCTGTAAGAAAATGCAGGTAACCCTGAAGCATATTTTTGTACAAATAATATTCTTTCTGATACTGATAGAAAAATATTTCAACTTCTCAGAACAAAAACATGAAAAGACAGGCTTGTAGAAAGGCATTGACCAGTTACCTTGAAACTCTTGGATGTAAAACTATTTCTTTGGAACAGCTGATTTTTAACATGGCTGACATGGCATCCCACTGGCCACTCATGCATTATGCAGGGGTGGGGAAGAGGAAGATGAAAAGAAAAGTTGCCATTTGCTGCTTAACTGAAGCTAGAACATCTCTGGTTCCCAGGGCAGGAGACCTGATACAGAAATACATTGCAGTTGACCATTCTGCCCTCCTGACCTTGTTTTCCTTCCCACAGCCACACTGCAATGTTTGTCTCCACTCTTTAGAGACATGAACTTCTTTTTGCCAGTTTCTCGCACATACACCTACCCTGCTAGATGGGGCGTCTTTTTGCTGCCTTCCCTGATCTGATGGGGAATCTGTTTCATGTAACTTAGCTGGGGACTCTGAGAGCTTCTAAATTATGAACCAGTATTTTATGCAATTGCTAGGGCAAGTAATACCTCTTGAGGTGCAAAGCATGAAGGAAAGGGGAAGGAGTAACTTAGAAAATAATCGTTTTACTCTATTGCTGCAGTGGTTCTAGTTGAGAGGAGAGCTTGTAAAAATACTGAAAAAATGGTTTCAGAAACTTTCTTAAGTTTTTAGGTTAGATGAATATAGGTGAAAGAACTGCCATGTATTGGGATTAGGAATCTAGAGTGCAGATATGCGGGGACTAAGAGTGAAGGGGAAGATCTCTTATGTTGTTAGTCTCGCTGAATTTTAAAGAGAAGTTACCATGTAGCATATGCTGACACATACATCATGAATAATTTAGGGTGTGGACAGGGGAGAGGGCAGCCAGCTGTACCTTCTGAGCCAGCTGCAGCTAACTGATAAGCTCTTCTAGAAGAGTTGTGCTAGGAGGAAGTAGCAGTAATCATAGTTTGTGGTTACAAGATTATGGGTCATTGCCGGGAAGCTGGAAGGATAAACAGCGGATCAGCATCCTTGGTATTAAGAGAACACAACAAAACAGAAGAGGTCTTGAAAAATCTCCAAGTTCAAATTGCCACCAAGATGTTCACTAAACAATGAGTGACTCTTTCCAGTCATGCAGTGGCTTTCTCACGTCAGCACTAAGCTGTCCGCTGTTACCTGTCAAAGCAGGAGATGGCAGAAGGAAGCTTAGTTGTACCCTTCTGTCCTCCCAAGTAAACCTTCATGGCTGTGACCATGTATGGAGGACTTCAAAGTGAATATTGAGGAAAAATTGCAATTTTTCAACTTACTAGGCATATTGAACTACTTCATTAGACTAAGTTGCCTAAATTATTATTTTGAAATAGTTTTAAGTATCTTTTTGGTGTGATTGAAATTCCTCAGGGCATAGTTCCAGGCCTTTAAAACTATTTGTCAATATGGCCACTGCTGATAAACTGTATTGAAAAAATGCTGAGAGAATCAACATAATGGAACCTTTATTGACAGATAAGTTTTCGAGATGATTTTGCATCTTAAACTTTGTAAGTGCTTAATAACCTTTTGGAGTCATAACATCTTTCTGTGGTGAAGAAGCCTTTTTAACTAAGAGCCATACCTTTGGAAATAATTGTTTGCTGAATGCTGTTTATTTTGCTAGTATGTAAAAAATGCCAAAAACTTAGATGGCTGTTCACTCTTTAACTCACTAATCATTAAAAGTTTAAATACCTTCAGAACATTGTGGCACGTTTGTGAAATATTCTATAGATACCAAAATGCATGCTGAATATATACAAAGTGAATAATTGAAGTTATAGTGTAGCTTTTTCCCCTTGCAGAAGATCTATACCGATTTAGACTAGATTTAGACTCTTTGCACTTGCTGAAACAGTTTTAGAGGATTCTGGGCAGTGATCTCTTGTGTGGTTTAGATTCTTTCTTAAAGGTTGCCGTTGCCTTTGTGCCTATCTGCAGTCCTAGTGGTGAGAAAACAGAGCTCTTCCATGGAACTGTGACATTTGTAGCAGCTATCAAAGTTATCAGCAATAATTTGAGCACCAGATTATTTGGGTCCACTGGGCTGAGAACTTAACTGTAAACAAAATGAGTGGGAGTATTATCTTAACGTAGGTACTCCCTGAAGAGGTTGGGGCCCTCCTTTCATCAAGGACTGAGCTGAAGAGACAAGGTTCTTTTCACATTCCTAAAGCTCTTTACTGTGTTTCTGGTAATAAAACTACTGCCTTCCTTCCCAGCTTCCAGTGCGAGTGTCAAAATACTAAAATTTTGACTAGTACCAAAACAAGAAATTTGTAGTCAGACAATTCGAGAGTACAACAGAACATGAGGAAATGGAATGAAAGTGTGTCAGGGGAAGTTCAGATTGGACATTAGGAAAAGGTTCTTCACTGAGAGGGTGGTTGGTCACTGGAACAAGCTCCCTAGGGAAGCGGTCACAGCACCAAGCCTGTCAGAGTTCAAGGGGTGCCTGGACAACACATTTAGTGATACGGTTTAGTTTTAGGTAGTCCTGCAAGGAGAAGGGAGTTGAACTTGATGATCCTTACGGGTCCCTTCCAACTTGACATATTCTATGAACCTTCTAGTACTCCTTATTCTCTTTGTTTGCTGCAGTACTCTTTGTTACAATGAGAATCAAACACATAATGCTTTTTTTAAAGATGGGAATGTATAAAGTAGTATTTTTAGTGCTGTCTATGTACTAAGTCATTTGGAAAAAAAAATAGAGCCCATATTAAAGTATGTCTGCTTGATGAACGTGCATGAGTCAATTTTTGTAACTCTTAGTCCTGGGACGTTTGTACCAGTGCAGTGAGCGATGTGGCATGTAGCATCCTAGACTGCAGGAGGATGTAGTTCCATTACATAAAGGATTTGCACTGGAATTGTTTGGACAAGTGAAGATTTCTTCGTATGTAGGCAGGCTCTTGGCTTATGCTCTTGCATAAGTGGGGCTTGAGTCGATGCAGTGGGGGCTTCATTGATTAAGAATTTTGGCAATTCTTGTAGGTGCTGAAATAATCATTAATCTTTCAGGAGGGGAAAAAAGTGTGTCGAGTGCTCACAGTTTTCAGTAAAGTTATTCTGGATATTCCCCGGTGCTTGCATCAGGGTAGCTTTTGCAGAAATGAATGGGCAGAGTTTGTCCTAGTGCTGAAGCCATGTGCTCTACCCCCACTAAAGGTTTGAGAAACGGAGGTCCTGACTTGCCCCCGTGGTTTGTCTGCAGCGACTGAGCTAGGAGAAGAAATGTAGCTCCCAGCTGTTTTGGCAACTATAAATCCATTTAGGTTTACTCATCCAGTTTATCTTCTATAAACTTTTGTTGACACGCTCGTAATACTCACCTGCACAGAAAGCATTCATTAAAACAGTAGGCTGGATATATATTTCATATTTAGCATAATCTGTTTGGTATGTCCTATGCTTAGCTGGCAAAATGCCAAGAGAAGTATACAGCGTCAGTAAGACTTGGTGATGCCGCTTGAATTTCTGTCATGGGAGAAACAGTTTGTTACCTGTGATATCCACGTTTTGAAGGATTTAATTTTGGGTGTTTAGGGATGAGTCATACACTGTATTGTGGTCACAGATGACTGTATAGTTTGGGGCCTTTAAGAAAGGCTAAGCAAGCTGTTTTGTCATGTCCCCATATGCACTACTGATTTCCTGTAAATGCGAGATAATCAGTTTTGATTCTAGATATGTTTTAAGTAAGTTTAATGAGAGTTCATGGGGAGCTTGGACAGCACCATACCTAGTCTTAAGACAGTGACTTTGCTCATGAGACAAAGGATAAATGACAGTGGTCAGTGTTACATAATCTTAGAAGTAGACTGGGTTTGTTTCAAAATTGTTTATAAACTGAAGAGAATAAAAGCTATGGGAATCCCACCTTCTAAAAAACTTGTCTTCGTAAATCTGGGCGTGCTGGCTCTTAAGATCCTTAGGCTTTTTGTGTCTGTGCTATGGAAGGTGGTGACCTGAAACCTAAATCCTGTGGTTTGAGCCCATCTCAAAACAAGGTATTATGTAGAGGTATGAATACAGCCTTTTGCCCCGGCATACCTCAAGCATACCCTTAAACTTCATCAGGTATCACCTGCCTTTCTGCTTATGCAATTTTAAAATAATTATTACCTGTGTTTTGCTTTTTTCTCTCCATATAGCGTTTGCCTGGAGCAGTAGCTTCCCTTCCACATACTTATTTTTAATTACTTGTGATTGTTAATGTTGACTAATTTTGTTTGCTAAGGAAATCCCCTTGCAATGACCTACAGACTTTACAAAAACTACAAAAAAAACTTTAGGCCTACCACTTAGATTGTCATTTTGTATTTTGCTCATGATAACCTAGTACGACGTTCTCTTCTAGTGATGTATTAAGTGTCCTCATCTAAAAGCAATGTTAATTTATTTCCTCATTTTATTTTTAACATCCTTTTTGGATGGAATTCAAGATAAATACAGAGTAATGCCTGAAATGTGTTCTTTGTGTCTGTCCTTTACAAATCCATAGCTGGAGGGCTCCCTGCACCATATTGCCTTTACGCCAGCCCAGAGAGTACCTATTTTGCATAGCAGTTCTATGTTTTGCAGAGGCAGTCAGGAAACAGGACAGGCATTATGTTGAGGAGCCGTGGGGCTTTCATACAGGTGTGCTGTAGTATCTGAAGGTATTTACAGTCCTGCAAACACCAGTCCAGTTTTGCACCAGTATTTATCCAACATGTCTGCATCGATATTGCTGCATCTATGCAAAACTCCCCAAAGTAGATGATCCTTTAGTTGTTTTGCATCTTTGACAAGTGGTCTGTGGTGGTGGTATCTGCCGTGGCACAGTTACCAAGAGAGAGCAAGCCCCAATATGGACTGGTGTGAATCCAAGTCCTGTTTGGCTCCGGAGGTGGTAACCTTCAGCAGAAGAATGGTTCAGGGTGGACAGGTGGGGGCAGTAATATCTTAAAGTACTACAGCCAAATCTGTGAGAACCTGTTTGTTTAAAACCTTTACATGAACTCATTGAACATGAATTTGAAAGAGAGAACAGCAGCAGCCTGTTGTGATGATAGAGATTGCAAAGCAATTGGAAACAAAAGACTTCTGGATTAACACGGCAGAATTTGGGCAGCTTCAATGGAACTACTCTGAATTTATTCTAATAGAGCCGAAGGCATGGTTTTGCCTTCAGCCTTTTGTCTTACTTGATAAAGAATATCCGTTTTCAGTGTTGTAAAGTAAGAATTGTAGTAACCTCCTAAATTTGTGGCATTTCAGAAAGAAATTGAATATGGTACACAGTAAAAGAAAGCCACACAAAAGATCTCGCTTTATGTCTTTAAGATTTTAAAAGCTAAAACCACAGCCTTTAAGACTCTAGTATCTTTAAACAGTAAAAATGTTATTTGTTTAAAAATACTCTCAAACAAAAAAAAAAACCTGTAAAACTGGGACATGAAAATGAGACATGATTTAACTTAATTATAAGCCTTGAACAAGGAAACAGCATGTTCTCAGAATACTTAATTACAGCATTGTTTTTAGGTTGGGTTTTTTGTGTGTGTGTTGCTCCAGTCAGTATTCAGCAGAAAGAATAAAAGGCAAAGAAAACACGGAAGTACAGTAAACATCTTGAAATGCAGTTTCCTTCTTACTGGGAAACTACCATGTGACTTGCTGAAAAAGGTTTTTTTTAAAAAAAAAGCCAGCTTGCAGTTGTTCTTTGGTAGCATTAAAACTTAATTCTCTGTAAATCTGCTTCTTGAGAAAGAATATCCTACAAGATAGGATATTATTTCTACAGTGTTTAAATGCTTTTAGTGTTGTATGACTGAATTTAAGGAAAATACACTGAATTGTTTGATTGTCCTGAAAGCATTACTCATTGACAGATGAGAGCAGAAACAGAACAAGGTGTCCTACTATTAATGTATAATGATTTTACAGTCTGAACTTTTAAATGTGAGAAGATACTAATTTTGACTGAATTCTACAACATGTAAAGCCAGTTGGGGTAACTCGGTCTTCTGTGATGACAGTCTCTTTTGCCAGTGTCACTAAAAGATGGCTGGGAGTTGAACTGAAATGGGACCTGCGTTTCATTTAGTCAATATATTGAATGTGGGTTATTCAGTCTTAAAAATACACACAGAGTAACTGTTCCAACAGCTAAATTTCTGCGCAGGCTTCTGCCAAACAGTATGGGTCTCAGCCATCACTTTTTGAAGTTGGTAGCAGAGATTTTTTTAGAGTGACAAAAAGAAGATAAGCTACTGTTTCTGTCCTTGGACCAGTATGTCTCAGAACTATGCCCCCCTCTGCTCTTACAGGTGAAAAAAAAAAAAAATCACCTGTGGTTATATTGTGTAGTTTTTCTTTAAATGGTAGATGAATGTAAGGACTGGCATTTTTATGTTGTATCGAAATGAAGGCTTGTCAGCTCAAAAGGATTTGGATCAAAAATACATAGGCATGTTGACCATCTTCAGTGATGTTTTAAAGATTTATGTAGGGTGGATTCTTATGGTGTGCTGAATTAGGTGTGTGAAAACCAGGAGCTAAAACAAAACTCTGGTATCCCTATTCTTGTCTGCAGTCCACTCTTGAACTCTGTGCTGTATACCCGGAGCAGCAGCATGTTTTCCTGTCAGTCACACTTTATTCTTATGTGATTTGGTGTATGAATTGTGTATCTGTTGTTAAAGCACCTTGGGATGCTAAAGAGTTAATTATGTATTCTTTCCTTCTCTAATTTTACAGTCTATAATTCTAGACAATAAGAAAACATAAGGACAGAAATGGAAAAACTGAATAAAGTCCTGCAGTTAATTGGGGCTTCTTTGAATGCTATTGGTTGGTTGCATTTCTATGCAGAATCACATATATGCACCTACATGCAGTTAGTAGTTTGCTTTCTTTGTATGCACAGTGACCTGACTCTTCTTTTTAAAAAAAAAAAAAAAGTAACAGGAAGTGACACTACTGGTAGTGTTACGTCTTTAAAGGAATTTGCAAGATTTTCTGTTTTTAAAGTGTATTTCATCTTCTGACTTAAGTGTATTTTGAGACAACAAATTACCTGCCTGATGAAGATTATGACCTGGTTCATAAATGGAACATTGATTTAGTCAACTATGCTTTAAGAATAAACAATGACACCCTTCCCCCAATTAAAAAAAAAAAAAACCAAAACCAAACAAAAAAACCCACAAAAGAACAACCCCCCCCAAAATGCTGACTGTAGGCTAAGGTCATAGCGTGGCTGCTGAAGTTAGCATTTTCAATTTCATGTTGAGCTGTGTCAGGGAATAAAGCCATTTGTATCTGAAGAAAAGCAAACCAACTGCTTTCTGCAGGCATACAGGGAATCTGGTCTTCAAAGTTCTTAGATACTCTCTTGTTCTGTGTTGTCACAACCTTTGGAAGGTATGTGGGCTAGTCACTCTCGCAATTGCGAGAGTCTTTGAAGTCTGAGCACTTTCCTGTATTGTGAAATGAGATTCAGTGGAATCCACAGCTGTTTTCCACCTTCTGTACAGCTTCTGCTGGAGGAACAGCTAGGTGAAGTGCAACCATGCCATGGTGTGAAACATCTCCAATCCATGGAGTTGACTTAGGCCCCTCTGCACCAGGGTTCACTGGAAACGGAGCATCAAGTAGGGTGGCTGGCTACCCTTAAGCGTAGCTCAGGCCACTGATTGCCTTTCGCTCCTTCCACTGAGCCATTTGGGAATTTGTTGCTTTAATTCCTGTTTTGGGGCTGTGAATGACAGGATTAAGTTAGTGAGGGCGTGCAGGAAAGCTGCAGTGTGGTTTGGAAGCCGTACTTCAGGTTGTTTCCTTGGAGCTGACCCTTCTACTCCTTTGCAGATGAATGTACTCAATTTTTACAGTCAAAATCCACAGCCCCAGTGCAAGCACTGCTTTATGAGAAACCAGAGTACTCTTTAAATGCGATGTTCGTGACATCTCTTTGAGTTTTATATGCCTCTGTAATTTTATGGGAAAAAGGAGGGGGAAGCCTGAGGCCATATAAAAATCACATGTCTTGAGGGAGCCAATACTGAAAGTTAACCTGTCCCAGTGTTGTCACAGCTCTTCCTCCTTCCTCTAAGTAAACTTCCTACACCTGAAAGATTTGTAACCTTATTATCAATCCACTGTGCCTCTTCTTGGAGCAAAACCGCACTTTTTTTTTTTCTTCTTTTTTTCCTTCTTCTGCTGTTAACGCGTATGCTCTGCTCGGAGCCTGTCACTCCTCGCTCTGTGCCCGCTTGCTTGAACAGTGGCTGGGACAGGGGAGGGTGTGCAAGTGCCCACCACCGCTTTACCCGGGGAAGGAGAGGGGGGGGAGGAAGGCGGCCCCGGCCCCCGCCCCGCTCGCTGACCGGGTCGCCTGACGCGGGGCTGCGCTCCGGCGGCGGGGGCGGGAAGCGGCTCTCCAGCTGACTGGAAATCCTCCCTGGAGCCGCGCCGGCTCGGCCTCAGCAGCGCCATCTTTCCTTCCCTCCTCCCCCCGCCCTCTACCTACAGCGAGACCGTTGAGCGGCCTGCCGGCCCCGAGCAGCCGTTAACGGGCGGCGGGAGGAGGCGCGCGCCCGCCCCGCCCCGCCGCCACCCCCCCAACGGCCGCTAACGGCCCGAAGCGCCGCCTCAGCCCTCCGAAGACGTGGCCGGGCTGCCGGCGGCCTCAGGGACCGGTTCTTCGCCCCCGTCTGTCCGTCCGTCGTCCCGCAGCAGCGTCTCCGCGGGCCATGGCGGTGAGGCGGCCGCGGCGCGGGGCCGCCGCTCCTGCCGCGCTGCCCGCTCGCTTCTGGCGGCGGCCATGGCGGCTCTCTGCGGGGCGGGCGGGCGCCGCCGTGGGCCGAGCAGCCCCGCTGCTGTTGCTGCTGCTGCTGCTGGTGGCGGCGGCGGGCCGGACCGGCGCCTCTGGCGCGGGCGGCCCGGAGGTGCACAGCCTGCGGGGGAGCTGGCGGCTGGGCAACGGGAACGGCTCGGTGGTGCTGCGAGGGGAGGTGCCGGGCTGCGTGCACACCGCCCTGCACCGCCGGGGCCTCATCCAGGTACGGTAGGCAGCCGCGCCGTCACACCTCGCCCGGCCCCCCCCCCCTCTCCTCGCCCTCGGCGGCGCCCCGGCGGTGGGGCCGTGTGGGGCCGTGCCTGGGGAGCGGTGGGGAGAGCCAGGCAGGGCGCTGCGGTCTGGTGGCGCCCGGGGAGAAGCCTCGCACCCGCCGTGCCGCTCGGAAGTGGGCAGCCTGCCACAAAGGGAAAAAAACAAAAACAACCCCCCCCCATGCCCCCCCCGTGTGAGGTCTGCAGAAGCATGGTTAGAGGCAAAACCCTTGCCTCCCAAAACACCGCTCTTGTCCCGGGAGTTGCCTCAACTGCTGCAGGTTTTCTGCCGGCACAGCAGCCAGACTTCCTTTCCTTAGCCTCTCCGGTGGCAAAGGGTTTGGTGGCTGCAGTATCCTCAGGGCAGAGCAGTCCCAAATAGGGCCAGCGACACAACTGCGAGCCTGTGCTGTGCAGTGTGTGAGATTCTGTGTTTTTGACATGGAACCAAGGTGCTGACACCAGATACCTACAATATCATCACAGCGTGTAAGTCGTGTTTACCCTACAATATTACCTCAAAAGAATGAAAAGTTAAACCCACTCCGTTGAAGTTTGACTTGTTGATGCAAGAAGTCTGGGGACTTCAGGCACGTCAGTCCATTAAAAATCATTTCTAACAGTTGCAGAGCACATCAGAACAGTCGAGAGCGTATACTCCCATGCTGCCTAAGGGAAGTATATTCTGAAACATGAGTATAAAACGGTTACATTTAAAAGACTACTTCCTGCCTTAACACTTTTAAGAAGCTTTGCTGCTTCTGTTTACTATTGCTTCTTCTAGTTTTTAGATATATGAAAACATAGTGACCACTTTCTGGGACAAATGATCAAAACTGCAGCTGTAGATTGGTAGCAAAGTACCCTGGTACCAGCATAAGCTGCTTGTCACTCAGACCTCACAAGAAACATGGCACTAGCTGGGTCATTGTTAAAACAAGATGCCTTTTTAAACGAAGTATGTGGAAAGTGAAATGTGTACCTCAAACAAGGAAAAGAAATAAAACATAGTGAAGTTAACAAAAACATCTAGAAGACTGATAACTACGCTTCTGTACCAGAAAACGTGAAATACTGTCATATGTTGTCCATCAGACATATCTATATATTGCATTTATTGTGGGCCCAATATTGCATTTGTATAGCATTTATTTAAAAAATACATTCTGGATGTATGCATTTTGTATTTTCTATTCTTTAATTTTTATTCTTCAGATTATCATCCTGCTCTGCTCTGACTAAAGTTAAGAGAGGTATAAGGAGAAAGTGATGCCACTTTGGGCAGGATAATTTTAGCATTCTTCTGTGTTGGCATAGGTTGGGAATCCCAGTTACTAATAATAGATTCCAAAGAGTGTCACTGCCAGATAAAAGAAATAGTCAACACTGGAAAAGTAAATACACTAAGAAGGGATAAGCTGAGCCATGATGGTCTGTTGTTTCAACGTCTGTGTGCTAAGTGACGTGACATTTTGAACATACACAATTAAGGTTTTAAAATGGCTTTTCTAAGGTTTTAAAAAGTGCAGTGGGCAGGTAGACTATATATGAAGGATCAGTGAAGAGAACTGTGCCAGTTTCTCCCATGCAAAAGTGCATAAGATAAACTGAACATCTCAGATGTTTGGCTGTGCTGGGAGTTGTTGCTATAAGAAGTGTGAATAATCATTCAGGAGAAACTGTGACCAATGCACTGACTCATGCAAGATAATGACGTAGTGGAAGACTCACATTTAACTGCTCACATTAAGTACTCTTAGGAAGTGAGAAAATGTGATTGCTAATTTAGCTGCATTGCTGTAAACTGACTTGTAGTTTTAGTCACTTTAAGCAGCAGTATGATGTTTGGAAATGAGGCTGTGATCATGAACTCTCATGTGCCTGGGCAGAATCCCAAGCCTGCACAGAGGCGCGAAAGCTTAGGCAGCCTGCTGGCCAGCAGCATGGGTCTTGCTAATAGGTAGCCGGGTGCTTGGCTAATTAAATCGGTGGTGGTTGGCTGTGGACACTTAGAACATGTTTATGTGAATACAAGTATGAACTTGCTCCAAACACATGCTGATATGGCCGAGTATGAACCCTCTGTGGTCTGGAAACTGTTGCTAAGTTGGTGGTGTTAGAATTAGTACACTCTGACGAGGCGCTGAGTTAACCAAAATACTTCGCTAGTGTGGTTGCTGACCTCTGGACTGGACTCAGCTGGTGTCTGGCTAGTTCTAAGCTCAGGATGAGCTAACTTGTTTCTATGTATAGGTGTGTACAGGTAACTTAAGATCAATTTAAACGCATTCTTACTCAGTTTAGCAAAGCCCAGTTTACAGAAAAGCGTTCACACAAATATTTGCACCAGGATAACTAAATTGTTTTAAAATCACATTTTTGTTTAAAGGATAGAATGGAGAACATACCAAAATATGGGAGCGGCCTTATCAGATTTCAAATCTATCACAGATAGTGTTAAATGTAATCAGTCCTTGCCATGACAGTTGTAGCATTCTGCAAAGCAGCAAACCTGGGTTGTTTGCAGGGAGTCAGTGACATAATTTGTTATTGCAATGTGAGGCTTCATGCCGCAAAGTGTGGCTCAGCTGTTTATCCTGAGGTTTCTTCATGGCGGTGAAAATGCTTATGACCAAATGTTTGCAAGTGCAGCTGCTTAAAATCATATTCCTATATTCCTGTTTATACAAAAGTATGCACACAGCCTGAATTTTAGAGGCATAGAACACTGGTTGCTCCATTTCTTCCATGCTCATTATCTCTGGAAATCAGCCCTTTTTGGGATTGTGTCAAGTGTGGAATTAGGAGTTTTGTTATAGTTCCCTAAATACAAAAGCGTTGGTCTTGAGTATTTTTTCATTTGTTCCTTTTGCTATTTGCTGTGGAGCGTAGGATTTTTATTCAGTAAAATATCACTAGACCAGCAATCCAAAAGCTTACTGCTTGTAATCAAAAGTGAAAATTGGGCTGAAAAGCTGTACCAGAAAATAGGAGAACAAAGCTAGTGGGAACTAAATTCTGGATAGCAAGACCCATATGTTCAGCGACCTAGTGAATTCTGTGCACTGTTTTTCTGTGTGATTTGCAAATGGCATATAACACTGCATCCTTTGCTTCTGTATCCTTGGGAATTTTTCATGGGTTAGCACCCAAACCAGAAATTTAAAACAAAATTTGGGAGGGCCTAGTCCAACAATGTAGCTTAGTGGGCATCTCACAAATAAGGGGAAGGATGGTAGCAAGAATAAGCTGGCGGATGTTAAGCCTGCAAAATGTGGCTTAGATTGCAGAAGCAGGCTGCAAGCAACTTACTTATCACTGTGTGGTTCATTTCAAATTTAGGTCGATGCACAAACTGTTTTTGCCCAGGAATGCTGTAGCTGATCGCATGTCTGTAGCCTTACTTTAATCTGCTGTGCAGGCTATACATTTGAATTGAAAGACATCTCTCTGGATCCTCTTAGCATTCGTTCTAGAGATGTCTTTACTCTTTGGCTTATAAAATATACATTGGATGAACACATCTTTCTGAATGCACCAAATGCACATATCTTAGAAAATGCTCTGGGGGAAGATACTTTTGAGTTTCCTACTGGAGTAATATTTTCTTCTTTGTTCAACCAACGTAGTTCAAATGCTGGATTAACTATGATAAAAGCTCTAAGGGCAGGAGGTAGCATCAGAGTATGTGTTCAGCTGGTTTGTTTTAATAACATTTCATTAGGACTCCATAGCTCTTACTATTATTTACATGTAAATTTTACAAAAGACATGAGAAATGCACATAGTCAAGGGTAATAGTCACTTGAATAAAGTTAGTGCAAAGCTGGGGCATAAGCACAGACATTTTGCAAACTTGCAGCAAATCTATTGCTAACCCCACATCTCTGGAAAAAGATTTGCAGAAAACATTTTGTCTGAAGATTTAGTTTTTAACTACTGTCAGCATAGTATTTTCTTTCAGGCACAGTTCTGATAAACAATATATATCAGCAGGTAACTTCTGCATTAAATCTTTATGCTAGAAATAGTCGTCCTCTAGCATGTACTGTCCAAGTACTGCGTGATGCCATTTCTGCTGGCAGGTGACTCCTATAAAATTTCAGTTCTGATGAATATGGCTATTGTAGCTGGATTTTCTCATCTGCCAGCCGTTTGCATTCACACAGAAAGGCTGTTTTGTTGTATTAGCTGTCACTTTGATTTGTAAAGAACTATTATGGGGGGTCTGCAACTGTGATGCTAATATAGGGGTTGGCTAACACTGCAGTTTCTTCCCCATTATACAACAAGGGTATGCACTTGACACAGAAGGTTACAGTGGTCTTGGATATTAAAATATATTAGAAGAGACAGAAGCTTATGTATCTCAAATGATATTTCTGCAGTTCTATAAAGTCGTGTGTATTTTTTGTAACTTGTTCTGCATTTGTATAAAATATGCTGTTGCTTATTTTCTGACACTTCATCGTAACTTAGATTTTTCAGGGCAAGCCAGGTAACAGTTGCATTGGGTATTGTATGGTTTTAACAGGTTAAATGGCGTTCATTGATGAAATAGTTGATGAAAATAAATATATTCTTTTCTGTTAAAACATATGTGCTCTGCTGAGTTGTGTGAACATATGTGGAAGCATTCAAAAGCCTTAGTGAAACTTAGGATGAATATTAAAGTGCAGTCAAGTTTATCTTTCGAAAGCTTGTGAAGTTAAAATAGATAAAAGTTATAGTAGCCTGTTAAATACAGCAGAGCAGTCAAAGAATATTAAGCAGTGGGTATTAATATCTTGTTAATTAACTCTTTAGTAGTATTTGGCTCAGGGTTCAGCTGTAACACATCTTGAGCATAAGGTGACATTCAGTTTACTGCTTTGTTAGAGTAACTACTGAAGTACTTTCAGATGAACTTTCAAAACTCATGTTCCAAGAACACAATCCATTCATCACTACTGTTAGTTCAGCTTGACTTCAAGCTGTAAATATGTGAAACTGGGCTTGCTGAAAATTGTATAAATGTCCTGACTGCTATCACTTGAGATACCAAGGAGTGCATGGATATAGGTAAGTATCTTAACTATTTAGCTTCCAGTCTGAAGTTGGCAACAGCAAAATCATTAAACTGTAAATCATGAAACATCACTTGCAAGGGTTTGTTTTTTTTTTTCAGGAAATCAGCAGGATGTTCTTATGGTGTACATTATATCAGCAGAGTTGTTTTATGAGAGAAGAGCAAGCAAGACAGTTTCAAATTAGATCATAACAAAAGTAGGATAAGGCAAAGGAATCTGGTTTTTGTTCCTTTTATTACATTTCATGCTGATCTTCCGCCTGGATCCAGCTGACTCTGTCTAGTGTCATTCAGGTGTCTGTGCCATGCTCGCCTGGACTCCTGGTTGTGCGGGGGCCTGAGGCTGGCCCTTCGTGGGGCCAGGGAGTACCTGGCACAACTCCTGCATTTGGGCTTTGAGCCTCACTTCTGATGTGTTCATGTCTCATCCATTTCCTGCTTAACAGGAGAAGCTCTTAGCTTATATGGCTGTAGCTTTTCAATATTCCCTTAAAATCATTGCAAGGAGGAGTTTCCATCTAGCCGCTTGGCAGGGCCTTCAGTTTAGTGCTGCCAGCGCTTTTGAAGTCCTGCTGATGTCCTGTTATCCGAACTGGAAATTGCTTCCTTTTGATGCTCTGCAGCAGGGCTTTTTACCTCATCTTAGCAGGTGATTTGCTGCCTGCTTACAGCATTGAAGTTGGGAGCAGAGAACAAACAAGCAGGGAGCTTGAGTGGTTCAGAATTTTTCCCCAAATTGCAGGGAGCAGGAAAATGCAAGGCTGTCATGTTTGGTGGGATCTAAAAATAGCTGTAGTTGACTCCACTGCTCTATGACTTGCTCCCAGGAACATGTTGAGCTAATGAATGTGGAGTATATTTAATACATGTGCAGTCTATTTCCTTACCATCTTTCAAGTTCTCCCAGTGCCCTTAAGAGTTTTAAATTCGTCTTTTTTCATCCAGTTGTCTGAAATAAACCTTTAATTTTAATAAGAGCTGATTTAATGTGGGATGAAATTCTGTTTCAGATAAATCTAAACAATTTGACTTCTACAGGTACATCTTCTAGCACTCAAAACAGTTGCATTTAGTAATGAAAAGGTCAATAATCTCACAAGTGTATTGGAGAAGTCGTTTTGCTTTCTTACAGGACTTTGTTGTGGTCATGCATTTTTCTTGAACCTTGAGAACTGCCTTAAAAGCATTGCTTGAACATTGCCACATGACTGATTTTACAACAAGCAACATTTTTCATGCTTAAAATGACTAAGCAGTATTAGCATTTAGCAGCTTTTCTGTGTGATGTATAAGCTGGTTTGCTAGTTCTGTAGGTATGATATCAGTAAGCTGTTAAGTTTTATATAAAGGTACACAGTACTAGGGGCTTCCCATCTGAAATGGTGGATGCCTGTGAGGAAGAGTCAGAAGGGGCTAATTAGCACCTTCTATGACACATATTTTAGCAGTCAATGCATTTCTTGAAGCTTGAAGGCTTTAGACTAATATAGAAGAAGGAAGTCCCTTCAGGAAAAAGGATCTGCAGTACGCACTGAGGAGATTTAAACAAGCAGCTCTGTAAACTGCTGTAAGAGCCCATCTGATGATGTAATTTCTGTCTCTGATGAAACATTCCTACGCTTCTCTTTGCTGCTAGACAACCAGTTTTGTGTTCTCCAGACGTCAGGTCATCATTAACATCTCAGTATCCATGCTTTCCTGGAGAAACAGTGCAGGTTTCTTTTATGCAGGGTCTTGATCTTTGATGAGGCACTGATGTCGGTTGTTTGCCCAGTAACCAAATTGGTTTTGGCTTTATAGTCTGCTGTTGCTAGTGCATTTACAACTTGCACCTTATGCCTTTTGTGAAGTATTTCACACATGCAAGTGGCAGTGACTGAATTTTAACATGCACATTTTCCAAAGCATAACCTAAAATAAAACAGTAAAAAATGTTAAAGCAAGACGCTTGTTAAAATGTGCTTTTTAAGTACATATTGTGGGTTTTCATGGCCTCTGACATTTGATGCTTCCCTTTTGTCTCAGTACAGTAATCTTAACGGACTTTCTTTTATAAGCCTAAATTTTGCATTTTAATATGCATTTATTAGCCTTACATTTTGCATCTTAATAAAAGTCTGAGATATATTCCCCAAGTCACAGTTTTACTGAGGTAACAACACCTTTCCTTCTTGACTCTTACTCCCTTGTAGTAAGAAATTTGATTGATCGAGCATAGCGTGTAGAGGCAAGGTGACAACTTTCCCCCTGTGTGGGCTCAAGGAATGATGTTTATATTGCTGTGGGACTCCAGAAGAGATTGTGCTGCTGAGGACGGTCACTTAGATGTTATGATTTTGCACTGCTATGTAAATAGGTTTGCATTTATACTACAGACCCTGACCCTTTTAGTTGTAAAACAAATATGAGATAGGAAACAATGTTTTTCAGAAGATTTCAAATCCAGAAATGTCATTAGTATCTATACTGACTCCTGAAATGGGGAGAAAAATTGAGCTTCAGCAAGAAGACAAAAAAAAAAAAGCTGGGCAGATTTTTTTCAGTGTGAATCACGATATTCAGGGCAGATAGTTAGCTGCGCTGGTACTGTAGAAGACTGGTATCAAAGGGGACCTTAATGCAGCTACGCTCTCTCTTAGCTGGGTTTGAGTAATGTAGTCCAGAAGACATTGGTCTGTGTTTTGGGAAAGCAGTTCAGCTGTGCAGCTGCTGAAGAGGATTGAACTGAGCTGTCAGTCACTGACCCGGATACCTGCACTCTGAACTGTCTGACGTGGGGATGTAACACCATACCTTTCTGCTGCCTTTGTATGAGGTGCAAGGCGGTGGGTTGTCAGGTCCACATAACTGATTCCTTCAGCCTAGGTGAGGAACGTTGTGACCCATCATAAGGTAATAAATACAGCATGAAACCAAAAAGGTCGAGGACATAGCTGAGACCAACTGTGCCTTTATGCTTCTTGGGTAATGTGACTAAAGGGAAAAGAACACATTTGGTATAAATGCAGCATTATTCTCAAAAGTAGTCATTTATTTAATTTTATAGCACAAACGAAATTGTGTTGCTTCTCTTTCTTGTCTTTCACCTTCCCTCCAAATACAACAATTTCATTTAGCCTTACCACTTCCAAGACTAGTTGACGATAAACAACTGGAGTATTTGCAGTCATTTTAAACTGTAGAGGTTTTTTCACTGCTGTCTCTAGAGGCCTAAAATGCTGTTTCTTTGCCTCTTTAAATCCTATTAGTCTTACTTTCTATGTCATTATGAGGGTTATCATGTTTCTGTTCCTCTCATTAAGTCACAAGCTGTCTTGATTTTTTTTTTAAATTCCACCCAGTCACTTCTTATGTAAAAACAAATCCTGCTCCCTCTAGTTTCAGTTTGAATGATTATAGCAAACAGGTTTTGACCTACATAAGTAAAGTCAAGTATTACCAAAGCTTTGCTTTCACGTATTATTTCAAAGGTGAAAAGGAGTATCAGGACTAACCAAGTAAGGTGTATTTTGCATTTGCAGACTGTCTGAAATAAGAAGTGCTCACCTAATGGATATTATGATCCATTTCATGTAGTAACAGTTTTACTAAATGAGTCTTGTAATTTTCTTTTTGTTGGTTTGTTATTAGGATCCATACTATAGATTTAATGACGTGATGTACAGATGGATCTCACTGGATAACTGGACTTACAGCAGGACATTCAAAACTCCTTTTGATGTCAGGTATGCATTAAAGATGTGTCTAAAATAGTTCTGTGCTATCTTTCATGCAGAATTGCTAGTTAATGCATTAGCTCAAAATCTGCTTAATACTTTTGTATCTAATAAAACAAATTATGCAAAAATGTGCAGCTACTAAGGTGTTGCTGAAGAACACTTCCGTGGTTGCTTTTTCCTATTTCTTCTAATTGTTAAAAATTACTTACAAATTGCCAACTAAGAAAGGATAATACTTAGGCTAATTGGAAGCTAGCCCATCTGATATCTGGTGGGTATGTGAACATGCTGTGTTGCAGACTTGAACCACTTCAGCTGTCATCTTAATTTGACTATTTAAAGGTAAAATGTAGCCACACTAAGTCAAACATTTTTGGAGGTAGTTGAGACAGCTGGTGCTAAAGATAATGGTGACATACATTTTTATATTGTCAGTCTCCCCTGTGTTGTTAACTCTAGGTATTTTAACAGTTTTTTATGCTCATGTTATCTTCTGTAGAAAGTGGCAGAAAGTGAATTTGGTTTTCGAGGGAGTAGATACCGTAGCACAGATCCTGATCAACAATATCACTCTTGGGAGAACAGACAACATGTTCAACAGATATGTAAGTAATGTGTTTATTTCTGAAGGTGCTTCTGTATTTTCTTCAAAGCCCTTTTGTGCTGAGCACTTCCAGTGCATTCAAGTACACATAAAAATAGGTCCTTGGACGCAGAAAGTGTTGACCTGAGGGCTGCATGTGTAATCAGATAACTGTTAGAAAGACAAGTGTACTTACCTTTTCAGTAGCAGCAGGGTCAGATCTAGAGGTGAATGTGTCTGGTTCTAAATGAGTGGACCCATGCAAAAGGATCAGTTCAGCTAATAATATAAGTCCTGCTTCTTGGGATCTGTCACAGCTCCAAGAAGACGTAAGCTTAAATCTGTTATATTAGCTGTAAATCTGCTTACTAATTGGGTAGAATGGTTTACATGTGAATACTGAAATGAAAATGCACGTGTTGCAAAGCCTTTGTGCTTCCACTTTTTTTATCTAGGGTTTTTGATTTTTAATATTGGGCTTTTGATCACATTGTCTTGTGTTTTTGGGCTTAGCCTATGTAAGCATGAGAGTAATTATTGTGGAATGATCTTGACAGTGGCAAAAACATTCAAACTAATTTTATAGCTTTAAAATGCAAAACTATTCTGTGTACTAGCATAAGGGACAATCCTTACTTTTATCTTAAAAGAATCAAAAAGGGAAAACTTAAAGGAAGAATGTTAGTGTAATAACTGAATTACAAAGGAAATCTGGTGTCTTCATATCTCAGTGTTTACCATTCTGGCAGGTTTTATTGCAGAGGTACTGTCCTGAGACATGAGAGCTAGATTTTGCCAGCTGGGTCTGTGTGACCTGGGACAAATCACTTAGTTTCTCTGTGACTTAGTTTTACCATCTGTAAAATAAGAAATTTCATAGAGCTTTTATGAATTTGTTATTATTTACTGTTTGGAGAGTATCTAAAGGATCACTGGTAGCAGGGTCTGTAGAATTGGGAAGTGGTATTATTTTGCCCTTATTTCTGCAACTTCATTCTGTCTCAGATTGTAACAGTTCATGAAATGGCCTTCACTGTAAAACCGGAGTGAACTGTATTAGATTGAGTCTAGGATTACTGTGACCCAGACTTGTGCTTTGTTCACCTGTTCCACATGACAACTATGTCTGCAGGAAGGACTAAGTGTAGACTCTATATGGGGGATGCTATTTGCTTTGTAATTTTCTGCTGCATGCTACAGACGTAAGTGATGCTAGCTGGGCTGCTTACAAGTTGGAAAAAATTGCCAAGACTTGGTGTGTCACAAAATGAAGACTGTGAAGAAGAAATGGATATTAGCCATTGGAACCATATTATCTTGATAGCACAGGATAATTCTGAAACCGAACATTTATCCTTCTATCCAGCCATACTGAAGGGGGTTTTGTGAGCCAGAGAGGAAGCCCCCAAATGCTTTATTTGGTGCTGGCATAGCATGTGTATCTACGTTTTGGGGATGAGAGTGCAGGTGGCATGAAATACAGCTCTGCAGCATTCACGCAAAAGGCAGCTCAGTGCTTTGCGGTAGATAAGCTGGCAGCACAGTGTGAGTTGGAAGGACTCCTGTATAGACCAGCTTTCTGAGTTGGAACAAGGTGTCTTTCTAAAGATGCAGATGAGTTCAGAGTGAGGAAGGAGGGTAAATATTCTCTTGCTGTCCTATCCTTCAGACACTTCTGTGTGCAAGCGGAGTGCTGCAGCCTGTGACGGGGGCTCAGTATGTGGAAAGTGGCTTGCCCAGAGACATCTCCTTGTATCTGGAATATTACTGTGTATTTTCTTTTTTGAGCTTAAGAAGTAGCTTTTACTTTCCTTCAGAACCAGATCCTGTTGAGACTGTAGTTCAAATGCCTTTGAATAATATATGTATGGTATTAAAATCCCAATGTAAGAGTGATTATAAATCTCATAAATAAATGTCAGCGCTGTAATGATTTTGTTCTGTTTTTTTGACCTAGAGCTTTGACATTACCAGCATGATCAAGGAGGTCAATTTTGTTGAAGTCCGTTTCTTATCAGCCATTTCATATGCAGCAGAGCAGAGCAGATGTCACAAAGCATACAGCATCCCCCCGGCGTGCCCTCCACCTGTGCAGAAAGGAGAGTGCCATGCTAATTTCATCAGAAAGGTAGGGGCAGAATTGTCTGTCTCTGGCTTCGGGCTTGGAAAGAGGAATGCACCACGTGCTGCCCTTACAGATGTATTCTGAAACCTGCAATGTAATTTTATAAGTAGGGCATATTTTTCATTGCAGCTTCCTTCTCCTGTCCCCCACAGAAACCTGTAATCTAGCGTGTCAATAATAGAAGAGGCATAAGAAGGCCAGACTTCATACCTAGGTGATAAGAATGTTTAAAAGGCTGTTTTCATCAAGTAGTCAGCAAGGAGACTTGCTGCTAAGAGGGCAGGATGGCATTAGGAAATGTGTAATCATTACGTTTTGATCCACTGGGTGGGTTTAGCAATGTATGCCAACAATAGAGTTCACTGTTGCAAATACCAATGTATATTGCCAAGGCTGTAAAAATCTCAGCCAAGCAGCTTTGTGAGTGTTTGCTACTGCTCATGTGCTGTGCTATTTATACTGGGCAGCTCTGGCATGTCCCGAGAAGTGTTATCTAACAGAGGACCTGTTCTCATCTTATTACGGTGTTGTGAAGTGTGACTTATAAGTACATATTCAGTGAAAACAACAATGTAACGTACAATGAATGAAGCTCAGAAACTCTGATTTCAGACATGGCTTCATTGCTGTTGAAACTTACTCAAAGCGAACTATCATTTGAATCGCATCTCATATATAGCTTTGCAGCAGCCAAAGACAGTGGCTAGGTGATCTTATTTTGGAATTTCTGTCTTTTGGTGTTTTTGCATGTTTGTCTCCACTTAAATGCCTTTCTTGTTAACAATTTTTAATCTTTTCAACAAAGTCCTTTTAGACCCTCCTCAAAAAAATGGCTGGAATCCTGTTAATCTAAACCTGGATGTGATTTCCTTTAAAATTTGTTAATGGAAAGATGAACTCCACTTTGTCCTGGGAAGATCCTTCAGGATTAAAATGTTGTCTTTATTACTACTTGCTGCTATGTTTATTTTCACTACATTTTAGAAAGTTGATTAATTCTTCTGAGTCCACTGTGTTTCTTAGAAATCAGTGCAGGGAGGAGCTTTGAAAGAAGAAGGCACCTAAACAGCTGTAGACCTATTTATAGAGCAAAAATGGCCAGGAATGACTTTTTGCTTCACTGAACTACACCTTTAAATTTGTAAGAAAGTACCTTAGTGCTTTTCCTCAAAGGAGTTGTTTAACTGTACTTGGAAGCTGCTCCAGACATTTCCAGAAACATTTTTAGTTCCAAGTATATGGCAACAACAGCAGCGATGTCACATTTAAAAGTAAACATACTAGGACATTGCTAAAGTAATCTGGCTGCTTACCATCTTAAAGTAATGGAGAGCTGTTTACACGTTTGAGGTTCGCTATTAAATGCAGTAAATGCATCTAAATCTTAATAGGAATTTGTGGCAAAATGCAAACCTTTCACTGGTAATGTACTTCAGTGATACAAGCGATACTATTTCTGATAGTGGTCTCTGCAATATTAGTGAAACCTGACAACCTGTCAGTGATTCATTTGTTTATTTTTTATAAAGGGAAAATTACTTTCAATCTGACATGTTTTCCAAGAATGTGTTGTCCCTGTTTTTACACTTGAAATAGGTACAGTGCTTGCTTCCTGGAAGGCTCTTTGGCAATTTGATAGGCAGGCAGGGTGACTCCAGCAATGCAAGGGATAGGCCAGACTTGTGCAATGTGGTTTGCCAAAATTAGTATGCCTCGGCTGTAAGTTATTAGTCTCTAAATTTAGAACTGTAGGTCACTGTACAAGACTTTAAGGAGATCTATTGTATTTGCTTTGGGGGCTGGGGCTGTGTGAAGCTTGGAGGGCAGCTGAATAGATGTCTTCAAGGGATTTGTTAACTAGAGGTCTCACCAGGTTTGAAAACGGCTAAATAGAAAGCATTGTAGGTACTTCTCTGCCTGACCAGCATTTTATAACTCTGACAGTTATTCTGATGTTAGAACCAGAACTAAGCTATTTCTCAACCATGTTTTTCTTCCCTTTGTTTTTGTATGAGAACCACAGAAAGGGGAGAAACAGTGAACATGACTGAACTACAAAATGCACCAGACATACGCACCTCTTTCCTTGTACTAATCTATGGTGTTACAACAAAAAATAGGGGATAAAGTATTTCAGATATATCCATGATTTTTAATTTGATATTGTTCTTTTAGAATTCTTTAACATTCGTAACCATCAGTTTTCTGCTTACTCTGTCTTTTAGGTATAAAATTAGATACTGACATTACAAACTAAGATAATACAGAGCTGAATTGAGAGTAACCTGCTGGCTTGGTTTTTGATCTTTACTGGGTTTTTTTAGGTGGTGGGCTAGGTGTTGTTTGCTCTCTCACTAATATAAAATTTTGCTATACATGAATGTTTAATACAAAATGTATTTTTAATATAATATAGGTAGTAGCAGCAGAGTTCTGGTCAAGAAATAAGAGAAAAACCACTGTAGGTTCTTCTGAGTTTATGGAAATTGAAAAAAAATTCTTGCAGTGCATTGCAATATTTTATTTCTGCATAGCAAATAATTTTTATTTCTGGCACAGCAACAATGTCTGTGTGTGAAAAATAGTCAATTGTAAGATAACCGTTCTGTATTGCAGGAGCAGTGTTCATTTAGTTGGGACTGGGGCCCTTCTTTTCCCACTCAAGGAATCTGGAAAGATGTTAGGATTGAGGCCTATAACCATTATCACCTGATTTACTTTTCTGTGATTTCTTTCTTTGGTAAGTTGTGTTACTATTTTTTATTGTTGTTTCACCTTTGGAATACAAACCATTTTATTGTTAAGCTCAATTAACTGTCAGTTTAGGAAAGGTTCTATTGTTTTATTATGACTCTGTGTAGTTCTTACCACAGCACACCTTTTTATGTCTTGAAACACTACTTCAGTACAAGCAATAATGATTAAAAATGTTAGAATTCAAAATCTTTTTTTGCTTGAAGATCCCCGAATAACTCTAGAAATATATGTGGTATAGCTGAGGTTAGTCCCTGTTCTCCTGTTTTGAAAAATGTCTTTTTTATTGGCATGTGTTTTCACCAAGCCTCCCAATAAATACGTCTCGCTTTTTTCTCACCTCCATTTAAAACAAAGGCAAAGCTGGTATGGGAATTTAGTTTTGTGTTGGGAACGCAAATACACAGTGAGCAGAGTTTAAAGAGCGCTGAGTTTTCAGGACACAACATGAAGTCTGAGAGAGAAAAGCAGTTGTGCTATGCAAGGATAATTTGTTAAGGCTGCAATTTGAGAGGATAGCCTCCTGCATTCCTGCTACCTAACTTACCGAACAGGTTTCCTCCCTTGACGTGGTCTTTGATTTTCTTCTCCTTTGTCCTGAAGATCATTGCAGCTGAGCAAAAGTAGTTAATTTTCTGTTGAAACTTTCTGTAAAGGGTAATATGCCCCATTGTAGACCACCCGCATGCTTTCTTTGACTGCCTGTTGAGCCCAGTCTTCAGAGGAGTCCTCTGCACTGGGTTGAATTTCAGCCCTTGGGAATAGAGTTGTTGTGTATGAATAAAAGAGGAAGACGTCACTCCCTGGCTGCTTTTAAAGCTTCCTGAAATAGCTGCAGGTCTTAGCTAGAATTAACGTGACTGGAATTTCCATGGAAAGCCCCAGCACAGACTCTATGTGCTCTCTAAAATTTAGTTACAGTAAAAATCTTTTCTGGTCCCTCCCACATTCCCACAACTCCACCTTCTGGTAGGTAAAGTCTTACTCTCTGGGTAAGCGGAGAGAGTAAACCTCTTTCATTCAGCAGAGAGTGCCAGAGCCAGAGCTTATTAGTATTCAAACATAACAACATTTGAAAACTAAAGAGTAAGTTAACAACTTGAATTTAAGCTGCCTGTGCACTTATATTGCTCATCAGATTTGATGTCATAGCCTTTTGACCACTGAGTCTGTAAAAGATTCATTGTTCTTGATTTCTGTGTGTAGACCCCACAGTTCATGCAGTTAAGAATGGTCTGGAATTTCTATATGCCCTTGGAGGGGAGGGAAAATGCACTGTAATGGCTGACCCTTGTGGGGTGGGGCGGGTGGGTTCTTAACCCCTTCAACATTTCTGAAAATTGGTCTCTCCTGGGTAATGCTGGGTGTAATATAAACTTGGGAACACATTAATTGCTCTTCATTCTACAGAAGACAGTGAAAATCACACCAGGGCTGAATGTAATTCTTTGCTTTTGGAGGGAGCCCTATTTCTCTCCTGGAGAGGAGAGCTAGAATATATACATGAAAAGAGAAAGTAAGTGATTAGTAGTTTGTGTATACAAAATGTGTCTTAGTTCTAGTTTTTCTTGTTTTCTGTTTTATTTGCTTTTGCTTAGATGTTCATCTGTAATATTTGAAGTATAGGATTAGCCAGGCTATGTTTGTAGATAGGTAATTTAATTGCTGAAGTTAATGGCAAATTTAGACATTAATCTTGAGTACCCTTGACCCTGGCTTGCCTTATTCAGTAGGTTTTGTAAAGGAGAGGACCGTCTGAGGTAATTGTAGAGAGATCTCAGGGAATTCATTAACTTGTTTCCTCCACCACACTTTGGTGGCAGAAGGGACAGAAAGATACAGTCTGTCAAGTCTAGACACAGTGGGCCCAATTCATCCCCAGCATAACTCCATTCATTTTGCCTAGTGACTCTGGGATGAATTCAGCTCGTTTTCTGTTAATACTGTTTTTGTTTCATTGACAAAAGTGATTGTACTGCCTTGTGATTACGATCTTTCCCAAAGAGTACCATGTTCATACGAATGCTGACTAAAAGCAAATATAATGTCTATGGGAGTTGGTGGGGGAAAAAAATCCTCCCTAATGAAGTGACTGGTTGTCAGGGTCTCTGAATTTTGTACAGAACTCTGAAAACCCGCTGGATAGCTTTCTAATGAAAAAAAGAGGGAGTTATAAAACATAAATCATATTGCGTAGTTCTCTTCTGAGTGGGCAAATGTAAACACAGATATCAAATGCGCTAAACAAGATTAACCTTGTCAGTCTGGTTCAAACACGGCCTGAAAATTGTTAAATTTAATCTGAGATGTTTTAATGTTTCTTTGATGAGAGATCATGTTAACTAATAGGTATATAAACACAATTCCTAAATTCCCATTTTTTCTCCCCCTTCACTTAGCAAAGAGTGCTCGGCAGTGGAGTCTTGAAATCGAGTCTATTTTTGATGTAGTCAGCTCCAAGCCAATTGCAGGTCTTGTAACTGTGAACATTCCCAAATTGCAAACGCAGCAAACATTCAGTGTGAAGCTTCAACCTGGAGAAGGCAGCATTGTGCTGCTTGTAAACATCAACAAGGTAAGGAGGTGTGTGTGGAACCCTAGCCAACTGCAAAATGTTTCCCCTGGTTTCCAATGTGTCTTTCTGCCTCCATGCCAGTTTTAGGCCTCCATTTCCTTCCTTACTGTGTTCCTGACGTTAACAACAGTTCTGTACCCATTACAGAATAGGAGAACAGTTCTCTTCCTATCTAAGAACTGATGTCTGTCGCACTACGTAGCTCAGTGTCAAAAAGATGACGAAGCCTTTCCCTTACTGCAAAACCAAAAAATCAGATCATCACTGGCCACTGTTAAATGAGTTACTTAGGCAGATAACCTTTGGATACCCGGTGTCACTTTACTTAACTGGCAGTAGGTATCTTGTCTCCCATGCTATTATTTACTGGTCTGATCGGGACTAGAATGTACTACAATATGCATGGCTTTCCCAGGAAAGAGAGGAAACATTCCTCAAACCTCTCAGTAGATACTCTTTCAGGTAAATAAAAGCAAAAGAGCCCTATAATGAACTTGACGGGCGGTAAGGTTGGTGGAAATTTTGTGGAGTAGTACTTCCTCGGGTTGGCTTTTAGTCCCTTGGGTACACAAAACTCAGGAGGAATTTTAGAGAGGTAAAGGATGCTCTAATGAGGAGAGAACTCAACTGAAAAATTCTGAATTTGGTATACACCCCTGTGATGAAAGAGGAAAGAATCGGTCTGTTTACCTTCAGAGGGTGTTGGGAAACTATCTGGTGGCAGACTTAATTCACCAGTATTATTTCACTTCTGTAGAACTTGTTTTGTTCGTGATTTTTTTAGAAACTGATGAGTTTTATCACACAGGTGTAATTAAGAAAAGATATATCAGCTTGAGAGATGAAGAAAATCAGTGTGTCTGTTGTAGTTGGCAAACAGGTAGATGTCTTGAATTAGGCAGTGTGCCCAGTGTGGTAAACAGAAGCATGAACTTTGTCTTGAATTCTTGCTCAGACAGCAGGGCCCTAGTAGAGCTGACTCTGCAGAACGAACCTGACAGTGGCAGGCCCAGGCCAGTGGGCAGGGTGGGAGCCCTGGCAGGCGCAGCGGCAGCTGTAGCTGATGCTCTTCTCCACTGAAGCCAACAGCGTAACAGAAGCTGCCGTCTGCTTCACAGGGCACAGTTAGATTTGTGGGTGAGCGATGTGCTGTGAGCAGGAGTGTGGGGCTTCTGACAATTCTGGCAGTTAATAACGTTTGAGGGTCTGCCCTCAAACCTTTGTATGTTTTACTGGCTCTACTGATTTTCTCTATTGCTGTGTAACTCTGCATTTGTTTCCCCAGTTTGAATGTATTATGTGTGTATTCTCAAGTTCTTTTGCCAGTTTTTTGAGTGGAGAAAAAGCATCTGTTAAAGGCAAGCAGGATATTTATGTTCTAGTATGCACACTCCGTGACTTGCATACTTATGTGCTTTGTTTTATTTTGACATGAAAGCATAAAAAGCATACAAACATATGATTTTTGTTACTGTTGTCATCTGACATGCAAGTTGCATGAGCAATTACAATATCCAGTTTCATTTAAAATAGTCATTAGTCTCTGCTTAGCCTTTTCAGGGATTACATTAAGCAGGCACTGCAGTGTGAAACTTCAAAAATTATTTTGGTTTATTTAATTGCCCCACCCCCAGCCTCAGAAGAAATCTGTTAGTGGAGTATGACTGCAAGTTTGTGAGGAAGCACTTCCTTCAGAGCAGAGGCAACAGTGTTTTATTATCCTTTGTACACAAAAGGCTTTGCTGCATGAATTCACATCAGCTGATTGTACGAGAAGCTCTGCAATGTGTTCTCATGTATCGATGAGCCTAACGGAGCCCTTACTCTGTACGACAGACTTGTGTGGTGCATGTTAAATAGTGAGACCTCACCAGAAATTTATTCCTAGTTGAGAGCTTATTGCAGATTATGTTGTGAAGTCAGTAGGTGTTTGAGTGGTGCATATCACCCGAGATGTGTAGCAGTCTTCCTGCAATTGCCACACAAAGTGCTGTGTTGCTAACATGACAGCATTTTGCTTATCAGCTAATGGTGAGCATGGGGATGACATCATTGGTGGCCAATGAGACACTCCAGCCGTGCCAGGCGGCTGCGAACACTCCCTTGTTGTTGAGGCACACGCTGATTTTGTGCTTCCATTTGTATCTGTGCAACACAGAGATTAGTACTTCTGCACAAGCAGTTATGATAATTCTGTATCGGGGAAGCTGAAATGTTAGTAGACACATTCATGAATGTGTCCAAGTATGGCTACAGCAGAACATATTGTTGGGCAGCTCTCTGGCCTCTTTTTATTTGAAAAGATTGAGGCGCTCCTTACATGACTCTATTCAGTGCTGATCCCTCCATTGTTTGGTTGCATGCATTATTGCTTTCTTTCCACGATTTTTGTGTTGTGCACTCAACTGGCAAATGTTGGCAATAGGATTGAGCAGCAGAAGTAGGCAGCTGGAATGAAGATATAAATATTACCCTGTGACTAGAAAAATGAGAAAAAGAAATTTTCCTGTCACGCCAGAGGTATTTTTTTTATTTTTGTAAAAATTGTGGAGTACTAATGAAGCGATTATGAAGCATAGAGAAAAAGCAGAAAACACTGAAAAGAGAGAACAAAACTTACAATTTGACTTAAATGCTTGACATAAGTGAAGCAGTCACTATGGTCACATATTTTCAAAGTCACAGTTGAAAAGTGTCACCTTTGTATATTGGATGTTTTATGTGATAGGTAAAAGAGTCAATGAGAGGAGGGGTATGATACAGAGGCTAGTGAACAATGTCTTCTCTCGACAGATATTTGAGTTTTGGAGGAATATTCTGTCAATGTACCTCAGCTGAGGGGTGGTAGGAGCTAGACATGTGCGTGCATGTGTATGCATGCTTATGGCCTATTGTGGACACAAGATGAAGTGGTAGCCTGGACTTCAGCAGAACAAAATCATTCTTCTCTCTGTAAATAATTTTCACCTCAGAGCTGCACCTGGAGACATCCCAGTTACCATGGCTCAGCTGAGGCACATAAACTCATTAGACTTGTGGTAATTTACTGAAAGATGTCTGAGCCTCTAGGTGCATGTTATGCCTCTTCTTATACGCATTGTTCTGACTTTTTCTCTTGTACGTTCAAGAGTTCTACGGTGGAGGCTTGGTGGCCAAATGGACATGGAAAGCAAACTGGATACAATATGACAACAACTTTCATCATGGAGGCGGGATACCAGATTGAGAAATTTTCAAAGGTGAGCCCTTCAGCTTGATTACAGCTAGCATTGCACTGCTACTTTTAGGACATCTGCTCTGCATAGCAGGTATCTAGAGCTTTTAAATATTTTGCTGAATTGTAATATACATGTGAAAATGCTAATGAGAAACAAGAGGGTTTTTAATGTCACAATGTATATTTACCTGTTTTCTGGTAGCCTTAGCTCGTATGGATGCCTTTATTTGCATTCACACTGGAAGATGGCTTACAGGTAGTTAGAAACCTCAGAAAGGAAAAGATGTTTACTTCTTAAGTTTTCTATCTTATGAAAAAAAGCACTTTTAAACTTGATATATCATGCTGGTGGTTTTTTTTTTTTTTGTATCATGCACTGAAAAACACTGTTAGACCTCTATAGATTATGTGAAGGTTTATTTCTGAGACTTTTCTTGTTAATTCAGTTTTTTAAAAAACTTGCGGTCTAGGCACATTCCTAAAAAGCTTAAGTACTTTCTTTTATTAGAATGTGATAGATGTGATTCAGGTTTAAGAAGAGGTAACATCTTAAATATGACCATGAAATAATATTCAGGGATATTTGCATAAGGGTTCCTGCAACACACTGGGTGTATAATTATCTGTTTTTACTAAGAGCCCTAGAAGAGGTAATTTTCAATTGTCCATTAGAAAAAAAGAAATCATACAAATTAGACTGGGCTTCTTATGCCATCAACGTGTGGAAACAACCGAGTAAATTTACACATTTATTAGGTGGTTCTGATGTGTATTGATTCACTGCAAACAAATTTGGTCACCCGGCATCTAAACCTGCTATTTGCTGTAATATTTGTTCATGTGAAAGTTTCTATGAAAAGCAGTAGCTTCTGGAGTCCTAGTCTTTATAAGGCTAGCCCTTAGTTTGATTTTGAAGTAATAATTATAATTCTTCACTACTATTAGCGATTTAATTTTGAAACAATTAAAAAATCGCACCAAATTAACACTGCGTATTATGCTTGGAAAAGCTGGTTGTAGGAAATATGGCTATAAAGCCTGTTAAAAGGAAAATTCTGTTGTTACTGTGTGAAAACTGCACAATGATAGGAGAACTAATTGATTCCAGTTGGGTAGCTGCATCAGGATATTTCATAGAGCCCTGTGGCATATGATCATAGGGACTTCATGGTCTACAAAAGGTCTTCAGAANTTTTTTTTTTTTTTTTTTTTCCTTTCCCTTAAGGGGGGGAAAAAGCAAATGCACCACATAGTGGGCATTATAAATTAACCAGCATATGAAGCCTTTACAGATTCATAGTGTAAAGTCTAGTCTTCCTTCATGTGTTCTGTGAAGGTCTTCTGATGGACACGCTCACCCCCCACCACACCCTGCCCCGAGCTGTATGAGTGGAAAAAGGCTCCATATGCCGGTTTTTCATGTTCTAGCACAATTTGCTCTCATGTCAGCAGGACTAAATAGCAACATTCATATGGCTTAATAAGTACTAAGGAGATGCAAGGACTTAGTAAGAACTAAGGAGAGTAACAACTAAGTCCAGGAGATGCAATAAGGGATAAACGTTCCTGACAGTTGTTGTTCTGTTGTCCACCTGGTACTGTATTTGGGTACAATACATTTCCATCCCCCACCTCTCTTTTTAAAAAGAAAAAGAAGAGTGAGACATTTCACAAGTGGTTTGTTTCCATATGAGTATCTACATAACTTTGGACAGGCGAAAACTAAAGGGCAAGAACTTTGTATGTGAGAAAACACAGCTTGGTCTTATGTCAGATTCGGCTATCCTTAGCTTGAACTGCTCTCTTGTTTCTGACATGTTAGAGTAGTCTCCAAAACACTAACTAATCCTTTAGGAAAATTTCTGGATAGCCTCCCAGTATGTACTTGCAGGAGCTCTATAGAGCTCTAGCCAGTTGTGTGGAACCTCTTTGGCTATTGGAAGTACCTACTCGCTCCTGTTGGGAGTAGCAGAAAAACAAAACAGGACAGGGTTGGTTTTGGTTTGGTTTTGTTTTTCTATTTGAATACTCTAGAGTTTGTTTCTCAGGATAATGTAACACAAAGTCATAGCCAGAAGTTATCTCAGAATGAAATTGGTTTTCTTGAGGGAGGGTCTATCCAGTCCTGTTTGGTCTTGATAAGTTGCTTTTATTCTTGCCATGCCTACATCAAGGAATTTGTTACCTCTTTCGTTGCCTCATGAGGCATTTGTTTGCTTTTTGATTCTGTTTCCCCATCTGTCTGTACGCTTATTTCTTCAACACTATAATCACAGGTTTTTTGTTTCATGAGGCTGTTTTAGTCCTTGGAAGATCTTAACCTTTAGCTGTCTTTCCCTCCTTCCCTCTACACACTCCACCCCTCACCCCCTGGCCTTTTAGTATGACTTCCAGAAGTCTTTCCTTTTGGCTTTGTAGTTTTCACACAGCTTTCATGCTGCGTGCTAATTTGTTAGGTCACTGGGGCGTTCTGTGATCTTGTTTCAGCTCTGGGCATCTTCATCCCTGTTACTTTTCCTACTGCTAAATCTGGGAATGTCAAACAGTCACTTAACTGGGTACACAGCCATTGTATGTGACTCAAAAACACAGCTATCTGTTTCTTAATTGTGGACAGAACCAGCTGATTGGTCTGTGGTGACTAGAGAGCCTCTTCTGTGTGTTCCAAGACTATGAGAAATGTTCAGTCCTCAGGCAGCAAGGTCTATCAGACAGATTTCAAGGTGACCAAGGTCTCAGTAGCCAGAAAGGCTAAGAAACCAAGCATGCCAGACGCTAGTTGTCTCCCCCTGCCCTTCTTTTACCCCACAAGGCAGAAGGAAGCTGCTGTAGGAACAGGAAGAGGTGCTGTGTTACTGAGTGGGCCCCTGGGGAGCAGTGGAGTGGGAACACAAAGGCACTGAACCGCGGAGGCCAGGGAATGTGAGATGGGGCTGAGGAGCTTTTCCTCTTGCTCCTGCTGTATGGGTGGTCCTGGCTGGGTGTTTCAGCCTCTCGGGTTGCCTTGGATTTGGCCAGTTGCATCAGTTCCACTTGAATATGAATAAAGCAGTATCACATTACTTCTGTTAGTAATATAAATACTCCATTATAAATGCACTCTGAGACAGTCCCAACCTGCCTGATGAGATCCGTTAAGAGGACCTCCCAAATACTTTGGGAGCCCCAACTATAAATCCCATTCCGTTTTGTCCCACAAAAAAAGAGCTACACTGAAGACTGAGGAGTTTTTCTCCAAGTAATTGAATTCACTGTAGGAAGGTCAGAACTTTTTTGCTAGTGTAGTACTCATAATGTAGTTTTTCTTTTGTAGCCTTCAGTAGTTAGGATAACTATAAAAGTTGTATGAAATATTGGTTACTTTTTTCATTCAACTTTTCCTGTTAAAATAAATCTGCAAAATTCTAGGAGTGGGTGTAAGACTCTTGTCCTAAAGCTAAGTTCATCATGCTGGTCTACATTCAATCAACTCAGTGTGCAAAGGGATCACAGTAGAAAAAAGGCAGGGCACGCTGTCCTCAGCACATGTATGCACACAGAGATATTAGACAGGGAGTCCAAAATGTCCTCTCAGTGGTCTGACTTCGTAATTTTTTTTCTAGCTGGGAATTTCTTCCCAGATCTGTGATCTGTGGCCTCCACTCACACATCTAGTTTATCATGTGCATTGTCTCCATCCAGGTGTTTAATTAACAATTGTCCAGTTGATTAAGAAGCACCAAAGAGAATGTAAAAAACACAGTGATTTTCTTTGGGTTTTCTACCACTAGAAATAATTTTCTGTCTATCTGTATGATTTTTTGATAAGCTGAAAGTTTAAAAAACACAGTCTTGACAGTGGGATTAGTAATTTCCCATTTGAACTTCAGCCTTGTCTGGTGTGTGAAATAAAGAATTACATTTTATTTTAAAGACAGGTATATCACTTGCACTTAACTAGGTTAATTTTAGCCTGATTTACTGACAGACACTTGTCTCAACTGTAGCTTGTGGCAGAGAGAGAACAGGCTGTACTCTACAAGCTGACCCTTTGAAAAGGTATAGCAAATAGTCATCTGAGGGAGGAGTGGATGCTGTCTTAGGGGTAGTCTAGAAAAAACAAGAAAAAACAAGATTCCTGCCCTCTTGACCCAAACTTGTTGCTTGGTGTGAGTTGGCTGAAATTTGCTATTAACTTTCTTCCACTGTATTTAATTTCCCAATTACCTCCCTATGACAATGAGAAACAGGTACCAGAAAGAAAAAGAGTTTTCTTTCTGACCTAGATAAGCTGAACTGGAACAAGGATGCAGGAGGAAAAAGAAGTCTAAAGCCTCCCTGAAAGAGATGTTTTCTGTAACAATTTGCAGCTGCGCAGGAGCCAAACATGGCAGCTGCTCTGCATCTGCCCTATAGCAGGCGTGGAAGATAAATCTAGAAATCAGGAGTAGGTGCAAAGTATTATTGCAGTCAAGTAACTGCTCTGTCATGACTGCGGAATTGACTGTGTTTATGTCAGTCCCCTCAGAGCAGCGTTGTTGCTTTTACTGAAACAAAGTCCCAGAAAATGTCCATAATGATTTCTTGAGAACTTTTCTTCCACCTGCAGCAGGAAGGAGGATTGTTTACTTTTTTTCAGCATCTGCACTAAAAGTTTGGCTTCTGTTTGAGGCGTGCTTTTATCTGGAATGACCTTTAATAACTTACATGGAATTAGTGGTTATTTAGCTCAACTGGTCTCTCTGAAACCTTATTGCTGATCATGCTGTTCAAACACAGCTGTCATAGCGAAGTGCCCTTCACTTCCAAACCAGCATTTGTGTTTGCATGCGTATCTTTCTCTTTAATTGCTACATCTATTAAAAAGGTATGATTTAAGGGCAGCAAAAGATTTTGCTTTCAGTGCATGAACCTGAAGCTAGGTGTTCAGGGACAAGGCTTACAATTGAGCTCCTGCAGTCTCCTGTGAGGGGAAAATTGCGGATTAAATGGTGTGTCTGATCTAATGCAACCACTGCATTCCTCACACTGGTCCCCAACTGAACTCTTGACTGAATTCTGGAGCAAGCAAACACGCACCTGTCTCTTACACACATATATACGCATGTGCATACACATGCTGGTTTGTGCATGCTTTCTCTCTTCCTATGATAGTAACTTTCAAAAGTGAACAAGGTTATCAGAAGGATTCATTTTAGTCCTCTTACAGCGTGTTTTTATCAAGCAGGAGTTTAGACATGAGCCTGTGTTTTTTGACTTGACAAATCCTAAGTCGTTAGTGTTCAGTTTAATCCCTTTTGTAATGTTTTTCTAGAGTTGTTTTAATTTATTTTTGTCTGCTTTATACCTAAGTTTCCTGTCTTCACAGGCCTATTTTCGGACAGTAGAACTTGTTCAGGAGCCTATTCCTGGCTCACTAGGTCTGAGTTTCTACTTCAGAATCAATGGCCGACCCATTTTCATTAAGGGCTCGAACTGGATTCCGGCAGATTCTTTCCAGGACAGAGTGACCTATGACACGTAAGCCACATCTGATGTTCTCTAAGGAGAAAAGTTCATGTTTTCTTCCTGCTGATTCTCTATCCACCTTGTACAAAAGGGTGACGTTGAGGGTTGGAACTCCTTTCTAGGTGGGACACTAATTGTTGTGGGTCGGAGGCCTGAGAATTAGGTCTTAATTAACTTTAATAGATTTGAGTGAAGTTCAAGGCATGTAAGTGCAATAACTGATGGGAAGGTGGTTGGTTGTTTTCCACAGGTTACTGGTGTTTCGGGTATTTGTAGGGATGATCTTCAGGCCATTTGTTCCTGTTGCTTGGGTTACATTCAGTGGTATTCAGAAGAAGTGCACTTCAGCCATGTCCTAACCCATCTCATGCAGGGAGACATAAGTACAAAGTAGCCCCTCTTCCTTTTTTCCGCCCTCTGGTCCAGGCTTCTTGCATTTCAATGCCACAGCACCCCAGAGATGCAGATTGGCTGGGGGCCACGCTGTACTTGACTAAGCTTTGCTCTGGGTAGTTGGGGAACGAGGGGCAACAGGGCATGCTGTAGTATGCATTCACATGCAATTTAGAGGCTCCCAGCATGATTAAAGAAAAAATAATGGAGCCTGAATCCCTTAAAATGAGATTCAGAGTCTCAGTCTTTCTCCTCCACCTCTCGCTCTCCCCCCTTCTCACTATGCATTGTGGAACTTGGGAAGAGAATATAGATTTCTGAACATTATTTGACTTCAAGTAAGTGATATTTAAAGCAAGTAATATCTAAGGAGAAAAGAGCAACCTGATTAATAAAATATAGTATTTCTAAATCTGGTCCTGCCAATACTTCTGTAAAAGCACTTACTTGCATGTGCCACTTCATCCATTTCATAAGTGTTAACAGGACCAAGTAACGTTTCCTGCACAAAAAGTTGCTTTTTAAAAGCTCTGTCCAGACATGCAGACTTAGAGGGTATCAAAATAGTCTGGTTTCTATCAGAGTCATAGGTCTTAGATTGCCCACTAATGATGAATGTTTGGGTTTGGTTTTTGTTTTGTTTTTAATAACCTTAGAAACACCTAAGGATACAGTTTCACAAAACTTGTATAAATATTTTTGTATTTGACAGATTATGGCTACTCTTGAAGTCTGCAGCAGATGCTAACATGAATGCACTTCGGGTTTGGGGAGGAGGAGTATATGAACAAGATGAATTTTACAATATTTGTGATGAACTGGGAATAATGGTAAGAACAATAAATGCAGAACACTTAAAAACTGATGAGAACTTGTAAATAAAAAAAAAGTTCTAAATGGGCAAAATAAGAGAATTAATACATAAGTTCTAGCCATCTTTCCAAAGGACATGGTAGAGAACCAATCTGAGAAGTCAGATCAACATGATTTTTTTTTTTAAATTTCTTTTTAATTTAATGGTTCCTGATTACTGAGGCTGTCTGTTTAAAATGGAAGTGATATTTTGGAGACTTTATATTAAAACCCCAGCTTGTATTTTCTCTTGTAACTAAGGCTACCACACTGTTCCTCACTCATCAGGCCAGAATCTCGCCTTCCTTTTCTCCCCACTGTCTTCTTCCTCCCTGCCCTGCCCTGCCATTTCCCAAAATCAGAGCAACAGGACTGTGGCTTTAACTTCCTGTCTTCTATCTCTTTTCAGAACCGAACTCTCATCTTTATATACTGTACCTCTCTCCCAGTTCTACGTTTCCTACTCTCTTGGAAAAGAATGAGAGAAGAAATGAAGGGCTGAGGGACTGGTACTAGTGATGTTACTTAATGCAGGAAGAAGATGTAATGATGAGCATGAGAGAAGAACTTTTGTGGACTGTAGGCATCAACAGGGACTTGCAACACTCAGTAAAATAGTTGTGAAACAAGTAGTGCATGGGAGGGGAATTATTCACAAGATCAAATAATATTTTTTCCATAGCAGCCAGACTGTGGGACCCTGTAGCTGTGTTTAGGTCGCACTCACGTGACAATAGCCCAGCTGGGAAACCTGAGTGCTTGAGTATATGCCCCAGATTGAGACCAAAGGCCTTGCAATCTGACCCCAATAAGGATTTAAGGCCTGCTGTATTTGAGTTTTGTGCTTTCAGCCACCTCTGAGTTATCAAAACACCAAAGAAGGTGGTCATGCTTTTCTGTGCTGTGGAAATGGATTTTTTTTTTCTTTTAAAAATATTTGTTCCTTTATAGCACTAGCTGAAACGGTTTGGGGGTTTCTTGATTCGAACTTTTTAAACAAAAATATTTCACTTGGCCTGAAGCCAGGCATGAAAGGCCTTATCCAAAGGGCCATTTTGAACAAGCTATAATTGAGTATAAATGTAGCTGTAAGGGGAACACCTGCTGCAAACACTGATAAACCTAGATGAGTACCTTTGATTATATGAGCTTGGAGGCACATGTTTTGATGAAGTAGTGACTAGATGAGTGAAGGCCAAGTTGCATCTGGTGTTAAAATCCCAAGAAGTGTGTTTTGTCTTATTCTACAGTGTAAAAAGCAGAGAAACAGAATTGATACCTTGCTGCCTTCTGCTGTGTGTGCTTGAAAAAAATGTTACATCTATTTTAGTCATCTGAATGAGTGCCCTGATTTTCAGGGCTTCTGAGCACTTACAGTTCTTTCATTTTTGACACTAGGCACCCAAGTAGGCCACTTAGATCTGTGCGGGTACAGTGCTCAATGCAAGATTTAGATCTTATTTAGCAGCCAAAATAGCAAGTAGATGCAGAAAATCAGACCCTTATTCTGAAGGGGGTGGTGCTGGAGGTTTTTGGTTTTGTTTCTTCTGATGGTCTTGCAAAGGCTTAAAAGTATATTAGTGTCAAACTGTGCTTAAGAAAAAACAGTGATAGCTCGCTGAGGGAAATAGCAAGAGAAAGTTTCTTTCAATAGAGTTTCAACTCTACATAGTCGCTGAAGGATTCTGAGTGATTCTTCAGCAATAGCTTTGCTTTTTTTGTACAGTGCTAGGAGTGTAACAATTATTAATGGATCTATTACCTCCCACTGTCCTGTTCCCTATCTGCAGTTTTCTTAGGGAATGTATGCTGAAAAAAGTCATGGAAAAGCACATTCTCACTGCAAGGAAAATGCAATTGTATGAGGAGCTGGTCTGGCACTCTCCATTGTTTATGAGTATGGTGTTCAGAAAAGTGTAGTTTCCTACAGACTCCTTTGGGTTAGTGTGCTCCTTTAAGAGATCTTTCCATTAAAGTTTGAGATAGACTATCAGGAGTCTCTAAGTTACAACAATTAAAATAAAAACAAAAAACCAACAGGTAAACCAAGGAATCTTAGCCATCTCATTGGGCTTCTTCCTTTCCCCTTTTCTGTAATTCTTCTCCTTCAAGGTACAAGTGGAGTTCGTTGTTGAGTCGAAAGGCTTGCTGTTCTCTAGTGATATCCACTTGATCTTTCTTTGAAGAGAAAGATCACTGTGGTGTTAGAGGATCTAGTTTGCTTCTGCCCCTCTTACAGGGTAAGATTTGCTCTTTTTAAGATCAGTTTGCACTTTTGGTATGGAAATGTTTTGTTAACGAGTACACTTGAACATCTGGTAGGTGTGCTTGATACAACATCAGAAGAATTACTGTTGCTTTTTAATAACTGCAGGTGTAACACCAAATCCGGATTAAAGTAGTAAATACAAAATTGTTCTGTTCAGCTGGAGATTGCCCCACGTTCACATCTGAGCAGTGCGTGGGTTCTAAGTATTCCATTGAAGCTTTGTCTGCTGAGCAATATTCCACTCATCAGTGAAGGCTGTCAGGATCTGATTCCTAAGAATAGTATTTTGTAACTCTGATATTGAGGAAAACCACTGAGCCCCATGGAGGATGTGATTGTTTTGGTGGTACTGTCCAAGAATAACAAATAGAACATTTCAGTTTAATTCTTTTTGAGATACATTACTTCTGTCTGAACAAAGGATTGTGCATCCTAATAACCATATATTTTTCAAGTACATAAAATGATTTGCTAACACATTTTTTTTATTTCCTTTTCCCTATAGATTTGGCAGGATTTTATGTTTGCATGTGCGCTATATCCAACAGACCAGAATTATTTAGAATCTGTAAGAGCAGAAGTTTCTCATCAGGTATTTTGTCCATGTGTCAAAGCTTTATTTCCCATTCCCTTTTTTTGATTGACTGACTGTATAAGTTAGCTTTCCAAAAATGCCTATTTGGAAGTGTTTGTTAGTGTACCTTTATGTAGCAGGCACAAAATGTAACCTTGCTAAATCCTGTTTAACTTATTTGCAGGAATAGTTGGTCAAACAGGTACAGGCCTTCCTCATGTCCAAACTGCCCTCTTCTCAAGGATGTTTAAGAGCATTCACTGCAAGTGAGCTCTGATGATTGCAACATGGCTTAGCACAGAATTTACCCTTCACGTGTGGCTAAGTAGATGGGGATGGACGTACACACATGTATATGGTGGATATATGTCAGAATATTAAAAGTTTGCCCCGCTGTAAGTGTATATTACAAAAGCTTGAGCCTGGTGGAGAGCTGAGGGAATAGTAAACAGTGTGGATAAAAAGAATTGTAGGCTCAGTATATGTAATACACATTTGTAATTCAAGTAGTAATGAAGTTATTTTAATTTTTTTATTATTATGTTTAAGAGAAGTAATTTTGCTTGACTTCTGAAACTGCAAGTTGTATTTCAGGTGAGGCGTTTAAAATCCCATCCATCAATTATTCTGTGGAGTGGTAACAATGAAAATGAAGCAGCAATTGCAAGCAACTGGTTTTCCATACCTTATGCTGACAGAGAAGTCTATATCAAAGACTACGTGATGCTTTATGTGAAGAATATCCGAGAAATAGTTCTTACTGTAAGTGATCTCAAGAAACTGTAGGGGAATTTAGGTTTGCAATTTGAGCAACTTAGGGTTTCTTTTTTCTTTCTTTTCTTTTAATACTTTTGGGAAATGAAAACTTGCATGTTACTGAGGAATTGCACTTTCCAAGCTCTTGTAAACAACTCTCTAAACTCAAGGGTTATCCTCACAGTAAAACAAAACAAAAAATTACTTACGTCTTTAACATTTTGTGATGTGTCTTCCTTTGAAGACCTGAAAATGTAGTGGATCTTGTTTCTTTTTTCCTTCCTATTTTTAGTATCTCCACAAATGCCTTCACTTCCAGTGGACAAAAATCAATTTGCCCATTAACTAATTAATCTATATGATCAGATTTTCTTTATCCTGATTTTGTTGAAGGATACTGTAAGAAGGATTTAACAACCGTCAGGCCTTTCAGTAGCAGTTGAAGAAATTTATAAAGATGTTATTTCCTCAGTGTGGTCTTCCAGTATTTGACTTAAGATTTTTGCCTCAAGCAAGTTAAACAAAAGCTATGCTAAACGTTGTCCTGATGCTGTGTAGTCATTATATTGTGTGTTTTTGAAAAACAGACTAATGGTATTTTACAGTATATGAAGGCAAAATAAAATATTTTGACATAAGACTTAAACTGTGAGCATACAGAACAGAAGCACCTGGAATCTGTGAAGTCTACTGTGATTTGGCACTACCCATTTTGTGCAGCTTTTGCAGTTTTATTTCTCCTCCTAGAGGTATTGCAGTTCTTCATTGTTTAATGGAATCTGGTTTTAACCAACTTTCATGTGTGTATGTAGAGTGAAATTGATCTAGAAGTCCCAAATTGATGTCGCATAACTGTATAGGGATTAACAAACAATGCTTGAACCACAGGTGAGTATTCTTAACTCCCCTGTTAACTAAGATACAGAATGTTGCAAGAATTTTGTCCAGTCCAACTTTGTTCTTCAGCAAGAGTATGAGTTTTTGTTAACCTAAAATTGCTAGTGGCTTTTTCCTACCCAGTTATCCCTTGTACAGCATTATCTTATTGACTTCAGGGTATGATAATTCTAGTTTAATCTCTGTCCTTTTCAGGATGAGATACATTTCATATTATGAGGCTCATGACCTGAAGTTTCCTGTTGCTAAGACAGGCACTCAGTATGTAGGTGACAGCAATATTATTGCTTGTTATTGGAGGCTACTGGAATTGTCAGAGTAGCTGAGAATTTGGAATACCTTTCTACTGGAAAAGTTGAGATATACGGAAACAATAAAAATGAGGCCAGGTTTGAAAGAACCTGCTGAAAAGGGTCCCGCTCTTGAGGGCAGTTATGCATTCTAAACGGTAATGATGTCTTATATTCCTGCTTAACATCTTGATTCTAGATTTCTGTACTTCAGTTAAGTTTTTTGGAATGGAGTTGTTTGTAATGGTATGCTGTGGTGTTTCTGTGATTAGCTATGTGAGTTGGATGGCCAGCACATGTGCAGTAAAGTGAGATGTTCTGGCTTGATGCTGTTTGTTAGTTACAGTTCGTTTGTGCAGCATTGCTGTCCAGGATGGACTGTCTTTTATTTTAAACCCATAGAATAACTATTTTGAGTGCCAGAAGGAACCATACAGTGAAATAATTTCAGGTCCTGTGTAATACAAACCAGCTGAGGAAACCTGTAACGACTAGCACTACTGGACTGTATAACTTAAAAAGACTTCTAAGCTTGAGCTAAAGACTTCAGGGAATACAGGATATCCTGTAGTAAATCGTTTCAGTTAGTTAATAATTACTCAAGTTAAAAAAAAAAAAAAAAAGACTGGGAACAGGACTATTTCTTAAAATGAAGCACATGTCTAAGTGCTTTGCTGTATTGGAGCCAATTACTGTAACTTGTGACTGGTAACTAAGTCGGGCCTCTGTCTTACTACAAGTAGGGTGCTAAATGAATTATACCTGCAAAAGGATTCCTTCAGTACTTTGTAAGGTACTGCTAAAAGATTTAGTATACTAAATCTACTGAGGCTATAAATAAAGGCAGCTCTGAACAATTTGAAAAGTAGCCGTTCTTACAGCCTCATCTATCTTAACATGCAGAGCCAGCCAAAATGACAATAACCTGCAATGCTACTATGCGAACACTAGTAACAGAATACCTTGGATTTGTTAGGACTAAATTTAGGTGACTACTTAAGAAGGGGAAGATCATGGCCTTGTTCCTGCAAAAACACTGCTAAAGTAATGATTTGCTATAAAGAAGTCACAGTACTCAAATATTAATGTTCCTTGAGATTATTTTTCATGAGGCACACTTTAAATAGCTTTCATTAAGAATTTAGAAGCATATAAAGATAGAAAATCTCTTGATGTGAGGAGAGAATCCCTTAGAACAGCAGAGCAAGCAGTATCATGCCCAGCTGTCCTCCAAGAACATAAATAAGAAGCTAATGAAGCAAGTAAAGATGATGAATGTCAGGACACAAAGGGGAATGTTTCGTAGGTGGTAACTCAGAAATTTGGAAAAGGCATGTTTTCCCCACATCCCCCTTTTCAAAATGTGGTCTATGTATTCAGATGATAAAAGCCAATCACTTTGTGAGGAGACTGTGGTTCTGTCTTGTTTTTTTTAAATCCCAGGAAGATAAAAGTCGTCCTTTTATTGCATCCAGTCCCAGCAATGGCTTGGAGTCAGTTAAAGAAGGCTGGGTCTCCCAGAATCCTTATGATACCCATTATGGTGACACTCACTTTTATGACTACATCAATGACTGCTGGAACTGGACAGTGTATCCCAAAACTCGTTTTGCTTCAGAATATGGGTTTCAATCCTGGCCTTCCTTCAGTACAATCCAAAAGGTAAGGCTGGGCTTCCACACGTTACTGTCCCTTCTGCTCTCATTGAGTGAGGAAAATGAGTCTCTTCCAACTACAGTTCAGATTCTGTAGTTTGTTGGGGATAATACATTGTTAGGTGTGGTATGGCACAGGTGGTATAGAGGTATATGCTGGTTTGGAGGGAGGGGATGAAACTGGACTGTTTCCCTCCTCGATGTTCAATATATTTACCTTGACGTTGCAAGAGGAACCAAGTTTAGATGAGAGACTACTATGAGACTATTAACTTTAATATTAATTCTATTTAATATATAGCTTAGTAATGATTGCCTAACATCTGTTTCTTTTTGCTGTGTCTATCCATATGTGTTCATTTAGAAACAGAAGAAACATGACAAATGCCAAATTATGCTGAATTCTAAAACATACTGATTTTTTAAATAATTTTTACCAATGTATTTGTATTGCATTAAAGGATTTGGTTTTGTCTCCTGTTAAGTTTAGTTATTGTATATTCTATCTTATTTATCCCATTGGAGCAGAGACATATCATGCTGTTTGTCTATTTGTTCAGAGAGAGATGGGTATTGTGTTGATAACCATGCATGCAACTAAAAGGAGTTCAGAATGTTCCTTCAATTCGTTGGGCAAAGTATATTATCTGAGACATAATCAGTACATTCATCCATATTAATAACAGTGAAAATTATTCAATTCAGCCTAAAAAGGAACAAATTTAAATAAAAAGATTTTATAGAGATTGTAATTACAATGAAAGCTTGACAATAAGAACTGCATGAGGTATGCTGCATTGTTGTCCTTCACTGAAAATAACCTGTTTCATGATAATTTGTTTTCAGAGGCAGGTTTTGAAAATGTACACGTTATTAGAATTTATAGCCCTACTAACTTCTGTAACTTATACCTAAATGTGTTTGACTAGAGTACATTCTTCCGTCTTAACCTGGGGTGTTTCTGATTTACTATGAATGCAAGAAAACCTCTGAGGTCACTTGGCCAAACTGAACCTTAGGACAAATAAGTTAAATGACATTGAGTCAAAAGTTGCTCTTCTGGGGTTCAACAGCAATGTCTGTTTTCATTTATTTGTACCAAGAGTGTAAGCAAAGGATGTTATTGATTCAAAATCCTTGCACGACTGCATGAGGCACTATGGAAATATACTACCAGATTTAAAGGTTTTGGATGATGTCAGCAGGCTGTAATGGATATCCTTTCCTGAATATCCTGTCAGTCATTAAATGCACATTTTGTCTTTTCATTCTGATCTCTTACCTTTGTGGTTTTTAAAAGGTTTCCTCCGCTGAGGACTGGTCCTATAGTAGCAATTTTTCTCTCCATCGACAACACCATGAAAATGGCAATGATCAGATGCTCCAGCAAATTGGGCATCATTTCAAGCTTCCCCAGAGCACAGATCCCATAAAGAAGTTCAAAGATACGATTTACCTCACTCAGGTAACAGCAATGTCTTCAATATACGTAGCTGTTAGTACTTGTTCTATTAGATACTGTCAGCAGTTAAAACTGGGCCTATCCTGTTAGTTAATATTCAGTCATACAGAAGGTTTGTGCATTGAAGCATTGGAGAGTCCAGTTTAATTTGGAACTAGCTTGTCTCTTGTTTATTGGAGAGGGACTCCAATTTTCATCATAGGAGGCCTGGAATACTTCTTGGGGCATTTTCCAGAAACTGGCTCAACTGGGAGAAAGTCTGGCTGCATGTGCCACCTTGGTCCCTGTCCCCAGCTGGGTCTACTGATGGAGCTGGCTGGGGATGCAGGGATGTGCTGGCCTTCTTGGTACGCGATTATTCCTAGTGCTACGCTGTTACTCCCTGTTCCAGGGTGGGTACGTTTTGCTCTTCACGTGGACCCTGTAGGCTTACTGCTTTGGTTTTTGCCACAAGGAATACATGAGTTTTTGAAACAAGATTGTTTCTAGAGAACGTAGTTCTCTATGAATGAGATTATTAGTAGCTTTTATTTTTTTATTGATTCATATATTGATATTTTAGATAATCTATTTTGGGTTTTTTCTTCAGATCAGTAGGTTATATTTTGTTTGTCATCTGTAGTAGCTTACCTCATGCTTGTTTCTTTCTTTATGATTTCTGTGTGACTTTTTAAATGATGTTAAGTGACTTTTTAAATGATGTTAAGTGACTTTTTAATGCTATTGGGCAAGTTTAAAGTGCTGTTAACTTTTTGTTGCGTTCCAAGCATTTCAGAAACACTCTTGACGGGAATGCACATTCACTAAGTTTTTAATGTTTGAGAACTGCAGTCAGCAAGTTTTGTATAAAAACAAAACAGCTGGAGAACCTTAGGCACTGATGACAAGAGAAGCAGGATAAATGATGCTGTGAAATTGAAAACAGGGCTAAAACTTGCACCAAAAAAAATAAATCAAAAAGCCATGAGAGTTTCTGCAGGGTTAAGTCTGTCAGGGCCTTGTTAACAGGTTAAACAATTTAAGAATACCAAAATAAGGATAGCAAAAAGGATAAAGAATGGTTAACTAGAAGTGTTCTCTTTACCTTTTGAGCTGTCCTAAAAAATAACATTTTTGTTTATTTTGTGACTTTCTTTTAATATTTCCCTAGCCTAGTAGTATACTTTGTGAAGAAAATAACGGGCTGTTTGGCTTCCATTGAATTCTATTGGTGAATGAGAAATTCTGAAAAGAGTTTTTTAAAGACGAGGTGGGGAAGGAGAGAAGTGGGGAGGGCAGGTGAATAAAGGCTGCTCTTTCAGTGCATGATTTTGACTGTATACTGGAAATGTGTCTTATATGTTTGGTGTATAGGGATGTGGACATCATGGTGGTGTATACTGGAGGTAGTGCAGCACAATGTTATTTCGCAACTCTTCAGTTTTTTTATTTACATTAACTTAAAAAATGTATTTATTTAAAATTGATTTTTCTTTCTCTTGTCTTTCATTTGCCTTTCAAAGACCCTGTTGCCCAGTGACCTTCACTGGATGGAAGGCAGAAAGTAGCCCTTCCAGAGTTTCTCTACTCTGGATGTAAATACTGCTTGTAAAGCTGTTGGGAGCTGCTAGGAATAGATCTCATTCAAGCAGAGGCCTACTGCACTGCAGGTGTATACTCGTGAAAACTCAAGTTTAAAGTTATGTGCCATTGCTGTGCGGTCTGTGTTGTATGTTAATATATACACACATGCTTTGAAAGGAAAGTAAAATACGCCAAAAACATTTTTTATGTGTTTGTTGATCAAGGTGATGCAGGCTCAGTGTATAAAGACAGAGACGGAATTCTATCGTTTTAGTCAAAGTGAGATAATCGAGGGAGAAGGACACACAATGGGAGCTCTGTACTGGCAACTCAATGACATTTGGCAGGCACCTTCATGGGCTTCCTTAGGTAAGTTTTGTGACAGTCTGGTGAAAAGCAGCAGCTATCAGTCTTGTTTTTGTTTTCCTTGTCTGGAAGTATCAGAATAAGAAGCAAGGCTCTGCTCTCTCTCTTGGGCAACTTCGTAAACTTTGAACATGGTTCTGTCCATCCTTTAGAAATGCTTTCCAACAAAGTGTTTTTCAGGATCATCCTAATAGTGTGTGGAAGTGGAAGAGGGTAAAGAATAAAGCAATTCTTTTCCTATGGAAGTTTTGGGGTTTAAGTTCAGATTTAGCAGCCACCAACTCTTACCCTTGTTTTAGCAAGGTTTAGTTTAGAGAAGTTAAAGTTGTATGTAACTCCTAATTTTTTTTTTTTTTTTCCATTTAAGCAATATTCTCATTTCTACCAAGGCAAAAATATCACTGAAGCCAGGCAAAGCTGCCTATTAGGAAGCAGTGGTGGTTAAGATTGAGGGCACAATCCCCTTGTGAAGTACACTTTTGATTACCCTTGCTTTTCTTATGTAGAGCTGGATACTGTGTGTGATATATCATCCAGGTTTTTCCAGAGAAACTTTGCATTTTTTGCAGGTTTAATTCTTCTAAAATTAGAAAGATCAATTCTTTTAAAATTGGAAACTTCTAAGAAATTCTGTTCCTGTCCTAGAAATCCCTGATTATATTTATTGACTTAACTGTACAGATGCGTGTGTGTACCTCGCCACCCTGGGTAAGAATGGACAGAGAGGGTGCTAGTGGGATAGGAGGGTAAGAAGGAGTACCCATGTATAATTATACTTCCTGTAATGCCAAGAAATTCGGTTGACTTTGTTCCCCCTGCCCCCCATGGTAAAATGATAAAAACCTCTCCCTTCAGTAGGCAGTAGTGCACTGTCAAAGAAACCTACACAACTGTGTTCCTGTTCTGAGCAGGATGGGATTTAGTCTGTATAGGCTAAGCATCTAGATTTCTTCTGTAGTCAGCTAGGGGAGAGATGGTTATCTTCAGAGTGTGATTCATTGTGCCCTTAGCTGTCTAATAAATGGGATGAATTGTGTTCTCCATGCTGAATTTGATTTTCATAGAACTTCACATGACACTTCTCACCCAGCATAGCTTCTGAGAAGCTCGTTATAGGAGAAGGTGACTACCCGAGATTTGGTGTCAGGTGAGGTGAATCACTATTTATGACTAAATATTCTGCTAATATGCTGTTTATGCACATGGTATCTCCTTATATAGTATATATTTTTTTCCTTTTAGAACACCAAAATAGAGTAATCAGACATTATAAAGAGATAAGTCACGCGGTAAGAAATAGGGGAGGAATGTGTGGTATGAGGGAAGTGGCTGTGTTTCATGTGCTGAGCATTTTGTCTAGAAGTCATTTTGAAATGGAGAAGCTGTTCTATGGCAGTTGTAAAGGAATTGGGTAGATACCCTTTCAATTTTAGTTATTTCTCACGTATTCTGTTTTTAAAAATCTTTTTTTAAGAATTTCATGTGTGAAGCAATATGAGCAAACTAGAAAAAGCTAAGAGTGTGAAGTTCTTGATCTGTCCTTACAACAAAATGCCATTTGACCTTGTTTTAAAAAAAAAAAATAAAAAAATTAGTCTCCCCCATCCTCCCCCTCTCACTCTGGCAGATGTTTGTCCCTCTCCTTTTTTATTTTTATGCCCCCCCCTTTCATCTGAGCAAAGTAACTGCAACCGACAAAGGAAAACAAACCAGTAGAAGAAACAGGCTATTTTATTTAAATGTTAAGGCAGCAGTCCAACTATAATGCTAATATTTCTGGACTTTCTAGACTTGTATTAGGAAATGGAATATCCCAATGTTCGTTTTTATGGTTGTAGCAATGGCTGATGTTCTTATGCTTTAAGTGCCTCAAGAGAAAAAGATGCTTGGAAAAATGTCTCTCTGTAAAGACAGGTGTATTGATGGATGAAGTGATCGTGGAGACCATAAATGTCTTTTTAAGTACAGAGCTGACGTCATTGTAGAAGATATATCAGATGCTTGAATTATTCATGTGTTGTTAAAGTTAGTTTACAGAAAAGAAGCTCAGCAGAGATACAGCTGTCCCTTTGTTTTGCTCTGTTCCCTCAGTGGAATGAGGAAAGGTTTAATATTCATTTAATTAGGCAGTGTGGTAGAGGGATTTTTGAAATGCTAATGGCTGAAATTATGCAAAACTTCAGAGAAATTAGTTTTATTTGCACTTCAAAAACACGTTTCTGCATCTTGTTAGATGGCACAGTAGTATCACCAATGAGTGCTTCTTATTTAAATCTGTTATTTCAGACAACCATGGAGGGGCTTACATAATTTCCTGGACAATGTGGAGGTGTTTGCTCATGAAGTGGGGAGGGAATAAGGTAGCAAATGTTTCTCTTTTTAACTTACCTTTAAGATGTTTGCTTGGGATTGAATGAAAATACAGCACTCCTGTTGTAGCACATCTGCCTTCAGTTCAGAACGAAACAGCTTTTACCACAACTGGGTTTTGCTTGTTAGTGCCTAGTTGTGGAGCCGGTTGTGCCATGCTGAATACTTTAGCATCTATGCAGTGTATTTTGGTGAAGAGCACTGTGATACACATGGCAATTTACCTCATTCCCACACAAGTGTCACCTTGAGGTACCCAGCTCAGTTGTCATGAGATTCCCTTGAACAGATAACTGGCTTTTATTGCAGGTTCAGTATTTAGAGCCCCTAGTGAGCTGAAACCACAGGCTATTACAGAGTATAATAGATCTAAATTCATACAACTGAGGTGAAGAAAGACTAGCAGCACGTTTCTCAGGTTTCATTTAATGGTGTGAAGTGATTAATTTAAAATCTGTTCCATGGAGAACTGTTTGTTCTCGCTGCTGCTATCTGTGTAGAAGGCTTCAGGGAAGAGTCAGAAAAAAGGGTACTGGGGTCTCATTACAAACCTAATTTTAGTTTCCTCTTCTGAAATTTGATACTGCAGAGAGTGCAGACCCCATGTTATTATTGGGGGAAAAAAATTGGGGATTTCTTTAAGAATTAAAAATTTGATTTCTTTAAGAATTCATGTAAAAGGNGGGGGGGGGGGGGGGGGGGGGGCACAGAGAAAACCACCCCGGGGCTGTTTTAAATAACTTTTGACTGTTGCCTTTGGGCTTGCATGTCTGTAACAGGAAAGTTTAAGCCCAGAGATTTCTCACAATAGCTACCTGATCTCCAGATTTCTTACATACATTTTTGGGGCAGGGGGAGTATTTTGTATGAAACTTGCCTATTTTTAAATCAGGAAATGTGACTCTGGTCATAAGGAAATCAAATCAACAGATAAGCTGAAGAATGTAACTTTTTTTTTATCATTGAGCTTCAGTTTTCTGTGCTGTCTGAAGTTACTTTGACAATTGTATTATCAAGATCCTGTTTCTGGAAAAGTTATCTTTGATCAGAGGTAAACAGACTAGTGATGTTTTCAAACATCCCAAAACAAAAGCTGTAGTAGTTGAGCCGGAGGGTGAGTTCTGAAATGGTACAAACTTTTAAGTCTGTGGTTTGTTTGCTTTTGTTTGTTGGTTGGGTGTTTTTGGTTTTTTTCCTGCAGAAGTGTAATGCCAAGTTTAGTCTGAATTGTTTTCTTCACTGTACAGGTTTCCTGAGGATCTCTATCTGCTGCCTAGGTAGCAAACTTTCCCTCCAGTAATCACTGCAATGTGGTTACGTAAACCAGTTGGAAATCAAGGCACAGCAGAATTTGAGGGTAGGGCCCATTCAAAGAGAAACGGGAATTTATATTATGCTAAGTATCAAAAATGGCTCTACTTCAATTGCATTATTAATTTTCATATTTAAGACAGTTGAAGCCTACATTTTCATCATGTAAATTAAGCTGAGGAAAAAATTGAAGTCAGCAAGCACTGAAACCTCAGCCCATGCTGGGTAACTCGTCTGAGCTTGTGGTGGGCTCTGCAGTGACAATTGAAATTCCTGAGAGTCTTGTGGCAGTCCTGAGGGCCTCGGAGAGTTCAGCCCCTCCCAAAGCCCGAGGTTAGGTGCAGTTCCCATTTCTCATACAAGGCCCGTTGCTTTTATTTTTTAGATCAGATACTGCCCCACAGTTTTCTCTGTTTCAGATAATCCATCCCCAATCCAAATCTCTTCTCAAGTTTCGTGACCCTGAAAAGTAATTTGTTAGCACTCCCTGGTTTGGGCAGAATTGTCCTTTAGACCACCAATGTTTTCTGCCAGGAATTGTCCTTGGAATGCAAGAACGTGGCCTCATTCGTACATTAAACAGCACCAAAATGCTATGTTCATTGGTTTCTCGACAGTCTGTCTGTTTTGAAGAAACTCGGCAGCCTCTCCTAAAGTTCTTGTTCAGACTTCATCTCTTCAGTTTGCTTCAGTGCTATTAACTTGAATGCCAGTGCTGTTTTACTGGCAGCAGTCTGATCTCATAGCACAGTTGAATCTTCTGTGGGTTTTCCAGGCAGATGTGAGCTTTTCTTGCCTGTTCTCCAAGCTTGCTGGTTGTAAGCTTGCTGAAAAAAGGGTGATGTGCAAGGTGCTAAACTGGAGCTAATGCACTTTGCTCTCCACAAAGTTCATTCATGTCTGTGTAGAGTACAGGCAGAGCATGTTCAGGTCTGCCTGTGAAAGCCACAAACGCACCCTTTAAAGACTATGTCACTCTGGATTAAGTCCTTAATTATGAGATGTTTGAAAAAGCTAAGAGCTTTGTACAAGCGCCTAAACACAGAGGGGTAATTAGTTACAACAAAAAGATATTACTGGAAATAGTCCATTGACTTTAAACCTGTTGTATAAAACAAAGAGCCAGAAACAAAAATGAAACCAGTATCTAACTTCTTCCCTTATGACATGATGCAGCTGACTTGCTACTTCTTTTTAGTGCAGTTTCAATGACTAGATGATGGTTGAGCAAACACAGAGTTAAAACGCTGGCAGTGGGTGCTAGATGGAAAACTACCAGAGAAATGGAAGCAGCTTTTCTTTCAAAATGGTTGTCTGGCAGTGTTGCATCTGGCAAAATTGCTTTTTTTGGAGGAGAAGGCTGAGGTACTCAACACTTTTTTGCCTCAGTCTTCACTGGCCAACGTCTCTTCCCACACCTCTTGAGTGGATGGACTGCAAGACAGGGATTGAGGAAGCAAGGTCCCTCCCACTGTAAGAGAAGATCAGGCTCATGACCACGTGAGGAACCTGGACATACAGAAGTCTATAAGACCTGACGAGATTCATCCCAGAGTCCTGAGGGAATTGGCTGATGTAGCTTCCAAGCCACTCTCCATGATACGTGAAAAGTCATAGCAGTCAGGTGAAGACCCCGGTGACTGGAAAAATGGAAACATTGCACCCATTTTTAAAAAGGGTACAATGTTTCCCTTCCCCTCTGTGCCTGAGAAGGTCATGGAACAGATCCTCCTAGAAGCTATGCTAAGGCACATGGAGGACAGGGAGGTGATTCAAGACAGCCAGCATGGCTTCACCAAGGGCAAGTCCTGCTTGACCAACCTAGTGGCCTTCTATGATGGAGTGACTACATCAGTGGACAAGGAAAGAGCTATGGATGTTGTCTATCTGCACTTCTGTAAGGCCTTTGACATGGTCCCCCACCACATCCTTCTCTCTAAGTTGGAGACATATGGATTTGATGGGAGGACTGGTCAGTGGATGAGGAATTGGTTGGATGGTTGTATCCAGAGGGTAGTTAGTGGTCAACAGCTCAATCTCCAGATCAAGATCAGTAACGAGTGGTGAAACTGGCTGCTCATGGCTTGGATGGGTATACTTTTTTCACTGGGTAGTAAACTGTCTGGATGGCCGTGCCGGGAGAGTGGTGGTGACTGGAGTTAAATCCATCTGGTAGCCAGTCACAAGTGGTGTTCCCCAGGGCTCGGTCCTGGGGACGGTTCTTTTTAATATCTTTATCGGTGACCTGGGTGAGGGGATCGAGTGCACCCTCAGTAAGTTTGCAGAAGACACCAAGTTAGGCCGGAGTGTCAACCTGCTTGAGGGTAGGATAGCTCTACAGATAGATCTGAACGGTTTAGATCCATGGGCCGAGGCCAGTGGTATGAAGTTCAACAAGGCCAAATGCCAAGTCCTGCTCTTAGGTCATAACAACGCCATGCAGCGTTACATGCTCGGGGCAGAATGGCTGGAAGACTGCCTGGCGGAGAAGGACCTGGGGGTGTTGGTTGACAGCCAGCTGAATATGAGTCAGCAGTGTGCCCAGGTGCCCAAGAAGGCCAACGGCATCCTGGCCTATTATCAGGAATAATGTGGTGAGCAGGACTAGGGAAGTGATCATTCCCCTATACTCAGCACTGGTAAGGCTGCACCTCAAGTACTGTGTTCAGTTTTGGGCCCCTCACTACAAGAAAGACCTTGAGGTGCTGGAGGGTGTGCAGAGAAGTGCAATGAAGCTGGTGAGGGGTCTGGAGAACAAGTCTTATGAGGAGCAGCTGAGGGAACTGAGGTTGTTTAGCCTGGAGAAAAGGAGGCTGAGGGGAGACCTTGCAGCTCTCTACAACTACCTGAAAGGAGGTTGTAGCAAGGTGGGTGTCAGTCTCTTCTTGTTAGGAACAAGTAATAGGACAAGAGGAAATCGCCTCAAGTTGCCCCAGGGGAGGTTTAGATTGGATATTAGGAAAACTTTCTTCACAAAAGGGTTGTTAAGCACTGGAACAGGCTGCCCAGAGAAGTGATTGAGTCATCATCCCTGAAGGTATTTAAAAGACAGGGTAGATGTGGTGCTTAGGGACATGGTTTAGTGGTGGTTTTGGCAGTGTTAGGTTGATGGTTGGACTTGATGATCTTAAAGGTCCCGTCCAACCTAGACAATTCTATGATTCTATGCTGTCCCTCAGGGGTCCATATTAGGACTGATCCTGTTTAACATTCCTGTTGGAGACATGGACAGTGGGATTGAGTTGCACCCTCAGCAAGTTTGTGGATGACACCAAGTTGTGTGGAGCGCTTGGCATGGCTGAGGGACAAGATGCCATCCAGAGGCACCTGGACAGGCTTGAGAAGCGGGCCTGTGTGAACCCCATAAGGTCCAACAAGGCCAATTACACCTGGGTTGGGGCAACCCAGAGTATCAATACAGGCTGGGGGATTAGGGATTGAGAGCAGCCCTGCTGAGAAGGACTTGGGGGTACTG
>RSEF01000004.1:67272577-67345112 GCA_003993805.1 Himantopus leucocephalus | reverse complement strand
CTGGCACAGGTTGCCCATAGAGGTGGTAGATGCCCCATCCCTGTAAACATTCCAGGTCAGGTTGCACAGGGCTCTGAGCAACCTGATCTAGTTGAAAATGTTCCTCCTCATTGCAGGGGGTTGGACTAGATGACCTTTAAAGGTCCCTTCTAATCCAAACTATTCTATGGTTCTATGACACAATGTTTGATGGTTTTTCCAGTTTGTTAATGGCAAACATTCAAAGTATTAAAAGTAACAGGGTACAGCTTTCCATTAAAGAGGCAAAGTGAACTGATTGACATACGTATACTAACTTCCATAAAGTAAGTGTTGTCTCTAGATCATGGCAAACTCATTTTGCCTAACTTACAGTTGTCTTTGGTTTGAGAACTTGGGGTTTTTTGTCTTCATTGCTATTGATGTTCCTCTAAGGAAGAACTGAAAAAGGGGAAGAGTGCTTTGTATAAGCACTGAAAGTCAGACTCTGTCTCTTTATAGTGGTGGTAGTTTGTAGCAATGCCAGTGTGTTTGGATTCTCAACAACTTAGATGCTCCAGCTGCTTGCTTAATGTGTGGTACACTGTGACAATTTTGTTAATGTCACTTGTGTTTAAGGCTTTCTTTGACTGAATAACAGTATAGCAATGATAGGACCAACACTTACAAAATGTGACCTTTTGGTGAAGCTTAAAGAAAAGCTTGAAAGAGCATCAAATCGCTTCCAGAGCAGAGCCTTGTCTGGAAGAAAACAAGAGTAACTTCAGTCATTCTCTGCACCTGATAGAGGTGAAAAAGAGTGGAGGGGGATATTGTGTTGCCATAGCAGGACCAGAGAGCACACAGGAAGGGATTGTGTGCTAGGCAATCTTGGATTCAATCAGAATCTTTCTTTGTTTTAACCCTTTTCAGAATATGGTGGTAAGTGGAAACTGCTCCATTATTTTGCCCAGAACTTCTTTGCACCGCTGCTGCCTGTGGCCTATGAAGACAAAGGTGTGTTGTACATTTACGGTGTCTCAGACCTTCATGTGGACCACAAGCTGACTTTGAGGGTAAGTGACACCTCTCTCGCCACTCTTGTATCCCTCCCACAAAAATGTCAGAAGCTGAAATGAGCAAGTTTTTATATAGAAAATCTTCAGTATGTGTGTGCTTAAACACAATGAGATGCAATTTTTGTCTTTAATCTTTTTGGGGGCAACACTATCCTTTATTATAGTAGTGTGTACAGCTTCACAGAATAAGGAATTAATTGCCTCGCTTATAGCCTGTAGGTATAGTCCTGAAATTAACTATTCTGTTGAAATCTCAAAGGCATTGATGGTTAAATAGAACAAAGTGTGAAAAATGGTACTTCACTACTTAATAAAACTGTTCCCTGGGTTTCAGAACTAGATTAACTGACTAAGCGGAGGGGGGAAAAAATGGATTGTACCATTGCTTACCAGTACTCAAACTACGCCTCTTTGGGAAAAAGAACTAGATTATTTTCTGAAACATCAACAGAACATGTAGGTGTACTTTAGTTGCAAGGTCATCTGTGCAATGTCACTATTTTACAATTGATGCCTTAACTGTTTTCTGATAATGCTATAGAAACTGATGGGATTTCTTAGGCAGCATTTGGGCTGCTGAGTTGTCCTGTAAAACACAGCCTAGTTTTTCAATTTGTTACATTTTGTTTCTGCTAATCATATGGCAACCAGATCCCAAATGAATTCAGGGGCCATTTTGCACTACGAAATACAATTCCTGACATAAAGGGTGTCCCATGTGAAAAGGCTGGGAAGGGTGGAAAAAATAGACCTAGAATGACTCAATAGTAATTTCAGAAGTAGTAGTACGAGTATGTTGATTCCTAGTTCACTGCTCTGTCTGGTGGGCTGCCATGAATTTTCAGATTTATACGGTTACTTATACATAGTAATACATAGTATAGAAAATGGTTGCAGTTTTTGGATAGTCAGTACTTAGACTAGGACTGCTGTTAATGAAATTGTTTATTTCTGGTCTGAGTTATTGAAGCAGGCTTAAATTCAGACTTTCTGATAACATCAGAGAAGCATTGGCAGTAGGGTAGTTCTGATGAATACTGTATTTTGCACTTCAAGAAAATTGGAATGTAAAACTTTTGAAAGGAGTTTCTGACTGCAAATCCCTGTTAAGGTCAAAAATAACCTAAAATTTATGAAGAGATAGAATGCTGTAATTCTCATTAAGTATATATCTTCCAAGTTATGTCTTGGGTTTGTTGGTTTTTTTGGTTTTTTGTTTTTCACATAAGGTTGCATTCATATTGCACGTGTGATCTCTGGGAATGTATTTTACTGCATTAATATAACATCCATAATCCCTTTTAAGATGATGCAGCTTGTTTCTGTTTAACAGTGATTGTGTGGAAGCTCTAGGTTACTCAGTTGGGTTACATCAGATAACAGTGAGCAATCTCAAGAAAATCCTTTGTTTGACTTTTTTTTTTTTTTTTTAAAATAAGGGNTTTTTTTTTAAAATCAGGGAGGGGAGGAAAAAAGAATTAACAAATTAGTCACTTACTAATCCCATTTCCCAGCACTCCCTTGGCAGGAATTGGCAACCCCCTTCTCTCAAGGAGCCTGGAGAAAACAAAAAGCCTTGCAGATCAAGAACAATAACAGATCCAGACTTTTTGAAACAGGCTTCGTGTTAGGTTTATATAATGACCTAATTATTGTGCCATATTGATTGTTTAAATCTTCTTGGAGTTTCTTGCTAAGTGGAAATCAGGAGAACATCTCTTGCAATGAGCAACTGAAACCAGGTTGCTGTGTTGTGTTCACAGCTGTAACTTTTCTTCTAAGCTTTGTGCTCTCTCAACATGTTTGATAGGTTGTTGTGCACACCTGGAGTTCTTTGGAGCCAGTATGCACCCTTGCCAAAGACAGCGTGACCATTAAAGCACAAAGTGCTGTCCCCATCTACAAGGAGTCCATAAATGACTTTCTGGAAAGATGCAGAAATTGTACCAGGAAAAGCTGCGTTATTACTTTCTGTCTTGTGGGAGAAGGTGGGCTCCGGAGTCCTATGAACCATCACTTCCTTTCATCACTAAAGGATGCTGTAGGATTAGAAAAGTCCCAGCTTAGTGTAAGTATTGGTCATGCTAAATTACTGTATTTCGTTTTGCTAATCTGACTGTTTTGAGTTGTTTGCCTGCAGTGTCTGATTCGACTGCATGTTCTTTCTACTTAGCTGTTGCAATTCTAGCTTCTACGTTGAGTTAAAAATCAAATTATTTTTTTTTGTCGCTATATGTGTATGTAAGTAAGACTGGTGGTTTGGTTTTGTGGTTTGTTTTTTGTTTTGGGGCTTTTTTGTGGCTTTTTCTTGTTTGGGTTTTGATTTGTTTTAAATAATGAAGTCTCCATTTCATTTGTTTTGACTGTCTTTCACCTGGCTGCAGCAGCATTGCTCCTTTCATTCTTTTTGTCCCTAGATAGCAAATAGCATCAGGGCAAGTGTTTTGGCTTGCAGACAGTACTGTATGTCAGTACTGGGTGATGCTAGTTCAGTTGAGTGTGGAGTGCATTATTGTCAGCAGTATTTCCTCTTGAAGTGCTCAGACTCTCAGATCAATGTACTGTTGCTAACACGCAATATTGCATGCTCCTTTCCTCCTTCGGCAAATCCCTGCCCTCCAGCTAAGGGTTCTGATTTGCCTAATAGTGATTATTTCTTAATATCTGGCAAGTGTGGCAGTCTTCTGAACAGGCACAGAAAGCATCAGTGTTGTATAACACTGTCATTTAGTCCATTTGCTGCTTTATCCCTAGATTTCTTCTGCTCCTAGCAAGCATGCTCTATATAAAGAGAGCAAGCATGCCCTGTGTGTACGCACACGTTTTGTGGAGCCTCACTTCTTGGCATGTAAATCTTATTGCAAAATTCTTAATCAGCAGATTGGCAGGATAGGGACCTGTGCGTTTTCTCATTTGGCTTCCAAACGGCAGCTTTGCTCTTTAGAGCTAAACCAAACAAGGGGGGAATAGAAGTCTTTAATCTCTTTGAATCTGGACCAGCATAATTGCTTTACAAAAAGAAAATGGGCCAGATTTCCTCCTCTTATCTCTTTCATGGCAGCATGGTCTGTCTCCTGAGTACACAAAGGAAAGAAATCAGCCTGTTTATATATATATATTTTTTTCTTTCAGCTGGTGGCACAATCTGGAGTCTGAGTCATGCTGGGTTTTTTTGTGGATGACATCACCAGTATTAAAAGCTCTGCAACTGGAGCATCATTGGGAAATTTCACTCCTTATTCCCACGGCTCTGTTGTCTCCACAGTACTAATAAGGATAGCTAGTGAGGATAAATGCAAAGTGGTTATTTTAAGAAAGTATACAGCTGTGATTGAAAAAATTATTCTGTTCTGTGAGAAGCTGGTGCTTCTGTACATAGTTACTAATAAACTAACTAGACTTTCAAATACATTGCTAATCCAAGCGCTACTCTTCATAGCATTTCTTTTAAAAAACATGAGGACTTTAGTGTTCTTCAGAAAAGAAAAAGTGTAAAGGATGTGTGCTTTTTCTTAAAAATGAATAGTGTTGTTTTTCTTGTAAGGGAGATGTGATTTCTGCACTTAATGTAATTTGTCTGCTTTTTATATATAGTTAATTGATATTTGAAAATGATGTAGCATAATGTTTCATGATGGTGAATGGGGAGTACTGCATGAAAATGTATCCTGGTTGTGCTTTTAAGCCTCTCTGAGATTAACTACTGATATAACTTAATATAAAACATTATACCTTGTCCTCATATTTCACAACATAGCTGCCTTCTAAATGTAGTGTAAGGACTTCACTACTGTATTCCATTAAGATGAGGTGACCTCCTGAGTTACTGTGATTTTTACCATCTTTTGCTTCTCTGTATTTCTATTAACCGATGTAATCGGAAAGGCCAGCTACTTTAGTAGTTGTGAATTTATAGGTTGAGTAAAGCGTGTTGCAGTGAAAGATTTGTCCTTTCACTGCTAAGTATAGGATACCAGTGCTACGGACAAGTCAGATTACCATTTATTTGGTTATTTTCATAAGAAGATGGTAGAGCGATAACACTTCATGGCATTTTTCCACAATCTGTAGTATTCTGTAGGAAGGCTATAATAACATTTGCAGTTTTTGCATGATTGTTACGTATGAATCCTGTTGGTTCGACTTCTCTTCCAGAAGAGAATAGTAATTTTTATCAAATGTGGTTGTTCGGTCTGTTTTACTGACATGCAGATCTTTTCCAGTTTGGGTGTAACTGGGTTCTTCTTTAACCTGTATATTTTATTTTATTTATTTATTTTTATTTATTTCTCTTCCAGGCCTCTGTATCCCAACAAGGTGACATTTATATATTTGCTCTTCAGACCACTGCAGTTGCGCCTTTTGTTTCTCTGGATGTGGGGAGTATAAAAGGCAGATTTAGTGATAATGGTTTCCTCATGACTGAGAAGAAGAAAGTGGTTGTGTTTTATCCTTGGGAACCTACCAGTGTTGAAGAACTAGAAAAGTCACTAACCTTGACCTCTCTGGTGGATGTTATCTGAGGATACTTCATTTCCTTCTATATAAGGAGTGAAACAGGAAGAGGAAAAAAATCAGAAGAATTTGACTAAGGTTGAAGTGATGTACAATTTGAGCTGACTGGAGAATATACTGTCTGTTCCTGTCATGTGAATTTTAACTGCTGGTTCAATGTAAAGATATCAACAGCAAAGCTTGCAGATAATGTATGTGGTGTATTGAGGGTAACGCTTTCTCAGGTAATGAGAAAAATATATCCCACGTATAAAATGGGAGGGGTGAGTCGGTGCAAAAGAGCTAACCTGAGTTCTCCAGTTCACGTGAGAGTGAACTCACGTTGTGAATTCACAACGAGTTGTGAATTCATCCTAACTAAGAGGCAACACAAATATGCCCCTCCAGACAATGGTTGTAAAAATCCGTATTTTTTCCAGTTACACTATGCCATAAGTGGAAATTCATCTTAGGATAACAGCAAGGTATGCTGGGGGCAAGGGGGAAGGGCAGGGAGTAAAGCTGGGACCACGTCTACAGGTATGCCCCCACTTGGAGTTGTTTGATTTATCTACACCCAAATCGGGAGAGCACTGGTCCTACCCTTTCAGATATGTGGCTGTCACTCTGTCAGGTATCCTGCCTGCCTCCTGCAAGGTAGGCTTCCAAATAGACATGAAACCTGGGCTGTCTAGTCAGACATCAGACAGATCTGTTTCCCTTCTGAAAGGGGAATTGAGTACAAAACTTGTTTTCTTCTCTCTTTTCATGCAAGATGAGAAATAACCTTGAGCGCTCTGCATGTAGCTTTGACTGTTCCCAGAGAGCTGCAGGTGCAGTCACAAACCTTTGCTGTGTGGGTTTCTGCATAATGTGTCGTAGTACGAGACATGCCTGGCTGTGGGAAAAGAAACAGGGAGAAGTGTTGATGAAAGGTACAAAGAGGAAGGAGGCAGTACAGAGAAGAAATGGTCACGTGAGAGGACCGTGCAGTTATAAGTGCCTGCTTTTTCTCTAGTAGATGCATGGTGCAGGAGCTGCTGTTCTCACTCAGACATTGCTCCACAGCTATTCTGTTGCCTCCTGAGTGGCCCTGTGCTCCGTGCTAATGCTCCTCTCTTGCCAACAAAGGAAACCTCAACATCTTGATTTTGCTTCTTTGGGTGTGAGTTCCCCATAGAAGACACTGTTGACTTGTGATTAGATCTGGTGGCACATTGAACTCCTTAGCACCGTTACTTTGTACAGACTTCACCTTCTTTTTTGTTTCTGAGTAAGTTGTTTTTAAAATATTTAGGTTTCCCATAGAAATGTCATCTCGCTTTGGCATTTGATGCAAAGAAATTCAGCATGGGGGCTGCTGTAGCCTGTGGGGCTGAAAGCCTGAGGGTTTGGCTGTCAGGAAATCCAGGCTACCGGGCTGTGCCGTGGGCAGGTTGCTAAACATTGGACTTGTCTGTCAGATGGGGTTTGAAATGCAGCTGCGACCTTGCTGGGGTTCTACAAGGATCCTCTCACAGTCCAAACAAGTACTAATTTTCTTGCAAAGCACCCAGCAGTATCAGCACTTGACAGTAGAAGATGGTTGAACAAGCTCTACAAGCGATGTCCATCTTCATTGTAAAAGCATCATGCGGGTGATGTTTGCTGGTGGTGTTGGGGGCCTGGAGCATGTGTGGGGAGAGCGGCTGTGTGTTCCATTGGTCATGTAGAGTACTTGGAACTGGGGGTTGTTTTCTTGCAGTGATCACAGTTTTAATGTGCAAGGAGATGAGCATATTGGCTGATGCTCAGCAGTCTGTGGTGCTTTTTGTACTGGGTGTTGACCAAAATTGTCATACTCCTGAGCAAGAGGAAAAACTTCAAGATGCAAAGGAAATAATAAATGGAAGTTGCTTACAAATGCTTTATTAGGTCACCAAAACAACTAACTGGAGTTGCATAGGAGGGCTTTTCTGATTCAAAGCTTCTCCTAGTTGAAAGAAAACATGAAAGCAATCAAAATACATACGTGTATGTGCCAATGTTTGTAGCTTATATAAAATAAATAGGCAAAATGATAGTCATGAATAAAACTTAATTAGAAAATGCAGACATTGATAAAGGAATTTAAAAGTTATCTGTGAGGCATCCTGGGCCAACACTACAAGAAAAATCCTTTGGTTTTTTTCAGTGTCCTGGAATCAAAGCAGTAATAGAGCCAATATAAAGTAAGGATGAAAAAATGTGGAGAAAATATGGGATAAATATGATTAATAAATATTGCTGCAGTGTATTAGGGAAAAGGCAGGTTGGTTGATGTCCTTCTCTTACATTGATGTAGAAATGTCTCTTGCAGCAACATTTAGATAGAATTTCAAAGTGATACTTAATAATTTGACAGAATTACTTGTTTCAAAGACAATCAAGAAGATTATCTGAGGGTTGATGATATTTGTTCTTAGTGCATGTCAGAATATGAATGAAGTTTCAGAGATGCAGAAGAGAGCTTTTGGATTGCCAGAAGCCATAAACCATGAACGTGGGTAACTGTGAACTTGTTAGGCCATCACAAATTTTAGGCAAAATCATGAAAGAAATGATGCAGTATGTGATCAATTATTGATGAAGTGGCTACGCAACCAGTGCCTATCAGCACTGTTATGCAGAAAAGTATTCTTTTATAAAATTTTTTGTGGTTTTTTGATTTGGTGTGTTGGTTTTTGTTTGGTTTCTTTTCTGTTGCTTTGTGCAGTTTCCAGACTGGCATAAAAAGCTTCAGAATTTTTTTTTATTGTTATTATTTTTGAAGGTCAGAAGCTCCCTTAAGAGTGGGTCCATTCTTTCTCACTGGAAAGCTTTAATTCATTACTAGGTGCTGTTATGAAAGATTAGCAATTGCTTAAGCCAAATGCTTGAGCTCAAAGCAGAATTTAATGGGGGAGGTTCACTTTCATTATTGTCTTAATATCCTCAATATATTCTTCTGGTTTCCTGGTGTTGTAGTAGGTATGTATTTATAGATGCTATTTTCTTCTCTTGCTGGTGCAGCAGTGGCTGTAACAGGTACCTTGGTTAACCGTTTCCCCTTGGTACTTTTGTGGTTTCATACTGTGCTATGCTTGGTTACCTTGTTCTGCCTTTGTCTCAGATCAGGGCAAAGATAGGAATGCAACAGTGAAGAGATCTCCAGTGTATCCATCACTCCTATCGACACATCCACCTGTAGCCATGTGAGTGCTGTTGCAGCTACTTGGCAGCACCTGTATTGCCAGCTGTAACTGGTGGGCTGGGGGTCAGCGGCGGGACCATTAGGAAGAGCGTTTGGTAAGTGTCATGGTGCTTGTCCTCAGTGTCATTAAATTAATGGTGGCAACAGCAGAGGGGAATGGCCTTGTTAGTATTCTTGCAGTGTTTTGTTCAAGGGATTGTGGGGTTTGCTTGTGCTGATGGCCTTTGTTTGCTTCTGGGCTGTTCTTCACAGATGGCCAAAACAGCAGTCAGAGTTCCCCTCAGCAGGAGCCATGACAAATGCCCTTCCAGAACAGAATTTGAGAGCAGGTTTTGGAAGAAAGCTGTATGGCATTGGCTAATTCATTGTCCTAAAACTGGTCTCTGGCAGAGATTTGACTCTGAACCCATTCAGGACCTGCAGAGACCGTTTTGAGCTTTAGAGGGCACCTCTTTGTTGGTACCTTCTGCCACATAAGGAAGACTTGTTTTGCTCCAGTTTACTGGAGCACTTCCTTGGAAACTTGTCCAGGTGGTTCTACATTTGTTCCAGGAAAGAATCATGTGACTATATCTAAAGTTCCTCTCTAAGTAAGTGCATCGCTATGAAGCTTTGTCAGTCTTCGTTGTTGCCTGCTGCTTGCATACCTTGGGCCCTGGACTCTTTTTTTTTGCCTTAGAGGCACATCTTTCTTCAATACTTCTAGTTCTATTAGTCCCCTTCTGCTTTTGGAGATGTGTAGCAGAGACAACTTCAGTGACCTGTAGCAGCATCAGATGCAGCGGAACAGGCCAGTGAGTTTCTTATTCTCAATAAAGGACAGTTTGGGTTTGTAGCTTACAAGCTAGCCTTTACGTTGTCAGAATCACGGTTTTCTTTCTTACCCTCTGAGGGGTAAAGTTGAGTCATCCAGGAACTTGTGGTTTGAATGTTTAAGGACATGTTCCAGTCAATCGGGTTTACATAACTCTGCTTTCCAGTCAGATGTTACAAGATAGTGAAATGAAAGCCCCAATTTAGTTTAATTAGGGTGGAAAAACAAAACTTAAGTGAAAAATACAGAACCTTAAAATTGCTTGGGTTTGTCTCTGCCACCATTGAGGAAAGGCCATCTTACTGTAGGAAGGAGAGTCAGTTAGTGAAGACTTACAAATGTCAGTTTGGATCATTAGCGTGCATCATAGCCAAAACAGAGGTGTCCTTGGTCTAGGCCACTACAGCAAAGGAAACACGCTGCAGCGTGAGGGGAAACAACACCCTGAGGACTAGGAGGAAGGTGGCGAGTCTGATTGCTTGCCCAGGACCTGTTCTTGGGGGTCTCCTTTTGGAAGTTGATCTTGAGATTTCTTGATGGGCTCCGTGAATGCAGAGTGGTTCAGTATCACTCTTCCTTTGCATAGCTCTTTTTATTTTGTGGCTGGCTGGGGACCTGGTTGACTGTCGAGGGGAATGGCTATGGGAGAAGGGCCATTACCCTTGCATATTAGAACCACTGGCCTGTGGATTGAGCAGGCTCTATGGCCCAGTGGGGAGTTGGGTAATCCAGAACAGGAGCTCTAAATAAGAATGAGCGTGGTCTGTCGAGCTGATGGCCTGGTGGGGAAGCACGCTGTTGTCAGCTGCAGGAGCTGAAAGTTTCAGTCCTCTTTTACGGTGGTAAAAAATCAAAACCTTAAATGCTGGCCTCTACCTCTTTGCACACATTGTGATCGCCAGGCTTTTGCCAGCATTGCTGCTTCTCTCTCTCCTTGTGTTGTAGGAGTCCTCCCTTGCCTGTTGTAAATAAGCTATAGTAATACTCTGGCATGCTGGTCCTGTGATTCTGTCTTACCAACTAGCATGTGATTTAAGCTTCAGCTCACTTCCCCAACAACTGTGATGGAGCAATGGTGTGAGCCAGCCCTCAGGTGGTTTCCTATGAAAGAAAGAGTGGAAAGCTTGATCTCTTGTTAAAGAGTTTTTGCTGCATTCCACAAGTTTCTAGCTTTTATTACTGCAGTACAGTAGCAAAATAATGTAGCAAGCTCCAATTACTGCAAGTGCAGGTTAAGTTTAGAATTATTTCAAACTTTGATCCTCACTGTAATTAAATTAAATTTAATACTAAACTTGACTGAGGGTGCCCAAAGGTTACACCTCTCTACATTACAGGAGAAACAAGCTTGATTAGATAACCTTTCTTATTTTAATATTGATCCATTTGAATATTGCAAGTGTTTCCAGATAAATCTGTGCAGTCACTGTCAAAGTGACAGGAAGTGTGACTAGCACTTAGAAAGACAAACCCATGAAATTAGCTTGAGGATCAGTTTGAGGTTGTTGGTTGATGCTTTTTGACCATACCTTCAGCCTCAGTGCCTTAACTGGCACCAGGCTTCCTGCGGTATGATGCAATGCATTAGAAGAGCTCACTGTGGTGTGGGCCTAGTCAGTGCTCCTGTTTGTCCAGCCACAGTGCAGAGCTGCCCTGCTCTGAGTAAGAGCTTGACAGCTTGCTGGGGAAGTTTCCCTAAAAATTCTAATGGAAAAAAAAAAAATTAACTCCAGAAACTCCATTCTTGCTGTTTGTGCATGTATCTTAAAAAAAACCCCAACTTAATCCTGATTTTTGAGAACTTAGTAACAATACCCTTCTCAGTTTTGTTTCCTCAGAGGTAATATGGAATAGAATGGGGACAATACCCTGTGCTACAAGGTGTAGTGAGTTCAACATGGTAACTTACAGCGCTGAATGACAACATAAGACTCAATTACACCATCACTACCCTCTTTTTAGCAGTTAAGTGAGAGGTTTCTCTCTATAAGGCAGGTGTACACAGGAGCTCTCAGGCAGTGAATTCCTGGGTTCCTGCAGGACTATTTTTTTAGTTTATTCTATCACACTTGTGAAATAGTGCTTCCTTTCCTAGTTACTGCTGGACTGTTTTTCAGTTTATTTTATCATACTTGTGAAATGGCGCTTCCTTTCTGGGCAAGGAGGTGTAAGGATAAATCTGTGTCTGAGGTGAGCAGACATGATGGTGAGGCACATAAATACATCTTGACAGTTATCTGTTAGGAAGAATACATCTGCTTTAAATGTTTCTGTTAAGACTTGTCTGCATTGCTTACACTTTCTCTTGCTAAGGCTAGTTCCTCTGTGCGCTGACTTCATCCTCATACCTGCAAGGAGCCTGACCTTCTCCCAGGTGTCATCAGTACAAGAATCAGGATGACTGCCTACTAATAAGAAAAAAGGTAAAGCAGGAAAAGTGGAGTTGTGTTTCAGCATTTTCTTTTAGTTGAGCTGCTTGAGGTAAACACTAAGGCTCTCCTGTGAGTTTGCTCTGCAAATGAGAACTACGCAAGAAGACACAAATGTCTCCTACCAGATGTCGTGCCAGTTTCTGTAGCATGTCCTACTCTCGCCTAGTTCTGACACGCTGTGGCATGCCTGCAACACATACTTAAGATGCTAAGGGTTAATGCAGATGGGAAAAGTTGTCCTATTATGCAACTCGACTAAAAATTTAGTGTTCCTGTTTGCATTAGTGAGAATACTTTTACATTAATATTTTTCTATTTCTAAACAGAGAGGTGGAAAACAAAAAAGAAAACAAACCCCCAAAGAGAAACAAAACCTCTTTTGTTAAAAAGACTGAAACTGAGATGCTGCAAGGAAAGAAGCTGCCACAGGGCCTAGGGGAGATGTCCTGCTCTTCATTGCATGATCACTAACCTGATGAATGGCTATTATGCAGCGTTTGGTCATGAAGTGCTTAAGGACATACAGACCCCAGGTGTCTTCTAGTGGTTTAAAAGTAGACCTGGTCAGAAATAAGGCTAAAAGGTGTGAATCAACAGCCAGGATACCCTGGTGACCTGCAGGATTGTAGAAGCCTCAGTAAAAGTCTCTGCCAGCCCCCTGAGCTGTGCTGGAATTTCTGTGGCAGCAGAAGGTGTGTTTGACTCGGACAGCAGCTCTGCTAAGGCTCAAAAAGCTCCTCCACCCCCAGAACACTGCCTGTTTCTGTTACAGCTGGAATGCAAAGGGAATGCTGGACAAGTACATTAATTGAACAAAAATCCATATGCCTTTGATAATGCATATGTAGGTTTTACATACAATAATGGAAAGAATGAATGACACTTTTACTATGATGCATTTTGCTTCTCTGGAAGTAATTAACATACTCAGTAATTCAGCTGGCTATAAAATTGTTTTGCAAGGTTTTTTTCATTACTTATTGTTTAATTCATTACTGCAAATACTGCTTGAAACATAACAATTCTCAAGGTTTACCTTGATTAATTTTCTCAGGAGTGACATCAGGTCAGTGAAGACTGAGCAGAGCCAAGAACACCGTCAATTTCCATCTTTGTGCCAAGAAACCTGGCTACAAGTGAGTGACAATGGCCGGATGCTGCTCACTGCTTTTTCATCATGAAATCTGAGATCTGTATTCTTAGTAGTGCCAACGTCTGCAACAGTTGCACTCAGCATCTCAGAATTAACACGCAACAAGAAGAAACACTGCTCATGAACACAATTAATAGTTTCTAGACAGCCCAAAGAACTGTCTCCTCAGAGTTTTGCTGAGATGCTAAATAGTTGGTTTCACTGTAAATGATTCTCTGCTGCCATAACTGTGAGAACAGAACTAGAAGAGACCACGAATCAGAGTCTTTAGTTGCTAAGCACAGCTGCCCAGCAGTAGCTGGTGCTCCTGGTCTTCCACTATAAAGAGATACTTAAGCTTTAAGACAGGTGGCTTGCAACCCTTTATTTTGGTACTTGAAAATCAGCATAATCTTGTATCAATACCTAAATCCCCAATAACTCTACTTGAAAGATATGTAAAAATTACAAGTGTAGACAAGAGAGTTCATTTTGGGTTTTTATTATAAAAGTAAAGTAAAATAAAAATAGGCATTTAAAAAGCATTTTTTTAAAAAGGAACAGATATAAAAAAACTATTTACAAATAGGAAAATGCCAAACTTGAAAATTTTTTTGAATAAGAGGCACCAAAGTTAAGTTTAAATACATTATTTGAAATATACAAGATTCTTTTTTTAGGATGCTCTTTTCTCTCTGAATTGTCATTGTGATTAAAGTAATGATTTTTTCTTTGCCAGCTATTTTATGAGCTTTTTTCATGCAACTGTGCTGCAAAAATTATGAAGAGAGCAGCTAAAAACTGTATCCTTTGATTGCTCTGTGTGCCTTGCCTCTCTTTATTGAGTTGGTATTATGCATTAACAAGGAGTGACTTTCATCTATAAAAGAAAATCCTTGCAAACCAGAAAAGCTCTGTTAGTCATTCACAGTGTCCAGTCCTGTGTATTAATGCAGCAGTAGAGCCCCGGTTATTGTGTATGGCTTGTGAATGAATAACATTAAATGTACTTGAGGAAGGAAGCAATGGCTAAGGAGTCGCCTGCTGAAGTCGCTGTTTGTCTTCAGGTTCGTGTGTGGTTCCTCCAGTGCGCTTTTGGTTGTGAATTCCCTTCCCTCTGGCCAGGATGACACCGATGTCATTTTAAATGTCACATTTGTTCCTGTAACTGCATATTGCTTATTGAATGTTACTAGTTGGCTATATAACTGCTTTGCACTGAACTTTCAGGTCCATAGCCCAGGGTCATTTTGCTAAGTGTTACCGATGACTTGCTGTTCAGAGAGTCTGAATAAGTAAAGCTCAGTTTGCGGAAGGAGGTCTCCACACCACTGTCACACATGCTTTCGTTGTCTTGAAATTTGCTATTATAAAGCTCACCTGAGGGAGAGAGAAAAGGGGAATATATTATTGTTTGTGTTGCTTCAGTAACGTTGCTTTCAGAAAAGCCTAAGGAATGCAAACCCATAGGTTAAAGCTATTCTATGGGAAAATAACTCTAACTTTAGATATTATAATATGAAAAGCTGTGCGGAATGTCTTCAGTTGACCAAAGCATGTGATCTGATGCACTACTGGCAGAGATCCACCACAGTTGGAGCTTGGATGGGATGAGAAGCCTGGTGTACTGCTGACACTAATGCTGTCATTGCACTAGTCAGGACTGCCAGTGTGGTAGTAGCAGGGCAAAAGTTTCTCTGGCTCTCAGATTCCCAGACTCTGTGCAAGTGTACAGCTCCAGGATGAGGCTCCTAAAACTTTCTCATGTTATTTCACTTACAGATTTATTTTTGAGACAAATACTTGAACAACTTTCATCTAGTAAGTGAGCCCGAAATACAAAGTAGTCAGCAGCAGCTGTCATCTGTGCAAGATCCACAATAGGAGTGCCTGACTGCAGGTATCTGAGTTGAAGGTATATTGTGGTCAGCGTATTAGAGTTCACTATTATTTTTCTAAACAACTGTCCTAAAAGCAGTAGAACCCCTCTTACCCTTTAAGACTAATCTAAAGTGTGTGCAAGCACATTTTCGGATAGGTGTGAAGGTTTGTTCCATGACTGAACAAACAGTTTTGTATAGAGCGTAAACTGGCAATGTTAGACCGGGATGGAGTTACTGTGGTGTTTCTTTTTTTCTTTCCAGAAATATCTACAGTATTTTCACACAGGGTGTAAGTTTTCACATTAGGGTGCTGTCAGCACTACTGGTGTTTGAACGGGGCATCAGGAAAAAACAAAGGATTTTGTTACTTGACAGGGCCAGGCAGTGACTAAACATCCCTGATGACTTGTTGCCTCCTCACAACCTCTGTTCTTCTGTTAGTAGTCTCCTGTCCAAAATCACTGTAGGACCTCTGTCATTGAAGATGCTGAAAACTCAACTGGACATGACATGGACAACCTCATGTAATGTTATATTGGCCCTGCTCTGAGGAGGTAGCTGGACAGCTTGACTGCTGGAGGTCCCTTGTAACCTAAACCATCCCTGATTTCTCTGCCTACAGAACGCTGGGACATTTGGGAGTGCCACGCGCAGTGGAAGGAGAAATGCAATACCAAAGTCTTACTGAGAACTTTATAAACCCAAAACACTTTTGTTTACCCAGATATGAGGGGGAAAAAAAGAAACCTCAAAAGGCAATGGCACTTGTACAGGCCTGGGAGACCATGGCCTAGTTTATCCCCAGTACATCCAAGGAGTTACCGTGAATAAATGGCAGGTGACTGGTTTTAGAAAAGGGAGGCAGTATAATCAATACCGTAATGCAGGGCTACTGATTCAAATGGTCCATTTTTCCCCCCGTCTCTTCTAGGCACAGCAAACGTCTACAACTAGAAAGCTGTGCTGCAGTAAAATATTTCTGAAACAGGTAAGCAGCTCAGGCACCGTGTGTAAGAAACTATGCAATCTATCAGCAGTCCAAGGTGGGGGCAGGGAGAATTGAAAAAAAACTTCTTAAATGCAGCTCTTAATGTTTTGCTGTCAATTTTACCTGTCTCTCCATTTGTGAAGGTGGGGGGTGGTGATGATGATGGAAGAGGTTTTGCTGTATTGTCCTCCAGGTGAGATGGGCTTTGTGAGATGGATAGTGCTTTCTGAATTATTTCAATGGCTTCTATGTGATCCATCTGTCTCAAAGCAGCAATCAACTCTCGAAGGGTACCACCAGAAACCTAAGAGAGAAGACACCAGATGCTCACCATCATCCAGGCTGGCTAAAACCAAAGGGCTGCGCTGCCCCCTGTGCAGGAGGACAGTGTTGTCTGCGTGTCTGAGTGTTCTTTCTAACTTGTTACAGCCACATTACCTCATAGTTATCTAGCAGAGTTTTCGGTGGGGAAGGGCTCAACCTGAAGGCATTATTAAGTATGCCAAGACCCAGTTTTTGTGCTAGAGTGGACCAGTTTTTGTTTGGATCGGGCAATTCCAATAGTTTGTAAAGCTGCATCTTGGAACTTTCATTCAGCTCTCTCAAATGTCCTGGGGAACAGAGAAATATGTTAGTTTATTATTTATACAAGTCATGCACTAGTTCATTTCTAAGCAGAAACAAAGCCAAATTAAAGAGTATTTTAGTGTCCATCAATCCCATTGTTTACTAATGTATTGCTGTAATATTGAAAATGTACTCCTTTGTGTCCTTGTGACCTACCTCTTGATAGGTAGGTCACTCATTCTACAAATGAGTGGGTGGGAGGGTACCTCTTCTCCCTCCCCATTTCATTTACATGCTATTGCAGAGCAATGTCTTCTGCAAGTAAACTTTCAGTACCCAATTAGTAAAGGGATATTGTCAAGTCTTCTTTATAGATGTTACCTTGTGTCAGTAAGTCCTCTGAAACCACTGGTGACTCGTAGGGTTTACCATTTAATATGTCATACACCTAAGAGAATACATTAAAGGTCAGTATTTAGCACACACACGCTGCCCAACCAGCTAAATACTCTTCCATATGTGCACACTGTAGTGCAACTATTTTTAAGTGCCTGGTCATTCCTGTTCAGTAGAAGTAGTCTGCTAAGTGGAGCCTTCTTCCGGTGCTACTTCATGGAGGCAGGCATTGTGGCTGCATTAGTTTAATTTTTGATGGCAAATTAGTAGTTTGTCACTGTTGAAATAACTGTAGATGCAGCGAAGAGTTGGCTGAGAGAGCTGAACTATCATTTATTATAACAAAAAAAAAAAAAGAAAAAATCCAGACCACGCACCTCACAGCTGGCTGCCATATCCAGTGGTGTCGTTCCAGGCACAATCCCTTCATCATAATCTTTCATATCATCTACATCAAACAATGGCTCAAAGTTCTCAACATGAGGATTTGCACCTGGAAAACAAGTGTGCAAACAAGTTCCTAAGAAAAGGCTTCCAGTTGCTTTTTACCAATACTTAAAATATGAATTTAGCTACATTACATTTAATATTAAGTCAGCAAATAACTTTTTTTATCAACTAAAGTTAAACGCTATCACATCTCTGTATAATGCTACTCTCCATTATAAAGAGGAAAAAATGACAAGCAATGAGTGTTAGGGCCCAAAGAAAGAGCTATGACACTATCAACTGACTTCCATTCTTGGCTCACACAGAGCGTAGCAGGTACGTGATGGATGCAGTGATGGTGTGGTGCTGCTTTTTATAGTGTCAGTGAAAGTGTGGGTATTATTAAAAACCCAAGCACACAGCAACACAATGGGAGGCTTGGATTTCTGTTTCAAAGGAGAAAAATCAGGTCTAAATACAATTGAAAAAAATGTTCCAATAAATATTCAAAGCTAACTCTTACACAGTGATATAAAATAGGAGACAGTAACAAGCTCATCCTTCAGAGATTTTTTTTTTGTTTTTAAAGCAGTCCAACACTTAGCCCAACTATGTAACAAGGTCTCTTCTCTGCTTCTTCAGATATAAAAAACTACAAAAGAAATACTCAAGAAACTTCCAAGAGTCCTCAAGAGATTTTTTTCCCTAACATAATTTGCTTTTTTAGCCATTAGATGGTGCTAAAGAGTAATACAGCACCTGAAAGTAGGACTTCCCTCAGGAAAAACAAACCTTTGTGCTTTTAACATCTGATTTCTTCTGCTCATTAAACAAGTTCACTGACACGTTCTTTTCTGCTTGCAGCCTTCAACCTGAATTGTCACTGTGAAAGAAAACTCTCCAGCAAACACCTATTTTCATACCTGCTGCTTTGAGAACTGCTGCCAATTTTGTAGAGCCCCTTCCAGCTGCTATGTGAAGCGGAGTTGTCCCATCATATGTAGTGCTGTCCACGTCTGCATCACCCTAAGTTTTTATTGAACAACAAAAGGAAAAGTGCTACTCATCTATACAATACAGCTGCAGAGACTCATGTCTGCATAAACATTGCTACTGTGCAAATAAGCACCATTCCATGCCTGTTTGCATAAAAACTCTAATAATTGTCTGAAAAGAAGGGAATTAGGAAGTAACTACAACTGTCTGCATGCAGGAACAGATCGTGGTTCTGTCAAACAGTGTCACAGCAGGAGGCACAGCGTATAAACCCAAATAGGTCAGGTAAGTAACAGCCACTTTATGTCCCATGGGATAGTTCTGCCATCTGAATACCCGCGGTGTTTGGAGCCTGAACGGGTGCGCACGGAAGTGTGCCCTCCTGCTGCTCTTCAGGAGAGTGGGCAGGCTGGGGGCACACTCGTACACAGATACCGAGGAAAGCTACTGCAGCCAGCGTAGAATTAAGAACACTGGGGTCAAGGTGTTAAAGAGATGAGACAGGTATTTATAGATGTGCGTAGAGAGATAGTTGCGTATATCTATATACACGTTCCACTTCACACAGATGAAGTAATTAACTTGATCATGAGCAGTTTCATTGGCTGCTGGGATTACTCAGTGCAAATTAAACACAGCATATGCGGTCGGGTCAAGGTCACAAACTGTAAATTCCTCAACTTGGGCAAAAGGTTCACCAGCAGTGTTGAACAAGTAATAATGAATAACATTAGCAATAATTTTGCTATTATACCAATTTAAGTAATCAAGTCAATAAACAGGAAAAACCCCTTACTTCTGTTCCTCTGAAGCGCTTTTAAAGATTTTCAAGAGTTTTTAAACATGTAAGTGAAAAGACCTGGGAGAAAGAAATTCTGCCCTTACCTCAAGCAAAAGGCAGCCTGCCAAAGGGATGTTCTCTTGTTCAACAGCTAAATGCAATGCAGTTCGTCCAGATTTTTGTTCCTGAGCGTTGACATTAACTCCAGCTGCAATCAGCTGTTTGAGGCAGGACATGCTATTTGCCATCACCACCATGTGAATTGCACTGAGACCTACACAAAACAAACCCCATCCATCATGTGCATTAATATTTGAAAAATACGGAAATATCAGAGTAGTGAGTTTTGAAGTGGCCACATCTATGAGAATTGTAAAATGATTGAGAGTTACTGTAGTTATCTGAGCAGAAGTGACTTATTTTGCCTGCTTGTACACTAAAAGATGGTGTTAATAAAAATGTTCTTTGTGCATAAATTGGAACTAGTTGTGTTATTGATGATGAGACAAAGCCATGCATCAAAAAAGAAAAATAATTACAGATTACAAGGTGGAACAGAAGGCAGGAACTAAAGAGCATCTCTTTACCTCAAAGGAGAGCAGTCTTAAAAAGAAAATCTTGGTACTAAACAAGTAGGTACCCTGCACTGCCCCCATCTGCTACTGAACATCTCTTCTAGAAACAGTCTGGGGAATAATTAGTGTATTTTAGTATCACCTCCTGTAAGGTGACACTTCCCCATCACCTCAAGATTACCTGTACCAGGTCAAAAAGAGACTAATAAAGCCTTGTATTTAAAAGCAAACAAACCAACCCCTTTCTCTCAGGTACTTAACACAGTTTTTTGATTCCCATAATGACAATTTTAGGTCAGACATTGTACAATCTAGTAGAGCAGGAGTTCAAATGACCTGTGCCACTAAAAAAATGGGAGAATTGTCTCTTTGTGGTTATTTTATAGGCTCTAATTCTTTACGGTCACAAAGTACCAGATATGAAACTTGACACTGGTCCAGAAGTTATTTTTGAGGGGATTTCATTCACTAGAGAGGAGGAAACATTTTCTTCTGGGGGGAATTTTTTTAAAAACAGTGGTTGCATAAGGTATCTCAGGAGGAACACAGTGCTTGAAATTTTGTGACATTAATAAAAATATACAGTAACAAAAATTCAAATCCATACTGTGTCACGTGGCCATTACCAATCTCGTCTGTATAACCAGAGAACCTACACACGTCTTTTCTCTCATCTGTGAGTGCCGGCATGTTAAAGCCAAGGACAGCATGTGCAAAATGGGGAAAGGTGCTCTTTCCAAGGTCTGTATCTACCTGTGTAAAAACACTGTGTTGGCAGAAAGTGAGGTGCGCTTGTTCAGTAGGTAAGCGTAAAATACAGCCATTATCTTTCCATACCTTCACCGTTGGAAAGGTTGACCATTGGAGATATCTTCTTATGCTTGAGGAGTAGACTCAGAATCTTGTCATCTCCTTCAGTAGCAGCTAAATGTAAGACAGAATTACCATGGCGATCCAGAAGGCTGACATCTGCTCCAGCCTTCAGCAAGTCTTCTACCACCTCTGCCTGCTTTGTGATTACTGCCAGGTGCAAGGGGGTCTAGAATTGACAGAAGTAAGCCATGAGAAGATAAGCAACAGCTACATCACTTCTACAGAAACCTCTTAAACTCATAAAAGGTCCTAGTGTGAGAAGATGTTACTCCACTTCAAAGCTAACAGAAACGAAAGGCTTGCGCATGCCTACATTTTTTTCTGCTGCATATCACAAACAGGGTTTCTACTTACTGGAAATAAAAGCTGCCTTGCCAGTGTCAGCAGTTGGACTTTGGGAGGAACAAAGACGTTGCCTACCCTGTAAGCCAGGGCACTGACCTGGCTCTGAGCTTTGTGCTGCAAGGCACTGGGGAAATGAGGTAATCCCTGTGCCCCCCCAGACACCCTGACCCTGCTTCCAGCTGCCCCATAGCCAAGTTCATGCCACAGTGGGAGCACCTGCACTTTCCAGGGCCTACTCAAACCTGCCTTTGGCACTGAACTATGCTCCAAGTTTGCTCCTGAATAGGGGGGTCACAGCCGTGGGCTTAGGATTTCCTTATCCCCACAAATGACTCTGCACAGAAAAGAAGAAAATCTCGCTGTTCTGTGCATTTGTCAAAGTGCAGAACTGTGTTTACGCAGCGTGTGTCTAGCTAGCTGATTCCATTCGCATCTTTTCCATTTTTGTGCAAAGACACCTGCAGCACCAAGAGGCTCTCAGGCCGAGAGGTTTCCAGTATTTCCAAAGGTCAACTGCATACTGCATTCTTGACGGTCTTGCCAGTGAACAGCACCATGTAGAACATACTCAAAAAGGTACGTATTTAAACAGAAAGCATTCCAGTAAGGTTTGGGAAATCGTATTTCCAACACTAAAATAATCTAGAAATTGCACAAGATTCCATCTCCTTCTCATCATCCTTATATTAACAGAGGACTATAAAGAAAGACTAATTCCAGCTCCGTCCAATAAGCTTGTGTTTGTCAATACATTTGTCAACAGATTTGCAATTAATTACTGAATCTTTAGGGTACATGTACGATTCAGCTTTCAGAATACCTGTGCAGAAGGAAAATTCTCACCCAAGCCTACGTTCCCTCCCACCACTGGCTTAAGGTTTAAGTAGAACGTAGGAAGAGCTACAGAGGTCCTGGTAGTTAGAGATTTATTTCTTGTATGGAGCGCAGCTTTGCTTCCTGTTTCTGTTACACAGAGGGCACAAAATTCAATTCAGAATCTTCTGCTTGCTTTCATCAGCCTCCACATTTCAAACTTGCTTTATGTAAGCATACAAATGAAACGCGAAAGAGAACAAAAGAGTCAAAATAAACCCTCTGGGACTATTTGTGTAGAATAAAATCCTGCCTTTACTTTTCACAGCAAAAGAAATGACACAAATGTCAGAGTGCTGCCGTGTAACATCCAGCTGGTTACCTTTGGGACACCCAAATGGTGCGCACAGTTGAAAAGAGATTCTTTTCCAGGCAGGTTTCCACAGCTCTTTTTAAAGTCTGTCTGAGTTACAATACAAAAACCTCAGCCTCTGTCACAGATGAAGTTGAGAAGACAGAACTGTGCCTGGCAGTTAAGAGTTCTTTTCCTACCAGGTAAAAGACATGGGGACGGGATTTTTTTTTTCTTTTTTACTGTAATGCAAATCTAGAAATGAAAGGGAAATCTTGGTGCTCATTTCATGGGCACAAATACCATCTGGGCTATAGGGAGGGCATAGTTTGTTACAGCTTCCACATGCATACAGATAACTGATGATGCAGCAACTGACTCGTTATCCCATGTTAGAAAGGTCAAAAGAGCCCAGAGTTTACTGGTACACTGGTTTAATAACAGCAAAACCAAATAATGAAGACATGAACTGAAGAATTTTGTATTTTTGGCCTGTTCTACAATTAACCCATGGAGACATTTCTGTAAACATCAAGGGGAGTTATGAACTAAACCAGTGAAAACAGGCTCTCGCTCCTCCACCACCTTACAATATGTCACTGTGTTTCTAAACTTGTTTGCATTACAGTCTGATCTGGGCTCATTCCAACGAACAGAAGAAAAATAAGACAGGCTGTGGTAAATTCTGTAATTTCTTTTTTGCTGGCTGAACAATCAACAACACTTAGACCACCACAACACCGTACCTGATAAAGGTCGTTTCTCATGTTAATGATGTCATTATAATTCAAATCGGGTATCACTTCCAAGAGGTTTTTCACCAGCTCAGTATGAAGGTGGATAATTGCTAAATGAAGGACACTGCAACAAAAAAACCCAACAACAGATTAACACATTCATACTATTTTCAAATGTATTAAGAATTTTTTAAGGTTTTGCTGTAGATCTGACGGAATTCTAACTGATAGGAACACTTGACTATGAGAGGTCATGATTTCAGCACTACGTATCAGCACCTAAAATGAATCCCAACATTAAAAAAAACTAGTCAGAATATAACTGTGTTTGAAGGGTCGATCAAAAAAGCAGACCCCGGATGGCTTTTGCTGGCCCTGAGCATAACTTAACTACTAGTCTAATAAATACAAACTTTGTAGCACAAAGTAATTGTTTCAGAACTTGTCTGAAATCCCCAGATTTTTTGCCATTCTTTTTTTTTTTCATGTTTTGAATTATGCAGCACATGAACACCTCTTACTGTCAAAACCTTCCTTCAGAATTTCCACAGGCCTCTCTGCCACCAAAGCAGATTTTCCCTTGGGGGTTTCCCCTGATCTGTGGGTTTTTCTTTTCTTCGTTTTCAAACAGAAAAATGACTAAGGACTCTGGCCTGGTGACTAACAGCCACAGGATTTGCAGCAGTGGCCAGAGACGTCATGCCAAAAGAAAAAACCTGCTGTGGGACATGAGTGACTCTACATAGCAAGACAGTTCACCACTTCTACCAGGTTAATGCAACGGCCTTTCCCGTGCTCTTCTCCAGAGCCCGGTCCTTCACCACCAGCCAGAGCAGCTGTACTTGCATAACAACACCAGGAAAAAAGCAGGTTGTGAATCCCATCACCCCTCTCCAACAGAGCTGGAGTTGTCCTGTTCCCTTGAGATTTCATTTCAGAGTCATGCCCTTTGTTTTGAAGCATACCTTGCCAAGTTCTCCCTTAGCAGATGCTGGCCAACTTCTAGACTCATCTTTTTAGCATATTGCTGCTGACATACAATATCAATATAGGACATGTGGTGTGTTTGTTATGCTGCTCCAGAAATACCTGAATATACTCAGAAAAATAAAAAGAAGTTTCTTGCCATTGGGGGTGTAGAGTCATCTTGAAATTGAGACTGAGAGCACTCGAAACCAGAAGATATTTTAAAAAGGAAAAAAAAAAAAACAAACTCACCCTCGAAGGGCCTGTTTTATTGGTTCTGGACACTGCCATAGGCAGTACCATGGCACTTTCCCTCCTTCAATTCTCCTCTGCTGTTCAAACAGTCCCACCGCTACCATAAAAGACCTGTTCCTCTGCTCTCTGGTAGATGCTTCTTATTACACTCTATCATGCTGACATTTTATTTCCGACTCTCACTTTAGAAACAAATTTGCTCTTCTGCTGCCTTTACTTCTCTTTCCTGGAACAGCTATTTTAATTTTCTCCTGCCACTACACATGACTCTGGAAAGACATGCTGACTACACCATGAAAGGGCAGTCAACTCCATTTCTTAACAGCCCTACATCAAAAAAATGCATTTCAGCACCGCTGCGGAGGCAGAGTGCCATAATACCGCCAGGCTTCTGGAGAGCGGTGGTACTGGTATAAATGCAGTAACAGCTGCTGTTACTGAGTGCCCACCGTCAATATACATCAATATATACATATTTTGTCTCAAAGCCATAAAACGCAACATAGGGTCCCATTAAAGGTTATTTTCGTTGCCTCCATACTATTTTGATGACAGATGAGCAAAATTGTTGACAGCAACATTTCTTTAAAGGCTTAAGCAAAAATTATAGTTTTTGCCATGTAATTTTAATGATTAAAGTGAAAATTTGGGAAATTCATTTATGAGTTTTGCCTTTTTTTTTTTTAAACAGCTCCTGTGAGAGGGCTGGAAGACAGTCACCAAAACTTTGTTAAAAAGCTGCAGAGTAATTTAGATGTATTACATGCTCACAGACTAAAATCCATTCTAGGAGAAAGGCGACATGAGCTTGAGTCTCACATGCTTGCAGGTACTTCTTGATTCAGGAAGAAAACAACTATTTACCATCATTCTGAAAAGTATCTTGACTTTGTTGAAATGCCCTGCAAGTCCAAATCTGAGCAGCATCTTATTGATATTTAAATGCAGGTCCTACTTGCTCAATACTCCTCTACCCGCTGTGGGTTTTTTTGTATTGTCCGAAGTGTTAGCAGATTTTATTGCTAGCTCCTGCCTCGTTCATATTCTGGCTTTCCTCAAAGCAGACATTAGGTTGCCAATTGGAAACCAAAGCAAGTAAAGTAGCTATCTCTGATTTTGCAGTCTTTAGTGTATGCTGTTTATCAGTAATCTGAAACCTATTTTGCTTGAAAGCGAAGTGAAAGTAGTAGCCTCTCACAGAATAATCAAGCAGTGGGACAGCACGTCTCAGTCACCTGCAATTTTCCATCTAGCGAGACACCTTAAGGCTTCTATGGCTTCTACTGTACAAAATGCTGTAAGGAAACATCAGTGATTTGCACAGGGCCTGTCCAAAGCCTGCCAGCTAAAAAGTGAGGACGTGATAATGTCACTTGCTTATTCAAGAGATTATCTTTCCATGTGTTCAGAAGCACTTCTGCTGAATTTGCTTTTAAATAACTACTAATTCATTAGTTCCTCGCTGTATTTCACCGGGTCCCACAGAATCTGCATAGCTGTAGAGGAACAAAATGGATTACTACTCCAGCTCACATTACTGAAGGACTGATAAGCAAATACTAGCAGCCAAGTCTGCCACAAACACCTGTGCCATCTCTTGGATGACAACAGTACAGGACAGATGTAAGCAAGAGCAAAATACTGTCCTCTGGGAAGAACTTGGTCTCAGTGGGAGAAAAGCAGCACGGACCCTACAGCTATTATTTCTATGTCTCCTGGTGCATCTACAACTTAAAGCTTCCTATGAAGACTGAAGGACTTGCATGGAATAAAAAACAGGCCACTCTCCTCCAGCACAGTCCTGAGGATCCCTATCAACCACGTATCATGATGAAGGCATAGCACTTCGTGCTCAGTCAAGATTTTAAGTAAAAAAAGGCAAACAAACTCACAACAAGCTCAACATACCCTCAATGACCAGATTAGTTTTTCACAGGTACTGGGATCAATGAACTTTGTGGTGTGAGCAATTTTTCTGCAAATGTAACGAAACTGTCTAAACTGCAGCTGTACCTCTCCCAAACAGCAAAAAGGAGAATGATATTTATTTGATCAGAGCTGTGCTGGAATTTGTGATGGGCACCCGCAGGGGACAGAACAAATTGACTGCACCATTCCGCCACCAAAAGCATAACAAGAGGCCAACTTACTTGTCTCCATTATCATCCTGGACAACAGTGAGATTGCGCTGAACAGCCAACAGCATCTTCACGTCTCCAGTTACAGCATAATCAAAGAGAGCATTGCAGTGACGCTTGGCAAGCTGCATGGCCTTCTCCAGGAACAGACCCTCTGCAACATAAAGTTTTGTCTTCATCAGTTTGGTTGTCTTCCTCGCAACACCACCTTGTTTTGACAGGCATTTGTGCTGCCAAAGAAATATGAAGTGCAGACCACCAAACATTATTTACTGATTCATTGAGACAGGTTGCTAATTACTCTTGAGAGGTAAGGATAGGGGGAATGAGTCCCTTGGAAGAAAAACTGGGTGCATGCTGAGCATTCAGGCAGCTGGAATCCTGAGAACAGTCAAACTCTGGAAGCTACCTTTAGTCTGCATGGCACCAAATTAATTGCATTGATGTGCTCTTGTGTGCAATGAGACAAAAGGACCAGGAACTTGGATTTGCTTAGATACAAGCAACATCTAAGGCTGCTTGTCCACAGAGCACTTAAAATAACCTCCCATGCAGTTCTGAGTAGCTTAAACTGGAGGAAACTGAGGCACAAGAAGCCTCAGTGATCTGTCAAAGATGGCACAGAAACTCACAGAAAGGCTATGGAATAAATGCAGGGCTTTGTGCCCCCTCTCTGACTCAAACCACGCAGTCTCTCCTGCTTTACAGCAGCAGCACAGAGAGTCTGTTCACCTGTTTAAAACATTCCAATGCTTACAATGCTCAGTATTTATAGTATCCTGATTTTAGATTTACAAAACGTACAACCACTGAGATTTCAAAAAGCAGAATTTGTCATGGTGGGGAGGCAAAAGGGAAAAAGGGGAGGAAAGAAACTCATTTGTGGGAGAAAGTAACTCTAGCTGCTCTGTCAATACATTTGTGGTTCTGTATCAGCAAGAAACCAGCGAAAATGAAAGAGATGAACTTTCAAACCACAGTCGTCATTCTGGGAAGCAGTATCATCTGAAACCAGCCTGTATTTTGAACAGTTTCATGTTTCTATAAAACCTTGTAAGGTTAGAAATTACTAACAGCAAACAAGTATAACAGACTTTGTCATTTAAAGCAGACATAGGGAGAGAATACCCAGGATTTCCAGCTACACAAAACCAGGCATTTAGACTGGGTTAGAAGCGTATCCCTGATGAACATGAATATAACATTTCTGTAAGCCGAAGACTTAGTCAACTATCGACGAAGCTTACTGTTCGAGCCCATACATCACTGCGGCTCCTATACTATATGACCAGGCTGGTTACATATATGTTTGCCATTTACCTCTTAACACTAAATAATAGCATTAAATGGAGGTTATGTTCGGGATATACATCCAGGGTGAAGTGTGTTAAGCAATTCAGTCTTTTCTCATCGCAGACATTTCCAAAGTCCATAAAATGGGATACTGAACCTCCCTGGTGTCTCATACCAAGCACACAGAAAAGATATTCCTTCCAAATAACTACAAGATCGCATCTTTTAGTCTAATACCCAAACGTTCTAACCTGTAGTAGCCATCTCATAGAGCCTGTTCTTCCGCATCTATTCTTAATATAACCTGGAGCTCAAAATTGCCTCTTTTCATGCCATTATAATAGATAATGAAAAGAAACATTCAACTTCCTGCCTACAATGTTCATTACTCGGAAACCAGGTCAACAATTCAGGCCGCTCCTTGGCAGCTGCTAAATGGACATTATTATTTCTTCACATATCAGCAAAAGACTTTGCTCTCTAAATCAGTCACGGGATTTAACACAAGCAGAACTGCAAACAGCAAGTTCTTCAGCTTTTCTCAGGAGCACCATCTGTTTCTCAGATCACAAGAAACTACACCTTGCAGGTTTTTACAACTTCAACCCATCTACTATGCGACTTTGGTTTCCCAAGCCACAGTTTCTAGTGCTGTTAATGGCAAGTATCGCACAGTGCTGACACACACAGGATAATGTGCCCTCTCCCTAAGCAAGGAGGGAACAACAAAAGTGGTCTAGATCACATTGCACTTGGTAAAAGCCAAGAACAAAAAATTCCTTCCTGCTCAATTCCTACCACTACCATGTCTCTCTAGTCCAACTGTTGGTTTTTTAATTTTATGAGAAACATGATTACTCAAATAGTTTAAAAAAGTGACCATCAACTCTTTTAAAAAACAACCCAGGAAAAGTAAGTCTTACTGTCTGGGAAAGGGTGATTTGTAGTCTTCGTATATTTTACAACTCTACTGCTAAACCATTTCTACTGACTACTCTTGTCTTACTCCCCTTTTGTTCACCAGTTTGATGTATAAGACTTTGCTACCCAACAGTGTTATTTTACTATGTATTTGTCACATGGGAACACATACATTTACATTTTAAATTCAAACCCTTAATTCAACTTTGCGTGCAATTTAACAGTAGAATTACAGGATTACAGAACCACTGCAACAATCTCGCCAACATCAATTTACTCATCCATTAAAGCCTATCAAATATCAAAAGCCACGTCAACTGCTGAATTGTATACCATGTACCTTCACTGCTTTCAGTGTTCCTCGTACAGGTTGATTATAAAGCAGTGTTAAATGTGCCCAGCAGGCTAAACTACCTCTCCTCCTTGCACAACAAGCAGGACCTCAGTTGCCCAGTGGCAGTACAAATGTGGAAGATTATCTACAGAACCATGTATGGGGTGGGACCTTAGATTTGGGGGAATGGAGGCATTATCATATTTTGAAAACTGCAAGCAGATGTTTATGGAGTTTCCAGGCCTTTAACAGCAACTTTGCTCATACTGTAGTTTGATCTACCCTAAACACATTTATTTATTCACTTACCCTGCCACCTGCAATCTGCTTCATTTACTTCAGTTTTACAGGAAGAAGCAGCATCCTCCTTCTCCTCGTTATCACCAGAGGCTCTGCACTCATTCGTCTCCATAGTTACCACTTTCACATCATGTTTCATGTCCCATTTGTCACTTTTTTTATCAGAGCTCTTCCCATCTTGCTCAGCTGTGCTATTTGATAGTCCTTCAAACAAAAATTATCATCATTAGTGTCCAATACTGTTGCTTTTTTATGCAAGCAATAAAGCTCAACTAGCCAAAACCAAACCCTAAAGAACTCAATACAAAAATTTACTTTGACATAGGTGTTATCATTAAACACTCAGGAATCATAATACTCCAGATGCCAACGCATATGGACAGTCATAGCAACGTAACTTGCTCTAAAGTGATGTTATGGTTTTGACAGCTTCTGCTTTAAAGATAAACTTTTATATATAACAATAGATATACCTCTCTTTCTATGGTACAAGAATGCAAGTCTGAAGTATTCCCAGGAAATCTAGCAGAATTAGTCAGATTTACTTCTGTTTTTCTGACAGCAAATTCATCCCTGAGACTTTGGAAATAACTACAGAGTATTCAACGTGTAGATTTGAAATTACTTCCCTATTTTAGGAAGCCAAGAATGGTCTTATTATTAACTCAACTTTTTCCATTGACTTTTACGTTATTTCTCTGGGCTACTGTGTAGTACCAGACTGTGGCAATAAAGGAAGATAGTCTAGTCCTTGGATCACCTGTAATCAGCATGTTCAAGCAAGCGGAAGGGCTGTTGCTTGAAACACACACTGAACATGGAAGCACATGGAGGGGTTTTGGTGACTGCTTCTCAGGGATTAGCAGTAAAAAGGAACGTGCACACAGCTTTTAAGATAGACTCGGAGAGAATTAAAGAGAAGCAGGGCAGTATAACGTACACAAAGCCCTCTGCTGACAGAGGTTCTAGAAAAGAGACTGATTCTAGGGGAAAAAAATAGCCCTCCTCAGCACACTTAGCTAGACCTGCATGACACTTCAGCTGATACTGTAGAAGAAAACAAAGATGATCAAACTGAATTCAACCGTTACAAGAACGACATTTTTACTGTTACCATGTTTCATTCCAGCATTGGACTTTGTTGTGCCAGGGTGGAAATGCATCCCTCCAAAAGCAGAGTATCCATATGAAGGGTAACTGAACCCTAAAGAAAGGAAAAAGATTAATTCTTAATAGAATTACACCCTAAAGCAATGAAAACACCGTCTGGAAGAACACTGAACCTAAAGAACTGAAATTTTGTTTTCTACATACCTTCCGCTTTATTCCATCCGATTAAAAAAAAAAATTCCAGACTGAGGGCAAACTCACCCCCACCCCTTCAAAAATCCAAAGAAGTTCTAGATGGTTGGCTAGTGACACTCTCTATCCCAACATCAGTAAGACCACATAAATGTAGTGTCACTAGTATGCTTCATCTAAAACTCAACTGAGACTTCACAAGCTACCTCTATGCTTTCAAATCTTCATAATTACAACAGATTTGTATTCTGGTGTTACGTTATAGATGCACTGCTAGCAATGCACGTAACCATTTAAAAACTGCTGCTCTGTCCCCTGCTCTAAAAATAGGGTTGCAAAGGTATTGTGATTCAGACAACATCTGCTAATCTACAGGTTTTTAATGCTCTGCTGCAAGAATCAAAGGAGTGCTCTTATGATCCTGCATTTCAGATATGTTCTGGCTTCAACAGATAGAGTACAGTAGAAAATTTACTAAACTATCTCGAATTCTTTAATAGTTCCTTGCATTAACAGGGTTAATTTGCCAAATTCCACTCCTGGTCCCAGAAATAATTAAGAACATGTGTAATTCTGAGCACCCAAGACAGTACTTAGCTGAGCTGTCTCATGAATTTCAGCGTCTTCGAGGCCCTAGGAAGCAAGAAAGCTAAGGTATGATGGATTCGTGACTGAATCCCTCAAGTAGAAAGGTGTTCTCTGTGACTTAAAGCTTCAAGGAAGAGACAAAAAAAAGTCACCACGAGCCTTATATCCAAGCAGGAAGGCAAAGGAGATGATGAAATATTTAGAAAACAAGGAGATGGCTTGACTGAAATGAGTAATGCTGGTACAAGGACAGGAGAGTCAGGTCTTCGTCTTCCTAGAAGACGATGAAATCCTCATCACATTTTAAAAATCAGAACAAACATCTGTCCTGCTCTCAAAGTAGAACCCCTTCCCCTCTTTGCCCAAAATTGCTGCCTTACCAGAGCCAGCACCGCCACCTGCCCCTCCATACATGCCACCGCCTCCTGCGCTGCTGCCTCCACCATAGCCATCAGAGAAGTTTGGCATGAGCTTCTGTCGTTTCCTTTGCACTTCTTCTTTATCTGGGTTAGAAGGAATAGACAGGAGAAGGAGTCACTCTTACTGGTGGCCATGCACAGAAGAGGATGCGCATACAGTAAGCATGACTAAATTTTACTAGTTTATAAAGGAAAATGCAGAGTGCTGTAGGAGTCAACTCTCTTCTAGCTCCAAATAACAGCACGACTTTGTATGTAATGAAGCAGTGAGAATTCCTGAGAGAAACAGGCTAGTGCCAAGTCCCCAGCTAGACCATCAGCATCGCTCTGGCACGGATAGTCCCTTCAGTTACATCAGGTGCCTTGTGCTCAGACCGGGAAGGGAAACGGGCAGAGACATCTTAGGGGGCTCAGAGTTTCTTTCAAAAGTGTCTCATGTACTTAAAGCCCTGGAAATCAGTGGTCCCCAAATTCTTCTATGTCTAAGTCAAGTCATAAACCAGCACAAGTGTCCCAAACCACAAACTTGTTCAAGAAACTTTGCCTTTGGGGAATATAAGCACAAGCTCTTCTACTAAGCAAATCTACTTCAGAAAAGGACCCTTATCAAAGGGTCAGCAAATCACAAGACGCTTTGTTTTCCAACACTGCAGTGTGCTTTAAACTTTTGTTTAAGGGTAAGGATGGCAAGAAATGGCGAAAACAACACTGGCTTGAAATGATTTACTTAAAATATCAGAAAAGCCACCAGAATAAAGATAGCTTATTTTCAGGCAAGACATAACACTGTCAAACCGTGCTGAGCAGCAGTAGAAAAAAAGCCTAAATATTTTACAGTGTAAGTACAAAATAATACTCAGCCCCCCAGAAAACAATACACAAAGATTTAAAAGTAGTATCCCAGTGACTAAGGAAAGTGAAAATGTCATGACAAGAGCTACAAAAGTAGGGATACAAACATTACAGGGCTTAAAATACAGTAGAACTGTTGAGGAAAGAACAAAATATCCTTTGTTGATTAAACGATCTAGTAGTTTTCAACAGCCATATGACAAAAAGAAATTTCATGCACAGGCACATCAGTCGGTGCATCAAATGAGAGAGACGACTACATGAAACAGTACACTGAAAAGAAGTAGTACATTATTTCCAGGCATACACGATCTGTAAGTATGTATGCACGCACACACCAGGCATACTCACACTGATGAGGAGAGAAAACTCTAGAGAGCAATCTAGTCAGAGAAACAAACAACAAGTCCACATACATGTATCTAAATTTGTGTGAAAACTTGCAACACGGGGAAAAAACCAGTCCCTAAATGGTAATTTCATGATTAGGTTGTGTTGTGTAGGGGATCCAAAAATGCACATAACAACATTGAATGAATTTTACTCTTAGGCGGCACATGAAAGAGGTTTGCTTCAAATCTGGCAACTTTGCTCTGCAGTTGTACCCTTCACTTCCATAAAAGTTGTGCAAGAGATTCCTGAAATCATTACTGATACAAAATTCTCTAGCAGCTCTGGAAGTTTTTGTGAATGCATGCTTTCTGCCATTTTATTATCATAGGCGTAAAGTAGATTCACTTGGTCATCAACCACCACCCCTCTCTCCTCAGCTGTCCTTAGTCCATTATCACTGACATGCATGTATTTTAGAGATTTTGACAGGGTATTGATTTCAACACAGCTCTAAGTTAGGCACTGAAAACGTGCGAGATTAGGGCTTAACAGTGTAATCTGCAGGCAGGTAAGCTGTTAAACAGAAAGATCGTCTTAGTACAATGAAACAGCAATTCTGACTTGGGCCTCAAGGCATTTCCATATCATTAACATTATTGATATTTATAACCATAATTGCTGCTGCCATTCACATCAAACATTTCAAATACAGACTTTAAAGGGCACAGATCTGCTAGTTAAACTTCTTTTCACTAACAATTTAGGAAGCAGGTCTGATGCCAACTATTCTAATTCTGCTAAGCGACTAACACTTTAACACAAGAGGTTGAACCAGCACTTTCCCTGCTCTCAAAGAGGTGACTTGGGCTTACTTAACTAGCACAGGCAATTGGAAAATTCAAAAGCATCAGTGAAATTGTGAGGCGTCATAGTAAAAGGAGAGAACTACAACACACATACTTTTTCCACCAGATACCAACCAGTCTTTGGTTTAAGGTTTCATCTGAAAGTACTGACAGTAAAACGTCCCCAGATATTTTGCAGAAACTCAGAGGAAGAGAGTGCCATCTACTGTATGGACAGACATGCATGCATGCATACAGGAAACCTGCAGGGAGTAAGCCTCACTAGGAACAGTCATGGATTTACTGCCTACCAGTCCAATAAAAAACCTTCAAACTCATTACAGAGCTATCGCTTTTCATATTAGCTCTGCACAAACCAAGGAGGCAAATATCCCGTTTTCTAAAAATAACAACTACAAAAAAAATCCCTCATCCAGCAAGTCCTATCTTATTAAAAACATTCCTAAGGACCCTGCAGTTTGTTTCCAACATATAAACAGGTTTAATGAATTACCTTTTATTTCCGGATAGTAGAGAAAAGGCTTTGGTTCGCTTGTTTCTAGATCAGACTTCCGACGCAGTTGTACAAATACAGATGCTGGCTTTGTGATATTGACATCTCGATACTTGGGTGTTTTGAACACAATAGCAAACTGTGAAGGAAACAATGATAAGCACATCTATCATGGAGCATGGATTTTGACAACTTTGCTTTGACATTTGTGTTATTTTGTAGGAGTTGGTTCATGGCTTGGGAGGCAAAAATTCTTAGCAAATGGCTGCTACATTAACAAACTTCCATATTTGTTTGTAGTTGCACTTTTGAGTTTGACTCCTAGAGCCTTTTGCGAAAGACAGAACTGCCATGCAAAGTAACACCACATCACGTATGTTAGTACTGTATTGTTTGTCCCCTCATTGTTTAGCACCTGTTTCTCAGTGTGTTCACAGGCGCTCCGAGAGCTTTTCATATATCCTATCCCAATTTACACTGGTGCACGTTAAAGCAGCGCATCTATCTCCAAATTTCCTCGCGCTGTATTCCTAACCTGCCTAGTTACCTAATGTACCTCTTTAAACAATAGTTAAGATTGTATTATTATTATTAGGAAGTAACCAACAAAAGAAGAGGTTAGTATGGGATACAGATGCTTTCACCTAACATAGCAATTAAAAAAGAATCCCAGTTTACAGAGATGAGAAGATCATTAAGAAATGCTCTGTTACTTACCTGTCTATGTACATCTGTAGGAGAAAAGTCTCCAAAGCCTTCCCACATACCACCATTCTCATCCTCTTCATAGAAACGTATTTGAATATCATCTGCAAAGAGTGAAAGAAACACTCTGTGGGATGTCTGTGCATTTGTTTAACCTTTGGGATGGTTGTGCATTTGTTTAACCTTTGGCTAAGTTTATTTCAGATAAAATCAACATGGTTACTTTTTGGCTGGATGATAACATTGCATGAGCGATACATGTATTATCTTTATCCATTTTATGAAAACATCACAAATAACCTATTTTTGACATCAATTTCAGATCAGCCTAATTCTAATGATTTCACTGAAGTTGCTCTCTATTTACTGAGCAGTAAAAGGAGAACTAGGTTCACTACCTCTTCTTATTCTAGGGCTATAAAACATTCCAGAGGAGCTTTATTTGGAACAAACACGTAGGGAGGGGAGAACTTGAAGCGTGAAAAGTAGAAACCACCCTCTCTCCTCTAACAGTTTCAGTTCAAAAAACTGTAGCAAAACCTGAAGTGCCACAGTTCAAGTTCCGCTTGCTGCTGGCAGAGCGCCACTTTGGAGCTGCAGCTCAGAGAGACGGCAAGGGTGTGAGCGAGCGGCATGTCAGCAGTGACCCCTCACCCCCCAAACACAGCACGGGCCAGAAACATGTGATTTGGCTTCTGCTCCTCTAAACAAATTTTCTTTCATTCCCCTTATATTTATTTATTTGTATTTTTAGGAGAAGCTGGGAAATAGCACACTAGCATACTCCTTCCCCAGCACTCCTAGTGAGAAAAGAGCAGAAAAAGCCTGTTCTCTCGTAGGGTGACTGACGTAGGACAGGCTTTTGGAGCAGACAGACTGCTTCCTCTGATCCACCACCTGCTAGTCTCAAGACTGTGAACCACCACTTCCAGTCCTGCTGTCCTTCGTGCTCAAGTTCCCTCAGGCAGGAGGTTTCTGAGAGCAATGAGGTCAGGGGAAACCCCGATCTGGCTGAGGGGAAACCCCACCTCAGGGCTTCCACTGAGTCAGACATTTATTTATTTATTTTGTGCACAAGAGTTATGTTTCAGCTCAGTCCTTCTGATAGCAGAGGGTACATACGCTACTGAAGGATAACAGTTTTTACAAAGCCCCTAAAAGCCCCCAAAGCCCTCTCTCTTTCCTTATCAGTAGAAGAACATTTGCAGGAAAGAGAGGTGGAAAAGGACAGCCTGTATTAACAGAAAATGTCAGTGTGATTTTAATAACATGTGCAGGGACTGATTCCAAACAGGTGAGACCAGGGCACTCGCTCCACTGTGCAACGTACACCAGGGAGTCCCAGGTATTACCTATAGCCGAAAAATGCGAAGGATTTCCCTCAATCCTGTTTTTTTCTTTTTAGTTCAGCCCAAATACTACAACCAACCACATTAACCATTATCTTCCTATCCAAAAAAAAGCATCCAAATCCATACTGCCCAATCCTGACAAATTCATAGCCATGAACAGAAGTTACCAAAATGAGTCTGTGAGAAGTATCTGTTTATACCGAGTGATCTCTACCATTAGCACATACATAAAAATGAAGTTAATAGCAGCAGTGCTGAAGACATTCAGTTCCCACTGGTGGGTAATAGAGAATGCTCATACTTACTCTTTAGAATCAGGAACTTAATAATAAATCAGAAACTTTATAATAATTCAGAGCAAGTGTTAGTTAACGGAGTCAAACACCACCCAGGACCTACCACCCACAAATAACCCGGAACATGGGCAAAGGCAGAAATTTGAGAAGAACAAAGATGATCACACCATCTCTATGGAGGCAACACAAGCTGAATTTGCTTTGCAACAGTCTATTTTGATTTATTCATTTTCTGGATTGCTGGCCTGACTTCTGGAAAGGCTGAGTGCTTACAAATCCTGCTGCACTATCAGAGCAGGAGAATACTAAGGCAGCACAGCAGGCTTCACGTGTACTCCAGATGAACACCCTGGTGTGCCTTACAATACTTGTGACTCTTACCTTTCTGAACCTTGTCACAGAGAAGGTAAATCTCTTCCCCTCCTGTTACGCACCCTGCTGTTCTGTCCATTCTTACGATTTTTAAGTTGGAGGCATTGGGAGCTTCTATTGAAAGGAAAGATTAAAAAACTGCTTACCTTAACTGTTACCATAACAGTTTTAGATTTAAAAAAAAACCAAAAAAACAACAAGCGCAACACACAGAAATGCAATCGAAAGACAAGCCTCCAATACAACCTACCTAAATATGTCTATGTTTTTTTACACATTAATAAATCAACAGTTTTTCATCTGAAAGGCATAATCTTGTATCCTCTAAAGTTTGACTGAATGTGAACTATAAAACAAGGCCCTGGCCATTTCATCACAGTTACTGCACTAGTAAAGTAGCACAGCAGTGAACTGCATCCAGCACTCTACACCAGTACTAATTTTATGACAAGAGAGCATTACAAAAGAACATAATTTTTTTCTCCCTGCTTTCTTGACAGCATGACACTCTTGAGAGCTGTTCCCTGTACCTCACTATTTGCATGTAATACGCAATGCTTTGCTTTACACTGCGGCTTACTTGAAAGCACTGTCAATCCTTGGCCAACATACTGGACTGTGACCAAAAAGCCCACCTCCACGGATCTTACTGAGTTATCAATAGATATCTATTGTTCCTCAAGACAGAACTATCCATCTGATAAGTAAAAGCAGCTGTGATAGACAGTTATGCTACCACAAGTTGTATCTGCTCTGTGGAAGGTCTTGAATGGTGCCAATGACGAGTATTAGGAAAAAAAAACAAACCAAGAGAAATCTTTTAGAACCAACAACCAAGAATTCACCCTGGGAGCTCAGAAACTAGTAACTGACATCTATGTAGCAACTTAAAACCACAGAAACATGCACATAAAATTTCCCCTCTATCTGTCTCCTTAGTTGGAGTCAAAATTTTGATGGTCAGATTCGGAAGGACAGGATAACTTCAATTGTTTTTATATGTATGGCTTGATACACGCTCTACCTCTGTAGATGCTTTGCCCTCCTCCTCCTCTTTGCTTTACATACACTCTCCATCATCATGCAAGTGTGAGATAGAGTAATGAAAACAAATGGAATCTGTAATTGTTTCTAATGAAAATCAAGATTCCTTAAAGACACTGCTTGGTAAATCACCTCAGCCTCCAGATGAAAAGATTGTGTCTTCTCATCCAGAAAACGCAGGTCGTGTGTGCCACAAGAACAGCAAACATCGTGTTTTTTCACTCAGTGAATATATGCAAAATGGCTGTGCTACATCACTACATTCCCCAATGAATAGCAAGCAACAGACTGTATTAAACAGTTGCACTTAATACCTTTTCATCTAGACTTTGTCCTTAAGAAGCGATGATATAGACATGACTGTTGCACAAAGAAAAAAAGGTACTTTTTCTGAGTCATTGCAGAATGACTATCAGGAAACATGGTAATCCACAGCTACAGGGAGGAAAACTCCAGCAGCAGAAAGGGTTCAGGTAAGATGAGTAAGTATAATTGAAAAGCACAAGGGAAAACATGAAGTGAAAAGATTCACATGGAAAAAAGATGAAGAGGGATGTAACAGAAATATAAAACATACTGACAAGTCTAAAAGAAACTGATTGAGAATTCTGGTTGTGTTAGTCTCACAAGACAAGGACAAGCAGATGGCCAGCAAAACTGAAAGGTGTCAAATTCTCAACAGGATTGAAGCAAAGTAATTGGGGATAGATGAGTCTATAGCAATACCTACATATCATTTTGGTACATACAAAAGCTTGCCCCTTATTAAAAAAAGTGATTAAACCCAAATATACTTACTGCTGTCATATATCGCATCTGATATAACGGGATCGAGTTTCCGTGTGAAACTACCATTACTGTCAGGAAGAAAGGCTGTAAACATGAGACGCACCACACTGAGATCCATTTCTTTAGTCTGCTGTATTGCTGCCTGACGAATAATTTCTCTTTCTCGTTCTGGAACCAATAAGTAGACAGATGAATTAACACAAGGGGTAGAGGACCCATAACAAAACAGAAAGACCATTTTCCAAACATTACTATCAAAAGGCACCAATAGCAAGGAAATGTTTTCCTTTTCATTTAGTATCCATTGGCTTCTCTCTTTTTAAGCAGACAGGAGCAGCTATTCACAATATACTGCATTCATCTTGCAGTTTGTGCATCATATGTTATTTAAGACAAGGTATATAATGAAGAGACATACAGAAAACGACTATTTTCTGCTCTCAGTTTATAAAAGTTGCGAAAAGGACAAAGGCCACCACAAAGGACATTTGAATGCCTGATACTAGAGTGATAAAGAGAAGGCTGGCCCCTCTATACAGTGCCTGAAAGCAACATAAGACCACAGGTTTTACAGGCATATAGGTGAAATGCAGCCGAATGAAACAGTATTCTCAAAAGAAGGTCCCCAAGTTACTTAAGGATATCACGTCTGGAAGCAATAATGCAAAATTACTCTATTGATCAGCTCATTAAATAGGATAAGAGCAATGAAATACAGGTGCAGAGGTGAGTACAGGCAGCGATGGAAGGAAGTTGCTCCGTTCTCATGTGTGTGTTGACAGCAGAGACTTTCAGATTCCCTAAAACATGGCAACAACGCACCACCTCTTAAAGCACATAGCCATAGGTTGTTTTCCTACCCAAGGCCTTTTTGTGGCTAAGGACCTGTGTTTTCAGAAGCTAAACCTGTTTTTAGTAAAAGACCTACTAAACCAGGCCATCATTTCTACGTACCAGTTAGCTGTCTGTCTCCACTTCCTTCTGCCTGCAGATAGCCAAGCTCAGGATGCACCAGGAGTCCTGGGTTGTATCCTTTTTTGCAAGCATCTATCATGCGTGTTTCCAGAGTTTCAAACACCTTCTTCTTTGTGACGTGAAGTATTCCAAGATTTGCAAACCTGCCAAATTTTGATCAAGGGAAGTATTTTCTTAATGCTTAAGCCAAACCCGCAGCAAGCAGTCTCTCTCTTACCAGAGGCAGCTACACAACTGAAGGCAACGGAAGGACTCTATAGGCTTACGTAGGCACTATTAATTCTTGAGGGTAAGTTTTCTAGCAAGAAAAATTCAGCCAAGCTCACAAAACATCTAAAATGTGTACCATTCTATGGCAGCGACTGTATGGGTGCACGGGATTTTCCCATGGCATAAGTAGTAATCTATTAGGTTTCAGACCTGCACTGTGGAAGCAACTTCCAAAACATTTGAAAATCTGGCTGTCACACCTTGTTTACTCTATCTTGGCAACGACATTAGTATGTCATTCTATATGGCTGTTATGTGGAGCAACTGTTCAGAATAAGCTCCATCCGTTCAAAATGATGTGGAGAGCAAGCTAAGAAGCTAAAACCAGTGCAACATTTTCAAAAGAAAGTGTTTTAAGCAAGGCTCTGGACATTCAGCAAGACGCTTCAGGTATCTATGTGAATGAAAACTTCCACAATACAAGATTTGCTTTTGTAAAAATCTCCTGGCACATTTAAAAATCAATTAGATCTGGAAGTATGAAAACAAGACAATAACTCAATTTTCATGTGGGGTCAATTGAGGATAGGAAAGCTGTTTCTAAACATCTGATGAAAAACAAGACAGGTTAGGAAATGAGCCAAACTTTTCAAGATGAAAAGGAGCATTTCAAATAAAGCTATTTAAATTGTTGTGCTTGGTAAAGTTAGTGCACTGGGCTTGGACATCAAAAGTTACAGTTTAAAAGAATCTCTCTCTCTCCCAACCTTCTCAGCTTTTTAAACTTCATCTTCTTCACCAACAAAGGCATTCTTGAGATCACAGAATGAAAACTCTCAGCCAGCATGAAACCTGATCTAAGCCTGAAAACGTAGATGGGAGCCTCAGCTCCATTTACTGATATAAACAATTATTCTTTTAAATTAAACAAGAACAGACCAACTACAATTTCACTACAATCCTAACTGCTTTAAACTTTAAAAGTTTGACTCATTTAGTATTTTCATGTTTATACGTGTCTTGCATTAATTTCAAATTTACTAACCCTATTTTCTTAATGCTTTTCTCTTCACTATATGCCTATTGGCAGATTTCAGCAGAAGTAAAATATTGATCAAAATGGTAACAGAAGTTTTTCTTCAGTAATTTTACAGTCCCTTCTCTTTGATTTAAACTACTTACATTTTATAGAATGGGCTTACAATACAAATTTGGATTGTACACCAAGAGACTGAAACTCTACAAATTCTAAGTGAAAATTATTTGCTTAAACCTATTTAGCTTGCTTAGGGCAAATTCTACAAAGGCAAACAGAAACCCCATTTATCTTTCTTTTTAAGATACAAACAAAACGCAGATCACAGACTAGTGCTCCACTTAGCTGCCTCTTCGTAGTATTTCTATATTGCTCCTTACAGTGTTTATACTTGATTCCCTCTCCCTTATCCCGGCTTTACAAAGGAGTTGACAGACTTACCCTACAACCATATCTTTAGGTCCTGCATTAACCGTGCATACTCCATCTTCACAAAATTTACCCACCAAGCTGTGAGCGTGTAAGTGGACGTATTTCCCATTAGTAACTAACTGGACGATTACTTTTGCAGGTCCAACATAATTGCAGATCTGTAAATAAGTATTAAGAAGATGAAGAACTGTTTGTTTGGTTTTTTAAATGGAACAAGCGGTGATTCCAGTTGAGTATTTTCTGTCAGCTAAGTACAATAGAACTTACATAGGAGAAACGTGTATGCATTTCCTCATGAAATACAAATGACAAACTAGCTGTACCAGATCATCACAAAGAAAAGCCAACACTTTTTTTTGCAATTAAACTTGACATACAAATGGCAGGAGTATTGACCAAAAAAGTTAAGAAATAAAACAAAGATAAAGGAAAGCAACCTTCTGTTTCCCAAATTATGAATCTCAGTTTTACATTCTGGGCAGTTACTCCACATCAGTCTCCTTCAATTTCAATTAGTACACTGAATTCACAATAAACATTGTTACATGTTAAGAAGCATACATGAAATGTACGTATTTAACAAACCCCCTGCATGATTTTTCCCAACTTGCAAACAATTTAAAAAATTATTATTAAATATTCTGATTATTTTAAAACATTTTGGCATCATTACAATGACTCTTCAGGTAGCTATTTTAAAGTTAATTAATTATATATTCATAGCTATTTTCTTAGTTCAATATGCTACATCAACAGATATTACCCAGTCCAGTAAATATTTCCCTTAAGTGTACAAGAGGATATATGCTAAATCCCCACCTAAGATTTTGCATGACTGGAACTATGATAAACTGGGTGCCTTAGTATAGCCAACTCTGGAGGACTACAAAGCTTTTTTCCCCCGTTATAGTTTCTAATCACCATACATATTTTAATAGCTTTTAAAATTGTGATGTCAAGTAACGCCTTAAAAGCAAACCTAAAATTACTAATAACATAGCGTATTAGTAAGTTCTTTGCTTTACATGTATTATTTAGAACTTTATTTTCTTTCCACACAAATCATACTCTTCAAGCGAGTTGTCGGTTACGCACCACTTTCAAATTATGCTAAATATAAAATTACCCCACTTTTATAAAAGCAAACATTACCTTCCCTTCCAATTCACTTAATTAACCCTTTTATCAATGTTGGGTTTTTTTTCCCTCCTCCTCTAATTTTTCTTCTAATTTGCCTTGGGCAAAGTTCTTTGTATTACAGCAGCTTATAGATCTAATCAACCAAGATATTAAAGGATCACGATAAACATTAAAGTGATGAAACAGTGATGAACTAAATACTTAAGGTTATATTGTTGATAAAATGCTGATAACCAGGGATTGCCATGATTTCACCACATTACTAAGTCCTGATAGCTTCTGTCACTCCAGTTAACCCCCCTCTTGAACCCATTCCATCACAGCTGAAACACTCTGCATACATACCAATGCGTGCCCTTCCCCATCTTTCTATTCACTGCTAAAAGCAAAAAAAAAAAAAAAAAAAAAAAAATCCCAACTATGAAAAAGCTGTTCCAGGAGGAACAGGTGTGCAAAAGTCCTCTCATTACTCACTGCCTGCTAGTTAACTGTACAATACTGTATTAACGCGCAATTTACTAGCGGCAGTTTCTAAAATACAAAATATGGGGTACTCATGCTGCCCTCCTGTTTCCAAACTGTAATCCCTCCTGGAATGAAACAACAACAGAGATGCAGAATAATTACTGCTTCACCATTTCCACCATTTCCCAGCAGTGAGCAAATGAAGAGATCCCTATGTAACTTTCACAAAGTCATCTGAAAATAAAAACGATTGTGCTTGGTGCTACATGTCACCACCTCTACTACAATTAACTTTTCAAGAGGGGGGGTTTAAAAAAGTATTTTCATTTTATCCCTCACTAAGCAAGCCTTTCCCTGCCATGAAGTTCCCAGCACATTTATAGTGTTATATTCATTATGAGTAACACGCATGTTCTAGCATCACATCAGAAAAGTTCAAGACAATCCTTCATCAGCTGTAAAAACCACAGTGAAACTGTAGGCAGGACTGCTGCACGTCAAGGACTTTCCAGCCTCTGAAAGCAGAACATATAACTGCAGCGGTAACCAGATTGCAATCTCCCCCTGTTACTCAGCTCAGCATGATCTTTGTAGTCTCTCTCAGGGGAAAAACAAAAGAATTCTTAAAACGTAATACCTTATGTAGGTCATAAGGCAAGAAAGGACTATTTTTGTCAGCCAGTCTGATGTCCTATGCTGCAAAAGCTCCAGAATGTCCCTGAACCGTTTCCTACCTGTACTCCTTATAGACAGATATTCCTACTTGATTTTGAGACATGCAGGTTACCTCGGTGCCCAGCAAAATAGCCTCAGTGGTTAAATATCCTTGTGTACCGTAAATCAAGTCTGAAATAATTTTTCAGTGTTTTTGAATCATTGACACCACCATTTCAGAATAACTTAAAATTTATTCTGGCACTAAGATATACAAATAACTACCACCTTTTACGTAAGAACTTAAAAAACACCATCAAAGGCACTAAAAGATACAGGGTATATTACAATGCTGAATATCTACAGAAACCTAAGGACTATGGTGTTGACACAAAAACATATACTCAACATGAGAGTGAGATAGCATGTGTGTGCTGTACTGCTCAAAACCAGAGCTGTGATCCGAAAAAAATAGCTACTGAACTTCAAATTAAAGATAGGAGAGAAAAAAGAAAATAAGGAGTTCCTGGGAAGAGCATAGCTGTAATACTTGATTACATCCTGTACTGAAGCAGCATTCAATTGATCTAATCTGATAAAAGTCAAAATGCTGCAGGCTCACATTTATCTGCTGTTTCTGTTTGAGGGAGATTTGTCTGAGAGATTAAAAGGACCCTGTGAACTTGAAATTGAGTCAATTTCAAAACAAGAGTTGAAAGTTTTTTCAGTTATTTCACATCTTCCTGCAATACGGACACTAGCCAATTTTTTATAGTTTCTGAAACTTTACAAAAACTTTATAAAGAATGTTTTCCTACTTCAAACATGTTTTTTCCAGTTACTCTTACTGGAAGCAAGAAGTGAAACTGACTGGCCAACAACAGAAAGCAATTGATGGAAAAGACCATGTCAAACCTACAAAGCCAGCAACTACAAAAATACCTATTTCTCTTTCTAACCACTTTGTCATAGCAACAATAGCCCCGATTCTGCCTAACCTTCAGAGTGTGACTAGTGCTGTCCTCAATATGCACATAGAAAGTGTTCCGCGGATGAGATATCACTCACTTTTCATAAACAGTATGTTTTCAACAGAGCAGCATCATTTTTTTTTTTCAGTTGCTAGTTTAAGACAAAATATTTCAGATGTGGTACAAATCATTTAGGCAACTGAATACTTACTTAGAGGACTAAGAATAAGCAATAACCAATAGGAGCTGAAGATCTTCTGATCCTCTGAACGTGAGGTCCCTCTAATGCCAAAAATACGAGTTAGGTGCTCTGCTTTAGGAGCCCAACTAAAGGGACTCGGTGCCCCATATTCAGCCAAATTAATGACAACAGTAAAAAAAGCACAAATCTCACTGAATTCAGGTTTGGCTGAATTTGGTTCAGTACAGGTTTTTAAGAGGGGTAAAGAATTATAACAAAAAGTCTGCTCATTCTTGGCTCATGTCTATTCCTTAATTCAGCTGTTAAATGAATTTTTGACTTGCAATCAGTGATCTATCACTCTACAATTTAATTCCTATTGGGTGGGAGGAGGCAAATGTGCTGCTGCTTTCTTCACCAAAAAGGCTCACTAACAAAGTACCTTGACTAATTTTCCACAAATTCCCCTCCTGAACTTGAAGTATGTGCTGAAATCCCCGATTTCAATAAGAGCGTTTATCTCCAAATTGAGGTATAATTTAGGATAGCCCCAGGACATGCCTGGATGGGCAGTTCTCCTGTTCAGGTGCCCGGGTTTGGGGCTGCCTAACTGGTACGCAGCTTTGATTCGCATGCTGAACTGCACAATGTCCAAACTCATCGGCAGAGATGGTGCTCATTAGCTCCGGCACACCTCTGCGCAATCGGTTACTCAGCCTCTGGGCTGGAGCTGATTTACATCCAGCTCACAAAGAATAGGCAACTTGAGTTTGCAACCACCCACATAGATCTGCCTCCAAGGAGATGAAAATTCAGGACATTTCCTTCACACCACTATTTTCAGCAAATTCTTTTCACACCCAAAACTGGATCAAGTACTTCAGTGTAAAACATGAATATGCCTACACTAACATCAGTATGCAAGATTAGGACAGACATGGTAAACGTGTAAGAAGGCCAGTGGAAATTTTCTGTGCAAGTTTTCTCACAGTTTTTCAAATACATAAAAAAAAGCAAATTGTGAACAAAAAAATTAGATACTTAAGTAAGCTAGTGATAATATTAGACAATGCAGTCTTATTCTTTCTTCTCATACTGTTGATTGTTTTTTCCCCCTGGACAAAAAGCTAATGATGAATAAGCAGCTCAGGAGCTCTGATTTCAACTGTACTAGATTGTAAAAAACTTCCAGCGTTGTGTTACTTACAGTAAGCAGATGAAAATTAAATTTAGGTAGCTTTCTACTATAATCATGAAACTTGTCATGAAACGTAACTTCATTATAACATGTTCAGTATCTACAACTTCTCTGCTCTCCATAACTACATGCAAAGTTATAAAAATTCTCTGAAAATGTAGGATGTTTTGTACATGATCTCAGGATTACTCTTAGCAGAGACAGGGTAAAACAAAGGAATATAATTCCATAAACCATAAAGATTAATTAATCCCATTTTTGATAGTATAGAAAAATACTACTGTTATCTAGACTCCATTTGTCATGACTGTGCTGTTAAAACAAGAGGTTTTAAATTAATTTCACCTTGCTGATTTGTCTTAAGTGTAAAGACAGGCATTGCAGAACTGCTACACTAACTCCTGACCTACATCATCTCCTAATATACTATACAGAAGGTGGTTAAATATGTAATTAACTACCAAAACATCTTGCTTAGAGACATAGCAAAGTCTTCAGCACTCCAGCCTTTAAATGAAAGATACATCAGCCACAAGTTAGGGACTGGGGGTGGGGAGGGTGAAGCTGAACAGTTCACATTGTGCAAGAGGTCATATCAGATAAATGTGTTTTCTCTTGGCCTACGAAAGGGGAGTAGGGAGACTGCAATGCTTTTTTGTGCACTGAAGATGCCTATTTTCAGGACATCCCGTGGCAGCTACCGGTAAATTACATCAGCTTTCTGTGTAGAGCTGGCCAAGCAGAAGAGAGATCCCAATGTGAGCTGCACTGACCTCACCATGGCCAAGGTTTAGAGATCTGGCACAAAACCTCCTTTTTACAGTACAGCCAAAGCTCACACTACTGTCCCTTCACAGCACTGTGATCAACTAATGGAGGCTTTATGGCAAAAGCCCTGGCACAAAAGTAAAAAAAACAAAACAAAAAAAAAACAAACTAAAAACTCAAAACAAAACAAAAATACCCCAACGCAACAAAAACCAGCAATCTTCAATTGTGCTCACCTCAGTTACGACAAGGTGAGCACCCTTTCACAAAACACAGAAGAGACTTACAGGAAAAGGTGTGAAACACTTCTGTCTTTACTGGCACCACTTGAATCAAGAACAGGCACTAACAAGCAATGGCCTTAAGGAATTTACTTGTTGTGTTCCCTTGCCAGCCTCTCCCAGCAGGTGTTGCCATGTGGGGATTTGTACTAGAAAAAACCCAGATGCACAGTAGGACGAGAGGGAGGGGAAGGGACACACGTGTGTGTGTGTGTGTGGGGAAGCTTTAGATGAAATTAAAATCTGATGATCAATGAAAGCAAAAGGTTTGATGGAAAGCCAAAGAACATTTTGGTTTCTAGTTTACTCACGGAGAAATTCCATTTTCTATATAACTCCTCACTGCCTATCTCCTTGGCATGCTATTGTGCAACTCATCACACCTTTATAAAGTATCATTTGTACTATTATCAATACAGACTGGATTGGCTCAATTGAGGTATATTATTTTATATCTGAACATACGAGTGAAATTTCCATTCATTGGCTCATCATTACTGTCACAATAGGAAAGGGAAAAGCAAGTAGATCCTTTGCCTGGGCTAGTAAATTTTCATAGGAGTTTTGCAAAGCTGTATGAAATCAGCTTTCCCAGCCTCTTCTCAATTTGTGAGACTAACACCCTAGGCTATCTCAGCCAATGCTGATTATTTTCCATTGAGTCACACTCATACTGATTCATTATGGAGATGCAACTGTTCCAAATTCCAGCCTTTCTCAAGAACTGTGGAAGAACTACACACATACTGCGAAGAAAGCTGAGGAGTGGCACACACCAATACAGAGGCTGACTGCTTGCCACTGTTCCCTCCCCTTCTCTCCCCATAATGCAGAGAGTAAGAGATAACATCAGAATTAAAACACACTAAAAGATAACACCAGAATTAAAACACATTAACCCTGCTCCTCATGAGACAATCTCTAGTGCAATAGTTCAAAGAGGTAATGCAATACACCAAGACTAACACTTTCCTAAGTTAAAAAAATATTGAAAACACACAGCGTATCTTTTCCCCACTTCCATGGAAAAAGAATTTGCCGCAAGAATCATAGGCAAAGACAGTTCTTCTCTAATCTTAGAATGATTAATCACCACTGTTATAATCTTCATATTGCGCTAGCAGAGAATGTTTCTTTGATTAACATCCTTGAATTTTTTCCAGGGAAAAAAAGCCCCAAAAAACGTTCAGCGAAACCATGAACATAATGCTGCTCTTATTAAAATGAGAAGTTTTCTGTTGACTTGAAAGGAAATATGTCCTTAAGAACTGAGTATCCTAGAGATATTGAATCAGGAGTAACATGAACAGAAAAGGAAGGAAAACTTGGTAAATAACATCTTAGAGTGAAGTGAAATAACTGACCAGACTCATGCTTTGCAGTATGCTAGAAGTGGCATAATTGAGCAGCTCAGGCCTTGCTTTAAGCTAAAACTGCACCTTAGGGAAGAGCTCCATTAGTCTGCACAAGGGCAGTGAGGTGGTAGGTGCAGGAAAGCTTACTGCTCAACTGCTGGCAGATAAATACAGTGCAAAAATAACTCCACAAATCTGAAGACACCTTGCTTTTCAAAATCAATTACATTTTAAAAGTTGAGATTGAAATGCAGTCAGTGTTGAGTAATTTCACACAAATTTATGTTGATATGCAGTAAGGTCATATACACATACATATGACAACTGCATTCAGTTTGCAAAATTTATAATTTATGTACTTACTTTGACCTGAGGGTATGATTTTTTGTTCTTCTCACTAGAAGCACCAGGAAGTCCACCATGTGAAGGCCCTTCGCATACATATCGGAAACGAAAACCCCTCTGTGGAAATAAAGGAAAAGAAACTTGAAAGCTGTTTAGAAACAAAACTAAAAAAAAAAAACACAGCACACACACACAAACAAGTGCCCAAATAGCTCACAAACAGAAAAGTTACTACTGTTCATCCCTGAAATGCTCTCTGAGTGCTGGTTAACAAAGCACCACCGAACTGGAAAAAACGTTCTATTCTCACTCTTACAGTAGCAACCTGAAATTTTTCTTTCAGTAAGTGAAGATATTTTGAAGCTGAGATCCATTTATACTCTCAAAACAAGGTAAGAATTAAAAGATAGAGAATGCAAGAGCAGATAGTCTCTTCCGTGATTGCTGATAGGTAGAGAGAATTAAAGCCAATAATAATCAAGGATGTCCAAAGCATCATAAAGAACAGAAGTGAAACAGAAATGCTTCTTCCTTCTGGGAAGAGCATATGAAAGCTGTATCCCCAGCAGAGTCCAGAAACAGCACAAAAGCTTCAGGAGACTTTGAATGGCTGGGTTTTCATCTCAGCTCCATAAATAGATGTCCGAATATACTTTATGGAACTGCACAATACTAGCAACCACTCTAGAGTACAGCTGTCCTTTTATTCTGTTTTTATTTATAGGAAATAACATCCCCTTTACTTTACAGGGTAATCTATAAGGCACAAAAGATACAACTCTGAAGCAAATGTATTTGGTAACTAACTCTACTTAACTATATTATTTCATGTGACCCCCAATTGAATACTTTCAGATCTACTCTCCAGTCCTGCAATTTCTGGCAAAATCCCCATCTCATATAGGGCTCCCAGTGTCTGTCCAAACAGCACCAGTTAGTGTTGTATCCCTCATAAGAATCATTCAGCTTCTTTCTAGTAGTAGACAACTCTGAATTCAAAGTCTGTATTAGCTGACAGTGACGAACACAGTTCAAAATTACTCTTTAATCATTAGCTTCAATATCTATCTCACTAAAGCCTTTTCAGTTTAAGAACTTGTTTCCCAGGCAAATATAAAGATCTGACTTTTATCCAGGCACTGACCAGACAACGTAACTCATCCTTAAGCATGTATTTGCCTTCCTACGGTGAACTAAGTGACCAAGCGTATTGCAAGTGAAGTGCCCAGCTACGATGAGCTTGAACTCAAGTTGCCCAAAAGGCAAAGTAACCTCTGCAGTCACGACACACGAGACGACCCAGTCTCTTTTCACTTCTGTGCCTTCGATCCAACAGATCCAGCTGTCATCTGTGTCGTCTTCCCCAGGCTACTGCCCTTGCTATCCTAGCTACGTTTTCATACATACAGTCTTACTCCCGCCAGCTGCCTCTTTGCTCCAAAAATGATCAGAACCACAGCACTCTGCTGATGGATCATGCTCATCACCCTGTTATAAACCATTGCCCAGCTTGCCATATGGGTACTTCACTATAAGAGCTGCTTGCTGAGAAGTGATGCATAGAAACAATGGTTTCTCCTTAGGTACTGTACACTGTCAGCTCCACCATGCAAAGCCACAGCCTAATTTGGGGTGAACTAAAACAACAAGGAAGAGGCAGTGTATTCTTCCAAGAGTTCACAGCACACTGCTGTTTCACCTATGATCATGAAGCATCCCTATTCCTGGAGGGATCCTCGAGCACAAAAACGTCTTTAGTGTGTGGCTGAAACAAATGCTCTCTACCGCCTCCCACCAGGAAGACTGGATTGCAGCATGCTTCTGCAGAAGACCAAGAAGAGGATACGACAGCTTTTAGCCACCCTCTTGCCCTGTCTACTTATCTAACCCGTAAGGTAGGATTTTATGCAACTGATTGGGAGAGGCAGGAAAGGGGTCTCCACACTGTAATAGCTTCAGGAGGAATACTTGTAATTGCTGATCCCACCAGCCAAAGGAGAACAACACCCTGGCATACTTCAGGGCAATCTTGACCCAGCGACTACTTTGTACATCAGTTGCATGAAAACTAGCCAGTGCACTGGGATCACTTTCATGCTATCAGAGGAGCATAAGCAAGTGTTTGCTACACAGTCACAAAACAGTTACATTCAAGTATTTAACTTCATTTTTCTTGGGTTATTCAAAACAGCCAACTGTGATAAAGGAATCTCAAAAGACAACAGAATTTCCTTACGATGACCAAGCACAAGACAAAAGTTCCTGTAACTTGGGAACAGAATTAAATGTTTTTTATTTTTTCTTTCATGTATTTCAAGAAACGTGAAAAATTCTAAAAAATCTTCCATGTTTGGTCTAATCATTTATGTTTCAAAATACTGGGGTACTGTAAGAGTCGCTTCTAAGATGAAGAGTCTGTACTTAGCAAGACACTTTTTTAACACCTTCAGGTGGGGATTTTTTTTGTCTTATCACACTTCCAGAGAGACACAAAGATGAAAACAGAACAAAACAGGAAACGATTTAACTACAAAAGTCACAGGAAAAACTGCTCATGGTTAAGTGCGACATTTTTTATGAGAGTTCAACCTCTTCAATATTCTTCTCATCTTAAGTCATAATTTTATTAAAAGCTGAATCTAGTGACATAGCTACCTTAAAGATTTTCAAAATGCAGTGTTCTTCTTACCTGTTTTGGCTGTTCTATGATTTGAAGATACGGTCCATCTGCTAACATAAAAGAAAGAAAAGTCATAATAGAAATCATATTTCTATTAGTGTGACATATAAGTTGCAGGAGTAAGACTGATGTCCTTGAATGTCTAGAGATAAAATTTTTGAAAGCACCTAAGCATCTTCAGAACTTAAATTTTAATAAATAATTTAATCACTTGGCAGTCTCATTTCCAACATTCCCTGAAGACCAGTGGAGTAAGAAGGGAAGGATTAACTGAAAAAAGTTAATTTTAGCTCAGAGGGCCTAAATGGGCAACTCTGATCACTCAGTTAAGACTTGAAAGGGTGAGTAAGAACAGGATCCTCCCCTTGCCACTGACAAGCAACCTGGCCTTCCTGAGCTAAGGTTAACTTTTGTATCTAAGCCCCTTGGGCTCTAAAGACTATGCTCACAAGCTTTTGGCCTTAGGGCTTCCTACTGAATAGGTGCTTTTGAAAGTCTAGAGACAGCCAATGGGAAGCTCTGAGGTATGGGAATACAAGAGGAATTTAAGCTGTCTCAACATGCCCTAACAGTCAGAACTGCTTCAAAAAAAAACCCTGGACTTGAGGAGACTAAACAATTTACATTCTTTTAATAATTTCAGGTACACTTTTAAATATACTGTTCTGCTGCACCTCTAAAAACACTGAACACACTCTTTTACTACAGATGCAGACCCTCTAATGAGATCCATCTTTGAGCATGACGCCAATACATACGATTATGTTCTACTAAAATTCTATTTGTGTCTTTCAAAGAAGGCTTCCTTAAACAACTTGTTGTCTTGCACCACTCCCTGAACAGTGGCTAACTTCATACCATAAACCTCATTCAAAATTCACCAGTTTAAATAGCCCTTTGAGCAGGCCCTAAATCCAATGAGAACTCTGTGCCACCAGGGTTAAGAATTCATCATCTGACTAAAGCTTAGCTCCAACTCTGTTTAGATTATCTGCATTGAGAAGGAAAGCTCTCTAGGTGGATGGCTGTGAAATACCTCTTAAAATGCAAGTCACAGCTGAGTCTGAAAACGACAGTGCCGAGAGGTACGATTTCTTCCCTGCCTCTTGCTAAGTAAAGAAGAAGATTGGGACTTCAATGCTAAAAATTCAGTTGTTATCAAAGCAGATCCCAAATGCCAACTTCACTGTGAATACCTACACAATATTTTGCCAGCTATATTCCTGTTGGAATTATGTATCATCACTTATACTATGTTAACGGTATTAATGCTAAGGAATCAAGCAAGCTCACTGGGACTTGTGAAACCTCCAAAGCAGACAAGCCACAGATATGGACAGAGCCTGCAAGCATATAAAGCACACCGTGCCCTGCCAACATCCACGTGCAAACTGCCTCTGAACAACTGCACCATCTGCAAGTACCACGCCATCCAGCTACCTCAACTAGGTAGTACTTAGCTTCAGCACAGAACTACATACTTGCATCAACTTTAATTTGCCAATAAGCCTAATGTTCACTGATAATTAAAAATGGCAAAGGATTCATTAATTTATAGTTTGTAGTATGACTACATGCACCCTTCTCAGCTCCTCAATACAACTTCAACAAAACAGAGCTTTGTGTCTTTAGTCGGCACAGGTCTTAACTGAACAGGCTTCTCTCAAAATGAAAGTTTTGATAAATACGCTAATAGATGGAATTAGTATTTTGCTGTTGAAGTTAGCTGACTCAGCAACTGAATTAGCTTCATGCCAAAGTTACATTGCAAATACCAGTCACAACAATTTCACATACCAAGATCATTTATTTCCCAAATCCAACACTCTTCCTGTGAAAAAGCAAACAGCGCTACAATTAAAATCTTGAAGTCATGCAAAACTACTGCCTCAAGACACATCATCTTACCCTAGAAAGCATGAAAAACAGTTTGGACTTCAGAAACTTCAAAAGATGTAGAGTAATATTTAGCTTTGGTGTGGTTTTCTGTTTCAGTTTTTGTCTGTGACATGGAGTCAAGACGAGTCGAGTTAGGCTTAAGCATTATATTGGCACTTAAATTAAGACCTCTTTTCACAGACCTCTAACCCTCCTCATGCTTTACGCATCAAAAATTTTATACTTTAACAATCCAGAGGCCCTGTATCTTCTAGGCACTGGCAGAAATAATGCACCTAAAATACCACTGTGTAGTTCAACTTTCAACCAAGCCTCCAGGGCAGGATCTGCCAAGTAATTGTTCTTTGGCTGTTCTCCCCTTAGGAGTTCATTTTCAAGACACATACGTTGGGTCCGTACCAGCACAAAATACTACTGCTTTCTCTTAAACATTAGCCAGAAAAGGAAGCACTCTTTTATCTAATAGCTACGTGGCTGGGGCAGTCCCCCAGGATGCAGGAGAACCGGGTTCCAACATTTCCTCAGCATAACAAAATTCAAACTCTTAAGAGAGGGATATACACTATATTGGCACATTGGAAAGCTCAAGGGGAATTCTTCATACTGCTGAAATAGTTTTACCTTGCACAGCACTTGTGAAAACTCAAGAAAATGGAAAACTTAAGACTGTGGTTCTTATACCCCTTGGAAAAAAGCTTATAAAAAGTACACAAATATACTGACAGAAAAAAAAAAAAATCAAAGTATCTTACATACTAATACTAGGAAAGTGCAAAAAAAGTGCAGTGTAAATGTACAAAGGCAAATTAGATGCCTGTTATCATTAATCCAGATTATAGAAATCATGTACCAATTTATTTAAAACAAAATTTTGTGAGGTCTTATTTTAACATTTGAGTTTTGTGACTAAACATTTTCCTTTTACAGTGACTAAGTAATTCTCTGGTATAGTATCTGAACCAGATCCAAGTAACAGTAGAGAGAAGGCACTCTAATGCAAGGCACTTAATTGCATCTGAAATGCTATTTAAAAATAACCCAGCAATAATCAAGGTAACTTCCAAGCATAAATAGCATGTTATTTTGACTATAAAAAGGATTTTACTTAGTGAATGGTCTCATACAGCTGTCTTCACTAAATTACGAATAGTTTCCAGAAATATATTAGACAGCCTATTGGCTATGTGTGGTTCGTTCGTTCTCTCTCTCATCCTTTCCCATCGGGGAAAAGAAAAAATGTTTAGTGCTTTGCACAGGGAAGTTTTTAATATTTCATTTCTATTAGTAGGCGTGTGTGATCTAAGCAGACAGCAGGAACCTGAAGATGTACACCTTGTAAGAGGAACTAATAACGATGAGATTTGTGATGATCTTTTGCAGCTCTGTTCTAGGCTGGAAAGTTGCTTGCTTCAAGTTCTTGTTTAATGAGCAATCCCCTTTTAAGTGTTGAACAACCACAAGAAGGAAGGCTACTTAATGCATAGCTTAGGTTCTACTTTTGCCCTACAGAGAGGCTGAAGCTGCCTCCATGAAGTCATGGAGCTGGCCTCTACACAAGGATGACTCTCACGGTTGCCAAGAGCCAAGTTTTGACATGAGCTCTCCTCAGGATTTGCCTGGCATTGCTGCAGTCAGGAGGGCTAAGAACTGAAACTAAAACATGCAGTCCTCCGGCCTGGAGGGGGTTTGGTGCAGACCGCCACATTCTGGGTATGCTTCAGTGCTTCCTTTTCTGTCTTCTCGCCTTGGTTGCCACAGACCGACTCGCATCCCACTGCCTCCCCTCCAGCCTGAGTCACAGTCCCACTTCCCCACATCTTCTTCAACTGCTACATTTCTTCATTTTCCTTCCTGCCTGAGTCAGAGGCCCTCCTGCATCTTGACACTCCCACCACTTACATTCTTTCTTCCTCTCGAGAGGCCTCACCCTGCACACGCACTTCCCAAAGGAGCACCCATCTTAGGCTCCCTCTTGGTTCCTTCTTCCCATCATTGTAAAGTCAAGAAAAAAGGGGTCTAAGGTTGGTGGGATATCCCAGCAAGCCAGGCAGCACCATAGGATTACTGTGGTCCTTTATCTAACAGCTTAGCTAGTACCTGAAGCCATCCAATTTAACCTGCAACCAGCTGTGGTCAAGCCCCCACCTCACCTTCTCTCTGTTAGTGGGTCCCCCAGAGCAGGGACATCACCCTTGTAATTGTGTGCTGTTCTGCTCTGTGGACACAGATGAAAACACTTGTAGACTCTAATTTTCATTGTTAATTCCAACACCAACCCTCTTGTGTCCATTGTGGCTGTGGTACCTTGCTGCTAAAAGCTCGGACTCTAAATCTAGTGTCTTATCCTTCCTGAAAGGCCTATCGTAGCATTTGTATGTCCTCCCTTCTCAGGGATTCACCCACACAGGAACACTCTCTTGCATCTCAGCTCTGCAGTGTTCAAAGCACAATGTTTAAAGTAAGCAGCACATGGGCTTTGCTTAACCTCTCTCTTCACTCAATTCACTCTTCAAAATACAAGCACAGAAGATCTAGAAAAAACACCAGAAGCAGTATGCAAGTCTGCTTGTGCTTCCGAGGATTAGGGCCACTCCTATGGGACAGGGAAAATGAGGACTCATCTGATTTTTGGTGATGGTCAGACTTCCTTGAATCTCTAACATTACCTCTCTCTGAAAAAATATGAAATCAAGTTTTTTTTATAAGTGCCTTCTTTTTCCCCCGCTATGCCCTTCTCATTTCTCAACAGCAAGCATCACAGAGGGTTGGGCAGAGGATGTCAAAGAAATACCAGAAAACTGTAATTTTAGCAGCCTCCAGGCAATACCATTCAGCTCCTGATGGCCCGGCTCCCACTTCACAGGCTTAAAAATGCAACACCTTAATGCCAACAGCTAGTTATACCAGAGCCCCTAAAAATCAGAACTATTAAGCAGTTCCAAAAAACATCTATAACCCAAAATTATAAAACACTTTGCTCAGAGCTCTGACCATTTTCTCTCCAATTTAAGGCATCACTTTGTCCCTCAACTATGCAGTGGACATCACACTGATGCATTTCTGCTTTTACACTGCCTAAATACATACCATGGATAATGCTCCCTCCATCCCCAATGCCATTGAGGATTAGTACGTAACTCCCAAAGGCAGGCTACTTCCCAACGAGCCAAAGACAACACTGACTGTGACATACTGCCTTTGCTGCTGGTGGTGTTTTAAACACACAGCTCAGTCATGCAGTTTGCACTGTTATGGCACTTGTTACAGATACATCCTTTTGTCACCCAAGGCACACAGAGTCTACTTCTAGATTTAGATGTAAATGTAGAACTTGAACGACGTAGCTATCTACTACAGCTTTAGAGCCAAAATAACCAAGCCAAATTTTTACTTAAAACTGACATAAGTGAGATAGAAAAAGAAGCGAGCAAAGACACTTGAGCACTGACAACCTCATTGATAAAATCCTTGTCCCGACGTCTCAAAGGTTTTCTACTATTACTGTAAATATTAGCATAACAGCAGAACATCTATAATCAGAAAGTCCCCAAATTCCCCAGCTATTTGTTGATTCAGCTACGCTGGCATGATATGGCAATCCATAGTTACATATTAAACCTGCTTGCCAATGTAGTAAGTCTGATACCGTGCGTTTATGAATGCACGGACTGAAAGATGTAGGCACCACAGCAAATTACAAGGAACAATTAATGTCTTCAATTCTTTCTGTTTAAACCATCCAACTGTCCTAGAGAAAAATCCTTTTTATAACTCTTATTTCACCCTCTCCGTATCTCAGCTGGAAGTACTTTTGGAAAATACCACACGAATTTTTAACTGTTCTTGCTGTGTAGAAAGAAATCGTTAGTTTCTGCTTGGAAACAACTAAAGCATAACATATAAATTATTATATTACCTTATAACTGAAGAGCTAGTCCATAGTAATGACACAACATAGTTTCAAGCAGGGGAGGAAGTAAGCATTATAGCGATAGTACTCAAGAAACAAAACCACTGTGGTATAACCAGATGCCACTGAAATGATCAACCTTTTCTAAAACTTATGATTAGCTTCTTGTTTGTGACAATCTGAAATCCATGATCCTTTATTAAATCCCATTTTGTGTACAGGGAACTTGCCACCTATAGTGAAGCAGTAAACAAGACCAGTGCCACTAAAAAAAAAAGGCTTTTTCTAAGCGATTTTGCAAATTAAGGATAGAGCTAGACTTAGTCCAGTAAGAGTTTTCTGTGACTGAAGAACTCAGTGCATTCTTGACTCCCCCACACAGTTTTAGAAACAGCTGTTTTCTAGTTTAGACAGGACATAGATATCTGAAAATCAGTTTTATTTATCTGAATAATTTGTATGGAATGAGTCTGGCGTGATGAGTACAGAGTAAGCTTAAAAGGTACGCGTAAGAGAGATCATTATGGGGAAATCAAAATTCCAATAACCTTATTTGTTCCACAGAAACTCTGGGAGAACAGTGAAAAAAACCCTTGGTATACAAGGGTAAACAAGCCCTTTAATCCTACACAGATGAATTTTACTAACCAATTTTATCTGCCTTAATAAAAACACACTGCAAACAAATGATTGCAACATTAATTTGTTGGATGCTTGTCCATATTTGTCAAGAGCTTTGCTCATTAAAACATTTTATCTTGAAACAAAATTATCAGTACCATATGTATTTCTTGATCTTTCCTCGCTACTATTCAGTCAATAAAACTGAAGTATGGTTTAAACCAGGAAACATTGAAACAGTAATCATGCCTCAATTTTTATTTTTAAATCAGCGTTTACTGTTATTTTAGGGTGTTATGAAGTAAAAAGTTAATTGCTTATTTCATTTTACCCTTCACACCTTCACTGCTGTCAAGTGTATCAAACATTGCAAACAAAAGTGATATGCATTTTCAACAACAGAAAGCAAACTGCAATACAAAAGATACCAGCTACAACCTAATAGAACAGTCAAACAGATCAACGACAGAAAGTTATGATGTTAAAAGACATTAATAACTATACTGGAGATATATATTGAGAAAAACCTCATACGCGTAAATAAAAAATTATTCCCTTCCTCCTTTCATATCAACTATTCTAATAAACTAAGCAGGAGAAAGAGTTACCTAAATTCGAGCGAGAAGTAATACTTATAATGAAATTTAATAAGCAAAACCAGACCAAGGTTGATCAAGCAGCTAATACTGGCTGAGATATCACACACTTGTATTTGATCTTCCTGTTCTGGAATCATAGTGGAAGAACTGCGTATCAGACCTTTGCAGAATACTCTTTTCTTATTTTCAGCAGTTGGTTGAAAAATTTGACTCTGAACTTTCAAACTAGTGTTATTATTCAGGAAATTGTCAGGTACTTTTAATACCAGACTGCCACTTTACAGGAAACAGAGAAGTCATCGAGAAGGAAAAACAGATTTCAGTGATACAGGAAGTTGAATATACTCTACATTTTATTAGTGAAAAACAAGCACCTTAAGAATTATTACAACAAATGAAGCACTGTTCAAAAGAAAAAGAAAGTACATGTTGCACTCTGCAAACTGACAATACAAACACGTAGGTCACTGAAGACGCAAATTTAGAAAAAAAATACTAAATCATTTATAAAAACAGGTCACTCAAAGCTCTTTGGTCACTCAAACCATTTAACTAATTGAAACTTTCAGCTTCTGTACAAGTCAAAAGAAATTCAGATTTGCCTCACTGTTGAAAGTTTCATAAGGATAAGAAAGAGATGCATAAGGGTGTAATAAAGTCTAGTTGACAACTTTGGGATGTAGTATTATGAAATACAAGAGGGTAAACAAAAAAGCCTCTGAAAAGAACTTCACAAAAAAACAAACTAGAAGGAACAGCAGGACAATAGCACAATCAAATAGCAACGGTTCCTACCTGTTCGTAGTGGTAAGTCTGGAGTGATGTAATTTGTGTTATTAAATAATGCATTCATTCCCATGAACTGCTCCATTGCAAACATCTATATTGAAAGAAAATATAGTCTTCATTACTACAGATATACATAATTTCATAAAGCATCTATCAGCAAAGAACTTCAAATCTCTCTGCAAATATTGAGACTGCAAACACCATGGTGCAGTGTATAAACATTTTGTATATGTTTTATTTTTGCTGGCAACAGCAGTGCAAGCAAAGCTGATAGTACTGACCAAGTTTTGAGAACCTGAGAACCTGTGATTTTTCGTTTCCACTTCTGTGATTAAACCCCACCAGACTACATTCCTTATGTAAATATATTTGCAAGCCCTAATGCAAGAAAACAGCAGACCCAGGTTAAATTTTATTTTATTTTATTTTTTTTAAACACTGACATGTCTTAACTGACTGTAATTGTTGTCAGATATAAATCTATCTTCTTCCAAAATGGAGCAAGCATAAGGAAGAAAATAGTTTCTTTTTGGAAATTATGGTAAGTAGAAATGATTTGTTCTTCGCTCAAACTTTTTACTCAAGTACCATTCTCACAATTCAAATGAATCATGAAGTGACCTAACGAGATCACGAAGAGCTTCTGAAGAGCTAGGCCTCCTGACCTGCGTGAATGAAGGACCATTTTAATCAAAGCCAATGCAAATTTCACAAAAAAATGATATAAAGAGGCCTTTTAGGGCATCAGGGGCTTTATTTTCAGATAAAGTCCAATATTCACCACAGAAGAAATTTCAGAGCAAGCGTCACAGGCAGACAAGGCATAAAAATGAGGATTTTCTCAAGTGCTTCTTTCAACAGGCCTAGCTTTCCTTTTCATTTCAGCCATTTTGAGTGGGAAGGCACTTCACAAGTCACATAAAAAACACCGTAGACAAAAAACCACAACTAGATTTCCCCAAAACTGCCTTCTGCCAATAGCTAGAATGCTTTTATATCTCCGTGTTGCTAAGCCTAGAAAATGACAGGACAATATGAGAGGAAGCCAAAACAGAGAGCTAGGAGAGAATACTGGTATTGAAAATACACAAATACACTTACTTGGGGATCAGACACTCCCATAATATAAGAATCTTCTCCTGCCATTTTAAGTCCTGAAACACAAAAACATGATCAGAAGTCTCATTTTTTTTTCCCATGTACAGCAATAGAGAAACTTGAAAAAATCTCTGACCCTTCTTATTGTACTCATAATGTTAATGATTTCTAAAATACTCTTAAAATTCTGTAGTATTTGCAAGGGGCAGGCTAAGGACAGGATAGGCTTTTCCATTGCCTGCTCCCAAGCAACTAAAAATTACAGTCAAAGTCCTGAAGTCAAAATTTATTAAAATCAGGAATTAATTTGTTTCTGTTTTTGCTTTGACTATTCTGCCATTACAGTTTAGGCAAAATCAATATCATAGTTCAGCAAAAGCAGGAGTCTGCATTTTTATACAATAAAAACACTTCTGAGCATTCATGAACGAACCCTAATGGTTTTCTTGTAAAGTATCACTAAATGCAAGATGAAGATGATCGAGCAAGAACATCCAGTATTTTTTCTTTAAATAATAAAAAAAAAAAGGAGTCAAACATTGACTAATTTTGGACACCTTTATTTCCAGAGGTCCACAAGTGCTTGGCATCCAAAACAACTCAGTGCTGACAATGACAATTATGGATGTACAATGAACCTAACCCTCTCTCACAGGTCTACATGTAAATGCTAGACGCTGGGAAAGTTTAGCCTGGCTTAGTTTTCCTCGGGCCAGTAGCAGAGCCTGGAAATTTTCTTAGGAATTTATTATGTCTATTATAAAAGATTAGTGTTATTTCCTTTCACGTAGATGTTATTGAAAGAATTACAACTTCACTCATGTTGATGTTGCTAAAAAAAGCTCTCCAAGGGAACATCTGAAAATAACTGCAGTGACTATTTCAAGACACTCATGTCTGCATGCAAGCAGATACTTTAAATAAGGTTAATAACTAATAGAAGATAGAAACATGTCACTGCCCTCATATTCCACCACAATGAACATGAGCCATATTTTCCAGCAAAGTTAACTGTGAAAACCTACTGCCCTATGAAAGAGAGTGGCAAGTGATCAGTAAACCAGTAAAGAAAAACTGAGTCACCATGTACCTTCTACAGGAACTAGAAAGGCAAATATCAGAAAGAAAATTGGAATACTCGGGTACTTCACTTTGATGGAGGCTCAACTCAGCTTGTTAACAAGCTCCAAAAACAACATATAGCCACCCATCCCACACAAGTAGAAAATGAAAGAAAATCTAAAATGGAGAAACAGGAGACACTTAATACTCAGATTACTTCCAGGAAAAAGAGGTCCATGAGGATAAAATTATTTTTTAACCTAGAAAATAAAAGCACTCACCTGTTTGGAATTCAATTTTAGAGAGAAATACTTACTAAGTAATATTTATTTGTAGTATTTCAGCAAATATCAAATAAATGGCCATAGGATTTCAGCCAAAAATGCATAACAAGCAGCCATGTGCTGCCCGTGCTGTACTTCATTGCCTAATACATCAGGATTTCAGCAATATAAGTAATACCAGTCAATCACATTATCTCACAGGCACATTCTGCAAAGCATTATTTTCATCATTAATTTGCTATTGTTATTACCAATCTTTATGGAAAAAGGTCAACATTCAAGACATAACAAAACCTTCAGCATCCAACAAACTTTACTAAGATGTTTTTATTTGACGTTCCATTCCATAGAAAGAATATAACCCTCACCATCAATTGACAAGTTACTGAAATCACTGAAATAACTGTAATTTAGCTTTTGGCAAAGACTTCCCAGTTAAATGTGTAGATATTACAGAAATAAATCTGAAGACCTCAACAGCCAACATTTTTTAGGAAGTGTCAGAAATTACCCACCCTGCTGATGCACACTGATTAGGTAACTGAGTACACATGCCAGATTTCTTTTGCATAAACAGAATAAAAACTGATTCTAGAAGTCTTGTTTTGTGATCTCTCATATTTAATCACTTACTATTTCATGAGTCATACATGCAAAATTGTGTTCCAAAATACCTAAAGTACCCAGATAACATGGTAAATATGCTTGTTCAGAAAAAACACATTCTGAGCAGTTAATATGAACAGCATCTGCCCACTTGCCTGTTTGTTAAATGTATACTTCTTTGCAAAATTTTCACACAAAGTCTCACAACTTTTTCTGTAAGCCCAATGGATAAGTTTAATAGTTATATCATCTTTGCCTTATTCTAGTTTCTCAGACTGCATCACTCTCCCTCCAGCAGAACCCTGTGGGAGAAGGGCAGTTCTCACACCTGTTACGCTTCCTGATCACATTTACAATCCTACAATACACGACTTCAACAAAGTGGAAAAATACTGCAGAGGCAGTATTTGTGAAAACTTTTAAATTAAAGTACTTTGATATAAAAACTAGAAGCCATACAGAAATAAGACCTACTTCTATGTGAATCAGTCCTTCAATTTCACCTGATCAAAATGGTCATTTCTGGCTGATGCAATGAACAATGCGATGAGAACAAAACAGCAGTCATTAAAGCTGAACGTTACACTCGGAAGTAGCAAGCTAACTACCCACATACTACCCAGTTGCTGTAGGTATGTACTAATGAATTTCTAAACAGGTATTAAACGCAATCTCTCTCCCACCAAAAGCACAGGTGTCTCTTACCTGAGATCTTTTGTGTTCAACAGTCAGCTACACTGTTTGGGGGAGAGGTTAAAGACATTCTCTCTGGCTTGAATGCTAAACCAGTTTATTATAAACACACAATGATTTAGATGTGCAAACATATGCCTTTGTGTATGTAAACTGACACTTGATTGCCTTTTCAGGGCCTAGACAAAAATTAACCCAGCAGTTTAGAATGACCCCTCTAAATGACTGAAAACACTCTCAGTTTCATTATGTGTTTTGTCCTCTTTCAAAGCCAAGCAAATAACAAAAATGTTCCAGGAGGCCTACCTCCAAAACAGAATTTGTTTCATTAGGATTTATTTAGTTAACAAATCTCTAAGCTTCCTCTTCTTACAAGAAAATTAGTGCAAATCCAGGGAGTCAATAACATGATTAAAAACCAAAATGACACTTGCAGAAAAACAGACCCTAGCATTAACTGTATGACTTTTAATTGGCCTCTTCCCTTATTGCTTGAATTTCTAAGCACCCTTCCTACATGCATTAAGTGATAAGATTAGCATCTACCACGAGTAGCTTTGTTCATTCTTTCCTTACACAAGCTGTATTTTGGGGCAGAGATTGTTTTTATCCAAGCTGAATTTGCTGCTATATGCATCTCAGAGAAGTCAAGTCAAAACTACCTCCCTCTCACTTGAAGATGACCAGGATTAAAGTTGTTTTGTGGAAGTTTGTCTTACCACATATGCCTGCTTTCCACTTAATCTCCGATTCCCACAAACTGTACTGCAAACTTGCATCTACAATAAAAACACACCCCTACACCTGCAGACCACAATCAACCACGACAGTCTCCACCCTGGAGATCGTCTTTAGTCTTTCAGATAATGGGGCACAGGAAACATTTCAACTCACAGCAATTTTTTCTGTAAAAATTCAAAGGTGGGTTAAGGAAGGTCATTTAGCTCCTAGCACAATAGGAACAAGTAAAATCCAGCTAAATTTGTCCAAAACCACACAGCAGTGCCCACTGAGGGACTATAAGTGTGTATGTGTGTGCATATGCATATACGTGCAGTATTCCTTTCTCTGCATAGTGGGTCAGTTGCCATTGTGAAAAAGGTTAAAGGAGAAAAAGGAAAAACCTAGGAAGATATATATACGCACACATATATATGGAAGATGATGGGGTTGCCCCAGCCCACCAAGTAAACATAATGGCAGTTACTTTGCATCACTACTCCTCCTTAATAACCAAGTAATACCAGGTACAAGTAGGCACAGCTAGAAGAACCTGAGTTCATTTATTGTATTCTGAGTATTTGTTTTAAAGCTTCAAAAGGATCAGGCATTTAAAATGGAAACAACATAATTAATTTAGGAATGCTGTCATCCAGGAACAAGAATTCTCATTTCTGTTTATCTCAATCATTTGACTTCAGATCTCTCTCCTGCTGTTCTCTGACATCCAGTGTATCTAACTACCTTTTAAAAACAAAGATGGGTTTCTCTAACCAACTTTTTTTAGTTCCCTGATTTTTTTGGAGTCCAGATCCTTCCCTCCGCTGTTCCTCTTCAACTTTCCAGCCTGAATTTTAAAAATGAGGTAAATTTTCCTCTTTGATACCAGTATCCAATCCAATCCCTACAAACAGGGAATGAGACTTCCTATTACCTTTCTACAGAGAAGCATAATCCGATGCAAATGTCATCATATATGAGGAATCAAGCTTTAATGTTTGATTCAGATACTAATAGTCCAGTTATTTCTGAAAATATTTGCAGACATCTCACCAAGGAGCCGGATGCCTTTTAAAAAACTAAGGGTTTAAACTTCATTCTTTTTCTTTCTAGCTTTGTTCTCATATCATCCTGGCTAAAAAACTGAACAGTATATATACTAACAAATTAGGAAGACGACTTATTCCTCCTAACAGGAACTACAATAATTTGAATATTACCCTAAATAGTTGAACATCCCCCTCCCCACCCCCCAAAAAAAGAAATTTGAGCTATAGTACCCCAAATCTATCTATTCATGTTTTAAAGTGCACCAGTGTGCTTACTGATGAAGCTAACATTTCAAAAAGGACCAGGGGAAAAAAAACCAAAACATGACACATGCTTCCTTTCCCAGACCTTCAAAGAGAGACATGGTAAGCAGGTCTCCACTTTTAATCTATGTTCTTTGAATACAAATGCATTTTTTAAAAACAATTTGGAGAAATGAAGGATGAATAGTATCACCAACTTCTCTACCTCACAGAGACCTGCCCCATCATAAACAAGTGTGATGCCTGGTGGAAACTCTTATCAGCCGCTCACCTCTTCTAAATGTTCTGTACTTTGACCCAACCAGACAAAATAAAAGCATAAAAACTGATGTGACAGGATACCCATTATATCCTCAGAAAATGAATGCCAAAAGACTAGCATCAGGGTATGTGCCTGCTGTTGTGTTTTAAAACACAAAGAATCAACTCTTCTTTTCTAAAACTTGTTCATTATATTTTAATTAGTTCAGTATAAAGACTGAGTTCAGGACAGATTAATATTTTATGGAAGAAGGTTTTATTATAGCACAGATAAGTTTAACAGGATGGAAATTAAGGCATATTCTGTAAAAAGCACACTGAAGATATGTTAGTGAATCATGATCTTTATTAGCCAGTTATTAGTTCATTATACTTGTGAACTGGAATCAGTGTGATGGTTTAAATAAGTTTTTGTGTTGAAGAATGTTCATCTCTTACTTAGTGAGACGTTTTACATCAACCCGTTCTCGCCTTGCAAGGCTGGGATTCAGAAAGCGAGCCTCAAGACAAGAAACTACTACACTTCAGCTGACCTGATACATTGAAAGCACAGTTCCTCCTGCAAGTTTCCCAGCAGCATTTTTTCTCTTTAACTTGGCTTTCATTGGAATTTACCTGTTAAAAATAAACTTCTTCAACTGGACACTGAATGAAAGTAATGAAATTCACTGTGATTATGCTCTTAGCCTGTTTATTTTGCTTATTAAAAAGACAGAAGAATAAGGATGAAAGAGAGGCAAAGACATTTGCATTTTATATATTATATTGGAAGTATATTTTTGCTACCTCAGGGATATGAAACATGGCAGACTATCCGATTGCGGAGAACGAAGTTTTTAGGAACAGCATCAAGTTCTCTGAAATCCTGTAGCAATTATAAATACTGAGGTAGAAACATTAACTGTTAAACCATAGAGTTTCTACAATGTGTTTTACCGGGTATTCTTTATTTCTTTTAGTGGCAACTATCTATCCTTCAGCCTCACTTTTCTATCCTTTGCAAAACATAATCTGTACCTGTATAGAGATAATTGTTTTAGAGATCAGCATTTCCTAAATGGAGATGCTGGGAAATGTATTGTGCAATAGATGCTGCTCTTTGCTGCATCAGGGCTGGAAGCAGGACAAGAGCTGCTAAGATGATTTTGGCTAGCAGACAGAGCAGGCTGCTCTGACAGGACAGAGATACTTATCCAAGACGTTTAGTCTCAAGCCTTGCACTCATGCTGCAGTGCCTTCAAAGGCAGGATGCTGCCCATCCCTTCCAACCCATGGCCTTTTCACCTTAGCTCTGGCCACCTCCTCTCAACTTCGTCCAGCAATTCATTTCCCTTGTAACTCAGTTATTGTTTCCAAAATACTGGGAGTACAGCTCCAGAGCAAAACCCCTTTATGCAGAATACATTCTTAGAGAAGCACAGAGAGAGAAAAAATGAAGTCTGAGAGCTGCTATTTTCTACCTCTGCACAAAACGGCAGGCCATACATAAACACAGGCTTAGGTCTTCTGATGCTTCAGGGGACACACAAGTCGTGCCATAAACCTACAGCAGTTAGACAGACAGCCCTTAGTTTGAGCTGCACATGTCCTTCTAACCACTTTAATTTTTTAAGGCTGAATAAAAGACGCTTTTCTTAGGAAAAATGAAACCCATTTCTGTTAAAAGCAATGTAACGACAGTGGGAATATTGTACAGGCAGGATTCCAAACAGTTGCTGGCATTTTGAACACATATTGTCCAAACCTGCTTAGAGCAGGTCTACACAACTAAACTCTAACAGCTGTCAGCTACCAGCACCTTGTACTTCCATTGCTGTTGCCATGAATGCAGCTGCTGCAGAAGAAAATTTTCTGGTGAGGGAGAGACATCCCCTTCCCAAATACTAATCAAGCAAAATCTTAACGCAGAAAAGGTTTTACCAATGGTTTACATTGTTCTCAACTACTCATTTTGATTGCATCCGCTGTAATAAATTATATGGTTTCTGAAGTCTGCAGGCAAAGGTTAAGACTGGACCAAATATTTATCTTTTAGATGAATGCTGTCCTGATGCGCAGTCTGGAAAAACTGGAAAACACAAGCTATACACGCACACATTTTTCTTTTTAAAACAAAAGGAAAAGAAAAAAAATTGCTACAGACAGCAAATCCTTGGATTATTCAAAATAAGAGGTGATAAACAGCTATAGTATTCTGATATATATGAAGTAAATAGAACCAAAATATTAAGGGAACATCATGCATACTTTCACTCATATTATTGGCATAGATCCCAAGCAGAGACAACAAAGGACATTTTAAAAAACAAGAGAAGTGATCGCTAACTCGTTTAACTTGACAAGGACCCCCATCAACTATGTTTTTTGAAGGGATTTTAACTCAGTAATGGAATGGACTTGAAATTTGAAGTTTGCCTTTAAACGTTAAAAGTTTACTAATATTTCTTCTCCCATCTATGACTTCAATATCTGAGGATGTAGGGGGCTGTTTTAAGGAAACTGTATGCTCGATATAAAACTCAATAATGTTCAATTTCCGCAAAAGCGGCACACAGAAGTGTTTTGTTTTGGTGGTTTTTTTTTTTTACTTTCCTTCAGCTGCTACAAAGACATGTCATCTCTGAATAAAGATTTGAGTATAATTTGTCAGTATACAAGTGAGAAAAGGTTTGTGCAGAGAGGCATTTTTATCAAAGATGCTACTTTCCTCTGCTGACTTTTTCTCATCTGTAGACTGCTGCAGCTGCAATAACACTACATAACCCTAAATGACACTGTTTGTTTTTCTAATATAACAACACAAATTGCCTCCTCTTGTTATTAATTAAGTCTGCTTATTATTTCCTGTTGGGTGGGACCTGGGAGTTCTGGCTGTGTATTTTTAAAATTAAAAAACTGTTTAAGTTAAAGTTTTCAAATATTTTCAGTCATGAGCAGATGCATTATTGGACCACACTATAAAACCTACAAAACATTTAGGAAATTAAATCAATCGCAAGTATTAAAGAGATTTCAGAAGTGTGATGCTCTGAATCAAAATTGTTGGGTGCAGAATTACTGCAGGAAATACAAACTCAAATTTATTACACCAGATAACTACTAAATTTGAAGAAAAATTCATAGCATGAGCAAATTCACCTGGCAAAGAGTAACTGGACTACCTGAATGGTTGCTTTATTAAGTATCTTTACAAACAGATTTTTTTGTGTAACTGTTTTGTTCCTCTCCCAAATGTCAAAGCAGTGAACTAATATGACAAGAGGAAACACTAAGATGCCATAAACATACAAACTGTTTTTCTAGGATATTGCCAGAATAAGATTAGAATGTTTTTGTTAAAACACATTCAAAGCAACTTAAACCAAAGGAATAAACAATATTCAAATTTATGGCAAGCATAGTCTGGTATACGTATAATTCTAAATATATGTAAAAATACTGAGGTTCAACACAGCAAAACACCTCTAGTAACTACACTGTATTTTAGGCACGTGGGGTGGTAACGCTTCTAGAACTAACCTGAGTATCATGTTAAAATGCTGTTCCTTTTTCCTACAGATTAAAAAGGATCACTAAGTGTTCTTAAGAAATAGTTCTAGTTCATACAAAGTTGTTCATCAAAGTAGAACTGTAACTTAAAAGGCTACACATACCCATTTCGTAAGCCTCAAGTGTAATGAATCATCAAGATTAAACAGCAAACCTTTTCCTTTTTTTGGGGGGAAAAGACAGCATTTCTGAGAAACCAAGTAACAAGCAAACCCAAGATTTCAGAAGTCCAGTTCACATAAGGTTTGCTGTATCACCAGGCACTTTCACACAGGTTCCGGAGACTTACTGAAGACACAGTCCCTCATTTCATGAACAACAGCGGCAGAAGAGGGCTCAGAAAATAGCAAGGGCTGTTACCAGTGCAACCACAAAAGCAAGCTAAGGGATTCTCAGCATCCTTTTGGTTTTGAACAGCCACTGAAAATGTAACATCATGGAAGTGGTCAGTTAAATAACACCAGTAAGTGGAACCAAACAGGTAGAACTGAGTGCAGCACTGTCAGAGTTATACCCTAGGTTTCAAATCTACAGGTGCAAAGTGGTTACTAAGGCTTATTTTGGGGTGTATTTTTTTTTTCAAAGAAATAGTTGAACTCCTCAATTTTCTACAGTAACCTATGACACAACAAAACCCATTGAAACTAATGAGACTCAAAAAACATCTGCTTACTCTGTTTTTACTTCATTTGTGTGTTAAAATCTGTCCCTGAGTGTTTAAACAGATAGAAATATGATCCTTAAAAGAAACAATAACAAAAAAAAACCCCACACCCAAACAAAAAACCCTGACACCACACAACTCAGACCTACTTTGGTCTTTATCTGTTGATACCAGTAGTTTGCTTGGAGGATGCAATGAAATACAGAGGTATTTCGGTTTAGCTAATTCTGCATTTTAAATGAAGAAAAATATGTAGCTGGCACTGCTTTTCAAAAGCACGTAAAAGTTGAAAGGGGGGGAAAAAATGCCAGTAGTAGCAATAGTAGCTTGCTCCCCACACATGGGTCTGTCAGCTCTACCTAAATCCTAAACAAAGGATTTTACCTTGAGAATAGCATAATTTGAAACATCTTTTAATGCCTTACTTATGAAACTGTCAACAGTGCTTCAGCAAAATAGATATGTTTAAATGAAAGCACTGAAGAAGACTCACTGAGTTATTTCTATGCTCAAAATTAGATGCAAACTTAGTGCCTGACTGACCTAAGGGCACAGTTAATGACAACTGTAATTACGATCTTATCAATTTAGAACTTCATGAAGGGTTCATGGCTTATTTAAAGGACATTGAATTAAAACTTCCATACATGTGTCAGGGCTCAAAGTGACCAAGACCAGGAATCTCTTTTTCATGATTTGCCTGAAACGTTCTCTCCTCTTTGCTTTATAATAGCTGTGTTATTTTGCATTTGAGAACCAAAGAAAAGCCATCAACATGTTGGAAAAAAAAAATATTTAACTAACTTGAAAGTTTTCATTAGTTGCTTAGGGAAATGAGTAACAGTTTTCTTTAAGACTAATACTCCTGAATTTAGAGTTGGCAAACATTTACAGCACCGAAAGGTGAGAACGTTTTAGCAAGTACATTTTGAAGTGATCTATGAAAACACAGAGTAATTAACCAGAACCTCTGAAGACTGCACAATTTTCTCATCCCTAGCTACATCAGAAAGCTAACTGTAAGAAAAAAGAAGTATTGTCTTTCACTGTATCTTTGCAATTTCAAAACATTTACTTTGTATGCATTTAACTACTGAGGGAGACCTGAACTTTCTATTCAGCATAGAGAGCATCCTAGATAATAAAGACTCATAGGCCTTCCAACTTGGTTCCTGTCCTTCCAGACTCAGCAATGATAAGCATTGTAACATAAATTCCTAACTGCACTTATTTCTGGGGTCTGTGTATATACATGAGACAGTGGCATAGCACTAATGAAAAGTAGGAGTGTTGTTTTCACGGAAACTCAAAAATCTATTATTTAGCAAATTTGTGTCGGTGATATTTATTTGTATGTATCTGTTACTGAATTCACATAATGCCATCTCAATGAGAAAAAGTAAATTTAAATTTATTATTAAAATTGATTTTAAAAGTCAAATACATAGTAACTGAGAAACAAATTGCTGTTTTTCAATAAATAAAGCAGGAAATTTTTGAATATGCATATAAGGATATGTTATTTTATGCATATACATTATTTTTTAAAAACACACATGACAAAGTGATACAAAGCCATTCTCAGTTTTACAATCTTAACTCTACTCAAAGTGTATTCATTAACGCATGAGAAAATAATTCCATTTTTCGATGACTCTACTGCTGATCGACATTTCTTTCTTTTAAAAAAAAGGGACAAAGGGTGGAAAGAAAAAGGCTTTTTCCCTTCTGTTTAATATTTCAGATTAACAGATCTCAGCACTGACTTTCCTTGAAATCTCCACACTCCGTGGCAGATCTTGACAGTAATATTTCAGCATAACTGTCAGTTAAATTCTTGAGTCAGGGAAGTTTACAGAACAGAGGTTCTGCCTCTGGATAGTTACAGGCTGCTTTTTCCTCTTTCGTTTTCTCAAACCGTAGTCATTTCTGTAGATTACAAAACACTGCAGACAGGATGACGTCTTAGAATGACATCTTGGTTAATGCTTTCCTAGAATGGGCAGCTACATTCTCTTCTGAAAGAATAAAAATGCTTTGACTGAAAAACTATTTCAAAAGTTGATACTTCACCACTTCACCGTACATAGCACAGAGACACTGGATGTCAATAAAAACAAGGTGCTATATTTTCAATCCTGTTCTGTGAGTTTGACAGTGGTGGTGTAGCACCTTACAGCATGTAAGGCTCAAGGTGATACGGCAGAGAATTCATCCACTTAGTACTAATTTTCTCTGTAAACAGACTAAATGAAAAGAGGACTTCTGAAGCACAAAACATGTCAAATGTAACTGGCACTTTGAAAGCATTTTGTAAGAAAATAATCTGTACTTCCTTTAAAATGATGTTCCCTAGCAAACATCTTGAGGATTTTAAAACAGGGAGTTGAAATGCAGCAGACAATCCCTTGCCTACAAAGCCTTATTCCGCAAATGTTATAGGCACTCATATTTACTTATTGGAATGGAAGTACACAGCAGTACACTGCATTATGGTAACGGCCAAGTAACACACAACTCATCTGTACTACGGTTCAGAAATAATACTCCCTTTTACATTCACATAAAATAAGTCAATAGTACTTCTTTATCAAAGTTACCATTAAAGCAGAAAGCACCAATAAGTAAAAAAAAAAAGTAATCGTGATGATGAAAAGTTCAATATTCTTCGGTTTAAGTAACAGAACACTCAGTCTAATAATATTCCTCGTCACGGTGAGAACTTTTCAGTTTCATCACTTGCCACTAAATCGCCTTTAAAGTCCTCACTATTTCCTACCTTTGAAAGGAGCCTTTCTCTAGCCTGTTTGCGACACTTCGCAAGCCCCACCCGGGACAGGGACACCCGCGGCTGCCAGCACCGAGCCTGCGTGTTTGCCCGGTCACCGCCGGCTTTCCCAGGGCCAGCCGGGGACCGCACCGGGGCTGACACCCCGAACGGCGTCTCAGGTGAAGCGCCTGTGTGTCACCTTCGAAACCGACGGGGTAAAAAGGCAGCACCGCCTCCGCCTGCCCGCACGGTCAAGGAAAAAAAAAAAAAAAAAAAGNAGACCCTACAACACATGAGCAGAAAAGGCTACTACGTACTTTTTTTTTTTTTAAAAAAAAACCAAACCAACAACAAACCCCGAACCACAGAAGAGGCGTGAGGCGGGTCGTGCACTAACGGAGGGCAAATTTTCAAACCCGCAAGAGACAGGAAAGCCAGGTGGCAACCGCCCTTTTCAGAAACGCCGCACCGGGAGGAAGGGGGTGTCCGGTGTCCCCCTCCCCGGTCCCCGCCCGCCGGCAGGGCCGGCACCG
>RSEF01000004.1:67189367-67263507 GCA_003993805.1 Himantopus leucocephalus | reverse complement strand
GTCCCTGCCCGTGGCAGGGGGGTTGGAACTAGGTGATCTTTAACATCCTTTCCAACTCCCACATTTCTATGATTCTATATCTTGCTAAAGTTATAAACTGAAAATAATCTCCTCTTAATAAGAAGTTCTCATTAATAAATTAGTAGTACTAGTAATATAGTCAGCCCCATTCATAATATAAAGACAAACTTGTGGTTAGAGCAAAAGTCTCAGAATCTGGGTTCTCTATGTAGACTTCCAGTGTAACTTCAGAGATGAGAAACTGTGACCATTTATGTTAAAGGCTGGAGAAAGAGTGGGAAAAGCTAAAATAAAGGTAGTAGCCAGTGACCAACTCTTGTACTGTATTGCGTATAAACCTTAACTTATTTTCCACTTTGAAAAAAAATGAGCAGCATATCAAGCAAACAAATCTCCAAATCCTGGTTCTGCTGGCTTGGATAGCAAAACACTTATTCTTATTTTGGTCCTCCACTGACATGCAGTAGCGTGATTTTTCTGGTTGCATGAAACACCTGTCATGTGAAGCATTAAAACTGAATAGCTACCACAAGTCAGTCTCCTGATCTGCCAATAGTTTCGTTAAGCTGTGCCTTTTAGAAGAGTGGCTTTAAAACCTTGAAAGAGTCTTGAATAAACTCGAAACTGGAAGAGACAGGGCTAGATTTAATCAAAGTATGTATGACTCATCTTCCACTCTTTATCAATATTTTGTGTGACAAAATCACATATGCAGCATCTCTAGCTGCAAAATACTGGCTCCCTGAAAATGGAGCTAGTGATTCCCTCTCTAGAAGATGCTCTGTTTATGAACAGCACAAGTTGAAACAGAAATGCTGAGCAAGAAGGTAAACCTGAAAACTGGAATATTGAGCTATAAAACTCTTGACACCTTTTATCACAATGACCTACATAAAAAGTCCACTCCCCCCTAACTTTCATCCAATATGACCTGAAACTGTCAGGCACCATTGCCTCTCAGGCATTTATTAGTTCTTTGATGTTACTGAAATTGAAGAATTCTCCTCATCCTCACCCTTTTTAGAAGAAAAATATTTCTGAAGTTATTGATGGTTCTCCCCCACCCCATGAAGTGTATGCATGACTCCTTACTTGTCATAAAATACTGTAGAGTCATGAAATAATCAAGTAGCACTGCAAATGAGGATACTGTCATCTCAAACTGTCGGGCCCCTCATGGTTTTCTGAGGATTCCAGCAGTGTTTCTCAGACTGTGATTCACGTCTTTAACAGAACAGGTCAGAGATTTCGGTAGAGAAGCCTGATCACATGCAGTGCGTGCCCAAACCTGTTGCAGTTCTTTACCCAGGGGCCAAAACCAACCACAAGTGTTTCTGTTTCGTCACCTTACCCCTTAACAGAAAAAACAACTATTTAGATTTATTATGTTTGTTATTAAGTTCTCTTAATAGCTATGCAAAGTGCCTCTTTTTCCATGCATATATCAAAGCCATATCATCATGAAAAAAAATTAAAAAATCAGTTCTGACTCCTTTTAACTCCTGCATGTGCTTCTGTGCCAAGACTGGTATAAAGGCCTGAGCTAGACCCTGTTTAGAAAATGTGCAATCGACAGAATACTTTGCCAAATTCTTACTGGCCATTTCTAGAAAGGAAAGCTCCCATTGATTTTAAGTTCTAAATCTTCCATTTTGGCTTGCATGGAAGTGCTTGAAAGATGCATTAAAGAACAGACACAATGGAAATAAAATGAGAGTGGTGCAGACAGAAAACTTACATCTGATTAATGGAGACCACCCAAAACTTAGTCCTGCCCTGAAATCCGTAGAAGAAATCGATGTATTCTGGTTTTATCATCTAGTTTAAAAGGCATTTGAAAATTTCAACAATTTCAAAAATGTCCAGATTTGGTAATATTCACGTCAGATATTTGTTAGGCAAGCACTTCTCCTGAGCTGTGAACTCTCAAATCTCCAGACTTGCTGAAATAGATCTAAAAAAACCTAGGCAGCATGTCAGACTTCTACATCAATCTCAACTTCTTTAACGAAGATAGAGGAAATTCTGAGTAAATGGAGTCAGTATTTATCAGTGGCTGCCTTGGCCACACAAGAAAGGAGGCAAACTTGACACAGAACAAACAAAAAAATCCCCAGTGGATTTCCATCTAATCCATCGTATTAAACACTAACCCACACAGAAAACTTGGTACAGTACTCTGCTTGACACTGCATGAAGGTTTTCTACAGCGGAACTAAATGCCAGAGAATTGTAGTACAAACAGAAAGTCACAGAGCTAAGGAAATGACTCTTAAAATAACATCTTTCTAAACATTAAATAGATTACTGCAGAGAAGAAACTGTATGCTTGGGGATACCAGGAGAGGCATATTGGCACTCAAGCCACCTGATGAAGATCTCATCACCTGATACAAGGCTACTTAAGGAGTCATTATGACAAAGAGCCTGAAAAGCCCTAACAGGAGTTGAAAATTTAATTCTCTCTAGTTGCTACAGTGTATGCTTTAATCAGGAAGACAGTAATAACAGAAAATATCTTGGTTTTTTTCACTACATGTGTAATCTTTGAGGCACTTAACAGGGTGAGTCTGAGTAAAAGTGCTTGTTTTTAGGGGCTGTGCTTTTTTTTTCCCTCTTTCTTTCTCCCTCAAGAGCTGTAAATGCCTTTTTTTGTAAGAAGAGAGGGGTGTGATGAGAAGTCTTTTGCAAAACCTTTCTGTTTCTGAAGAACTCTTGTACTTCATGATTCTGTGGGAAGGAATGTATTTAAGCTCCTGAGGGATTTAAGGCTAGGCTCTGTGGAGAGAATGTTAAATTGTGAGCCTGGCTGCTGGAAGAGATTGTCTTTACCCTGTGAGTGTTTTTAGGCTGTGTCTCAACAGGATACACCAGCAGTGAAGCACTGATGACAAGCACAGCAAGCTTGTGTCCAGGGAAAGCCTCGGCCTAGAAAATTAGTAAAGCAATTGAACTGAGTCAATGGGATATCTGGTGATAGCAGGAGCAGTGCGATGCAGACTGATGTGATTGTCTGCTCATTGGGGTAAACAGATAACTGACTTTGAGAGTCCGGAAAAGACTTTATTGTGAGTTGTCTGTATGGTGCAAAGGCAGTGCGTCTTGTTTCCAGTTATATGGACAGGCTTTTGAGAAATACTAGAGAGGAACTGACTGTTGCGGTAAAATGGGTAACAGTGATACGGGGATGTTCTGCAGTCAGATTTAGGCTGTGGTGTAGAAAACCAGAAAGCAGAACCTCCATACATCATTTTCTGAAATGCGCTTAATATTACATGCAGAGCTAGCTTCAATATCCAGCTGAGAAAATGACATCAAAAGGAAAGTTTGAAAGTCATTGGAAAGTGACCACATAAGATGTGAGAGGTTATAGCAAGTGCGTGCCACACCATGCCTAGGGATCCTGGTCCTCCAGTTGCTTCAACTGAGGACTGGCCCAAAGTCTACTTCACCACAGAAATCAATATGGCAGAAGCTAACAGATTTTGATGTGTCATTTGCTGTGGGGTCAGGACACTATAGGATGTGATCCAGCACCCACAAATTGGGCTGTAGCCGCAGTTGTACCATTGTGTTTCTTTCAAAAGTTTATACAGAGAGACTCCTAAACTCTTACTTTAAGAAAATGAAGGCCACAGAGTTGTTCCTTTATAGCTCTTCCAAGTAAGTTCACCTCTTTTCATTGTTCTGAAGTGGATATTTATTATGAAACCAACATTATATTGTTAAAAACCTAAAATTACTCCCTAACATTAGTTACTACTTAGAGAACATGAAATGCAATAGGTTTATGAGATCTGCAATCCACTGGTGGGATTCATTGTATAATTCATTGTATAACTCATGTAGTAGGCAATAACCGGCATAGATAAAATTGGTAAAGAGAATCAGAGATTCCGTTTGTTACTGCATATGCAGCATTCTTGTTTACAGGTATGAGAGCTAGCTTCAGTGCTGAGTGCAGCAGTGGCTTCATTACAATTTGATGCAAACTATTTCACTTTTGCTGATACAGATACAAGGTTCAGCATTGGCAACTGTTGTTTTATTTGTGGTAAGGTCAGGTTATTTTGTTAGCTGCATTGTTTTTCCTTATGTTTTAATATAGGACTAGTTTTAACAGCAAAACGGTCCCTAAACCCCTGATTTCAAGATTAGTTCTGATTCTTAACAGAATAAATCAATGATGTCTTCATAAAAGACATTGATACTAAGCCTAACGGATACTTAAAAAGCAACAACAAATACTTAATCAAGAGTATAGTGTGTATGTGTGGGAGGGAGGGAGGGAGGGAAGTGGTCGCTGCTGTAGTAGCAAAGCTACATATAGCTAGGCTGTAACTTTCAACATTGCTGTGCTTTGACCTCATCTTCTGTTTGGCAGGGGAGGACCAACTCAAAAGGTGATTATGAGGTTATATCTAATAATGTTAGTATTTTTTTGTTTGTTTATTTATTGTAGGGATGAGTAACATAAAGGAGGGGAGAAAAAAAAGAGCCATGGGGCTAGTAGGTTTCACTGAACAAAGTATGGGAATGCATGTAGAGTAAGGAAAATAGAACAGGATATCGCTGCTCATTTGGTGAACAGTGACTTGGAGAGGGAGGAATAAAAGATGGTGTCATATAGATAAAGGCAGTCATAGTGTATTTGGATAAGGTACAGGTGTTGTTACATGAAATAAGGATATACAGCCTACCCGAATGCTGACATTCTTGTGGATGAGTCTCTGATATCACAACCATAATGTTCTTTATGTAATTACATGTATAAAAATTGCATCTTAGCTGTATTAAACTCATTAAGTAACTTAGAAAGGATTTAATTTAAGTTTAGTTTGGTCTTATTAGCTCCAACCTTGTGGCAACCAGTGTCACACAAATGTCCTCACAAGTACATACTATCCAGGTTTTACCACTAATCTGGGTTTCTCACTGTCTTCACCCTGAATATTGAATCACAATCTATAAAACTAAATTTTATGGATTTAAGTGGGGTTTTTTTTATGCCTGTTTTAGCTCTTGCCACTTGTCCAATATTAAAAAAATACAAAACATAACTTTTAAAGGAAAACTGTACAGTATTGCTTTTAGACATCAAAATAAGCCCATGTAACTATTAAAAGCCCAACCATAAATTATGTTCTGAAGAAATTACAACACATCTCACTCCCTTGAGAAAGATGAATATAGCAGCATCCCCTGAAAAGCATTAACTCTACTCTCTCAGACCCAGAACCTGATCTAATTCCTGGGGGGGACGAGAGGGAAATCTTTGGAAAGTAGAACATTTTCATCCTAGAATTTTGACAACCAGAGGGAGACTGTTGCTTTTTTCTTTTGATTCTGACTGTCCTGCCACCTATTTCACAAGAAAGGAAGAAAGATTATGTTTTACCTGTTTTTTTTTGTGTGTGGGTGGGTTTTTTTGGGGTTTGTTTGTTTGGTTTGGTTTGTTTTTACAGCTAAAATTGTTTGTAAGAGGGAACCAGGAAAAACAAATAACTGTAGACTTACTGCCACCTACAGCCTTGCTGAAAAAATGCCAGCTTCGGGAAAAATACAAACGTAGTAATAACTAGTTCTTAAATGTCCACCCAGAGTGCACTATAATATAACGCAAATGATTTAAAGTATATTTAGGATTCACCTAAGGATCCTGAAATGCCTTTCTGAAGGAGATCTTAATCAGGTCCTATTTGCCTAGCCTTCATTGTTGATCTTTCTTGTAAATCATACATAAATCATAATCATAGTTGATTTTTCTTATAAATACTAATGATTGACACCCTGAAAAATCCTCACTTTCTTTTCCCTGCATTATGCGGTGAACCACTTTAGTAGACACCAGATGTAAAGAGGAATGAGTTACTGCCGATACCACAGTGATGAACACTGTTGCACCAGCTGAGCAGAGGTGAGGTGTGTCCCAACAAGCAGGAGGGTTCCAAAATGCTTGCAAAAGGATCATGGTCAGCATCTCTTGTCTTCCTGACACTGAGGAAGCAAAAAGTTGAAGCAAGAGATGAAACAGATGTAGAGTCCTAATAGATCATATAAATAAATACTGCAAAGAGTAGGAATTTAAAGCTGTTCTCTTTGTCAAGTGCCCTGTTCCTGCCAGTAAAGAACAGTTTTTTCTTCTCCCTCTGCCCCGTTCTTTCCCAGTGTCAGACAGTGTTCAAAGGATTTAGTCTCAAAAAGTCAGGAAATTGCATGTCTTTTGGGAAACTGTTGTTCACCTTCAGGGAGAAGAAGATACTGAAGACTATTCAGACCAGCTGCATGATTTATTTCCCCTCTCACCCTCCTCTTTAACCAGCCAATGTGATGAAGATGTGTTCAGTAGTGGTGTTTGTATCATTCTCTTCTGGAAGCAACACAGGCAGTTGGACTTATGTTTCATTGGTAATCTGTCACCAAAATTAACTTTTTGCGAAGCCTTTTTATTAAATATGTATTTATCAGCCTGTTTGGGGGCGGGCTCTAGGCTGCAGTAATAGTATGTTTAACTCCACTTGATGGCGACATATAGAAAGTATGGGCTAGTTTTCTATTAATTATAGGAGGTCTAACTTAAGCTGTTTTAAAAGTTTATTGTCAGCCTATATCCTTCTTTTCAGTATCTTAAAAATAGTAGTCAATCAAACCCAAGTCACATGGTCCTAATTAGTCATTTTGGCTTGAATTTGTCACTGGGTTTGGACAATGATCACTTGTATACCTGTGGTCTCTGCAAAATGAATGCCTTGCACATAATCAAAGCATACAAATTGGAAATCAGAGGTATGCCAACAGGACAACGTGTACACTCTCCTGGCAGCAGTTGCTGTTGCCATCATCTAGGAACACATGCAGTAGGTTTGTGACTGACTGTGGATGGAAGAAATTCAAGCTATGAGCAATTCAGGGATCGATAGGTGAGGCATCTGTGGCACTGAAGTGTCTTACAGCTCTGGATTTGATAGGAGGTTATACACTTAGAAAATCTAATATTAGTTGGGAATTTGGGATGCTTCAGGAATGGATTCAACCCATGTCCTATATTCTTCTTTTAGGGCAATGAAATAATTATTGAGGTTATATATACAAACACAAGGTTGATTCTGTGTGGTTAATGTGCTACAGAAGGATTTGGACAGCATGAGTTCAGCTCTTAACTCTGCGACAGTCTGTGTGATGTGGAGTATGCAGCCCAGGGCCAATAAACGGGCTTAGAGACATAGCTCCTATTGGAATTTTATGAGTATTAGACACTTGAATTTCATTGCAAATTTGTCCCTTAATCTGTTTCTGTCCCCTTACTTAATCTGAAATAAGGATGGTATTTACTGAGAGGGTGGTCAAACGCTGGAAGAGGCTTCCTGGAGAGGTTGTCAATGCCCTAAGCCTGTAAGTGTTTAAGAGTCATTTGGACAACACCCGTAACTTGGTCAGCCCTGAAGTGGTCAGGCAGTTGGACTAGATGATTGTTGTGGGTCCCTTGCAACTGAAATATTATAGCCTACTCTGTTTCTCTCCCATGCTGCAGTTTTGCCTCTTCTATTTGTGTGAGCTCTTCATTAAGGACTGTTTCTCACCAATATGTGGAGAGACCAGTAGTATCCTAGTCTCAATGGACAGTAAGATAATTCACAACAATCTGTAGGAGTAGTGATAATAACCACACCCAGCCACAGAAGAGAGTTAAGGGCTTTCTGTTCTGTGCTTGAAACACATTTATGTCACTGACAAGGAGTGGAGGGGAAACTAGACTGACATGCTTTTCCCAGAAAGCAAGGGGTTCCTGTTACAAAGCTGTTGTAGCTTTTGATGGTGTCTAAAGTGTCTGTGTTCTCTCGTGTTTCTATCTGTGGAAGACAATTCTATTTGTGGAAGACAATGAAACTGGGAGTGCATTTTGGATTCTTATGACTCCAAATGAAGGAAGATAAATCTCAGGAGTTTGGATTTTGGTGTTTCATACTGTAAATAAGTCACTTAGGACATTTTACTGCATCAGTTCTATCTAAAAAATCATGATGGGATGTCTTGCCCTTACTGTAACACTGATTTTTGCTGAGTGAAAAGTTGAAGAGAATAGGTCCTGCAGAAAGCTCAGATCTCAGTTAAGTATTGTTTTGTTGGAAGAACATTCATTTAAACACTGCTTATTTTTAATGGTATCTTCAGTGATGGAAAGCTGCTGAGATCGGTGGCAAGGCAGAGCGTGTGACTGGTTCCTGTAGCAAACTCATAGACCCTGCATCACAGAGACCTGTATCTGACAATGCCACATTGCTTACATTCCTTTTTAGATCATTAGGGTGTCCTTTGAGTGGCAGTAGTTCCTATGAAAATTGACAAATAAAATATAATTTAATGACTTCCTATTTTAACATTCCAGAAAAGAGTCGAATAGAGTCCGACTTTTAATATTACTGCATTTTATATTTTTCATTAGGCATACACTGTAACTGTAAATGGATGCAAACTAAAAAACATGTTTATGCTACTGGTTGAGTTCTGTGTTCATAGGAGATGCATTTGTGAATTTAAAGCATGTTCTTTCTGTCCTTTGTATGATATCAAAAAGATGCAGTAAGGGGAAAAAAAAGCTCAGTATTCAAACATGGTGTCCAGGAAGGAAAAAAACAAAGCTAGAAAATACACATCCAAAATGTTAGCAAGTTTTGCAAATACAATATCTACTTAAGTAGACGGTGAAGAGAATTACATTACTTTACTTATATCCACTTTCTGAAACTTCTCAGGTATTTCAGTAAACATGTACTGAGGACTTAGGGAAAAGCATGATTAATGCTAAACTGCTTAGATCAACCGTAGCATTCGCCAGCATTTAGTTTTTGTAATTAGGTAACGAAGCCATAGTTTGACAATTATTAAAATTATTATTTTTAAGTACTTTTTTTTTTTAAAAAATCTGATTGGAGAAATTCATCATAAGGGGTATCCTCATCTGGCCTCTCATGTAATTAATCTGTAGCAATTTAGTGGTTTCTTCACTTCTCTCCAGGAAGTGTTTTATTTTTAAAAGCAAAGGCTTCAGAGACTCAGCTGGAAATGGAACCTTTATTCAGTGATCACCAATTAGCATGTGTGAGGCAGTAGCAGCCTACTGTACCAGCTCGTGGAGGCTATATTTGCTCAGATATGTAAGCAAAAAGCATGCTCTGAGCCTTCCAGTTTTACAGCAACTGCGTAGAAACCATTGAGTCATTCCACTGTTCATCTGGTCTACACAGATTACGTAGTTTAAAGGGACAAGTGTCCTAGTATATGCTGGTCATCTTAACGGCACTGTGATCTTAGCTGGTTTCTCTAAAGGCTATTGAAAGCAAACTAAGAAAATTAACTGCCTATTTTTGTTTGGATTTGGAACTTAGCCTTGCCATAAACCTGTGAATGAGAGCCAGTGCATGGTGAGTTTTGCCGAGCTGAGTTCTGGACCTGGCCTACTGGAGCTGTTCCTTGGGAATGTAGTGTGCTGCTCTTCCCCTGAACCTCTTAAGAAGGAAGGTAGGGATATGTGTTTCAGGTAATACTATAAAACACCTGGAAATGGCACCTACCACAGCTTGCCTGTTACTGACACAGCAAATATCTCACGCTCGGACTCCATTATGTCTAATTTTAATGTAGTGTGATAGGTTACAGGCTAGTAACCTTTTGCAGAACAGAAGAATTTATATTAATCCCTTCCCCAGATTTACATCATAAAGAGGATTCAGTTTTACTGCTTTAGCCCAGGTGAGCTACTTAAGGAAGAAAGTATGAGATGCTTCCCCTCTTCAGGTGTACCTCCGAAACTGCATTTAATCTATAGCAGTGTAACTTGTTACAGCTTCACCATGATTAGTCAGATCAACTAACAAGATTCCCACAACTGGGGAAGTGGTCAAGAATATTCTCTCTATGGCAAAGTTTTATGCTGACAGCTGGGCTAATGCATGATCCTTGATGAATAATTCATGCAAAAAATGGCTAGAATACTTAAACCAGTGCAGGGCTGTAGGCTTACATTGAGGTGTTTCTGGATTTTCTTCATGTCCAGTCTTAGGAGGTAAACGGCAGAATGCAACTACTGTAAGTTTTAGAACAGGAGCATTGTACTTTTTAAGAAACTCTAGAAATGTTGGATCAAATTTTACTAGATATAGGGATCTTCCAAAAGGGACCTTGCTTTCATGTAGGAGATTCGTGGTAGTCCACAGACTTTTCTTTGTGAGAAATTTTCTTGTATGTTCAGAAAACATGTGGTAGAAGTCTTTCCATCTGGGGAGGGTGATTCCAAAAAAAAAAAAAAAAGTCAAGCATATACCAAAAGTAAACTGATGTCCTGGTGTGATTTTTTTTTTTTTAATCTCATTGATTTTATTTTCTGAGTATGGGTAAAGCCAAACACTTGAAGCAATTACTCACTGCCTGCAAGTTTTCACAGTAGTATGTGCTATCTGAAAACACTTCAGTAATGTTACAGTTCCAAGCTGAATACTGGAAAGTGAAGAAGTAGTGGTACTAAGTTGTTGCTGGCATTATCTCTTCGCAAAAGACTGTTAGCACAGTGCTTGGGAATAGGGGTTTTCTCTGAATTTGTCATCTGAGTGTATCCTAACTGAGTGGCTGCAAGTGCTCTTATTTCTTAGGATTGTGTCTCTGACATACAAAAAAGACATATTGTAAGAGTTCCTATGGTACTGTAGACTGATACAGGACTTGTTGGAAGTTAGTGTGACACAAAGTAAACCAAACCTGGTGCTGATTTATTTTCACAGGCTTTCTGTAAACTACAGTAGCTGGTGTTGCTACTTTATGAGCAGCTCGGTTTTCTACATAGCAGTAGGCTGTTTGGGGGCAAGATAATGAGCTGGGGCAGTTATCTCATCATGCCTTCATATCAGTCAGAGCCCGCTGTGCCTGCTCACGACTGCTGCTGGTCCTTCTAAACACTGAGAAGACCAGAATCTGGAGTCTGTATGGGATGACTTAAGCAAGTGTGTGCTGATGTTAGTGGGTTTCTGTGTGTTTGTCCCATATTTATATTGCAAGTGCAGCTACCATGCATGACTCATATGTGATTTTTTTTTTTTTTTTTTTTTTTTTTTTTTTTTTTTTTTNTTTTTTGGAGGGGGTTAGGAACTGGCCTTGCGCTGTCCAGCTTCTAGAACAATTGGATCCTAGTCTGGGGTTTACATATGACTATCAGAGGACAGTCTGGTACAGCAATATTCTAAGACAAATCCAGTCACAAAGTAAAAAATAGAATATGTATTATTAGTGATGTTGAAAACAGGGTATCAACTTTAGGGGTGAAGGGACTAGTTGAACTGTTGTGGTGCATCCACATGCTAGTCACTGCTCCCTGTCTTGATTAAATACTGTACATTTAATATCACTGCACTTACCATGACTTTTATTATTTTTGCATTTCAAGCCTGGTGCAGCCATACCTGTGTTGAACTGTTAAAGGAGAAGCTGCTCCCCGAGCATTCACACACCATTCAAGGAGTCACGCGCACACCACCTGAGTCTTTAACTGCTAGGACTGGAGTCCCTTCACAGCAGGCAACTCCAGTGAACCGACTGGTGCCTCTTTCAACTCCACACACACACACACTCTTGGGCGCGCTTCCTCCTCCTTCCGGCTTGACCCTAGGTTTCCCACAGCAGAATCTCAGGCATCAGATTTTATAAAATAATTAATTTAATCAAAAGGTACAGCAGCAAGGACAGCCCAGGCTGAGTGCCTCCAAGGAGAAGGGACCCGGAACAAAGAAATCCCTGGGCAATTATACCCTTATGATCTATACACCTGCCCCTCACGCGCTCTTCATGCTCTGTCCGTGCGTCTTTTAGTCCAATGGTGATTTTTGGTCCAGGGTCTTCTAGTCTCTTACTGGATTCTTTTTCTGTGTCCAGGCAGGCAGGCAGGCTCTTGTCTTGCTGATTTGTAGTTTCAGCTGAGGGTTGGAGCCTCCTTATCTTCTGGTTTACACTCCTGCACTCACAGGCAGAACATGGAGAATTGAGGAGTCCCAGACTTGGGAAAAACCATACCAAAACATCAGTGTGATATCAACATCTTCCCCATACTAAAAGACTAAACACAGCACTGTACCAGCTGCTAGGAAGATTACTAAGAAAAAAGCAACACGTTAAGAGCAACAGAACTGTACGAAACACCACCTGGCTATCTTTGGCTAACCTAATTATTTTTAGCAAGCTTTTTCCATGCTGACATGAAAGTTTTATAGGAAGTTGTGTCAGGGAAATGCATGCTATTTTTTTAATGCAAATCTAATTACTCTGTGGGACATCTCGTGTGCTTAGCAAATCCTTGTCCAAGGTTGATTGCCTCAGCTCTTTAGCAGCTCTAACTTTTGGGAGTAATTCAGAGAAACTGTTACTGCTGCTTGAGTTAGAAGGCTTCCTGATGCAAAACTGCCATTCAGGCACTATAATTGAGCCCTGATTTGAACGAAAATTGATGACAAGAGGTAATAAAACTGTAGGCCTCCATAGAGAGTGCAAAGGTAGTTAGGGTCTCTAGCAAATGTCAAAGGTAGTCAGAGGTGATGCCAGCAGGGTTAGAAAAGGCAACAGGTACCACTTCTGCCTCCTCCTAGCTCTACCAAAAATATTTTCTGAGCGTTATGCATGTCCAAATACTTTTTCACGTGCTGTGAATTATTTGTGCCAATGGGTTATATAATTATTTAGCCATGTACAGCACTGTAAGATGCATATTAATAACTGTATTGGTTATTGCATATGGAAAGCTGATTAGAAAGAGCAAGCACAGTTGGCAGTGCTAAAGTGTATGTGCTATGTTTGTATCATCCTTTGCAGTTGCAAGGTACCGTTCAGAAGTATTTAATTTATTATAATTGGTAAAAAGAAAGAAACGTGATGCATGCTGGTGTGAGATGTAGGAAGGTAAAGAAGTTCAAGTCAGTGAAACAGTGGTAAAACCAAGGTAAGAGTGCTCTCAGCAGAAAGGATAATTATCTAAAGTATTTCCCGTCTCCCAAGTATGTTCCTTGCTTCCAGAAAGTATCTTTCAGAAGTACTTTCTTTCTCCTGAAGTTTACTAAGAACCCCAACTCAGTAAAAGTACTTGAGGATACGTTAGGTGTCCTGAAGAACAGGGTTGACATAATGTAGTGGTAAGCATGCTTTTGAGTGGTCTGTTTAACACCTAAAACATCTCAGAACACATCATGTTACCAAAATTAAAACGTTAGTCTTTAACATTGTTTTTAAAACATTAGATCTAATTTTAAGGACAAACAACTGTTTTGATATTGAATTTTCAACTTGACTTATTTACTTGGATAATACTTTCTCTGCAATATCTAGTCAAGAATCTCAAACAAATTCTGAATTCATTACTGAACTGCAGTAATGACAGTCAAAGTTTGGGGTTTTGGTTGTGGGTTGGTTTTTTTTTGGTAACATAACTGAATTAAAGAACGAAAATATGTACCTAGAAGGAGCACGTGTTCTGCAGGTATCTCTGCTTAGTTGGTTTATAAAGATAGGAAGCTTGCAAAAATTTTAAAATTTGCTCATGTGGAGACTGGCTTAGCTGAAATTAAGACCTCCCATGCTTTTAGATGTAAAAGTTTCTTGAAAACTATTTTGTGAACAGAAACTGAACTATTTCACTTACAGAAAGAAGATGAAATTAAATATCCATGGTTGGTTAGATTCAATTATATTGTGCTTCCTAAGAAGCAGAAAGTAACAGTGGCAGTATTAAAAAAAATGGAGTAAAGATAACGTTGTCTCTTGGAATTCTTGCAAGAATTCCCAGAGAGGTGAAAAAGGTGTGATGAATAAGCAATAACAGAAATAGCATTGCTGATAGCAAAGATATTTTCAAAGTGTATTACAGAGACTTGGATTTGCTCCAAATTCTATTTGTAAACATTGATGAAACTTTAGAATTGCTAAATAGAAGTTTACTTGTGCCTGTTATTAAGAACAAAGCTCTTATAGTCCAGTTTTCTGTGGTTCTTATAAAATGCATGTTTTGCTATGCTGGAATGACAAGCACATCAAAATAATCTTCTAAATTAGCTGACTGCATTTTTTTATTACTTATGTTGTACATCCACTTACGATCTTTATTTTAAGTTCAAGGTAATCAAGGTAATCACACAACTAAGTGAAAGAGACATTTTCTTGCCAAGAAGTGTCTTCCCAGTTCACACATCAGAAAACCTTTGATCATATGTCCTGTTGAAGGCCACTATTGGACAAGGCAACTACTTCAGTCATCAAACAGACTCATATTTGACAGAAGCGTTCTAGTGGAGGAAGCTATTTTTCTGTTAACTTCCTTGGCAAACCATTAGTCTCGCAAGCATGCATAAATTAGTGCTACTCGTACCTTTTGGGGAATTGAGGAAGAAAAAGGGAATGAAGAGAATACCGGTCATTCAAATATATGTCTAGGTAAAAATAGTATGATATAGTAACACAAAATCTTTCCCCATGACTTCAGTGGTTTTGTCTCTGCCAATTGATTGGGTTGTGAGGGTTCACTGTTCTTGAGGGTCATGTCCTAAAAACTTTTTTTTTTATGTTTGTTTGTTAATCAACAAACTCTAAATACTTACAGATTTGCAATCTGAACTTCCCTATCTGACTACTTTTTGACTGTATTTCCCACCTGGGAACATACAAAGGGTCAGTCCATTTCCTCGAGGAAAGACTTTGCTGTTCACTATTCAAGCTGTTAGAGGAGCCAGCTGTGTGCCTCACAGGACATTAGGTGGCTTCATCACTGAATTTTCTGTTCATTTCCAAACCTAGATCAGGTTAGATGTGTCTGAAATGTGTAGAAGTAAAAGGCTTGAGGGAGCATATTGGTGGTAGCAGAACATGAGATGAACAGGTCAAAACCTCTCTCCCTTCTGCTGCTACTTCAGTGATGCTGCTTTCTAAGTTTAAGTATCTCTTTCCTTCCCCAGGGTAAAGGCAATATAAAACTGGAGAGCTTGTCTGGTCATTTAGAGCAGGACTGGAGGAAAATGAGAAATTGGGATCCAGTATTCTAAATCTAGGGCAGTGGCTTTAGCAGGATGATTTAAGGCTCAATCATTGAACTCAGGGAGATAGGTATGAAAGAGAAGCCAGGTCTCTAAGCTGTTTGGTAATGGAAACTCTCTGAAGTAAAGCATTGAAATTGTTTGGAAAGCCTCTTACCGGTAATTGCAGCTGTTCTGTTCACTGCACAAATGAACCGGTTCATTCTGTCCCCTTAAGTCTTTATGGCTATCTAGCAGTTGATCTGATCATTTTTACTTTTAAGTAGCCATTCTGTAGTTCAGGACAATATTGATTGCAATGTCTATATAGGGAAGGGGGGAAACAGTAAAGTTTTATTGTGTTTGCAAAGAAGTCCATTGTGACCTTGTAGTATAAAAGCAGGAGCACAGCCTGACCCTTCAGTGTAGGAAGACAGTGCTGACGTACGAAGTGTATGGATTTCTCTCTCTTGCTTTCAATGCAGAGGAGAAGAAAGATCTGAAACCCAGCTTGCTCATTTGGTCCCTGCTGCCTCCTTTCCCATGTGTTTTGTAAGTAGTTGTCTGCTTTGCCAACAATATAACATACAGAAAAGTACTGTTTCCTGGAGATAGTGTATTTAACATGTAAATCTAGCGTTATCATCATCATTTACAAAAAACCTGAGAACACCACCACTTCAGAATGGTGCTGCTCTGAAGCTAAACTTTCACCAAGGTTTAGTTTGACTGCAGTTGTAGTGACAGAATGGCTGATGAGAGCGTAAGTATGAACTGCTAGAAAAGGTGTACACCGCAGTAGGTATCTCTACTTGAAAATCGAGAAGCGGAATGTCAGGTTCATTTACCTTAACCTGGGAGGAATGCTTTCTAGACTTAGGCATCCATAAAATGTGTTTGAAAGTCGTGTTTATGCAAGCTGTAAAATAGCTCCCAATTATTGAGACATAATCATGTCACAGGTGAGGCAGTCATGACTTGGAGCCCACATGCACAAGTCCTGGCATACCTTTGCTGGGTTCTGGAACTAGGAGCATAGCTTAAGGACACCTGAGAAGCTGTAGACTGAGTCAGCTTGGGTTGTCACTTGGGTCTCAGTGCCCACACTGTTAGAGCTGGAGGACTGGAACAGCAGCAGAAGAGAGGAGATAGTGATGGTGTGAAGTAGAAGCCCTCTTTGGGTTGAAAAAGGATGTGGAAGAGGAGTCAGAAAGGGAAAGGGGGTCGGCTGAAGAAAAGAGCGCTGGGGAACTTGAACTGAAGAAGCACAGAACACTGCCTAATTTCTCAAGTAAATCTTCACAACAAAACTGAAATGCCTGCTTTATAGCATCAAAATAATTTTCTACTCCCTCAGAGTTGCTGTGTTTGTGCAGAGGGAAGGCTGCAACAGGGACAGCCAAGTTTTCAGTTGTCCAAACAAATCAAAATGTTTCAAATTGTCCTTTTAACAGCATGTTTCTTATAAAACATCCAGCGCAGTCAGATTATATCACTAAAACCAAATATACAGTCAGGCATAAAGCCAGAGGATTAGCTACAGTTCTGGTTTATCAAGAACAACAATACTAGTATCAGAGCAGACGGAACTGAAATACTCTAGCACTTGGATACATGGTAATTAATGGCTCCTTAATAAGTACTTGGTGAAAGGCTGACGTACTGGGTGTTCCCAGTAAGTGACTGAAAGACACGCTGGCGTGGCAGAAACTCAGATCTGGGTTCATAGCTGAATTATTTCATTAGGTCCTTAGTTCCTTAGCAAGTGTGGTTGCCTCCATGCCTCTACTTTAATGCTAGTATTCATGTGTGTTGTTAACTGTGTCTAACATGGGGAATAAATGGTAACGCAAAGGCCTTGTCTACCCTACCTGTCACTCTCCAAGGGGTTTTAGAAGTACAGATTTTCTCACTAATGTACCAGCATGAGTAGCTAGTTGTATGCTGCACATATGCTTTTTGAGTCTGGGTTGGGATTAACTTCTTAAAATCAGCCCTATAGACTGTGGTAAAAATAAGCCAATGCTCCACTCACATTTGGAGGCTTTCAAGTCCTGGATTCTAATCTGACTTTACAGCATGGTTACTCTCTAATTAAGGACATCTTTCTGTGGATTAGAAACTGTGCCATGTCTAACCCCAATGTAAATGAGATATATTAGCTCTTTGCCCAGCAAGTGTTGAATAACTGTTTTTAGTGTATTAAAAAAAAAGATGAACTAGCATTTGGTGTCTATACTATAAAAAAGAACAGCTTTGCCAGGATGTAGTTCATCTTTTCACTGTAATGATAGACTTTCTTCATTTACTTCCATAAGAAATACTAAATTTTATGAATGACTCTGTCAGTGTTTGACAAACTCTGACTTGAAGATACGTCAGTTATCTGCCTTGATAAAAGGCCTACATGACTGTTATAAGTTGCAACTTACTTTGCATAGCTAAGGACAAATATTACAAATCCTACCAAAAGGTCTATATTTACCTTGATTTCTTTTATGGTTCTGTCTCATGCAGTTCTGTGGCTCTAAAGTAACTTGACACTATCATATGGAGTCCCGTGTTTACACTGTCCTAAACCTCATGTAGTTTTTACATTTGTGCAAGCTGCATGTAAAATTTTGGAATAAAAGTATCCATGTTGATCTGTATGTCTTAGAAGAACAAAATCTTTCTGCTTTGATGAATCTTCTTGGAATATTCAAGTAGCTGCAAATAATCTAGTGTGGTTCTAACTGAAGAAGCATACGGTGCTTTTCCTGACAACAATGTGCCACTTCTCTACGATGCTCATTTTTTACAGCAAAGCCCCACCCAAACAGACAAAACTGTAACTTGAGGTAAGATGACAGCATCTTGATTTTTTTAAAACAGAATTTTAAACAAATTTTTGTGGAGAATGAATCTGTCTATGGTTTGGTAGGCTACATGCATAGGTCTCCTGATAATATAACTCTTTGTTTAGTGTAAGGTAAATAAGCAGGTATAGAATCAGTCCAGGGGGAGGTGATGTGCTAAAAGTAGATAAAGTTGGCTGAGAAGACATGAAGTTACTTCTCACGACCTCTCTCCCTGATTAGGGTAACCGCACTTTGAGCACCACTGCCTATGTGTAATCAAGAACATTAGTTTAGTAAGCTGAGGTACAAAGCAATTTAAATTGGTAACTATCCTTTCTTGCTTAAGTTTAGCCCAAACTCACTAATTGAGGACTGCTCTTATGCTGATATTCTGGAAATGTGTGAGCAGGGAGAGGGAGGGAGAAGGAGAAATGACTTGCCCTGCTGCTCTGTGTGTTGCTTACACATAGGATCTTCAACATTTAAACACAATGAATTGAAAGAAAGCTCAGTTTTTCAAGTGGATATTCTTTAGTGTTACTAGCGGCTTCGAGGGAGTCCTACATGTTGGTGTAGCACTAAAGCTGTAGGGTCACAGTTGTTAAACAATGGAAGCAAAACAGCCCTTGCAATTCTAGAAGAAAGTGGAGGGCTGGTGTCTAATGTTGGAGGATGGAGCCAGACCATTTAAAGACTGTAGGTGTAGTGCTTCAACCCAGATCCGGAGCTGCAGCTAATCCAGACAGCATGATTTGGGCAGTTCAAATAATTTAGTGTGTCATAAGCTGAAAGATGATTAAGAGCTAAGGGGTGTCCTCTAGGTTTTCTGGTAAATATTTGGCTATGCTTAATTACAAATTATTTTTTCGTGTTGGTGTTCTAGCTTTTGTAGAAGTGCCTGCAACTGCTGGCAGCCAGCATAGTTTAGAGCAGCCTTTGGCTGTTCCAGGATTGTAAAAACACAGAAGGGGTTTAACACCTTTGCATCCTCCAGATCCTTCCATGGTTTCCATGAGCTTGGCTTTCTGACTTGCAGCCAAGTCTTCGTATCTCTGCAACTGTCTGCTTGCTGGGAAAGCTGCCAAACGCCAGCACCTGTCAGAGCAGAACAAACTGTATGCGCGCAACCCTTGCTGTTGATCAGCAGGGTGCTGGGATTCAAGGGTGGGGGCAGGCCAAGAGGACAGCTGTGAATCTTTTCCTCTTGGCAGGAGCTGTGTTACATATTCTCTGATACCGTGGGTTTGCTGTAACAGGACTAACAGGTAATGCCCTAAAAAAGCAAATAAGTGTCCTATAGATTGAAAGAAAAATGCAATATACTCTAATTAGCCATTACTGCGTGAAATGTGTTTGATTTTGTACAGCCTCCTAGGGAGCAAGTGAGAACACTATTTAAGGTAACACCATATTGACTTTCTTAGGGTGATTCCAGTTCTCTGCTCAGCAGCACACTTATTTATCAGATCTTTTGTTGATGTACATCCCTGACTTTCCTCTTCATCCCTTTGTCTTCTAACAGTCATCTATGACTGCTCTGTTGTCCACATCCATGCCTGTCTCCTGTCTCTGTGCATCTCCTAGAAATGATGAAACTTACACTCCAGCTCTGTTGTTTTGTTTTCTAAACAATATTTTTTCTCCTTACAAATTAAAGAGGAGAGAGAGAGAGAGAAAGCACTCTGTCCTTGTTCAGTCCTTTCCCTAGAAGATAAGCTACAAAATCCTGTCTCTTCTTAAGATGGGAGGAGTTTTGCTTTGGTTTTAGTGAGGCAATGCTGTAGCCTGTTCAGTGTTAAACACAGTAGTAGTAAGTGATATTAAATTAAAATACTTTAAAATCTGAAGTTTCAATTCAAGAATGTGAAATGTCTTTAACAACAGAGCAATTGCTCATTTTTAAGAGCTAAGATGACTAAGTGTTCGTGGTAGTTTTCTGATGGAAGTTTATTTTGGATAAATCATTTGGAAGTGTTTCAGTTATTTAACACAATCTTTCTGGAGTGTTGACAGTTGTTTTCACATACTGGAATGTGGGAATAACTTCACAGTTAATATTAAGTTATTTATTCCTTGAATCTTGCAGTTTGAGATAAAGGTTTTCTCCTTCTTCTCTTCTTCAATCCTTCTTCTTCTTCAATTTAGCATTATGATCAACCTGTACCTGCTTCCAAGTTGTGTGCGAGGACCATATCCTTGCCAGATATTTCATAATCAAGGAGTCAAATCCTATTATGTCATTAAAAAGACCAAAAGGGAAGTTGTGTATATGTACAACCTTTGCTTGGCAACATTGAAGTCACCATTGCATGTGAGTAGTAGTATGGCAGGTGGATTTTTCCATCATGAGGCTCTTTTCTGTATTTCTAATAGCCATCAAAATGTCTCAGAGAAGTCTAATCTTTTAAAAAATACAAACAATGAAATAACTTTCAACTTTCAGTTTACTTGCCAGAAAACTGTAACAAAGTACGGAGAAGGAGCTGGAGACAAGTGACCCAGGAATAGCTGCCCTTGAATGGCCTCTTTAGTGTCCTGTCCTTTGGCTTCTGTCAAAGGGGGTGGTGTAAGGCACTCTGAACAACCTATTGCTCTAGCTGCATCTTCCTCCGCCCCTTGTACTCTCGGGACAAGGAGGTTTTGTTCAAATTTCAAACACTCTCATATTACTTACTACCAAGTCAAGTGAAGGACAGAGAGGGGAAAGGTTTGCTTTATAAACAGTAAGGAAAATAGCGTGTCTGAGAAGATGGAAGTATTGAGATGCAAGTATTTAAGCACATAATATTTATTAGCTGACGTGACAGGATCTCTTCTCCATAAACAAAGGTATGTGTACTCATCACTAAATTATCTGAATTTTGTTTGTTACTTTTGGTCACCTAGATAGGTATAAGCAAATCCATTTTGAATTTGTGTTGTACGTTTAATAACTGATCTGTCATTCAGAAATTATAGATCAGTTTTTCATCACAACAAAAGTTTTAACTCTTAGTGAAAAAATGCCAATAAAATACTCTTACAGAGTGAAGCATGTATGACGTTCCATAACACTTCAAGGGTTAGGCCTTGGAAATTCCTAAAATGTCATAGAATTGATAATTTTACAATGCAAAACTTGCATGTGTTGTTGGGTCTTTAATGATGTAATGTGGGATACTTTGGCAATACTGTTCAAATTCTCTAAAAATTTAGAACATTAAAATGCTAGATGATATACTGATACAAATAAATCAATCTGTTCTTAATAATGTTCTCTATACATCTGAGCAGAATAAAGTAGTACATAATGCTAAGCCTACTAGCCCTGAGCTGATACCTGTAATAGGCACTGTAGGGATAAGTTGGCTGGTTTTGGTCTCTTAAACACTTCTGTTTCTGACAGCTTCTGATGTTACCAGTCTGTGTGAGATTATTTCAGATTTCTCAAACACCATCTGAGTGGTTAAGTTAGGACTTGGTATCGTTATGTTTCTTGCTGTGATAAGTATGTTGGAAATGACAAAAGCATGAAAAAGCATTCAGATTCAACACCGTCTTCCCTGCCCCCAAATAGTTTTTGATGCTTTCCAAATCCTTCCCTTCTTATTTCTTCTATGTTGCGAAATCCCAAGATCGTGTGTTAATGATCTGCTTCAGCTGGTCTTTGGAAGAAAACTCATCTGGCTTCCAGGCAGTTGCCACTTGACCTGATGACAGATATTTCAGTGATGTGGCAGCTTTGCCACACATGACTAGATGGACTAGATGACTTGTTGGACTAGATGATCTCCAGAGGTCCCTTCCAACCCTGACCATTCTGTGAAATCCTTTGCCTGTCATTCATCTCACAGCTGTTAGTGATGAATGCTTTCCCTCCAGAAGAGATCAGCTAAAAATTTGGAACAGTTAGGGAGGGTCATCTCTTACCACAGTTAAGTAATGTGTTGCTAGAAATAAGAGATACTAGCGCTTCTCCCACATTATTGTGAACCAATGTTTAACTTTGCTTCCACGCAACAAAATTACAGTGTGTCCTTAAAAAACAGGATTTTCTGTGTCCTGAGGCGAATTTATTTAAAAAAAAAAAAAGAAAAAAGTCTTGGTAAAGTGCTTAACTTGCCTCACAAATTTTGAGCTTCCCCCTTCTGCTTCTCTTGTTTAAGAATTTAATCCTATACTGTCTTGCCCTTGTTGAATAGTGTTTTTACAAGGAGGGAGTGGTGTGCAGCAGGAGGTAAAGAAGTGGATTCCATGCACTTGTTTGCATTTAAATCATTCAACTTCACTGTTTATAAATTTTCCAATCTGTAAAAACTAATGTGGTATTTCCTTCACCTACAGGTTTTGGGAAGATGAGCTCATTAAACTCAGTGTTCTTGAGATTCTCAGACGAAGCTCACACTTGAGGTGCCTATTGCTGTTCAACTATTGCTTCGGTAGCCCTTTAGTGAGGACTGAAACTGTATTTACTTACAGGGATTAGATAGTGAATCTTTCTTTCCTAAAGAATCATAAATAGCCACCAGCAACTATGTAAGGAATCTCAACAACTATGTGGTGTCAAGCAGTAGACTGATAATCATTTGCTTATGAAGCTTTCTCACTGGTTGTGCTGTGCTCTTCTATCATGTGGTGATCTATATCCACCCCCAAAATGAACCATTTCTAGGGCAGTTGCTTAAGGCCATTTGGTTTTTTTTAGTTGGTTCTCTTACAGTTACTAGTGTTTGCTCACAAAGTTTTTCAGTTCTTCCCATATTTGTGTGCTAAAAATAAGAATTATTTTTGAATTATTTTGTAATCTGTTCATGTTGGTATACTTTGACAGCTATACAGGTGGATATAGAGAGGCCACTTCCTCATCTGTAGCAATTTATTGTCTGCTTCTGCAGCCTAGAGCTTGGAAACATGCTGTGTCCACACGTTTGCCTCAAAAGCTTACAAAAACAAGGAACAAGCTGACCTGAACTCTTATGTTTCTTTTCTCCCTGCTGAGCTTGCTTGAGAGGACACCTTTTGTAGGCCTAGCAAATAGAGACTGTGGGACTCTCATCATTTTTGAATTGTAAATTGTGAGTCTAATTCATCTTCTGTTCTGCTTTGCCAGAGAGATTCTACTCTGATTTATACCAGAAGAGCATAAATTGACTCAAAGGACTTAATATAATGTATTTAGTCTTCAAAGACCTTTAAAAGTGTTAATGGACTATAAATCCTCTATAGCATTTTAGAGTTAGGATGATTAAGAAACCAATGTGTGAATTGAGCTGTAAAATTATCGAACGCTTTTGCAGCCAGCTTGCTGAAGTTAATGGTATTGAACTAGTTGTCTGATTTCTTTGGTGACTTTTTTTTTATGTGACCCACAGTTGCAAATCCTTAAGCCCTTTTTTTTAATCTGTAACTTGTTCAGGAAGTATTCTCTGTCAAATGTTTGTACTGTGTTATCCTTTAGCCATTTTAACACTTTCTATTCCACAACTGATAGTAAATACTTTGGAAGGTTGTGGTGGTTTAAACTTCTTTTTAAAGCGTATTTTTTTTAGTCCTAGAACTTTTCTGGTTCTGTAAATTAATGACTCCTTTAAAATCAATGTTCTGGTATGTTCATGACTTCAGCCTTGGCCTTCTGTAAACATTGTGTATAAAGACTACTCAGCAGAGCTGGCACTACTCCTAACTCGGTAAGCTAGGCTTAATGGCATTAGGCCTAAATCAGAGTACAAGATTTTAAAGCAAGAATAGGTGAATATGAAAAGAATCTGCTGTCACTTACAAATGGTTTTCCTCAACCCCCTCCCCCCCAAAAAAAACCCCCAAACCAACCACACACACATGCTGTAACATCCAACTCCAGCATTAAATAAAACTCTAAAACCAGGTGTGCCATGATGAAGTTACAAATGGCGTTAGAAATTTTTACATAAACAGTAAGCATTCAAATCTTAAAATCACCACCACCATGTGGATAGATATACATTAAATACTTACTTGTCAGAAATAACTGTTCCATTAACATTTTGGCACTTTGAGTACCAGTGAGAGAAGGTTCAAATTTATACTTCATACTGCCATGGGCTGTTGCTGACATGTTAGTCAAATAATACTGAAATGCCACTGCGTATATACAAAATTTTCCTCCAGTGATAAGTGCGAATGCCAAGGGAATATATGAATTTTGTATATCCTCTCATACTTTGCTCAACCGAGTGATGTATCTTTGAAAAGAGGGCAGTGTGGGAAGGGGGGATGCTGAAATATTCTGCTTGACTAGGAAATATTTTGGGAAGAGAGAGGAGAAACCAGTGAATGAACAGTGATGAACAGCTACTTGCTACTGGAAGTATCATTTCCTTCTACGCATGAGGAACCCTCACTGAGGGGCTTTTTTCCCGATAAATTCTAGTGAGCTCTAGAACACACTGTTACATAAGTAGAATCTATTTATTGATTTACATATGTAACTGAAACAGGTATTTGTTCAGTGCTACTGCTCTAATTGCTGAAGGAAGACCTAGTGTCAGCATTACCCTTTGGCAGGGCTAATTCCTCTCCACTGACTTCTAGCGTACAAGCATCAGCTCAATTAAATCCCTGAAGTCAGAAGCATCCATGCCCTTTGTGAAAACGTACAGAACAATGAAAACAATAAGAGCTCTCTGTTTCACTGAATTGTGCATATTTTCCTTTAAGGGGCAAGCATTCTAAAAGTATAAAAGTTAATAATAGCTTTCAGATTCTTAAGATAACTTTTAAAAAATTTGCGAGTTCTATTTACAATGACCTTGAATATAATCATCTTTACTTCTTTCTTTACTAGATACTTCAGACACTAGGTTTCAAGTGCTGTGTATAGCCTATGGATGTCCTCGTACTTCTGGCTGTGTCTGTTAAAGATTTTCCTATAAATTATTTAGTGGTAGAATATTCTAAACACCTCTCTCGTTTCTGTTTATGCGCACTCATATTTAGTGAAATAAGCATCGAAATGGATTCCACTGTTGTGTGAACTAACTCCATAATAATTCATACGTGTAATGCTTCTGATTTGAATAACCTCAAGATGAAATAGGAATTGCCTTTGGGTGATCCAGTGCGCTCCTTCTGTATATGGTGTAAGAATCTACACCTTGGCATGTATGAAATCCAAACTTGGTAAGGTTGTCTGTAGGCAACCTCATACCTAATCGTTATACCTATATGTAAGGGTTCATACCCTTTTCTCTTTCATTTTACAAAGTCCTGTCTGATGTACTTGAATGTTTTGATTATCAATATGAATATTCAGTTCTGTTTCAATCCTGTTTAGTTCTTATCTAGCCTCAAAGGCATCCTGTGGGTGTATTCTAGAGAGTAATTATGAGTTGTGAGAGTTTTATAAAACCTATTTTCTAATACTTTTCAACAAAACAAAACTGAACCCATTTTCTTGCCAGGCAGAGTTTGACTGTTGATCTAGGCTATAAATACTTGTAATCGGTTCATGAAAGCACAAAGAGTTCAAAAGCTGTCACGAACTACATGCAACGCTGGTGCTCCATTGTGATAACGCTGCTGGTCTTGCAACAGAATGATACTAAATATCTTTGAAATCATGTTAACACTCTTTGTTACTTGCAGATAGCTGCACCTAGACAGGAAAATACATTCAGGATGGAGTTAAACTGAGATGCTTTCTGTGTTCCAGTAATATGCCCCAAGTGACTGAACTAATATTTGACTGAGAGCCGTGTCTCAAATTTTAAAACTTTGTCACTTAGGGGATATTATTTTACTAGATTACAGCACCACAGTTTTAAGTATATCCTGAATTTAAACTTGGCATGGTAGCAGTACTTAAGAATTCATGCAAGCTTGGAGTATTGTCTGTTAATTAGAACTTTTAAAATTTCAGTGTTAAGTAAGAGGGTAGAAGAGAAGTAACTGAAGGCAGACAGGGCCTGATTCCGTACGATAACTCACTGCATTCCAAACTAGGAGATTGTTAGCTGCAACTGTGTTTTTCCTCTGAAGTAAGATGTCCTTTATCTTATAGCACCTTTTCTCCCCTCTGTCATATCATTAGTTGTTGAAAAATTAAGCTGGGTTCAATGCCCGTTTGCCTATCCCAGGGGCCTGTACAGCACCTATTTTGGAGATGTGCTAAGCATACTGACATGATTTGCAAACTCACAGCCGAATTTTCATGTTTTCAGAAAGGATTTGCTTATTCAAGCATGTTTAGCAGCTGTATTTCCAAGAAACAAAGAGAGGGACTGAGGTATAGAAGGCCACTGATCTAGAAAAGTGTCCAGAACAAGGGTTTTCTTCCTGGATCCTGTAATGGGAGCTGGTAAGGCTGTTCTAGTTCCTTCCTGGAAACTCTACTTACTTTTTCACCCTATGCGATTATAAGGAAAAAACTTAAATGACTGTTGCAGCTGGTTTAGAATTGCTTTCTCACAGGGTTCCTCTTGATCCCTGCAGAATCCAGCCTGTAAAATACAACGCCAGCATGTTGTGTCTCAGACATCCTGCTGACACTACTCTGCTTATCTAATCATACTAATATTGACATATGACTGTTTCTCCTTTATTCTGTGGCAACCCTTGTTCTTTAGATACATACAATTCAGTGCAGATATGTCAATATAATCTGGGCTTTTAGCTTTCAGTCATGTACTGACCCTCCCCTGGAATCCTCTGGTGGATTTAAAGGTCATCATCAGGTAAGAGGTCACTACTAGGCATGTTCCTACAAAACATGAATTGTTTCATCAATGATTTTGAGACTTTAAGGTTGGTTTGGTCTAATTTTAGAACAATAGAAAATTTAAATTTCAAAGTGTGTTTGCAAGACTTGGGGAGAATAGCTGGAATGTTTGACTTTGAATTTGTAAATGTAAAAATTCTTTTTTATAATGCTACAGTTTAAAATAAGGCAACCTTGAAAAAGAGCTCCAAACTTCTGAACTTCCCTTTTCTTACAAAATGAAGTTTTACTGATAAGAACGTGTAGTGTCTTTTTTTTATTAAAAAAAAAAAAAACAAGACTTTTTTTTTTCCCAAAATTGCAAAAGACCTGTATGTTTTCCAGAAGATGACTCTTCTGGTAAAGATTATTCAAGCAGTGCGAGGCAATGTGAGCAGTATTAGTCTTCACGGTGAATACTGCTCTCTTTTAAGAAAGTTTATTACTTCCTGTCCCTCACACTGATCTTGGGTACTTTGAGTCATGGCCCACAGCTGCTATAGGCTGGCTCAGCTCTCCAGGCACTAGCTCACTTCATGCCATCCAAACCTGTAGCCCAACAGCTTCTGGATTTGTAAGTTAGAAGCCTATTTACCAACTGAAAATTAGAGATACCCCTAGGCCAAAACTTTAGGTTCAAAACCACTTTAAGCTTTGACACTGGAAATATGATCTAGATAGTCTTGACCCTACGCTAACAAGGTGGGGACAGATAATGTTTCTAAAGTGTCAGCGGAATTTTATTAAGCTTAGTTTTCTAATGAGCAGCTATGAACTGAAGATAATTTCACCTGCATAGCTCCGTTAAAGATATTCTTGTTGTGATTGGAGATCCTTAAATATCTCTATATGTTAGTACTCGAAAATGTAAGCAGTGAAGATTTTAATCTGATTATTTTGTTGTAGAGATTTTGTTTTTAAAGATATTTGCTTAAACGATATTTAGTCCTAAGGAGCGAATGGATCGCATTCCTTATTCAGAAACAGGGTATTTTACAGTTTCACAGAGAGGGAGCTAATGAACTGGCTAGTAGAGGGTTGTAGAACGAGTAATACCTCTTGCTGGGTGAAATCTATTGCATAATGTTAACCTTTTGTGTGAGCCAAGCCTCTCAGGATAGTAAACAATACACAAATTGTACCAATAGTGCAGCCTCGGAAAAGGAGCAAGTTATGATGGATTTACCATAGCAATGCCATTATACCTCTCCTACTTTGAGGTTCATATCATGCCCCTAGCACTTGTAATTCGCTATTAAATTGTTAAAATTACAGAGTCAAACTCTTTTGTAAAACTTGAGATCCCACTTTTCCCTTTGAATGTTTTACTGTACCAATACGAGGTATTTTGGCCAATGTGCCGTAAAGGAAAGATTCTTTTTAATTCTGTAATTTCAGAAACTTTACTACTATGATATATACAGATAAGGATATACTTCTACTGCCGTTCTATGAACCCAAGCTTTCGAAAATTAGTCAAGATCTGCAGACTGATGAGATTCAGGCTTTTTTATCATAAGATTTTTAAGCAAAACAGTATGTTTTTTATTTGGCTTCTGTGGTTTTCAGTCTTCACAGTACCCTTTAACTGTGTTCCTAGAGCTCTAATCCCTGAATTTCCTTTCAGTATTTGCAAGAGCACAGAATTGAGGAGAACTGCAAGATTCCTGAGCTGGCAATACTGAACGCTGAGTATCTGTCTTAGCATGCTATTTATCTGTAATTTATTTGACTGTTAGGCTCTGGAAGTTAGAGTATAGTGGCTGTGAGTGTTTGAGTCTGCCTGGCCAAGTTAAAAATGAACAAATAGTACTGTTGGGAATTTACTTACCACAGTGAAGAGAATTATTTAGGGAAAATACATGAAAAAGGTGTCAGTCCGATATTTTTACATATCTACCTAGATACTTCCCCTAGAAATATCCATTGCTATATGTCATTTCATTCAAGGGTGTTTAGTTACAGGATATAATTTTGTAATCCTATTTAAATAGTTAATCCAACTAAAAGTTGAGAAATAAAAGGTGCAAATGTAAATACAAGGGATGGGTGTGTCTATTTTACCTGTCAAACAACAGAATTATAATATGACTGCTATTTTCAAATAGGTTTATTTCAATTGCTCTGAATGAAAATAAACAGAGAGGGTTCTTCTGCCTTTGAAATCAGTAAATAACATATACAATTACAAATCATGCTAGTTTTGATGTTATTAGCTACAGCGTCACTGAATTTCCTGAGAAACCCACTTTGGAGAGGATTTGGCCCTTTAGAAGATTGGAGAAGCTGATAATGTATCATCTTGCCCACTGCTAGTCACCATCTGGTGTGCCGGCACCTTGTGGTGATTCAAATGTGACCAGTGACATTACACAGGTGTAAGAAAAGCAGGAAAAAAACTCAGTAGTGAATCAGGACCATGACGTACTGTTGGGAAATACTTGGTTTACAGTGTACAAACAGATTGTTCTTTCAGTTTGAGAATTTGGCTCTGTTATGTATTTGGCTAAGCTTTATCGGACTTGACGTGAACAAAGATCAGACTTTCTGATTAGGTCTGTACATCACAAGAATATACACAAAATGTGGAGTAGTCCTTCAAGTGTTATACATACAGTCTGAAAGGTACATGATGTCTGGCTTTATGGTTAGTATGCCCTTCTAGCTCCTGCAGTCCTTTTTCGTTTAGAAACTTTTTTTTTCTTTTAAACTAGAGCAATATGAATGCATCACTCCTTGAGGAAAATTTTGGCTGTCTCTCGGAGCAGGATTTTAATTCTGCAAAGGATTGGCAACAGAGAATCATTCTTAATGGAATTACCTAACAATTCCTTGAACTTTTCAGCATTATGTAAATATGGGCCTAAGAACTAATGTAAATATGTTTGTTTGATTGCACTAATTTAAATAATCCATTATATTTCTGTTACTGATGAAAAGAAAGTCTTGAAATAATCAATTTTGAGATTAACACTTTGGCCCTGTACAACAGAGCGCTGACAAACCTTTTTGCTACAACAAGCAACCTGTTTTCATTTACCTGATTTAACCAGTTTGCAGTGGTTTCCAGTTTATCTGCTGGTCACAGGCACTTTTCAAATATCAACTTTTTAAAATTTTAGAATGCCTTCAATAATCAACTGTTTCTAGAGCTGTGTTTAGAAATAGACACACTGAAGAAGGAAATATGGGAGGTGTCAGTTCTGCTACTGACTGAGCTGCTGCGTAAAGAAAAATGTTGTGATTCCCTTAGCAGCAAAGGAAATCTTGTGTTGATTTCTGTGGGAGAGCCAAAATGCACACGTAAATGGAGAGGTGGGTAGGGTGGAGCATCTTCAGTCACCACTGGTGGTATAACTGGTGTAGATGGGGACTGTCATTTGGAACAACCTGCAACTAAATTGTGCCTGGGCTGTTTTAGCTGCCACCAGCCAAGTATGAGGGAAGCATGAAAGTATCTTAGCTATTCAGGCTCTTAATTCAAAAAGAGTAAGATTTAGGCTTTCCAATAGTAGAATTTGTATGATTGTAGTGCTCTCTAGAATCATTCCTCTCCCTCCCCCCCCCCCCCCCCNCCCCCCCCCCCGGTCATGGGTTATGCTGCTGGAATTTTTATTTTTTCTGCTAGATGCTTTGTGCATTGTGGTATGGAAGTTTTTTATGAAGAATTTATCCAAACGAGTTTCACTGCTTGTGAAGTATCTTTAACCATGCCTCCTTCATAGTGCTGTTACCCAGACTTCTTGGCGCACACAGTGCAAAATTCTGGTTTCAGGAAATTTGGAATCAGGGACAGTGTCTCAGCTCATGTAATTCAGCACAGTTCCACAGAGGCCTAAATGAGAATATGCTTTAAAAAAAGTATCATTTAAAAAATGTGCTGTCTCTGCCCACTGTAGGTATTTATAAGAAATTTTGTAACAGGCAGTTACAGAATAACTTGTTAATAGTACAAATCTCTCCTGAGCCGGAGCTGCTACTACATGGCTGCTGTCCGGAACCATGAGGATCTCTATCCAGACCACTTGAGTGACAGCCCCCAGGAATATATCTGTGACCAGTTAAGATTTTCTCTGCTTGTTAAAAAGGATGCATGAAATCCCATGCCGCCTTTGTGTGCATTAAACCTTCCTCCAAAGGTAGACTAGGCACAAATCCGCGTCTCAGCCCGTGGCAGGGAGGGAGGGAGGCCTGAGAGAAGCGAGTTCCAAGGTCCAGCTGCCTCGACAGTGGAGATACTGCTGCTGAGGTGTGTGCGCCTGGCCGGGGCCTGGGCCTGGACCTTGGCCTCCACTATCCCACCGGGCGTGTGGCGGGTCACGGCAGGTGGGCGGCTGGTGGGGCCCGGGCAGGGGGAGGTGCTGCGTGGCGGGTGGGGAAGGCGGGCGGGCTGAGCTCGGCGGGGGGTATGTCTGGAAACGGCACTTGGGGCAGTCCGGGAAAAAGCGTACGTGCCTCCGCGGATGCGTGCGATGGTTTTGTGACCCTTGGCCCCCGAGCAGCCTTCCCCCTTTGCCCGCGCGTGGGGCCATCCCCGGGCAGCCCCCTGCCACCCTGCTGTGGCGACGCAGGGTTACGGGGGGGGCCTGCGGCTGCCCTCAGCCCCGGGCCGCCGGGACTAGGCTGGCGCCTCGGCGGGGACCGAAAAGCGGGCAGGGCTCCCGCTGTTCCCGTCCGGAGCCGTGGGGCACGGCCGCGCTGCCGCCCGCCCCGTCTCCTCAGGACGCCCCCCGGGGAGGGGCCGGGCCGGGCGGGAGCCGCTCCCGCCCCGCGGAGCCCCGGGCGCGTGGGCAGAGGCGGCGCCGGCGCGAGGGCGGTGCGGAGGGGTTGCGACGTGCTGCGCGCTCAGCGACACTCGACGCGTCCCGCGGGGCTGGAGATGCTCCCACGCGCGGCGGCGGCGCGGAGCGCCCCGGCCACGGCGACCTTCGCCGACGACGTGCTGCGCGTCTTCGGGGCCAACCACAGCCTGTCGGCCGGGCAGATCTCCGCCCTGCTGCAGCAGCTGGGGGCCGCGCCGGCGCTGGATGCGGTGCTGCCGCTGGCCCACCTGCACCACAACCAGGTACGGCGGTGGCCCCCGGCGCGGGAGCCGGGTTTGTCCCGGTGCCGCTTTGGCTCCGCGGCGGCGGCGGCCGTGAGGGGTAGGCTGGAAACGCACGTCCAGGAACAAGGGCGGCGAGGCGGGTGGGCAGCTCCCTAGTTTCTTAAATCTCATCGCCGTCGTGTTTCCTCACGTTGAAGCGGGGAGAGAGGGAGGGAGGGGGCAAAGGTTTCCTGAGGCGGTGGGCCCGAGTTTCGAGTACCGATCCAGTGGTGAGAGCGGCTTGCGGTAGGGGGGAACTGCCATCCATCAGCGAGCTGCTGTGTGCTGCAGTGCGGGGCTGCCCCTGGGGTTAGCTGTACCTCTTCATTGCTTTGCTCTGTAACTGGCACTTTTCCTGGGTAAGTAGCACCTGGACAACAGCAAAAATTGTACGAGAATCAGCTAGTGTTTCCCTCTGAGAGCTGTACGAGCAAATCGTCAGGACTTGTTAAAACAATTGCCATGTGGTAACACAAACTTGATTATAGACAGGTCTACTTGTGTGAAGAAACTTTATTCAGAAATTTTCACATCTTCTAAGTTGAGTGCAAAGTGTAAACCCATCAATGCATCTACTAAATGCTGTTTAAAATGATGTTTAATTTACCGACTAAATATCATTGGAACACCAGTTGTCATTAAAAATTTTGCTCTGTTTAGTGTCTCTATACAAAACTCAGACCTCATTGCTGGTTTTAAACTCTATGTAATTTCATATCTCTGTAGTGTCCTAGACTAAGTTTGTTTCCTTGAAGGGGAATTTTGAGGATGGTCATTTCCTTATGCTCAGGAATCAAGGACACAAAGTCAGTCACGAAAATGAATGGAAAGCAGGGATGACTATTTGCTCTGCTTTGGTTCAACTCCCTGAGAAACAGAAAAGGCATGGTTCTAGGGACCTTGAGAAATTACTTTTTTAACATTTGTAGTAGTAGCTCTTTTGCTTGTTCTGTGAAGGAGACTACCCTTGGATAAGCTCCCTTTGTTTTAGAAAGAGTGTAATTCTGCTGTCTTTACCCTTATCAGAGGTTTAATTGGGAGTTAATGCTGCTGAAATCAATGTAGTGTTCAGTATAAGCATGGCAGTATTTGCTAGAGTCAGTGCTTTCAAATCTCACAAATTGAACACTGTTCCAACACAGTGTATTAAAAACATAAACATTCTGAGCCACACATGCTAAATACAAGTTTACAGTGTTGAATATGGCTATGAAAAGGAGCTTTCTTTAAAAGGGGCATAGAAATGAGTAGCTTCTTTAGTCCTTCAGGTTTTCCCTCTGCAAAAGCACGTAGCCCTCGTACACAGGCTTTGGCACAAGCTACAGAGGGAAAAAAAAAAAAAGTAATGCTTGCTCTTATCACTTAAATGAGCGTTCCCCATAAGTCATTTGAAGTTTAACTGAAACGCATTTTTTTTTCAGGCCTGTTCTAGTTGTCTCCATTTGAATAATATCTAGGGTACCATACTAAAATGTGCATACTTTTTTGCTGAGTTACTTCTGTTCTTTCTTAAAATTGGCCTTACGGCTGCTGCATCAGCTAGTACCATTTAATCAAGTGCATTTTGCCTCCTGGCTTTTGATCCCTCATAGATGTTAGGTATATCGTTGACCTTAGGCAGGTAGTGCATGCAAATGCATACTCATACCAAGTAAATCAGACGTGATTATTTTCAAAGACTGTGACTCTTTGTGCTTACAAGTTGATAATTTAGAATATCTTCTGGTTATGACAGAAGACATAAAGTGGCCTAATCTAACTTTGGTGTGTTGGAGGCAACAAGCCTAAGGTCTATCGATTCATCTAAAGGAGGAAAGTAAATACCTCTGGAGAGCGATTCAGGCAGGAACAGTCTCTCTTAGTTTTATCGCAGTATTAGTGTTTAGTTTTACTGTTTCGTTCATAACAATTTTGTTTAAGATCTCACATTAAAGATCCACCAGAAGCTGATCCATTTTCTTAAAGATTGCAAGAGTTTGGGTGTGTAAGCCAGAAGGAGATAGATGCTGGATTTCTGTTTTCCTTTGATACCAGGATGACTTGAAAAGATAAAGGAGAAGAAAAAATGATTTAATTTGTTGATGATGGTGTTTGAACATATGCTTGTGTAGGCATTTATGGTTACTTATGTCCTATGATGTCCATGAAGATGCTATTTTTTTCCTGTAAAAGACAAGAAAACAAATTTTTGGGGCTTTTTGATTGAACTGTCTCCAATTCCTTATGCTTCTGGTATCTTTTTTCTTTCATCCTGCACTTCTATAATTCTCTTTATTTTTTATTTGTGTTTTATTTTGCTAAAATCATGCTCCGATTTCCTTCGTTGACTTTTCTAAATCTACATTTATGCTAGTCTAGATGTTATGCCTGAATACTGTGTCTTAATGTAATGAATTTTAATTTTTAAACAAAACATTTGGACAAAATTAAGTTAAAACCTTTATTAATATTCATGATCAGATTTAATTAATTTTCACCTCAAGATAAGTCAAACCCCAGTAACTTTAGTGCTTCAGATAGACTAGAATTAGGCTAGTGTCTGCTTTGATTTTAGGTTTTTTTGGTAGTGTTTTACTAGTTACAACTTGTGCTTTTTGGAAGAAGGGGGAATGGCCTGACAGAGTGTGACTTATTATCTTGATCCAACACCATGATCTGATGTTGCCTGGCCAGTGAGAAGATAAATAGGCTGATTTGTTCTACCCGCTAAGTGCCTTATTTCTACAACGTCTTCAGCAAATTTCAGCATTCATGGACAATTTTCAGCTCCCAGCATGAGCCACTGCCTTGAACATATTGGTGTGTGTGTGAAATCTGTAAAGCATCCCTAAAGTGCGTTCAAGCATCTTCATCTGGTTTGACTCCTTCTCATAGAGTGCTGCATATTGAAGGCATGGTTGTCTCCTAGCATCCAGTTCTGAGTGACAAAAAGGTGTCACCACATCAGAATTAGATGCTTTAATTTGTTACAAGTAAGTTGAGGAAGACATGGTCACATGTCTATATTTTGCCTTATCCAGGCTCAGGCTAAGTTAAAAAAACCCCACAAATGCTGGTCAGATAGGTCAGCTGGGTATTCGCCGCATTCTTACTTAGCTGTTGCTACGGTGTGACCCACTGCTTAGCCCTGGTGTGGGCTAGGCCAGTATTTAATCTAGAAACATACAGAAACTGCAGTCCAGGTTTCTGTTGGGTATCTTACTACTTCACGTGTGGAATACTACGTTAAAAACAAAGGTAGAGCAAAGATAAGAACATGGCAGAAGATCAGAAAAGGGACTGAAGCATTTACAAGATGGCTGGTGCTGTAGCATTTTTTGTTAATTTTCCAGTTAGAGGTCCTCTCTGCATTATTTTTGTCTGAGCAATTATCCCATCCTTTCCTTCAAAGGATGTGGTCAGCTGGTATCTGCTTTTCATTTATAAAGATATTTGTGTAAAGAGACTCTAGATAGTTGGTCATCACTTTGTTTCATTTACCATCTTAAAAAAAAAATAATCCTATATTGGTTAATCGTTTTTGGGAGAGCCTTACCAGGAGAAAAGTAAACATCTGTTTGAATAACCTAATTGATGGTTTAATTTTTGTTAAGTCTCAATACTTTGTAATTGTGTAAATTCTACTGATTTAAGTCCTCCCTAATTTTGGTTAAAGCATTTTTAAAATGACTTTTTAACAGTACAGGGACATGATCAGTTATGTCATATCTTTTTTGCAGTTGTTTGTTAAACACTGCGTGACATTCACATTACAGCCGGTCCCCTCACCTAAGCGCTATGCAAGGCTTACTGAATAGCAGGGGACAGACGTGACGGTAGACTTGGTGAGCCAGGATGTCATTCTAAGTCCCCTATTCCATGAGGCTAAATTTCCTTTTTGCTGAGATCATCTGTCAGTCTTACAAAGTAAATAGCTTGTGTTTTTACAGTAGTGTGGCTGTCTTAATGTATTTATCCTCCAAAGATAAATGCAGAGTTTTGTAGTGTGCAAACATAAATTGCTCCAATCCAGGGCTTCCAATAGATTTAATCTTTCAATTAATCCTTTAATTGTGCCAGTGAACTCATGCAATCTTGCTTTTTAGCTCATGGACATATGTAGGAGTTTACTGAGAGGATGAAGTGTGTGAAGACTTAAAACAATGAATCATTTATAGGAAACATTATCCTCTGGGATTGTCCCTGATCAAAATAATAATAGTAATTAAATAAAATGCTGTTTCTCATCTTTACATAAAAGAGCTCTTTCCATAATCTGTTTTTCTTCCTACAACATGGTTTGGATTTTTGTGAACTAATATTAATATGACTATATTAGTATTTTAAAATACTAGTAATCCATTCTGTATTTCTAGGAATGAGATAGTTAAAGATGATTTCTCTTAGAGATAGTTGTGTTATGAATTCGCAGCTCCTACTGGCTTGTTTTTCTAAGAGCTTTTCACTGTAGGCTTCCAGAAATGGCTCTATGAGCCACTAATACAAGAAGCACCGTATAGGAACTATTCCTGTAGACCACAACTATCCTCTCTTTGTTTCACACTGGACATATTAGCCATGCATTTTGCATAATGCAGAGTTAACGGTAAAGTGGTTAGGCACATAACCAGTTTAGAAAGCTCCGGAGGTTTTCATGTATGTTAAAGACTGTATCTTCAGTGATGATTTCTCTGAGCAATGCTTCCATTGAGATTACATGGAGCAAAATGCTTTAAAACAAAAAAAACCATTTTCTGTTATCAAGCTATATTTATTTTATATGTGATACTTTAACACTAGCATTGACATTGAAAGTATATGCACATTGCTTGTGTATAATTGATACTTCAAGGTCTTGTGGCCTTAAAAAATGTATACTTACATTTATTTAGGTTCAAGCGTGTACTTGAATGCTGTGCTAGACTAGGTCATTAAAGAGGAAGGATAGAAACATCCTGGATGTAATTTGGCTGAAGTCACTTGAATTGGCCTGCATGTTCTCTTCTGTCAAACTAAATCAGAAATAGTCACATTCGAATGATGTGTGCATGCCTTTGACCTTTTGGACAGTATTAGAAAAATATTCATTAGCGGAAGCGGAAGCAGCTCTGTTGAAATAAATGACTTGCAGTTGCTTTGGCTTATCTCTAGAAGGAATTTGCTTTACAAATAATAATCTTGAATTATTGGAGAAGTGCTGTGGAATCTGAAGGCTAGCAAAACTGAAAGGAGCAGGGAGCGACCATTTGGTTTTATTTTGCTAAGTCTTCCAGTGCTCTGCTTTTGCAGCCACACTGAGATTTGAGTTGTGCTCTAACTTGATGTCTCATATAGAAGGAAAATGTTGGACATTTTTTGTCTTGAGACTCAATCTTGTACAGCAATAAGCCAAATCACTTTTGTTTACACCCAAAAAAGAACACTCTTTCCTTATGGATCGTTGTAGGACATAATGAATGTGAATAAACGGAAAGTGTTAGATGAAAGACTTCAGCAGTACAGAACATTTCATATAAAAAGACTCATTTTTTTCTGTAGATATGTATTTTAATGGTTTGTCTTTTATCGTTTTGGTTGAAAATAATGAAGAGAGAACCAGCCCTGCCCCTGGCCTGGTTTAGCACTGCTAAGTACATTTATCCTTCACCCATTAGATATTGTTATGTCCTGAGCTGAATGCAAAGTGAAGATCCCAAGTAAGAGTTTATCTCATTGGAGTATGGGATGGGTTTACAAAATGGTTTGCTCTTAACAATTATTGCTATAAAATGAATGAAAAATATTGAGCGCTGCTAACATTTAGACCATTTTTAAACAACTAATTTGGGGAGATAAATAAGAAACATTGTCGTAAAGTAGTGGTCACTTACATGAATGATATCACACTTATATGAACACTGAATTACCAATCATTTTCTGACACACTCTCTTACTGAGATTTTAACTGTGTCTGGTCTGCTCTTAAATTTAATTATTTTGTAATTACATGAGATTTTAATTACTTTGAAGCTGTTTTTCCAAATGTATTGTAAGGTTTAACTGTCCAGGTTCATAGGGCATAAGATTTGCAAATGTCTATTTAAAACATGTTTCATTATTTTGTGATTTATCTTACTTAAAATACTTTGAATCACTTCTGCTTCACATTAAGCAATCACCAAGTTTTCATACACAGCATATAAATGCTGTGTACACTTCCTTGAAAATGCATTACAGTATTTTCATGTTGTAATTCTTGGGTTCCTCAGTGTATGACTTATTTTTTGGTTTTGCATTAATGTATTAAGTTGGCAAAATCCCTTTTTGTTCCAGTGCTTGACTGGTGAGGAAATTTTTTCTTTGCATGGGATACCAAACAACAGCTACGTATCAAATTCAAGCTTCTCTACAGTATGTCCTGCTGTTTTGCAACAGCTGATTTTTCACCCATGTAATCATCGGGAAAACGTGGTGGATGCATCTAAACCACATTCTTTACAAGGTTAGTTAATATTAATTACATTAATATGGGAACTAGAGTGGGGTTTTCTTAGGGGAATAGTGAACATTTATCTATACATTACAGGAGCGTCTTGTTTAGGAGGATATAGTTGTAAAGTGGGAACATAAAATTAAAATGCTCTTTCAGGTAAGCGGACTATCTAAACAAATATCCTATCTCTTAATAGCGATCTGTTAAAAATGTTTTAGAGAAAGGTGAAGGAACCGAGTAGGTATCTATGGAATAATTTGTCCGTTAAAGGAAGAGTCTTTCTGACCTGTTTTATGTGAATAATGGTTTGTGCCCTGAAGCATAAGGGCTTTTTCTAATAGCTGGTTAATAGGAGAGAAGATGGGAGTACAGAAAGGAAGTTTGTGCAGGTGATTTGCAGTGGGAAACCAGACTTAGTGGGATGTACGTGTATCAAGACAACTCAAGGTAAAATTATTAGGGGTCTGCATTCAAGTGGAATTATTTGCAGGTGGGAGTCATGACACCAGGGGAGCCAGTGACTGGTTTACTGAGGAAAAATGTTCATATTCTTTCCAAATTCTGACTCCTGTTTTCATGTCGTCTTCTGTGCTGCCTCCTCCACATGGAACATCATCACATGGCTGAGCAGCCTTAATATTCCTTCCTCCTATTTTTCTCATTATTCTTTCTGTATTTATTGTGCAGAGAACTGTACAGTGCAGTAAAAAAATGTAGGACAGGGAAAATTCAGCTAGTTAATAAAATCAGTTGTTGCACTGATAAGGATCAAATATGTAATGGCCTATTTATTTTCTCAGTATTCCAACTAAATTTATTGTTCCAAGGGATGAGCCAAATTAAAGTTAAAATTTAGGATGTTGGATGAGCAGGTGCCTAATGGCAGTATTTATGAGCAGGGATACAGCAGTGTTTTTCATAACTTGAAATATTAGTATTAATATAATTAATATGTTATGATATTTTTTAAGAATTATAGATCATTCCTAAAAGTTAGCTGTGTCAGTAAATCATTAGGATTGTATTTGACTAATTACTGAAACCATGGCATCAATTTACTGTGGTTGTTCTAGATTGCTAATACCATAAGAGGGCACATATTGTCAAGAAGTCCATAATAACTGCACTGGAGGGTAGGATATGTCTTTCTCTTTTTTTTTTTAGGGGGTCTGTTTAAGTAGGTTGTATGTGGAAAGCTTGACCTTTACTTAACCTTCTAAGATATTTAGACCATCCCTCTTTTTTTTTTTCTTTTATCCTGCTAGCTCAGAAGCAATGTCCAGTAGCCAGATAAGCAAGGCAGCCTTCTCCCTGCCCCTCCCTTGGCTGCAGTGCAAGAAATCTGCAAGGCTCATGGTTAGGGTTTTTTAAAACCACAAGTATATAAGGCTGTGACACATAGTGGTACCTATTTTGAAGGGAGATTCACAGAAAGGCCCAGTGCCAAATGCAGATGTTGCTTTATGCACACCCCTACCCCATCACAAAACGAGAGACCAGCTGATTTCAGTTACTGCCCATGAAGCAAAATCCTCAGTGCATGTTTCCAGCTGTGCTTATGTGAATTTTCTGCCCAGGGACTCCCACACACTTAACAATATTCTGTCTTCCAAAATAAAAACAGACAAGATATTCAGAAGAAATTAGTACAATAAGCTTTACGGGACAGCTACTTACAATTAAAAAGAAGTGTTGCCGAAGCAGACTACAAGTTAAAAGGCAGCATATAGCATGTGCTTTTACCTTGGGGTTTGTATATCTCATACCTAACCTAGCTGACCTTAGGGGCACAGTTGTGTCCTTCCCTTTCTTGCTTCCCTCAAAGGTAATAGGGAGGTGTATAGACCTGCATGAAATAGCTGGAAATGCCCAGTAGCATTCATTCTGTCCAAGGCAAACAGGTTCTTTGCTCTCTGCTTGGCTTCTTCAGAAAGGTATTCATACCCTTATTTCCTCTTCATCCCAGGACAGGGCACAGGAAGAACCTGAGCCTGCCTCAGAAAGGCCCACAGCAGTTGTCCCCACTTCTTACAAGGAACAATGCTGAGCAATTGTGTTCTAAGGAGGGCATCTTACTTGCACTCCCGCCATTTTATTTTTTGGATTTCCTGTGGCTTTGGGTATTTTGGCTGTCTCTTTGTTGGGGCCACAGTTCTGGAGACAGAAAGAATAATGGTCATTGGCAAAAGCTGACCGCGCCACCAGTCTCCAGGGAAGAGAGTGTGCATACTAAACAGAATGCTGTGCTCTGATATGTGAAATCAGACCAGCCAGCTTTCTGAGGTGCATGGACTCATGAAAAGCTTAGTGTGGATGGAGTACTAGTGAATAAAAACAATTTTAAGACAGCCGTGCCTACGTGATATTGTGAAATACAGTAACTTTGGCAACATTGGTTGTCTTGGAATTTTATAACTTTTTTTTTTTTCCAATTTGTGGTATTTTTCTTGAAGTACTAGTTCCTTTAATTGTGTAATTTTGGGGTAATCTTTTTTCTTTCCAATTACACTTCAGGTCTTTTTGAACTCAAAGAAGAGCTTGCCACAGGGCCCAGGAGCACCTTCCAGGAGAATGTATAGGGAAGATCTTAGATTTATTTTATTACTTTAAAAATTTCATTAGTTTAAAGTGGTCCCCATACTACTGAGGCTCATTGCAGGATCTGTGAAATGCCTTGGGTGGATAATACTTAATTTATTCTTTCATTGTCTGAGGTTATTTGATCACTTATTTTAATCATAGAATAGAATAAGTTGGAAGGGACCTTTAAGATCATCGAGTCCAACCATCAACCTAACACTGCCAAAACCACCACTAAACCATGTCCCTAAGCACCACCTCTACCCATCTTTTAAATACCTCCAGGGATGGTGATTCCACTACTTTCCTGGGCAGCCTGTTCCAGTGTTTGATAACCCTTTCTGTGAAGAAATTTTTCCTAATGTCCAGTCTAAACTTCCGGTGGCATAACTAACTTTCTATCTTGGAGTTCCTTAGGAGCAAATGACAATTGGATCTAACCCTGGGACTAGTGAGAAGTTTTGTCTTATGTCTATGCTATAGCTAATGTGACTGTTGGCCTAAGCCTTAAATTTTGACTCTTCACTGAATGTGGAGAGACCTGATTTATACTAGCTGCAGATAGGCTATCCCAGATCTCATACTAGCACTGTTTCCATTTTTAATATGGTAGTACCAGGCAGTGTTTCCTTTCTGCAGGTATGCATCTTAAGTATCTATGCATTTTAAGATTTTTATATTTGTGAAGTGTAACTTCAATGAGATAATCACTCTTTTTCCCAATTCCATGCCATTTTAGCTGTTAGAAAAATAAAAAACAGCCTGAAGTGGGTGTTATACTAAAATATTTTATGTTTCTGCTTGTTTATCCACAGTTTGGGGATTTGGGTTCCTGGCTGTGACTATCATTAACTTCGCATCACTTCTGGGATTGATTTTAACTCCCCTCTTAAAGAAGTCATATTTCCCCAAGGTTTTAACTTACTTTGTGGGCTTGGCCATTGGCACTCTCTTTTCTAATGCGATTTTCCAGCTCATTCCAGAGGTAAGCAAGGAAAATCATTATTTGGTTTGCATACAAGTTTCTAAAGTGTATTAATTTTAGAAGCATGCTGCAGTGGGGTTCTGTGTGTGGGTTGCAGTCTCCAAAGAGTTGTGGGAGGGCTTCAGTGGCATTAGCTACCATCTCTTTCTGGCTGGGTGAGCAGAGCCATCAAGATCCATGTCTAATTGTGCCTTGGGAAAAACCAAGGGCTATTCTGCCTCTAGACAGGAGGGGAAATGCATTGGCTAAAATTCTAGTGAACTTTAACGTGCTACAGTTTAGACCCTCCTCATCTTGGAATTTACTACTACATTCTGCATGTAAAGTTCTACTGAATTAAACACTGTTAACATTTAATCCAAGTTAAAAAAATCTAAAAAGATTGGGATCTTTGATAATTTCAGCCTCATGGAAACTCATGGTGGGTAGAGAGACAGTCTGTATTTTAGAGGACTATCTGTGTGTGTGGGACGTTTGTTTGTTTGTTTTCTGGAAATGTGCTAAGATTACAGACTAATTTGCATTGCTTTTTTCTTCACTGTTAGGCATTTGGGTTTGACCCCAAAGTACATAACTATATTGAAAAAGCAGTTGCTGTGTTTGGTGGATTCTATATTCTCTTCTTTGTGGAAAGGATTCTTAAAGTGATATTGAAGATCTATAACCAGGTAATGAAAAGGTATCACTAACTGAATGAGCCTTGCCTTAAAGTACCTGTTATATTTTATGAGATACTTGATAGTATAATAAAGCGTGGGTTTTTTTTCCATTTTATCTGAGGAATTCAGCCTTACCACATGTTCTGATATATCTGTTTAAAGTCCATATGGGTAGGGGAAACAATTTCATTTTTTTGAGGGAGTTTCAAGCAGAGTTGGGAGTAGAATCTAGATGTGAGTGTGGTCTGATGTCATTGGTGTATGCTCTAGTTGCTCTCAACGGTGAAGTCGTTGCTGTGCTAGCTAAACGCATCAGAAAGAGAAGTGGAAATATATAAGAGCTGGAGAGAATGGAGTCTGCCACTGGAGCTCTGCTTTGGGCGGGAGAAACCAATATGACATATATACCTTTTACATCATCTGTAAAGTGTAACTGTGCTTACTGTGCCTGAATCTCACATTCAGTAACTTTAGCTCTGTGTTTCCCCATGCTCTGGTACACAGATCTGCTTTGGTGACACTGCGGTTACGCGTCTTGCACAGGGCTCTGCTTTTTACCCATATGTCAGAGTACTTCTTTTCTGCATACTCACATGAGCGAGGTTGAAGTTGTCTCAGAGAAGGGCCTCGCAAACCTTTTGCTCCTCTCTGCTAATGTCTTGGCAAGGAAAATGTCCTGTCTTCTTACTCTTACTTCACTTAAGGTTCCCCCTCCCAAACTATTGCTTATATTGGAGATGATGAAGATCAACTGTCCCTTGTTTGTAATAACTGCACCAGAAAAAAAAATAGAAAAAATGAATTTGTTGCCCTTTATTTTTGGGAACAGTTGACAAAGACTAATAAGCTCTGTTTGACAAGCAGCCATGAATAACTAGCAAGTGTTGATCGCTTATGGTCAGGCATTTGGCGTGGGAGGTTCTGTATAAAGGTATAAAAATGAAAAATGCCCGCATGTATTCTGATCAGCTAAAAGTAAGACATAAGTTAGGAACTTACATACGTTTGGAATTCATTTAAACATTTAAATGTTTACTGCTGACCATTTAAACATTTACTTGGTGCTGAAAGCAAGGCAGGATGAATATGATGCCCACATCTGTTTTCTTATGGTTGTTATTTTGCTTTTGTTTTAATTAGCTACCTAATTATTTATTTGTCGCCTAGGGTGGCCATAATGACTCTGAAAATGGTGAACAGAATCATTCTCAGGATAAGACTAACCCACCCAAACCACTATCATCCAGCAATGGGGGGACGTGTTATGCAAATTCAGCCGTCATAGAAAGCAATGGAAATCTTGGTTTTGACAGCATCAGTGTGGTCTCAGAACAGGTATGAAAATTGTGTCTATTTATTTCATCCCTGCCAATTATATAAGCATATCTTAGAGGAGAGTTATTATGAATTTTTATTACTTTTGTCAAGTTTTTGTAAACTTACAGCTTATAACTTGCTTGAGCCCTATGAAAAAAATATGGGGTTTTGGGGCAAGCTTACAAAAGCTGAATGATGCATTCAATTTGTAGCCAACAAAAAGAGCTAATCAATATAATTGTTGGGATGGGTAAGACAAAGATACATATTTAATGAGATAATTCAGTTAATTTTGATTTTGTTGTTGTTTTTATAGTTTTGTTTAAAGAGTGTGTTTTAGTGTTGTGTGATCCATATTGTGTTCCTGAGTATGTAAAGCCTTAAGTGTGAGAACCTGGTTCCTCTGAATCAATGACTAATGAGAAAAACTGATACAGTAACTTCTGTGCAGTATCTTCTGAGCACTGCTTGTGCTAGGTCCAGTACGTTTGGATACTGTGGGAATTATGGCAGTAATATGTTAAGGCAGAAGCCATTCCTCCTGGTTTAAGTATTATTCTCCTTCAGATTTGTTCTCTATATTTCTCTGGGTTTGTTTTCATACTACAAATACAACTTCCTTCTGTCTGAGAAGAAAATTGAAGCAGGAAGAGAAAGTTGGTGTGCTTCTTTACGCTTTTCCCTGTAGAGGGAGAAGCAGTACTGTCCCTTCTTTAAAAAAAAACCAAACAACAAACCCAACACATAGAAACAATTCTCTGATGGCTAAGGCAGATTTTTTCATAGTAGAGATTTCTGGTTTAGCACCCATGTTCTTTAGCTAGTAAGTTGGTTGTGGGGAGCAGTGAGGAGCAGGAGAGGAAGCAGGAGGCAGGCCCTAACAGCTGGGAGAGAATCTGAGAGTTCTGCGGTGATCCTGCAGGCTCATGGGGTTTTTGATGCACACAGTTTAAAGTAGCAAAATTGTATTTGTCCTTACTGTAGAAATGTCATGAAGTATGGTGGATACTGGGCATTTTAAAAACTAGGAGAAACATGCTTAATAAATAACATTGCATGGGCACCAAGAGAGAATTAGTATTATGAATGTCCCTAAACTGTATTTTGTAGATTTGTGAAATAAGCAAAAGAAACCTCCACTCTCTGCAGAGACAGTCATCTCCGGTGGCACAGGTGTTGTTTTTCTGCCCTGTTTACCAGAAGGTTTATCTGGACTTATTCCATTATTATGTTTTGGCTAGCCATCATAAGCATAATAAAAGCGTGCTATAGATTATAATAATAAAGTGTAACTATATAGCATTTATTTCTAACAACTAGTTTAGTTGCAGTGCTCGTGATCATAAAGAATTGTAGGTCACCCCAAGATCCTTTGTGGAATACTCATACATCTCTTTTTACATGCCATCTTGACTTTAAGAACTTAAAATTTCACAAAGGTTCTTCTCCTCTACTTACTGTTCTTATCAAAATCCATGCTTTCCATTCTTTCTTCCTCTCCATTTCTTCAAAGTCAGGAAAAGAATATGTTGTATTACAACTTCCTGAAAGTAACAGGGTTAAATTCATTCTAGAACCAAAGCTGGCTGCAAGGAAATCCCAGTGGCAGATAGCCCTCTGCTGATATTTGAGGTAGCAACAAAAATGCCACCATTACTCTTTTCCTCCTCCAGGCAGGAGGAGTTCAAAGGGGCCAGGTAGCCTTCATTAGGGAGTCATTAGGGGGCAGAGGAGGGCCAATGTGGCAGAGGGGTTTGGGAGCAGCTAGGGTAGTGCCATGACGTTAGGTATGCATTCAACTTTACAGGCATTTGATATTTATGAAGGAACCATTTGGCATAAGCCAACACATACCTAATAGAATTTTAATGTGTCCTTGTAATCTAAAGCTTATGAGAGAGGGTAAACACAGCGTAGCCAGAAATCATCACGTAGGCTTTAAGGAGGGAGCTTGAAATCTGATTGTGTGAAAGTGTGGTACCTATTTTCAGCCATGGGGATCCAACCATCTTCCCTCTATTAATGCTGGAACGGACTGAATGCCAGAGTAAACCTAAATGTTTAATTAGTCACATACTTTCAGATTTTACTTGCAACAGTAGCTGCAAGCTTGGAAACCTCGGAAACCTCCTGTGTACTGACCCAAAATTTGTATCTACTATGTATTAAAATTATATGGCTTGACAACAATGACTTTGAAGGAAAGTTGTTTCAGAGACAAATTGCTGAAATGTCTGTATCCTCGAGCGCACAACGTAGGAGTTGTATAACAAAACTTTACAATGGCCTTTATGTCAGGAGGCAGTGTCAGGATTCCTTCTTGGTCCTGTGGGCACTTCCAGAGGACACAAAAGGACATGTCTGGTTCATGTCTGAGGGAGTCAGAGATGCATTAGAAATAGCAATAGTAATCTGATGAGATATCAGATATCGTAGGATAAAATAAGACAGTGTCTGTATAATTTCTTAAGTTTGGGAACAAAGGAGAGGCCATTACTTTTAAGGAAAAAATTGTGTCCAGAAGAGGAAAAATACCAAAGATGTCTTTGGTTTACCATAAACTGTGGAGATACAAATAATACAGAACTGCACTAATAATTAATAAAAGTCAGACCTGATAGTCCAGCTGGGTATTACAGAGCTCCTTAGCTGGTATCTCGTCTGTGACATCTGCTAAACTACCATGACAAAGTGGGAACAGTCCAGCAGAGACAGACATTGTTTGGTTTTGCCTTGGTATCCTATATATTTGTAGGGTAAATTTGTCAGTTGTCTGTCTTATCTTAAACATTAAGAATATGTATTAGTGATTCATCTACTTCTATCAGACACACAATCTAGTAGACTTCCGAATGTAAACCCAGACAAGCAATGTCATTGTACTTTATGTAATTTACAAAAGAAGTCAAGACATTATCTAAAATAGATTACAGGCAAGAATTAGACTTCAGAGCTACACAGTAAACAGCAGATAGCTGTATGTGTATTACAAAAGCCTCTCAGAAACTGATTCTTAGTTTTTAAACTACGATTGTTTCTGCATTTTGAAAGATTGAATCAAGATAGAAATTTTTAGGAGTAAGTCAATACTGTTCTCCTAAATTAATTCCAATTACTTAAAAAAAAGTCCATACATAAAACAACCCAAACCTCAGCAAATTTTTAGTCAATTCCTTTCTTGATGAGTTCAACAGCAAATTCTTAATAGCATCTTCTTACTCAATGTTAATTTTTTTCATACATGCATAGAAAGTTCAGCATGTAGGTTTGTAAATTATTTATTTCAACAAAAAAACCCTTCGGATCAGATTTTTATGTTTGTCATACATATGCAGTGCTTTGGACTGTCATTGGAATTCTCAGCTGTGCTACTGATACCAGAAAATGAGTCCTTTACTTTGTGCTGTGGCTAAGCTGGTTATGTCTCTACAGGCCTCAGAAAACTGTAGGCCTACACATGGTTCCTACATAAAAGACAAATGTGATTTGGTGGGAACGAATATAAATAGCTATGTTCAAGTGACATTTTTGCACATTTGTATTATTTGCTCACTGTTTTCACTGCCACCTCTCATTCTCATGTATAATAGAAGTTGCTAATATACCTTTTCAAAATACAGTCCCTTGAGATTAATGTTATTGCTTTATCAGAAAATACTCGTTGTTGTTGTTGTGTGGTTGGTTTTTGTGTATGTGTGTGTGGTTTCCAAAAGAAAAATGTACTTTTTTAGCAGAAAAATGCATGAATTATTCAAAATGGAAATCAGTGCATTGTCTCAAACTCCCTTTCCTCAGTGAAGCTAGAAGCATGCCCAAGAAAGAAGATATGCTTTTGGCAGAAATCAGGATGATCTCCAAAACAATGCCTCCATCAGTTCTTAGGCAGCTTGAAGGATGGTCACTAGGGAACAGAAAAAAATGTAGGGGAACAGAACTTCAGCTCAGGGAACTGGGTGAATAGGTGTAAGAGCTTCCCTAATTGTATTTGGATTTTCTCATACTCATGTTTTTTTCTATTTCCAGTTACCTACCATATGTATTTTATGTGGCTTGCTTTGTAATATTTCTTTCTTAAAGTGAAGTTCAAGTTGCCTTTGTGGATTAAGAGAGAGGTCTGTTACTCATAAGTGATCCTATCACAAACAGAATTAGTACAGGTACACATTAATCATCCCAAAAATATTATTAGTATTGCTTGTATGTTAGATGAAATGTTGAGAGGAAAATGTCCAAAAAGCGAAGGCAAGCATGTAGTACAAGTCTAAAACTTATGTATTTGAGTCAGCAGGGAACATCCCAATTTTTGGACACCATTGCTCATTTTCAAATCATAGAAGTATAATTTCAGGACTTCCTATGCACTGAATAGGAGCTGCAAGTGTGCTTTATGGCAGTTGTGGCACTACTTAACCAAGGGTCTATTAGCTACAAGTTCCAAGTCGTGTGATAGGCATCGGAGTCAGAAGTCCTTGACCTGAACTTTTGTCCTGTCCCAAGGCAGCTGCTACATACAAGGATGTATATCAGATAAGACTCTGGTGAACAAATTGTGAGACAGACCTTACTGCTCTGTCATTAAAGATATTGTAAGAATGTATTAATCATTATATTTCTCTAAAGTTCAAAATTTAGTTGCCTGGTAGTGTTTGCTTTTGATATGGCAAAACTAAAACAATGTGCAATGTTCTTTTTAACAACTAAGGAAAATGTCTTAGAGTAATCTGTGACCTTTTCATAAGGAGGAAGAGGTCTTCTACGCCCTTCTCCTACAAGAGAAGGAGACCTATATAAATATGTCTATGGGCACACAGATGTGTTTATTACTGAGTATGCATTCCAGTAAGTAAGCACTAGTAAGTAAGCCTTATATGCAAATCCTTTTTTGTAGAGGGGAAATACTATAATGCTTGCAAATATTATGTAACTACAATATATGTATGTACAGAAATTTATCAGACTGGATCATCAGGAAGTTTTTAGGGGATGTTATTTGTGCTCCCAGCTAAAATGACTCCCTTTATCTGCTTCAAGTTTTTCATTATGTCATGGCACTGCATGTATAAATTACTTCCACTTCTGGGAGGAGCTGAGATCTCTGATGTGTATGTGCATTGCAGTTTTGTATTACCCTGTTGTTTTCATGCTCTGAGCCTTCAACTCGCACAGTCAGAATTACCCACTGCTGTTTTTATTAAACATGCACTTTGTAGAAACAGATTTGAATAGCTGGACTTGACAGTCCTTGCCCAAAATTATAAATAAAGTTTATGGATTATCTGGATGTGTGTCTATATTCACGTGTACCTGGCTGTTATTGTGGGTGCTGCTACCACTGCCTTTTACATTTACTGCTGCTACCTGTGCCTTTTGCTTCTTGGGCCAAGCATTTTGGTCTCCATATGCAGTAGTGTTTTACTTTATACTTGGCTTTCATTTAAATAAAGAAGCGTGATTCATTGGCTGCTTTATTCCGTATTTTATGTAATGGTTTTATCGTGTTACCTTCTTCCAGGAGGAAGCCATCCAAAGTAGATTATGCAAGTGTCTTAACGGGCGTCCGCTGTCAAAGATTGGGACCATTGCTTGGATGGTAACACTGAGTGATGCCGTACATAATTTCATAGATGGCTTGGCTATTGGTGCTTCTTTCACTTTGTCTCTGTTACAAGGGCTTAGTACCTCCATAGCCATCTTGTGTGAAGAGTTTCCTCATGAACTGGGTAAGGAACTTCATTCCGCATGTCTACTGTGGAAATCACTGTTGTAGGAGGTTATGCTAGCCAAAAATTGGCATAGATTGAAAGAAAGTTTATACAAATTAATGGAACAAATATTCATCAAAAACTTCACGAGCACCAAAATACATATCTAGCACAGGAAGTTCCCAAGTGCAGATGGGTGGAAGCTGGGAATGTGTATTAGAGAGGTATTAATTGCCCTGTTCATATATGCTGCATACACTGTTGTATTAATTTTTTTTTAAAACCTTTATAGGTAGTTCTCTGTTCCTATGCTCTTAGCTCAAATGGGCATCGCTTACTTGCTTTAGAATATTTCAGTTACCTTAGTATTGAAGGGAAATGCTCACCATTTACTTGAATGAAGAACAGCAGTGGGTTATACAAATCATGTCTTTTCTTCAGACTTCCTTTGAAATCAGAAAATAATCACAATATCGTTTTCTGAAGCTGGTTTTCTTTTTTTTTTTTTTTTTTTTCCCNGGGATTTTGTCATCTTGCTAAATGCAGGAATGAGTACTCGGCAGGCTCTCTTTTTCAACTTTATGTCTGCGTGTTCCTGTTACATTGGGATGGCTTTTGGTATATTAGTAGGCAACAACTTTGCTCCTAACATCATCTTTGCTGTAGCTGGTGGAATGTTCCTGTACATCTCTCTGGCAGATATGGTGAGATATAATTTCATTTTCAGTTATTTATTTTTCTGCAAGAAAACAAAGATTGCACTAAGTCTCTCTGATAGAATTTAGTATTTTGTCCCTCTCATGCCAGTGTCATCTACCTATTATTATTAGATGTTAAGTCATCAGTTATACCCTTAATGGAGGTACACAAAGAGTTATGCTTGTTCATGAAACATGAAAGCCTTTCACTTCACAGATAGGGCCGATCATATTATTGCTGAAAATGACTTTGAGAGAGACAAGCTTTTCATTAATTTGGGCTGGTTTCATTGAAGAGTAAAAAGTGTATAAATATTTTGTTTCAGCATTCTAAAGTGGCAAAGTATTTCACCTTATTATGACATTTGACACTGTCTCCCATAACATCCTCATAGGTAAGCTTAGGAAGTGTGGGTTAGATGAGTGGACAGTGAGGTGGATTGAGAAGTGGCTGAATGGCAGAGCTCAGAGGGTTGTGATCAGTGGCACAGAGTCCAGTTGGAGGCCTGTAACTAGCAGTGTTCCCCAAGGGTCAGTACTGGGTCTGGTTTTGTTTAACATATTCATCAATGACCTGGATGAGGGGACAGAGTGTACCCTCAGCAAGTTTGCTGATGACACAAAACTGGGAGGAGTGGCTGACACACCAGAAGTCTGTGCTACCATTCACCAAGACCTGAACAGGCTAGAGTCTGGGCAGAGAGGAACCTAATGAAGTTCAACAAGGCCAAGTGTAGGGTCCTGCACTTAGTGAGGAATAACCCCATGCACCAGTACAGGTTAGGGGTTGACCTGCTGGAAGGCAGTTCTGCAGAGAGGGGCCTGGGAGTCCTGGTGGAGAACAGGTAGACCATGAGCCAACAATGTGCCCTTGTGGCCAAGAGGGCCAATGGTATCCTGGGGTGCATTAAAAAAAGCATGGCCAGCAGGTCGAGGGAGGTCATTGTACCCCTCTACTCTGCCCTGGTGAGGCCACATCTGGGGTACTGTGTCCAGTTCTGGGCTCCCCAGTTCAAGAAAGACAGGGAACTACTGGAGAGAGCCCAGCGGAGGGCTGCGAAGATGATCAAGGGAATGGAGCACTTCTTTTATGAGGAAAGGCTGAGAGACCCGGGTCTCTTTAGCCTGGAGAAGAGAAGACTGAGAGGGGATCTGATCAATGCTTATAAATATCTAAAGGGCGGGTGGCAAGAGGATGGGGCCAGACTCTTTTCAGTGGTGCCCAGCAACAGGACAAGGGGCAGTGGGCACAAACTGGAACACAGGAAATTCCATCTCAACATGAGGAAAAACTTCTTTACTTTGAGGGTGACAGAGCACTGGAACAGGCTTCCCAGAGAGATGGCGGAGTCTCCTTTTCTGGAGATACTCAAAACCCGCCTGGATACATTCCTGTCCAACCTGCTGTAGGTGAACCTGCTTTGGCAGGGGGTTTGGACTAGATGATCTCCGAAGGTCCCTTCCAACCCCTACCATTCTGTGATTATTTTTCAAAGATTCATTTGTCTCTTTAAACAAAATCTTAAGAGAAAAGGAAAAAAAAACCCAAAATGAAGATAAATATTTAGATTTTAGTTGAATGAAAGGTGTTGTGTAACCACAGTGGTAATTTTGGGGTTGTTTAGGTGAAAAACCTTGCTTAAATTTTATTGTGGTTTAAATTGAACAGTGCCAGTCCCAATTTCTTGGTTCAGACTAAAAAAATTGCTGAATTCTGTTCAAAACAGTCTGACTATCATTTATTTTTAAAAGTATCCTAGAAAATATAAGCCAAAGAAATTACGCTAAGATCCAGATCAGATTTAGACATTGGGAAATAAAATCTGGATTCACAGGCAGTCAGCAATATTCCATAAGTTACTCTTATGGTGATGTTTTATCTCAAAATTAAAACATCTTTCAAGTATTTTAAGTTTTATTATGTTTAATTCAGTTTCGCAAGAACACATGTAAACATCTTTGCAGATATACCTGCTACATGAGAATCCATTTGAGTGTAGAACTGGAAGAGTGAGGCCTGAATTTGAAAATATTTGAGACCCAAGTTTTGTTCTGTATCTGTTTAAGAACTGTCATATAGTTGTAGTGACTACTTCATTAAATGCTATTATAGTTTAGGTAATAACATAGGATTTAAGAGGTAATGATGTTAGAGTTAAGTAAACAATGTAAATAGTCTATTTTACAAGTTTGCAGTACCTTAATCACTACTGCTTTTCATTCAGTTTCACTCTTATGTAAGGAATAGTAGCATACTAAACTATGATGTGTAAAACTCATGGCATAAATTTAGAGTGGCTCAACTTAAATTTGTTATTAAATCTATCAATGTAGGTAACATTCTTGTCTTTGTATCTGTTGTTCTGTTCTCTCTCTGTTTCTCTCTCTGCCTCTCCCTCCCCTCTCCCCCCAAGTCTCTCTCTCTTTTTATAGGTTTTTGGATTGTATCAGTTACCTATCTGAATTTTTCTTCCCCCTGAAAAGTCTGAAATAGGGCATTCAAGTGCTCTGTACAGAGATCTGGCTTTCCACTTTCTGTTACAATTTTCACACACTTCTGGTTTGCTTGTCCAGAAGCAGGTAGGATTAACTGGAATGTATTTCCTTCCTTCTTTTCTTTTTGCTGTTCTTTTTTCCTCCATTATTGGCATAGTCCAGCCTTTGCCAGTAAGATCACTGTGTGGTGAGGCTGTGGGCATGTGAGAATGTGTACACTGAGGTGTGTGCACAAATGAGCCTTGCTGTATGGCATGAAGCTGATCTGGTTTGTTGTCTTTGCCTCTTGTGCAAGAGGATTATGGAGCTCTGGAATGATTTCTGGGAAGGTTTGGCCACTTCCCACTGACCTTAGTCTGTTATTCAAGAATTGCATTACCTTCAATGGTTGTTTTTGCCTTGTGAGATCAAAGAAAGATACAGCTTCTGACTCACCCAGCCTGAAAGTTTCTAAACTAACACTGAAATCTACAGTCTTCATTGCATTCTGGATATACTACTCTTAGCACAACTGGAGAAGAGTTTAAAGCTTGTTTGAGTCTGTTGGTCAAAATCAACTGCAGCTGACTTTATCTGCAGCAAACACATATTCTGAATCACCCCATGTGGGGGACTTTATCACCAGTGCCCATCTGCTGTCACCTCCATTGGCTCTCAGAGGAAGTATCTTTGTTCCTGGAGTTCACAGCAGATCAGTCATCCTTTGTTATTGTGTTGCCATTAACATGCGAGTTACGGAATGAAGAATCTCTTCATTGCACTGTAATGTAATATTGCATGTGTTATCACCAGTTTCACAACATTCTTCTTTATTCCTTGCTTTACCACTACATCAGCCCACCAGACCTATTTGTAACAGGTTTCTTATTTCTGAGAGGTTTTCTTTGTTTTCAGCTTCACTTCATTTGCTTATAGATAAAGCAGAAGAATCCTAATCTTTGATCTCCTGAACAAGGATTTCTCTGTCTATACTAGTGAAGGAAGAAACACAACATTTAGCAATATAAGGGCTGCTGCTCCTAGCAACATATGGACCAACAAATGGACCCTAGGAAAACTGCTGAAATCAAAAAGAGGAAATTTGCATGAGAGACAACCAGGTGAAATCACAGTAGAGAGGAACAAAACACCAGTTCACTTTACCATCCTTGGTGAAGTGGGCAGCTAGGGTGACCTGTTCCTGTGATTGCCTTCACCCTCTGTTAGTTCTAATATTCAGTCCAAAGTAACAATATGGTTCAGTTCTTAATGCCTTAAGTTATGCACACTACCACGAGATGGCAATACTTACCTAAAAATATCCCTTTTTTCAGTTCCCAGAGATGAATGACATGCTGCGAGAGAAAGTGACGGGAAGAAAGATGGATCTCACATTCTTCCTTATTCAGAATGCTGGTTTACTAACGGGGTTTACTGCTATACTGATGATTACCTTGTATGCAGGAAATATTCAGCTGTGATAATGCAAATGAAAATGGAATCAGTACTGAAGACATCAAGTAAATTATAAATGGAAGACACTTGAAATCCATAAAGGGACATTCTAAATGTCTAAATTCTAAATCTACTTGGTTTTGAAATGGTGACAAGTCTTGTCCTGCCCCCCTTGCTCCAAATACAGGAAATTCTTCTTTAGGACTTCCAGTCAATCCAAACAGCAGGAGCTGTTAACTTCTGTACTATGCCAAAGAACTGATTCTAGTATTTTTTATTTCTACTTAAAATTACCAGACATATCTGAACTGTCATAAATGATGTTACTTGGCCAGTAGAGTTATGCAATACATGCAACTACATGCAACTCAAGACCAAATGAAAGCTGAGGTCTTCAAGGAAGATGCTTATTTAAAAGAAAATAATGGAGTCTCGTATAATTTTTTAACTGTGATGAAGGCAAGCAGTTTCAAAGCAGGTTAATTTTCATGACTTTTGTTGCAGGATTTGTCTGTGTAACTTCCCCTTCCCCCACCAAGAAAAAAAAAAATCTAACTATTTCAGAGTAGGTACTAATGAAGCTAAGATTTTTAATTACTAATTAACACTGGAAGGGAAGATACCAATTACTGCTTTTGATCTTTTCTCTTTATAACTGCACTAGGGAATTGTTGATTTTTTTTTCGAGAACCACTTTTTTAAATTAGAGGGAACCTGTGTTAAATTTATCGCAATTTATTAACTCCATAATATTTTAGAAACATTGAGTATTTTAAAAATGTTCAAGCATATCGTATTTTATGAAAATAATAATGTTTTATATTTAAGTTCCACAAATATCCCTTTTAAAAATCAGTCTTTTTTGGTTAAAATTTTGAAAGATTTATTGTTAGTTTTACAAAGTGGAATTTAGAAAAAACTTGCAAAAATCAACATTGCAGTAAGCTTTTTTGTAATTTGAATAATTATCTTGTGTGCAGTTGGGTGAAAGTGAGTGATACTAAAATATACAAACTCTTATCACAATCTGTTGCATGTGAACTTTCTAAAATCATGCTTATATGTATGAGTTCTTCTGAAATAAACAATTTCGCTACTCTGGTGTTGTAAGATGTGTGCAAGGAAATTCATAAAAAAATATATTCCATTTCAGTCGCCACTAAGCTTTGAAGGAAGTGTTGTTATTCTTTAGTAAGTTACTTTTTTTTTCATTGATTTTTAGGCAAGTTTCAGAACTTCAAAGAAGGTACTGTTTCTTGATGTATTTCCTGGCAGTAGGAAGGGACAAATCTTTGATTTTTAATTCACTATTAAAATATATTTTCTATCAGGTAAAGGATTTATTTTAATATTTTATTTGAATCTCATCTATAATTGCATTATAAAAATAATTTATCTAGGTGTCTGGTTGATAAAAAATTTAGGCAGACTGCACAGGAGTTGTAAATGATACTTATTTTAAAATACGTTATAAATGTTAAAATGTAATTATAGTAGTCTATGATACTTGCTGTATGGAAAAAGCATTTATTAGTCACTTTATGCCCTCTAAGTTTCTTTGAAGAAGAGTCCACCCACTCCATGTTCTTTCCTTTAATTCTTTTGTTTGTTGATTCCTTGGATATAAGCTATTTATAAATGCTACTCCTGTGTATGGCAACAATGCATTATAGTAACTATGAATGTTCATTGACATTTTAAAATCATTTGACCATTCCTTGTTCATGAGATTGTTGCAATAATACACCTTCACGGTATTGTTCACCTTTAAATCCAAACATTTGCAAGGGAGACTTGATTTTTGTTGTCTCCCTAAGGAAAAACTGAGACAAACAGGTCATTGAAATAACCTACTATTAGATCACAGAGCAGACTAGAGATGGAACAAAGTCTGATTTTCAGGGTAGTGCTTTAGTCACAAATCAAATTGCCGTTTCTGCTAGTGGAATATTTAGTAGGTAAGAAAGCTTTTTGATTTCTGTATCAGCTGGTTTGTCTGTATAATCTTTGCTAGTATGTTTGTCAAGTACTTATAATATAAATGTATTCCAATTTTAGGACTGCCAGTGATTTCCTAGATTTTGCTGATATATCCAGGGAGGAAGAAGCAAGAGCAAACAGTCAAAAAATTGTTCTTTTGTGATAAATAAGACTGCAGTAAGTTACTCCCTAAAAGTTTGGAAATTAGTTGAGGGAAAGATTTTCATATTCTTTTTCATTTTAATGTCATCTGTAACACTGTTTATCTTATATTCTGCCACCTCTTTGGCCGCCTTTTAAACAGCTGTGCAAATTCTTTATATAATGTCATTTCAGACAGCTCTTACATGCTTTTTTGTTATTTCCTTTAGGGCAAATTATTTGACTCTAATGTCAGACATTATCTAATATATACTTGGGAAGATAATCTGTGTTAGCAATACTGTCATAGATAGTATACTGTCATAAATAGATCACTATCGTAAAGTTTCCTTTTTTTTTTCATGATACGGTTTATGACCCAAGACACACTTCAGTAACAGTAAATTTCACTAGAGGTGGGGAAAAAATACAATACCACAAAACGCCCTCATCTATAAAAGACACTAAAGAGGGAAGAACAATTATTTTGGAGCCAAAAGCTTATAAAGAGCAGCAACGTGGACAAAGGATAAGCCCTAGAGTTCTTGAAGAAGGCATATGCGGAAAAGTGAAATGGTCTATGAAGGAAACCTGTCAAAAATGTGATACATAATTACTGTCTATGATTTTAGGAAAAATTAATTGAAAAATTAAATTGGTACTTAAAGTTTAGGGTTATTACATTTGGCATTTTCATAAGTTCTTTATTGAATAAAGATTTAAAGCATCAGACTAAAAAATTTGGTTTCAACTATAACCAGCTAAATGAAATATCAGCCCCATTCTAACAGTAGTCTGGAACTCATTGTGGTCTTCTCTGTGTTGAAGTATTCGCCCTGCTGCTTCATCAGGTTTTGCAGCCTGCCCAAAACTTTGTGTTGCCTTAGTTAAAAGATCTACAAAACCTGATCTTCATAGTTTAAAGGTGTCTTGAACATGCATAAATTACATTCAGTTATGCTAGTGATAGCAATGGAAACATCTCCTATTTGATACACATAATCAATTGTGTGTGCTAACTTCTGTGTCATAATCTGTAATTCTTTTTTTTGAGAAACCACTGGTTTTACCTGTATATAGGTGAACTGATTTACATATTTGCATGTTGTTTTTTCTTGCACTATAGCATCTTACCTGTGTAAATTTGAAAGCAGCTAAGATCTGGGGAGAAAACAGTCTTAGATGACTTTTTTCCTCTCTGTGCAATTCTAATGAAGCCATTTATGGAGGCAAACAGTGTTGAGCCAAGTTTTAACTTCTCTGAATGTGTAACTTGTTGCTAAATTTGGAATATGGACTGAATACGTGTTTCCTTTATACAGTAAGCTAAGCAGTAGAATTCAAGAAATCTTTCAGATCCCTTGAAAAGTAATAAAAAAATAAAAACCCCACAAACGGTGAAAGCTGCTTAGGTAGAAATCTGATTGTAAGAACAACAACATAGAACAAGAGACAAAAAGTCCCACTCTCCTCCTTGCAGTTACGGGAGCTAGTCAGCTGTAGTTGATTCCTTGGGTATGTTGCAACAACTTCAGGTGTTTGAGCTTCCAGCCTACAGTGATACGTGCAAGAAAACACAGATACTGGTGAGGCCGTTTCCAAAAGGATCAAAATTGTTCAGAATTCCTTATGGAAATTCAACTAAAGAAAAGAAGAAAATTGTCTCTAGAAGTGTATGTTTCATTTCAGAAATACCTATGGATAAGGGCTCTAACTTAGATTATCCTCCTGCAGGCAGTTACTCTGTATAGATTGGTAGGTGCCAGCAAACCATTTCATGTATGCATATGCAGCAAATGCATAGTGTAGCTCTTGAATTTTATTTTAGTATAATATCCCAAAGTTTCCAGGAATACTCTAGCAGCCTTATCAGCTCTTAAAATACTTGACGCACAAGTTATCTCTCTAAGATTTGAGAAGAAACTCCTCTCCCTATCTTGCAGTTCAATTCAAAATGTACACGTGTGACAAGCTGACAAAGGTTGCTAAAATGAGAACTAGACAGAAAGCCACAAGTCTGCTAGCAGTAGATATAATGCACCTGCCAGAGATAAGGTTATGTTGTATTTTTAGGGTTTAATCCCTACTACATTTCTTTTGTACCCGATATATTATCTTTTTTTCTTTACTTATTACAGTACTTTTGAAGTACATAATGTATTTACATGTTTTGTAGCCTCTATTATGATCATAATGCTTTATTCTAATTTAAAAATCCCTCCACAATTTCTACATCTTCTTCCATTTGAAATTTAAGTGCGCAAGCATTTAAGGTTTGGGGTAAAAATAGGATATATTGAATAGCATGGGAAGTGAACTGTGGGGAAGATGTAGTTTGAATTTATGGATAGTGTATGAATTTAGGAGATACTGTAATTCTGCATAATGTAGCTATTAACTGCTGCTCTGAGTGAAAGCACTATGAAAGATTCATGGGATTCAAATTTTATTTCCTTTAGAGAGATAACTGTTCCTCAGTTTAAGAACAAACAACTTCAAGTAAGGATTGTTATGTTCTTCAAGATAGAAGACTAAATCAAACAAGCAGAATATAGCCAACTACAGTATCCAAAGAGGGACCTGGATGTCTGTACCACACTCAAAAAGCTGTTCTGTCTTGTGACACTGTCATTTGCAGTCTTTGTTTGCATATGACAAAAAACTTTGGGAGAATCATTGATGTGGATGAGTAATAGCATCTGTAATAGTGACATGGTGGGCTCCGTGGTGCTCAATATTCCATCTGCTCTTTCCCCTTCCTGTAGAAATTAAGGAGACTGGTGGGTCAGCATATTTTGGAAGGGGGCTTTTTTGGGTGTCTCTTCTGTACAAGAAAATAAAGAGAATGCACCTGAAACACATCAGGAGCACTGTGCTGATGAAGATGCTCTAAGAAGTAATTCTTTATACAGGACACGTGCAAGGAAAGAATATAAAGTAGAATTGATTCGTAAGAAAAATGCTTGTTTTCTTACCAAAGCTGCTTAGTAAAAGTCTTGGAGAACTGCTTCTTTAGACCAAACTCCAGATCAAAGAATTTGGAAAACATTTTCTCTGAACTTCAAATTCCTGTTTTGTTTATCTGAAGCACAAACAAGGCTTTCATATCTGAAAATCTTTCAGAGATGAGCAAAGCTTTTCAGTTATTTCACCCTGTTAAATTCCAATCCAATACAGTTTTTCCTTATCTTGACTACATCCATGGATAGTTGTTAATTTCCTACTGATCATGAGATATCTTGCTCGATCTTTTAACTTGCAATCTTAGGTTGTGTTAGAGCAAAAAAAAGTCATTATTTTTACTTAATGTTGAAAAAACAACCCACCCTTACTATGATGTACTGCCCTTGTTCCTGTGCTTAATTGGATTCTTCTATGAGTTTTTAATATGAAATATTTCTGTTGTGATTGTCACTGTAAAATCCAAATCCAGTGCATCTTTAGTTATTGTGTTGACTTCAGATTGAACTGTTTAGTCCTCATGTACTCAATTCAGACCTAGATCCCAAATTGTCCCATAAAAGGGGGTCAGTGTAAATAGCGTAGCTTACAGATAAGGAAAGTAAGTCAATAACATGAAATAGCTATAGATAAAAAGGCAAGAAACAGAGTTAGGAGTAGAATATGAGCCTTCTGTCTATATTTGTTAGCTATCTGGCAAACCATTTGAGAAGATTGATGAGATCCCCAAAGCTAATATCATCAGAAACTCTCCTTGATTCTTTATTGCCCTCTTCTAAAAAATATTGGTTACAATCTGTCTGTTGTTTTCTGTAGCGCTTGTGTGTGTACAGTTGTTAATGGCACTGGGAGCAACACATGCATAAATGTGGTTTAGTTTAAAGGAGAAAAAGATGCTATTCTCTGGCAATAAAATCCAGACCTTGCATACATGGAAAAATACAACATTTATGAATGGCTCTCGCCTGAGATCGAAAACGTACTGCTTCTCACAAGCTCCAAAGTCTGATCACCTCAGTTCTGCTATCTCTGTTTTATCGTGGCTTTATCTTATCATTCACAGCCAGTATCTCATGATGGCAGCTACATATATCCTGTTCCGAATTACTGTTTTACCATCTTAGCAAGTGCTGAGGAGGAGCCCATCACAATTTTGTTTGCTAAGAAAATATGGTTGGACCTTTGAAGTTGCTGAAACTAGCCACGCGGTGTTTTGTGGAGTTGGTCTTGGCAATGCCTGAGTTATTAAAAAGAAAATAATAATAACTAGTAATCCTGTTCAGTAAAAGCATTTGGTTATTATACCAGATATTTTATTATGTAGAGCAGTAGTGGTATAGGCAGTCAAAGAGAAGGAGAAAATTTATTTATATCCAGCTAGCCTTAGTCAATTGGAGAGGCAGCAGCAGTCATCTCTGGATAGGCGGGTTCTTGAGAAGAAAACATGCACAGCGGCATCCCCCTACTGCGAAAGAGTGAGAAAACCAATCTAATTAGAGGAAACATGGAACAAGATGATATGAGTCAAGCATATTGAGTTAGAGAATACCAAATGGCTTTGATGTCATTGGCCTGAAGGATACAGAAACTGCACTAAAATCCACTTTTCCAGTTCATGGGTGAAAGCTAGGGAAGTTTTTTCTCACAGTAAATACAACAACAAAATACTGTTTAAAGAAAGGTAAATAATTTCCAAGTTGTTTCTGTAACACAAAAAAATTATTGCTACATCACTGATTTGTATATTTTTTTGTCCTTGCAATGAATTACACTGAGCTGACTTAATTGTAATGAAAACTGTTTTTTAGGACGTTTCTTTTATCTTGGAGAGAATCATGCGTGTGTGTGATGCTGAGAAGATTTTGAAATTATTTCTCAAGTTTTCATATACTGAAATTAATTACATCTTATAAAGTTTGTCATGGAACTTTTAGTGTCTCTCTTCCTCTCTAATTTTCTATATACTTCTTACATTCTACAGGAAGCTCTTGACCATTTTAATAAGCTATTAGTAAGATAATACAGGTCCCTTTTTGGTTGTAAAAATGTTGGTACTGATTTGCAATAGGTAAGTGTTCATTAGAAGTAAGTTATAGTGTGATTTGTTTGAAATTTCCTTTTACAAACAGCAGATTCAAGTGCAAAAAAATGATTCTGTCATGATTAATGTTCTTATATTAAAAAACATGGTTCTCTGTGCCAACAGAGAAATTGTCCTCCATTCAGTAGAGATTTTGTAATTTTTCACCTCATTGGTATATTAGTGAAATCAAAGCTACAGCTTCTGCTGAATTGGTAAGTAATCAGATGAGGTATATAATGTTCCCTGACCCTTTTTTGTTTTTAAAAAAATCAGTCCATAAAAATTACTTCTCCCTTTTTGCATTTTTATTGCTCTTCCAGTCATAGCTAAATCTATAGTTGCTTGTCTTACCGTAATGAAAAATCTCTTAGCAGCTCAAATGAATGACTTTCATTGATAACAACAAAGGGCCTTGTTCACTGAAGTACTTGTAACAAATTTCTTCTATACTTCAGGAAGAGCTTTGGGTATGCAAGAAGCATAGAGCTGATTTCTAAATATGACCATACTCATCATATTTCATACTTGAAAATGTGTGTCTTTGAAGATGTCTTCTGCCAAGATTGTTTTGCAAACTTAGAAACCAATGTGGCACTGTTGGACTTGCCCCGAGTATAACTTCATGCTTGACATGTTGAATGGGTATGTCTGTGCTGCACAATGAAGAGTTGTGTTGGGCAAGATCTATACTAGCTCAGATGAACAGAGCAGTATGTGTTCATAAGTAGCGTATGCAGGAAGGACAGCCTTATTGATAAGGCAGTCAACCCTAGTAAGAAAGGCATATTATGTCATGAAATGACAGTATCTCTTTGTGACATAGTGATAGTACATCTCCATGAAGTGATAGTATTACATATTTGCATAGTAAGTATCAGGCATGGGATTTTCTGTCTTAAATGTATATATTACTGGAGCTTACTGTGCTACAAGCTTGTTCTGTTGTAACTATATTCTAACACATTTGGGATAAAAGCTGCCTATGGACCAATATCCTCACTCATTAGTTCATCTTAGCATACTCATTTTTTTTTTCCCTCTTTTCAGAGTAGAATGTATAGAATGCAGCTACAAGATAGTATGAAACAATCCTACAAAACAGTGAAAAAGGATAACAAGGAACTTTTGCTTGTTCACTGAGAGTAAACTAACTTATGGAAGGCTAACAATGGTCACAGCAAGCAGAACCTGCATTTTGCATCTTATCTGAAAAATGATAACCTGTGGTACTTCCAGCACCATAATGTAATGCTAGTTCAACATACTCTCTACAACACCTTATAAGTCATCAGTTCTTGAAGACTTTTTAATCACTTGCCGGATTGCAGCCTCATTTCTTAGCTGAAGTCCTATTTCCTAGTCTACTTAGCCATGCTGAGGAGAAAGCTTATAGAGTAAAACACAAGAGAGAGGTGTCCGTCTGTTTATAAGGCATATCTCACCAGTGCAACTTAAGAGTACTTGGTTGTCCACATACATCTTGATGCTGTATTGGGATGAAACCCAGGTATGTAACACCCTTCCTCCACCCTCTTATCTTCTGTGTCCACTTTAATTTCCACTGGAAGAAAAGTGTCTTGCCAGCAAGGGTAAATCTGTAACTGTTTGCTTTAGGCAACTGGCATACCTGGGACTGTGGTTTACTCTCCAGGGCATACTTGCTTTGCGATTTAGACACAAACATAGGTACCAACATACCTATAGAGCAACAATTCGAGCTGTAACCACATTTGACTCATAATTACTTGTCCTGTGTGGGTATGAAATACCTGCAAAGTCCCCAGCCTAGAGGGTACAGGGGATATGCTCTGTTTCAGAAACATTATCCTTTTGGGTCTTCAAAGTGAAACTGCATACCACTTTGCAGTTTCCAAGAAACTTGAAAATACTGGTATTGGTAGGAAATTTAATCCATAACTACATATTAGAAGGCACTCCATGAGCCACAAATCCTGTTTATCCCCCTCTATGCATCTCCTAAACAACTAAACCTAACAAGATTAGTAAATCTGTACTAGCAGATCAGAACGGGATAGTTTGGTCAGGTTGCTGGTAGGTGATGAAATGCTGTGCGTGAAGAAGGAACTTTGTTGTTCTTTTTCCCTCTGAGGGGGGTAAAAAGTATATAAAGACATAGCTGATACCAGAAATGCAAGTCAGGGCAATCATGATTCGAGAGGGCACAATTAGTAATATAATTGCACCACAGTAGCAATAATTATTATAATTACTTTTATTTACATAAATTTAATTCTGCACTAAATGCTGTAATTAATGTTATGGACACATTGTGATTTGTGGCTTGTGAAGTGAAAGATGACTCAAATAGAGCTTTCGCCTTGCAAGGTGAACAGTGACTTCCTTTTTGAGGCTAAGAAACGTAGTTTTATACTGTAAATAACAACAAGCAATTTCTTCAAGAAACTCAGCCAAGGATGGGAACATATGGAAGGCACTAGCTCCTCTGGGCACTGTTCAGTATTCACTAAGAGCAAACGAGAGAGGTCTGCTCAAGTAACCATCTGAAGTCTAACTGATCGCTGTGTAAACAGGAGTCATAATGTAGCACCCAGCACTAACAGGCTCAGGCCGGAGTCTGAAAGATAGAGTTCCCAGCAGGGGGTACAAGGACAGGAAGGTGAAATGTCAGTATGGGAAGGGAATGGCCCAGCTCCTACTGTTTCTGTTGTGGGGAGAATTAAGGAGGAGTTGCAACTCTACTGAAAACTGGAGGCTGCCAGAGGGTGGATCTTGGAGTAACTGGTGAGAAACTGAATAATGAAGAGAAGCAAAGGCTCAGGGCTGGCAGTGTTGCTGCTGAGAGGATGAAAGTACTTCTTAAGGAAGTGTCAGCTGGAGGGTTTTGGGCAGGTATACTGAGAAAGCAGGGTCAGGTAATGTGGCTGATGGATGATGTCTTGGGAGAAGAAAAATGGGAAAACTGCTGTTTTAGCTAGACTGGAAAAAGGCAAGTAGAATAGATGGGTCACTACAGTCCATCATGCCTACCCTCTGATTTCTGGTAACCACACATGGATTTGGAGCATGTGCTATAAAGAATTGAAAGAGAGTAGCATAAAAGATCCCCTATAGTGTAGGAAAGATGGGCTGGGGAATATGAGAGACTTACCAAGTTAGAATACATCAGTGAGGTGAGGTAATTAAATATATATATGCTGTAGTGTGTGTTGCAAATGTGAACTATACATTGAGAAAAGAGGCTTCCATTGGTGTGGACTGCAAGCATATGCTGAGGCGGTGGCCCAGCCCAGGTGGTGTGCATGAAACCATTAGCTGTAATAATTATTTCACAGCTTCTCTCAGCTGGGCTCAGGTGGCTAAGAGGGCAGAGTGAGGCTTTTGCAGGGCCAGGAAACAACATGCTTTAAAAACTTTAAATGTATAAAACTGATGAAGATGCACTGTAAATGGATTAAAGAAGCACTCTTAAGGGTGTTTATAGCAGAACAGATGGTTTCTCCTGGGCTTTACTGGCGTCTTGCTGCCACTCATACGTCTGCTGCGATTAAACGTGACTTGAAGAGAGACTTTGCTACCTGAAGGCTTTTGAGGGAACAAAATGCCTGGCTTTGAAAAGGGAGTGATGAGCCTGCGTCACACTAGGAAACCTTGGAGAGGTTTGAGCTTCGGTGTAGATTTGAGCTGAGCAGGAGGTAAGAAGGGTGGTGTTGCTGGTGAAGGGTGATCTAGGGAAGATGAGGAGCCTCTACCACTGTGGGTGGAATGGAGCTGTGTTGTATTTTCTGCTTTTCTGAACTTGCGTTGGGTCCTGCTGCTGTTTCTGAAGTGGAGTGCTGAGGATGCTGGCCAGAGAGCTGTGCTTCAACCCAGCACATGGAAAACTGAAGGGAGGCATAAGGCAAAGGGATTGCAGTGGCAGGTTCCTCCAGGAGCAAGTACACTGTAGTAGTAGCTGCAGCATGGAGTGCTTCTAAAGGAATCCTATAACAAAATCTTTCTAGAATATTGTTCTGAATTATTGCAAAAAGAACTGGAAGTTATATAATTACTGTGGGTATAATTTATGGGCACCATAAAAATGATGGAGGGGAAAGTACCTGCAGGTCACTTGTATTTGTCCAGATCCGCGTGTTCAGCTGTATATCAATGTACAGCTGAATACAAGGTGTTGGGTACCTGAGTGCAAGTCTGTTGCCCTGCTTGCTGCAGCTGTGCTGGGTGCCAGAGAGTTCCTCAGCAGAACATGGACTGTGTTCATGTAACACAATATGCTTGCTACTTGAGCTGTCCCAGGAATGGGGTAAGTGAAATAGTGGGGCTGACATGCTGCTCTGCCTGGGCTAATTAAAAACAATTTGCTTATAGCTTAAATTCCTATCTTTGTTTTGCTGTTGGGGCTTGCTGTTTTTAAGGATGCATGAACTGTGATTTCTGAGAACTGTTAATGAGTTCTTTTGGTTGCTTTCATCAGAGCATACAAAGTTTTATGAAGATATCATTCCTTCTCTTTTAGATGATTCTGTCCTGTTAGGTGTCCAGAATATTGGGTGGGTTTTTTTATTTATTGTTTTGTTTTATTGCTGTTGTAATGAGGGTGATAACCTTTAAGATGCTGAGTGTTTTCTATGGGGAATTAAGCCCCTGGAGGCTGTGGGTATTCAATGTGCCCGCCAGCTTAAACAGTTGGGTCCCTTTTAATGTTAGTATATTTGCTTAACTTTAATGAATGTGAATGTACCTTCTTGGAGAGAGAGGTTTAGGAAACAACTTTTATCACTTCTGCTCTGCTCACTGTTGGGGGGGGCAGCAAATCACTGAAAACTAATTAACAAAGAAAATGAATAGTAAGGAAGGTACTGTGTTTAAGATGGGAGAAGCAAGGACAGTTGAGAGCTCTCTGCTTGTAGTTTTGATCTTTAAGGTGAAAATTTCCTACCTATCAGAAGTGGTATAAGCAAAACTCATAAGTATGTACATGTTATAGTGACTGCTGTGCAGAAAATCATATGTAACATTTAAATTTAATGGTTTCAAATGTTTTCTGTTTTCTCCTCTGGAAGATAAGAGGTCAAGGAGAAGTAAGACTGTGTGACTTGCTGACACTGCAGATAAAGAAATATTCAGCTTGGCTTGTAGTAATTCCTGAATGGAAGCATGGGGATCAGTGTATAGAGATGCCCAAGTTCCTTGGGTCTGCAACAGCATGTGTCTATAACAAGGCTGACTGTATTTGTGTGGTAATGCAGCCAGTGTCTGGTTAAATGGGGTATGAGTTTATAAGAAGTTGGTGATGCTATCCCCCAAATCACACTGGTGAGTCCATGTGATGGCTTGTGATCCTACTTGTGTATTTGTTGACTTTTAGACAAAGGCAAAATGAGGTTTTCAAGTTGGGTGCGAGTTTAGCTGCTGCTGTAATTTTGTGTAGATTGCTTAAATCTACCTTCTCCCTTTGTTTCCACTGCCTCCCTGAAACGGCAATAATGGTCCATCTTGTCTATTGGTTTAGAGCATTGCTAATTGCAAGCTGTTAGTGTTTGTAAAACACTTAGAAAATGAATAGCCATCGTGTGTGAGATCAATTTGCCACTCTGTTCTTACCACAGAAATAAAAGCATATCAGTGTCAACTTGCCTCAGACGCACTTGTGACCCCAGGCCTGACAACACTGAGACCTGTGTCTGGAGAGGCAATTTGTGACTCATATGGTGGCAACAGAGCTACTTGCTGTTGATTCTTCAAAAAATTACACAAATCAAGGAAAAGTGTTTCAAACCTTGGAGGTAAAACACTGCTTTGCTTCCACATTACTTCTTGGCAGGCAAGTTGCAGGGAAGTTTGTCAGGATTTAAAAAAAAAAAAAAAAAGGTTGAGCACTTTGTGAATAGACTTGGGAACAACAAAACAATGTGCAATATGCTGGCAGCCAACAGGGAGAAGTCTGTGGGTGGTAGTAAGAAAAGTTGTTCCTATAAAGGATACTGAGTACTGTCATAGTCTTGCCCTTCTGTATTTCTACTAGTGAGTACCAAAAACTGGAGAAATTAATAAATCTGACTTCTTACAGCTCTCCCTAGCTACCCCAGACAACAAATTCCCGTTCACAGATGTGGCACAGTTCTGCAAGTCAGAACCCAATTTTTGCTACTTCAGGGAGCAGTCCTAGCTAAATCCTGGGTCTTCCCATGAGTTGAATTTAGCATGGCTGACTGCTGCCATTAACATTAATTTGTCTGGCAAACTAACTAGAAGTGTCTCTTCTAGTTCCAAATGCTAAGATCCAAGATGACAAGGTGGCAACTATCTAGTCACATAAGTAAAATACATAGTTCAGGCTGAATTTTTAAGCTGTTGATTCTTTCAAAGAAGATAAAAAGAACATAGAAACTCTCTCAACACGAGTAGACAAATGCAGGAGTCCTAACTGGCTTTGCAAAATTGGAAGGAGGTCCAGACTGATGATTTGATCCTTATCATGGTCAGGATAAACAAGTTAATGTTCCTTTGTAGTGAGGCCATATATTTCATAGCTGAACCCAGTCAAGTTAAAAGTCTCCTCAAAATCTCATCAAAAATACACAGACTTAAGTTGAAGGCTGGGATTAATGTAATTCCTGTAGGACTTGCAAGAATATATATGGTGTATTTTCTACAGCAACTTCTGTTGGCTTCCTTGAATGCCTCCTGTTCTTAGAGGAGACCAGACCTTGGTCATGCCCTTTCTAGTAAAAGAAAGTTGGAGGTCCAGTCTTCATGAGTGGCTGTTGATGTCTGCAGACTGGGGTGATGGGGCTAGCCAGGCCCTTAGCAACAGAACCTGCATGTGTGGGCTGCGGGTCAGCGCAGTTTCCAAGTACTGAGCCCAAATACTAAATTCTACAGGAAATGCAGGTGTGGGGAAATGATTGCTGAGTCACACAGCAGTGGATAGTGGAGGAAGGGGTGAACATGACTTTTAAGCTATGGAATAAACCAGAAAGCTCAGATCCTGGCAAAGATCTGTACACTAGGATGTTTGTGATAAAGGACCTGGACTGAAATAGAGCAGGCAACATTAGACCCTAGTGCTCCCAGCTGAGAGCTCAAACTTGCTTGAAGTCTGTAGCAAGTGATTTTAGAGACAGCAAGTTGGAGGAAGAGTTTGGAGCCTGGCAGGCACTGGAGGCTTAAAGCAGAGGTAGATTTGACTGTGAGTTTGCTGATGGTTGCTTAGGCTGTTTTGTAGGTAGGAAATGACAACTCCTGTCTCGCCTTAGCAACTGGATGCAACTGTGCTTTCCTACAGAAGGAACTGAGGATATGTTTAAGCTCAGCCATATTACATCAATATTGTACTTAAGCCTGAAAAGAATATATTGCAACCTCCCTTTCTTTTCCCTATTACAAAAGCCCCCAAAGCTGTACTGAATCTTTGGAAAATAAGTGGGGGCAGGGAAAACTGGAACGGGCAATCTCTTGCTGAAGATGTATGTACTGTAATTTTACATTTGGGTATCCTTGAGCTGCTAATGTCCCTTGCCCCTTTGGTAAAGTAAATCAGTTTTTTCTTGACTATTTATTTGTTTGTTCCCTTTGTGGGAGCTGTTTGGTCTCGATGTTGGTGCAAAAAGTTTTGGTGACATCAACAGTGCCATACTTGCCCTGATTATTCTTAAAATAGAATCATGTACTCTTTGCTTGAAATTAACATAAAAAACTTAATCCACCATGGGAATATTTGTGTCAGGCAACAGTACAATGTGCTGTAACTTCTTGGTGCTAGCTGAAGCTCTCGAAGTTCTTGTTTGTAGTATGGGCAGTCAAAAAATAGAATCTGCAGAAGCCCAAGACCTGAACTTAATTGAGAGAAACTATTGGAGCATCTTAGGGGGATTTCTTTTATTCAGGATGTCTCTCCTAAAGCCCTTCATGGATAGGATCATCCACACGTTCTTCTCAAAAATCAGGGTGTGTGTTTTGAAAGACAGGTGTTGTGTTAGTGTTCCCTTTAACCCAGTAACAAGAAGGAGAGAAAGGAAACGTAAATTTTGTTTACGATGGCAAGCTAAGAAATACAACTCTCAGTATTCTCTTGATAAACTTGGACCGATTCTATTATGGTACAAATTCATTGCTCATGAGACACTCTCTAGCTCAGTAATATAGGAAATAAAGTACAATGTAAGGGATATTTTTTTTCCTCCCACAGTTGGCCATTTAGTTGTGGTTTCCTAGGAAGGTCAAGAGGAAAGGAGCTATTATCAACTGTGGTTGAAGCCTTTCTGATCTTGCTGGCTAATATAGCAGCCGGACAAATTAGTTTCCTAGCCTCGAACTCCTTCTTTCCAATTTTCTCATCTTCACTACTAACAAAGAGTAATGCTTGTCTGTTACAGATCAGCTGCTTCTTTTGTAATTTCTGTAGTGTTTTCATTGCCTGTGGTGCTGCTGGCAACTCAGCTGATGACTTCATGGGAGAATTGCTGTTGAAATACCTGGTTCATGTCTGTATTTTCTGCTCATTTTGGATTTCCATATGAGATATTTTACAGAAAAGTGCATTGATTATGCAACTGTGCATAATATATGGACTGAGACAGCTCCTCACTTGGCTTAAATCAGCCTTGGTCTCAAAGCTGCTCTGAAGTTTTGTGCAGCGTCCCTCCTATAAATACTGCCTGTACTGAAGAGTAACACCTTCCTCTCAACTGCTTCACCCCAATTCTTAGTCATAAGCATGTGTTTCATAAACTGAGGCTTGAGGGGTTTTGTGAGATTAGACCAGTGATCTTTCTCCCTCTTGTTGGACTGCTATCTCCATGGGGTTGTAACATAAAGGCCACTTTCATTCTTCCCTTGGCAGATTCCATCTATTGTGACTATCTCCCTCCCTTCAAAAGGCAATAGCATACAGAAAAAGAAATTCATTATCTTTGCACGTATGATGAGTTCTTGTTAATACACTGTTGAAAAAAATCCCTTTGTAAATAACTGGAAATGGATTTGTTGTCATAATTTGCACCACCTTATAGAATTTTGAGCAAGGAATTTTCCAGCAATTAAGACGGTAGCTAAATATGTCAGGGAAATAGTTTTTCATTTGGTAGACTGCAGATGTTTGGTGCATACATACTGGCTGTTCCTCATGTTTGGAAACAATTTTCCCCTCTGTTTTGACAGAATTGACAACAATAGATGAACACTGACTACAGAATTTGGAAGGTGCTGTAGGTTATTCTAAGGCAAAAACAAGTTACTGAGTTGTCAGATACTTATCAGTTGTTAATCACATTGCTTCCTGTCTCAGCATAGCTACACTGCTGTCATAAGGTTCTTGCTGCGCTAAACCTGTGCTTATTTATAGCGTGTGTAATTACACATTTGGCTTTAAATTGTGAAGTGGCAAACCACTTGCTAGTGGCCAGCTGCTTTCTTAAGTGGAAAAAATTATCGCACAGTCCAGGGCAGATCTTTGAGACACTGAAATAAGCTAACTGTGCTGGACCATGGTGGAAAAATTCTGAGGAAGTTTTAGGGGGTGAAGGGTCCACGTTGCTATGGTCATCTCTGGCTTACAAAGGCACTTGATACCTCAGAGTCTTCCCCAAAATCAATCATAACATGTGCCCTGTTTGGATGTAAAATTTATTTTTAATTCCTTAGTGCTAGATTGCACTCAGCACCCATAGATGTAAATCCATTTCCTACACATGTGAGCACTTGATTATACAAGCTGTCCCATCAAACTTAACTGTAAGTTCTTACAGATGGGGAGAGGTGTAGGCTGGTCTCCACTGACAGCATCAGTTATGCCTGTGTATGGGATGGCCTCCACCCAACACAGCTTGCAAGCCTCGTTCCCCATGGCCTTGCTGCATATGCTCTTGCTCTTACAATGAAAGTTTAATGTTGTACACAATTAGTATTTCCTCCTGGCACATATCTACTTTGTACACAGTTTGTCACGAAGAATCGGTTTCAGTGTTGCTCATGTGCGTTCACTAGAAATGACTCGGTGTCATTCCCTTGGAGCAGAGCTTTAGAGTTGGATTGGTTGATACAGGAAAAATGACAGTGTTACAAGGGCTTTGCTGAAGAGCTCCCTTCAAATGAGTCGTATAGGTTCCTATCTGTCATTTCCATACTTTTCATATGACATAGGTGTTTCAGAAAGATCTCTATAGTAGGGAGAAAAAGCTTGAAATGTCTTGCAAATCTGAAGCAGTTTTCTTCCAATTATATGAGAGGAGATCACAGTTTGAGGCTGAAATGAAGTCAAATCCCTTTGAAGTGCTGAATAAATAGCACCAACCTTCAGAAAGATGGAAACTGACAATGCCTGAATCTTACTGACATGTAAAAGACACATTGTTAGCTACTGGAGAAAAGGGGGGTATTTTTTAAATAAGGTATTTCTGCTCTCATCCTTTTCTTCAAATTCCATCCTGCCATGACCTGTAAGTTTTTCATGTAATAACAAGCATTTTTACTTCTTTGTTTAATTGGACACCATGTAGCCAAATAATTCTGTGCAACCCTTAGAAAACTTAGCAGAAATACCCGGATGGACTTTGATCTCAAGTCTACCAATAAGTGAAAAAAGCTTAAATAAGTAGAGGTACCACTACCACAGACTGTTACTACTGTGAATAATTTTAAGCTTTTGTGCAGCTGCATTTATTTCTTTTTCTAATCCCCAAAGCATCATGTAGAGTATAGAAATAGAGCCTTTTATATATCATGACTGTATAATAAAGTATGGTGAAATCCAGCAACTAGGAAAAAAACTTAGGTATGTATGTGTGGGCAAACTTTAATTTTGCCTAAAGGATGTAACTTGCTGCTTTTTAATTTGTGGTGCAGATACAGCGAATCTGCAATTAAGCCTTCTAGCAAGTCTGTAGGACTGGTAATTGTTTTGTAATCCTTCCTTGGAACACAATAAATGCAAACAGTAATCACAGGTTTAATGAGTATAATCTATCATAAAATACCTAACAAAACAGTATGTGCAATATTATCTTCTGGTTCATGCTTCAAATATTCCAACTGTATTAAAGGAGTGCAGCAATCTGAGTACCTGCCTAGGCAGGAGGAAGAGAACAGACTTCTAAATAAGCAAACAGTATGTATCTGTATGATAAACAAGAAGCTTATTCAAAATTCATTTTGCTCTTGTGGGAGTGAGTGGAAGCGTCTTACTGATTGCAGGCGCACACCCTGCTGCTAGGCTAAGGCCTAGTTTATCTAAAACCTCTTTCAAGAGATCACACTGAATATACAGCAGGATATTTAGAAAAGGTTGCTGAATCATGAACTGTAAGACTCAATATTTGTCTTAACTGCATTGCTGCGGAAATTCTTGTCCATGTCTTTGTTCTCTTGTGTCTTAATCACTTCAGGTTTCTTGTATGTGCATTTATCTTTCAAAAAACATATGGGGTACCCGGTGTCTGACTTCATGTAAACCAAAGGGAGAGTTACCATAGAGCTAATCATACAGGCTCTAATTCTAAACTGCCCTTACCCTCACTCCTTTATGAAACACGTATCTGTCCAATCTGACATTACAACTCTAGCTGCGTGATTTTTTTGGGGAAGCTATTGATGCTGGATAACACTGAAACTGTTTTAAACTGAAGTTCCTGAAAAGCTCAAAACTTGTAAACTTGAAACTGGGAAACATTTTCAGCCTAAGATTAAACCGAACCTGGCACTACCTATGACTTCAGGCAGACCTTGCTGACCTCTAGGTTAATTTAACTCTGTCGCTTACCTTCTCAGCACCCTGATATACTAAGAGAATTTGTTACTTGAAAAGCACCAGGTTGAAAAGATAGTGCAAATGTGGTTACCAAGGGATTAACACTTTCTGCCAGGACAAATGCATAAACGTAATGTATTTTTCTAGTCTCTTCCTGAGCATACGGAATAGTATGCTATAGCAGGAGTGTCTTGCCTTGGTAGAAAGCTGACTTTTGTGTATAAATGTGTTCTGCAGACTCAATTGCTGTGCTTTTTCTGGACTTACCTTGTGCTGCCACTGGAGAGAAACCCATGTGTGGCGACTGTTGGAGGCAGTCTCTTACTCTTTCCTTTGGTTTACGTTGGTTAAACCCACTATTGAATCAACTAAAGGAACTGACTGTTCGAAAAGCTTACATGAATTTCTCTTCAGTTGACTTTCAAAACAGTGTTGTTTCCAACTGATCTATCTGCCAGTCTGACATCAGTATTAAATAGAATATCACACATCATGGACTAACCATCTGATTCATTGTGACAATTTTTTGCTCTAATGTCTGAAGTTGTAATTAAGGGAGGAACATGTGGGAGAGAGAATAAAAATCAAGAGATAAAATAAGAAATCGGATTGCAAAGGCAAGGAAAGAACCTTGTAATTTATTACTCTGAGAGATACAGGAGCAGTACTAATTGCGCAAATAGTTGTACATCCTGGTTAAAAAAAAAACCCAAACAAAATGATTTTGATTCATTTTACTTGAATCTGGAGTGTTTTTTAAACTTTTTTTAATATGCTTATAGAAATTCAACCAATCAAGTAGTAAGTGCAAGGAGGTAATGCTCTTTACAGTTTCAATAAAAAATAACTACAGAGTGAGTGCGTGTTTGTGTGCACATGCATGTGTGTTATACCAACCTGAAACTGTAGAAAGGGCTGAACATACCAGTACTCTAAGCCTATACATAGAATCATAGAATGGTTTAGGTTGGAAGGGACCTTAAAGATCACCTAGTTCCAACCCCTCTGCCATGGGCAGGGACACCTTCCACTACACCAGGTTGCTCAAAGCCCCATCCAGCCTGGCCTTGAACACTTCCGGGGATGGGGCTTCCACAACTTCCCTGGGCAACCTGTTCCAGTCCCTCACCACCCACATAGTGAAGAATTTCTTTCTAATATCTATTCTAAATCTCCCCTCTTCTAGTTTTAAGCTGTTCCCCCTTGTCCTATCACTACATGCCCTTGTAAAAA
>RSEF01000004.1:67178443-67189357 GCA_003993805.1 Himantopus leucocephalus | reverse complement strand
TAAAGGTCCCTTCCAACCTCGACAATTCTATGATTCTATGAAAAGAGTTGTAACTGAAGGAGCTGTCTGTCCCAACACAAACCTGACAAGAAGCTGAAGCTATGCTGTGATGCCAATTGGGAAGTCTGCAATTAGCAAGAATGCTATTGATCAAAAAAAATTTGCCAAAATTAAAAAGAATGTTGAGCAGATGTATTATCTGGATGAATACTAAGACAAACAAAGAATGTATCAGCTAAAATGTTAATCATAAATTATGCTTTCACATCCAGCGTTGGGACTGAGAAGTGCAGTTATATCTGCTGAGTGGAGCTTTCTCCATTTCTTTATAATTTAAGTATTTTCTGGGCTTTAGTTTAAGACTGGGAGGACTTCTTGCATCATCCATACTGTTTTTTGCTCCCACTACTGGAGCACTGTACTCACTAATATGTTAGTGCTTTAAAAAAAACCACCTCAAACTCCCTCCCACCTGAATCTTGTATATGTCCGAATTCTGATACAATCATTAAAATGGCCTTCAACAGCAGAGTCTTCTCTGATGTGGCAAGCCTCTGCCAGTTCTGCTACAATGCAGTTGCATGAATGTAGGGGAGAGAAAGTAAAGGGAATCTCTGACAATATGATTAATTATAAAAAAAATTTGCTAGCACATCTACTGATGTTTCCCTGTTAATTCACATTTTGCTGTGAGCACAATGAGAAGCCATGTCATCTAATGCAAGGTACTTATTTAAAGCCTACTCTCCGTAGGTTGTGCATATTTGGAAAAAAAAATATTTAAAAATTCCGTTTACATTGGCCCTCTAGATAGACTACTGCATCCCAGAGTAACGTAGGAAATTTCAGTTTAAAAATTACGAACAGTGTAGTTTAATGTAACGTTTCTTTGTCTGCCCAAAGAGATTAGCACAAGGCTGAGTTGTCAGAACATGTTAATCACTGGCAACAGTGGTTTCAAAATAAATAGCTTTTAAGCCTCATTTATTTAAATATCTTAAAGCATCCGAAGAGTGCTCTCCCCATTTACTTCCCCTGCTGCTGCTAAGAAATAGCTTATATTTGCTAGATACCTTTCACAGTGGAAAGTTAGACTCCAGGAGGCTTGCAGTCGTTATGGATAACATGAACTCACCCATCCTTGCAATGCAGCCAGCTGTAGAGCTGCAAAAGTGCCACACATTTCAGCAACAAGTAAACAATTTAAGGTGGAATAGCCAAAAATGGAGCTTTTAACCCCCTTAGCTCAAGCTCTCTGGTATTCTCTGTCCTGGACGAGACTTTTGGCATATGCTGTAATGCTCTTAAGTCTTAGCCTTGCAATACTGCTTTGTATTTTAGCAGCTTTATGCTTTTAAAAAGTGATGTGACAACTGCTAATTGCTAAAGAAGGCCTGAGAAGGCTGGATTGCCAAACAATCGTAGGCCTTTTGACTGCCAGCTTCTCAGCACTGAACTTGTAGATGTTTTATCCCTGATACAGCCGCATCCTTTGGGCTCCAAGTGCATTGCTTAGATTTGGGGTGAGTCTCTGAGTTTAACCTTCTTATTGCCTGTGAGGGCGCTAATCACAAGGACAAAATCTTCCAGGTGTTATATGCACGCACCTGTGGCAGGGTGGTGGCAGTCACACTGACTGTGGTCCTGCTGGAAAAATGCAGTTGGCAGCTTACAACCGCAATATAGAATTAAGCCACATGCAGTAGCTGCTACGCTAGGATGTTGTGCCCTGCTGCCCAAGTCTCAGCTGGTGCTTTAACTGCAAAGGCATCCTTCTCTTTCCTTCTCATTTCTTTAAAAACGAGAGTAAATTTTGCAATGTAGTCATAGCAGGAAGTCACCACATTTGAAATTGGCGTACTTATTTAATGGTCTGTATAATTTAGAAGCTTGGTTTCATGCATTCAGGGTTGAAAGCCTTCCCTTGATCATTATTTTTCCATGCTTTGCATATCATGTTGCTATACAGTCTTTTGTGCTCACTGCTGGTTATCTAGCTGAGTTGTAATCCAGCCCCTCTGCTACACTGAGCCACAATGATTCATGAGAAACCCTTATCTACTGAGAAAACCAGATAGATTTGAAATGGCAGTTTCAATCTGTAGCAGCACTGGGGGTTGTTACAGTCTGGTTGCTGGAGAATTTACTGTATTCTGTGTCACTGCAATCAGCTGAGCACATCAGCTGATAAAAGATTGTGAATTTCATCCTGAAGAGGTGGTGAACTGTCAAATAATGAAGATAAAGTAAGGGAATTATGCCATTCCTGCTATTATGCTCCATGTCTGTGACCCATTATGTCTTCCCTTTGCTGTTGCATATATCATGTCATGCTGGTAATGCCCAAGTTCATGAAGTGGGTTTCTGGGAGCTTGAAATACTGCTTGCAGGGCTGTTTGTACAGCTCACTGCTGGGTCAGGCTAGATTCTTCTCTATGTGAGGCAGAACTGTACAGTCTTCATGCTTGTCTTGGACCCCAAGGAAAGAGGAAAAAAATGCTGCTAGAAAAACATGAGGGGAAAAAAGAGTTGACCCAGGTGTGCCCATGTGTCATAGTTCTAACCGTGTCTGTAGAAAACGATTGCTTTGTCTCCTAAAATTTTGTTGTATTGAATTTCTTCAGTAATGACCCTTTATTATGATGTGAAATGGAATGCATGGAGAGGAGAATGTCTGGGCCCTGGCCTCCCTCGTAAATAAGACAGGGGGTTTCTTCCTGAATGGGATAAGAGGCAGATACGTCTGTTCTGGATGAGAGAAGGGCTTGACAATGTGACACAAGAGGCAATGGTTAACTTACTTTCATCTCTCATCCCCATCTGATTCCGGTGCAGTAGGTGTCAGCTCTCTTGCCTGAGGACACAGTGGCAAGCAAAAACATCTCCAGGTTTAGTCTGTCAGGTGGGACAGGGGTCCTTTTCACTCAGGTGATGGGATTTGGGCTATGGCAGAGAAAATGTGCTCAAAAGGAAAAGAGGTGACTTCTCCCTTTGCCTGTCCTTGCTCATGCATTTGGGCTGTAGCTGGCCTGTTGAATAACAAAATCCCTGGAGCTGGGTTGGAGGTGCTGTCAGCCCCTCTACCCCAGGAGGACGAAGCCATTCAGTGGGTGTCTCTGGGCTCAGCAGTGGAAGGCTTGTGCTCTGTGCAATGCTGGTGAAGCCATGGCCAGTTTTGACTTGCAGCTGAGCAGAAACCTGTCAGCTGCCTTTGCCTCTGGGAAGGATGGTGTGGTATGTCCCAGTATTCCTGTATGATGGGTCTGCTGGGTGAGCAGGGGTACCTCCAACCTAGAGACTGTAATGGGGAGCTGCCTTTTCCATGGCTATTAAGGCGGAGCTCTTCAAGTTCAAGCTCATGAATTTCAGCTGCCTTCTGCTTTTTCGAAAAGCCCTCTTTCTGTGTTTGATGGTTACTGATGCTGCCTCTGCATCTAAAATTAGCAACTACGTGCTCTTGCAAATAGCCCCTGGGGGCTGCTTCAGTGGCTTTGCGTTAGTTAGCTTGAACACTGGCACAGTACTTGTGTGTGTGTGTGTGATGCAAACCTGTGACGGTCCATCTTGTACAGCCTTTCAGAGCCTGCTCTCCCCACTGCTTCTCTTATTCTCTCAATACCAGAGTCACAAAAGCCGTTACTGTAATTCTGATTGCATACGTGCAGCTGGGCTGTCAGCAAGGAATATATGTGGGCGAGTGGCTGAGGGAGCATGAATGAATGATTGAACAGAGGTAAAAGCAACAAAAGCTGTGGGTGGAAAGAGAAGGCTTGAAATTGGCTCACCCACCACTTTAATATGTTCTTTACAATGGTGTATACAAATGAGAAGAGGATGGAGGGGTCTTTACTCCCCCAGCCATTTGAATTCAATGTGGTTTTGTCTTGGGCATATTTTTGTTTCTACACTCTCTTTAGGAATGGAGAAAATGCCCTGGCTGCCAGTATTCTTAAAAGCGTGCTTGAATTTCCTGAATAAATAAGCTGCAGCTCCTGTGGTGAGTGCGGGGAATCTTGCTTTACTTAATGCTCCATGGAAAGCTACTAGATAAGAGCTTGGCTGTGTGAGACTGCGCAAGCAACTGACTATGGATTTTCTGATATCCTAAACCCCAAAGTGTTTAGCAAACAAATTAGGTCAGTGAAGCAAAACAGACATGTGGATGTTTCATTGGTCTGTTAAATTTGATGGTATCTGTGACCCGTTCACAAAAAAAAAAGAATGTTTCCCACCATTGAACTGGTTTCTCTCTGGGCGATGTGATTTGGCTGTAGCTGGCTTGCAGAAACTTAAGGCAGAGTAAATAAAGAACTCAATTTCTGTGTGGCTGCAAAAGGGTAAGCTGGCATGCCATGGGGAAAAGAATGTCCTTTATGGCCTTCTGGATAGGCAACCAAGCAGAACGGAGAAGTAAGAAGCGCGTGGGTGGGATATTGGCTTTTCTTCCTCAAGGCATGTACCAAGCTAAGATGGGAGGGAATTGAAGGAGGAGGGGCCATTTGGCTGAGCTGTTCATACAGATCCAGTGAGTGTTTGAGCAAGGTAGAGCAGGGGAGAAACAGACGTTACTGTGTGGCTTCCTTTGAGCTGGGGGACTTACATGCTTTCCTGTAGTGTGTAACTTGATGTAGCCCTATCTAAGGTCGTTAGCCTTGATTTTCATTTATGCTAATTTGGTCTCCTGTGGAAAATGGTACAGTATCTCAAATGCCTTCTGTCAACTGCCTGTAAAAGAGGTATCTTGTACTCTTGATTGTGGTTTGCTTTGTAGCCTTAGAGTTATTAACCTAGTCAGTGAACTAAAATAGTCTCCTCCCAATGGCAAACCAGTTTCTTTTCATCCTGTTGTTGGCACCACAGAGCATGCACGCATTCTTCTGCATGTAATTCAATTCACAGGCCAGTCAGGAACACCACTGCATTTTGTTCCAATATTTTGCTGAAAGGTAAGGGGGCTGCTTTAATTAGCTTGGAGAAGTGGAGCTTGCTACAACCATACAAAATCTGGTCAAACTTTGCGTTGACTTCAGTAGAACCAGATGGGCTATGCAGGTCAAACTTCCGCACTTTCTTCACTAGTGGTGTAAACACTTTAAATTATGAGCTTTTACATTCATATCTGTTAATCTGGGTTATTTGATGCAAGCCAGACGTTGAAAGGTGAATTAGAGAGTAGTCATCCTGTGAAATTAAGACTCTCAGGATGATAATGACCATCAGGCCCGGATAACTGACCGACAGACAGTATTGTGGTTGTGGACATAACATTTGGAACAGTCAAATCTCACCCCTGAAGTATTAGCTGATCTGTGCTTTAAATGGGAAGCAATGTTTTTTCTTGCCATTTAAACATCAGTAATTTGTCACTATATTTCAGCCTATATCCAGTTAACCCTGGTCTGAAGTGGGGACTACTGACCGCTCAGTCACTGTGCTGGATGAGCTGGGAAGGGAAGACTCGGGGGGAATATCCCAGCAGAAGGGATATTTAATAACACTGACACCTATGCTGAGGTTAAGCCACCTTGTGTCCTTTGGGAGGAGGAAGGGAGCCTGCTTTGAATCCACAAAATTATTTGCTTACCTTGTTTTATAAAACAATACTACACCTGCTGTCCTTACAAGGCAGAACAGTCATCCTTTTACAGCACTGGACTGTAGGAACTGTTACCGTTTCAAAATAGCTGATGCTTGGTGAGGTACGGATGGCGGAAGCAGAAGTGTAGCTTTCTCGAAGACTGTTTTGGGAAGCCGATCCATGCTGTAGAGAGCTCATTTTGTTAGAATCCTGACCTCAGCTTAATTTTACAAGCAGTATGTGTTTTTACTCTGAAATGCCTCCAGTGTGCAGTTTTGTTTATCTTGCGTGTGTTTGCAAGGCATACAATTAGACACAAATCTGACATCTAGTATGTAAAACTGGCAAAAGTAGTAGGAACTGTATTCAGATCAACAGTTAGAAATAGAATACAAGATGTTGTTAATGACACTTGTGCAAAAGAAACAAAAAAACCATAACAGTTGAGGTAACGCATACTGTGTGATGGCAAACTGTTGCGGATGGAAGTATTTGACAGTTACAATTTAGCAGCGATTCAAATTTTATTAATGATTTGAGGTAGATCAAGAGGTTGAATTTTAGCAGTGCTTAATCATTAACTGATTTAAAGGTTACAAAAATAACTAAACAGCGACTTAATTACAGATTCGAAGATGGCAAGATTCACACTAACTTACTATAAAGTATCCCAAATCAATACATATACATATGAGCAAAAGCACAGATCTCAAATTTATATATACACATATAAGCAAAGCATATAAGTGCCTGTGCGCGCACACCCCCCCACCAGTCTATAACTGCTGAGATCAAAGATCCCTTAATATCGCACGACTCTAACGAGCTGGCGGGTGCCCCTTCTAACTCCTGCGCATGCAGGGACAAATGGAAGAACATGCTCATCCATAAAGCTAATGTATATTTATCATAAACATGTAAGTGCAGAGGTGGATGAAAGAGAAGCTAGTCTATAGTTAAAATTTCCCTTTTCTTGAGTTAGAGTAGATACTCACAATGCATTGACATTCCTCAATGGGCGATAATTGAGGCTCGAGAGAAGTTGTCTAGCCCTGGCCTTCTAGTCCTTGAGGTGTTTGCCTGAGCAGTGTCCCAACTCAGGGCAGGTACTGGCCACAGCCCACTGCGATCCAGGAGAGCTCAAGGGGTCTTTACTAGAATCACTACTTACAGGATCTGAGATAACTGATGTTCATCAGGTACTTTTCCACTCTGGCCCAGCTCAGACAATGGAGTATTCCGGTACTTTCCATCAGTTACGCAAGCCGAAGACTTGCTAGGACTTGCGGTCCTGGTACCCGTCCCTTCTGTGGCCACAATCCATATGTTGTCTGGAGTGATCAATTATAGTTATTATCTTCAAATGGTAGGAGCCATGGGAACCAGGTACACCCAGGGGTTGCGTAGTGTTCTAGTCCATTGCTCTCCACCCTTTCTTTCTTTCATGTTAGACCATTATGTATTGTTCTGGTCATTGCATTATTATGTGGCCCAGGTGGGGAGGAAATCGCGCCAAGTGCCAAGAGGCCTAAGGCTGTGGGGGAATGGCACCACCACATGAACGAGTTCAGCGTTCAAGCTCACTTAGCAGGAATTACTAAGAAAAGGTATCCAGAGAAGAAATAGTCCTGCCAGAGAAGTTTTATTATGTATCTTTCCTCTGAGACAGAGCACCAGAGCACTCGCACCCCATTGGGCCCGATACATTAGTTGACATTGAAACTAGGGAAGAGGAAGGCCGTGGAAGTTGTGCAAGATAAAATACGCACTGCAGTTTGTGGATTTCCCTGTAGTAACTGTGTGCCATCTGTGTATTAGTCTCATTCCAAAAGTTTTTAGTGTGTTAGGGCTGGAAAAAGTTTGGTTTTAACGGTGTTGATATTAATGAAGAAGCCTGCTTGGCTCCAAAGGGATTTAATTGATCAGTAGAGACAGCATCAGGAACTTAATTTATTGCATCCTGTGGTTATAGATTGACTAAATTCACCCTAAAATAGAAACTAATGTCAGTTGTTGGCTGTGATGGGGTTTTTGAGGGCATGCTTAAACGAAGGCTTCCCTCTTGCCCTAATGATGCAGTTTACCCCTTGCCTAATCCTTTCCCATTCTCCATGTCCTTCACCAGAGCAGTATATGTCTCTCCATGCTGCCTTTGGGTGTTATGAGCCCAAAACTATGATTTGGGAGAACGATAGCTGATGCGGGCTCTGGTTTGCAGCTAGGCAGCTGCTGGTATTTGCTTGTCTGGGTAACAGCAGGTGGGGAATTGTTAGGCTAAGCTGCAGCTTGCATTCATGGCATAACCACTGGTTCTTACATGGCTCTTGATTTTTTTTTTTAATTTTTATTTATTTTATTATTTTTTTATCAGACTTGAGGCCGTGCCAGCTGTATTGAAATTTTTCTCACAATGGTTCTGTGCATAGGGGAGTACGAAGGATGCCCTGAAGCATCCTTATATGCACAAAGGGACTTTGACGCAAAAATACTGCGTGCTGTATGCCAGACTTTCAGGTATCCGCTTCCATCAGCGGCATTCACAAGCTCATTTGGGTGCCTGCATTCTTTGGGTGTCTAGGATTGGAGTTGAACAGCCACCGCATTGGGTGAAAAAGGGTATAAAAACCTACCAATGTGAAAATCAGGAGAGGTGCGGTTACTTGCAGTAATGCTGTTTGTTTGGTTCCTTACTGCTACCTTATGGTCCCCGATTCTTGTCTTCTGAGTATGACTGAAGTCCAGGCTGAGGAGTGGGGCCCCGTATATTATGTGGGTGGATCCTTGCCTCCAGAGTGGGGCACAGGGGTTTTCCCAGAGTGTAAGTAAACAGCAGTGACGTGCGCCAGCCCATGCCTTGCAGGTAGAACTGTGTGCTCGAACTTCAAACTACAACAAAGTTTATCAAGTCTGCTTTGTGATCTCAGTTTAAGAAGGAAAAGGATGTTTTCAAAGGTTTTTTGTTTTTTTTCTTTATCTAGAAATATCTTTGTCTGAAAAGACTTCTGATAACAGCACTTAATCTAGCACAGCAAGGTATGGCAAGAGTCGGAGAAGAGGGGTTGAATTAGACAAACCTCTGCTAGGAACAAGTCTTTCAGGTAGCTGTTGCACCTGTGTGGCTTGCCTTGAAGTGCACTGGACCCAAGGTTACTTTCGGAAGAGCTGCTGTCACCCAACTAAGCTTCATAGGTTACTGCCCTGGGGTGAAATGTTCTGGCCTGTCTTCTGCCAGGACTGAAACCACACTTTCAAACTGAGTCATTTTAGCATTACAGTTGATGAACTTGAATACTGACCAATTAAAAAATACTGCTTTTTGCGTGTTTGGGTTTTTTTTCTTTCACCAGGCTAGGTGTGCTCTACTGGGAACAGAGTAGATGGCAACAGTAAACTTTTTCAGCTGGTAAAAGTTTTCCACACATGATTTTGTGGTTTTTTTTTCTTTTTTTTTTTTTTTTAAGACAACTAATGTGGCTTAGATATCCCATAGGAGCAAGTATCTTAGGTGACTTGCATCTGCAAACAATTGCAGCTAATATATGTATTTTTTACTTTTTAATTCTGCTTTGCACTGTGTACCATACCAACCAGGGAGCTTCCATGTTGGGCAGCCTCGATGGATCCTTCACCTATGTTGACCCCCTGCCGTCTGCATGTACGGGGACTTTGCAGGAGTGAGCTGAGACTTTATTCCTGGGTTTTCTCATCTATAAGGGGAGGATCATCCAAGCTGTTGGAATAACTGTTGAGAGCTGGCAATGATATTGGTATAGGTCTTCTGATTTCTTGTGCTAGGAATACGGCATAAGCTGACTGTCCCTTCCCTGGGACTGTTTTCTGTCTCCGTTTAACTCTGCCCTACTCTCTTGATGAAGTTCTGAATTTCAGTTACTGCAGCCCAGCGTGTCTAGCATGGGATGAGACTGAGTACGTCCCTCCACTGTGCTTGTTGATGGCTTGTCTCGGGGCATGTTTCTGAAATGATTCATTTCAGAGTTGCATTTCAGTGATGCTGAAGTTTGTCAGGCCGAATGTTGGTTCCAGTAATGAAGGGGATGAGCAGTCAGTCTGCGCGGTCCTGCCTCCCCTTCATTATTAACACCCCCTCGAGGACTGTCAGGACAACTCTTGTCATTTTGCGCCTTCTTTTATCACAGTAGAGGGTTTCCTACCAAGACTGAAGCGTCTCTGTCTTCAGCATCACTTACATTCCTGCAAGGATTATAGTCTCTTTAATAAAATGAGGCAGGACTTTAGATTTATTCCCATTCTGCTATATTTTACCCTTGAAATGCTACAAGTATTTTTTCATAGGCTGAACATTCAGCAAGGCCATACCGCACGTTCACGGGTGACAGGCTGCGTCTGAATGGTGAGTTACCTCAGCAAAAAGTGGACAATCTTTGAGCACCGATGACGCAGTGAAACCTCCCCTGTAACGAGGCTTCTCCTGACAGATCAGCCAGGCCGCCCACAGGATCCTGACATGAGTTTTGGCTTGGTGATCACTACAGTCACTGTGACTCTCTCAGTATTGTTTTCTTTCTCTTGGATGTTGCCATTTTAAAAATATTTATTTTTGAACGGATTATCGGTTGAAGTTGAATAGAACACGCAGCGGCAGCTGGCAGGGTAGAGTGGTGCTCTTTTGCTGACGGGCCGATTAGAGAATCTCCTAGCTTACAAGGAAGATCTAATACTTTAGAGCACCTACAACAGGGATCTTGTGTCAGCTCGGCTCTCAGGCTCTTGTGAATGATTATTCACGCGCTGCTGAACAGAGGCTTGCTGATGTTTCCTCTTAGTAACGCGCATTTGGTTAGCAAAACTTCAGGACTTCCTTTGCGTCAACACCTCTGCTTATAAATGTGTCTGAAGTTTAGTGACACACCTTGGGGAAATATGTGGAAATCCTGCAGCAGAGAACAGAGCGGGGTGGGGAACGGATGCTTTTATTTTTGTAGAAGTATAACAGTTTTACTTGTAGCTTGCACATAGTTGACTACACTGAGATTCAGAAATTCCCTTTGGAAGCAGGGTGGGAAGCATCCATCCCTTCATTTCTCCTCTGGGACCATGGCTGGTTGCCTTAGACTATGGGTGGGTGGGTAGGGGGGAATTCTCTGTGTGTGTCTCTCAACAAAAGCAAATAAAAAGCCCTGTCCTCAGCTTGTTGCTTAGCCATTGTGTAATTTCATACCATAGAAATTACTTTGTCATGGATCACATACAATTTGTCAGAAGGACTTTGTACGCTGACAACAACTGATCTGAGATATGGGACATGTAAGTCACTGAAGGGGGTTTGATGGAGGGGTGGTTTTTTTTTTTTTTGG
>RSEF01000004.1:67148979-67159980 GCA_003993805.1 Himantopus leucocephalus | reverse complement strand
GACCCAGGTCTCAGCCTTTCCTCATAAGAGAGGTGCTCCAGTCTCCTAATAATCTTCATAGTCCTCCGCTGGGCTCTCTCCAGTAGTGCCTTGTCTTGCTTGTCTGGGAAGCCCAGAACACTACACATAACAGCAAACAAACAACTATTTCTAAATGAAAGGGGAAAGGATGTGGTGGGAAAGTTGCTGCAGGTCACAGGGGAAAACACTAGGGCCAGGCTGCGACCATGCACCACTGCCACAGGGGTACAACCCGGCCTGAATGGCAAGTGAGACATTTCACAGGCAGTTCCTTTAAGAAATGGCCCACTGAGCATCCCTGTCGTGGTTTAACTCCAGCTGGCAACTCGGATCATGCAGCTGCTTGGTCATTCCCCTGCTCCCCCCAGAAGCACAGGGGGAAAAGGACGGCAAAAAAAAACCCCTCATGAGTTGAGATAAAGACAGTTTAATAGAACAGCAAGCGAAGGGGAAAATAAGAATAATAATAATGGTAAAAGAATATACAAAATAAAGTGATACAACACAATTCACCCTCACCACCTGATGATCGCTTGCCCAGCCTGTCCTGAGCAGTGACCGTGGATCCCTGCCCCCCTCATCAACCCCCATTTATATACTGAGCATGAGGTCTATGGTATGAAATATTCCTTTGGCAAGCTTGTCCTGTTTATGCTCCTTCTCACCTTGTATGGGAAGCTGTAAAAGTCCTTGACTAATGTAAACAACACTCACCAACAATTAAAACCAATATGTGTTATCAAATTATTCTCATTCTAAATCCAAAGCACAGCAGCTACTAGAAAAAGATATTAACTCTATTCCAGCTGAAACCAGGACAATCCCTAACCTGATTTTGGGGGTTTGTGGGGTTTTTTTTTTCTATTTTCTTTTCCTAAGCCTTCCTAAAGGGCGAGGAAGACCAAGCCCTGTGCACAGCAAAAGGCTGGTGCACAATGTGCTGGAGTGCACTGATCCCAGCTCTGGGAGATGGCACCACAAACAGCCCTCGCTCGGCTGCCCACCAACATCTGAACAGGCATCTAAAAGCACGCAGCTAGTCCCACAGCAAGCAGAGACATTAGCGCACATTTTCATCCTTAGTTAGCAAAAATATTCTTTTGCCCTCTGCTGTGGCTACATCTGTGTTCAGGTAAACGTGCTGTTTTAAATGTCTCCAAAACCAAGTGAGAGGGAAAATGTAATGAAGTTTCTCAAGAAGCAGCTGCTGATGGAGGAGGGACACTCTGAAGTGAGATGTCCCTGAAGGAGGGATGGAGGAGGGAGGCGCAAGTCCCCTGGGCTTCCTCCAGGCTGGTTGTCTGCAGTGCCTCACCCTCACGGCCAGCACAGAGGACTGAATGTGCAGTGTACCACCGGTCCCCAAAACCGGGAGCTCCTCAGAGAGCCCAACCGGGCAACAAGCATTAGTCTACCTCGAAAACAGGAATGTGGGGAGCTTGTTGCATTGCCCCATGCAGGGGTGCGAAGTGGACCACTGGCCTGAAACCACCTTCATAGTCTTGGGAGGAGCTCTCGGTTGCTCAGCCCACCTTTTTGTTATGTGGTGACTCATTCGGAAACTACTTTGCATGTTTCAGACCCTGCATCGTTGGGGCTGCACTAAAGCAAGAGGAAGGTCAGTGGTATCGATGGAGCTACGCCAGCAAACTGGGTAGTGATGGAGCCAAACCAGGCTCTGTATGCGTTTTTAAGCAACCCGGTTCCTACAGCAGCTTCGGCGTCTCACCTGCACCGTCACCCATATGCCAAAGCCAGGTGATCAGGATCAAAAAGGTGATCAAGAGGAATGCCTAAAAATCCCACCCGTAATGACTGCACTGAAAGATGCCACATTACTGCGCGCTAGCAAAAGCCCCTGTTCCCCAAACTGCATTGCAACAACTAACGGAGAGTCCTGCGTTGTGTTCCCCATCCCGGTGAGTAGAAAGCCCCAGAGACTCTGTAGAGGCTTTGGTGACATTGCGATTGGGTCTGGGCAAGGCCATGCTGCTGAGAAAGGCATTGCAAGGCTCACATTTGAGGGGCTGTTGTGTGAAAGCAGCTCCCTGTGGCTTCCACCCACCCTGGCACGAGTGGCTTTCAGGGGCTGGCATCGCTTCCTGGCGTGCCAAACCAGCTGCAGGGTCCAGGGGATCATATGACACCCCGGTTCCAGTGTTCCCACCCCAAGCCCATCCCCACGCTTACCTCCCACCTGCTCCATGCCAAGCCACGGGGGTGGGGGTTCCCACCCCCTGGAGAAGGATTTGCCCAGCAGGTATCAGCACTGCCTCTTCCCTCCTGTCGCCGCCGCACTGCAGGCTTCAGGTCCCCCATCTCTCCCTCCTGCAGGAGATCTGAGTGCCTCATTTTAACCCGGTCTGCTCCCCATCTCGCCAGGCACCGTTGCCACCCTGCCATAAGTCTTCCCCATCAGCATCCTTTAGTTTTGCTCCTGATTTATGGTAGCAGTAGCCCAGCTGCTTCACTAAGATAAGAGGGATGGATACACATCCCCTTCGCAGAGTCATAGAAAAGAAGATGGTCCTTCCGAAAACCTTTCAAACCATTGACGTTTAACTCATCTGAATATGTCTGAATGTGCTGAGTATTTCTCTTCCTTCAGACTGCTCCCAGGTGTTGCAAGCCCCCGCCAGTAAATCGTTGTATTTGACAAACTTGATGAAGTTTTTTTCTGTTTTCACATGAGAAGGAAAGTGCTTCACAAGCACTGATAATGCTACCCACTGCTGCAAATGTTCGGTATCTTGTTATTTCAATTGCATGGCCTCCACCGGCATGTGGGGTCTGATTTTGGACAAATGCAAGAACATGCAGGCCCAGCCCCAGGTGAGAAAATTAGAAAAGGTGCATGTCATCGTTTACCCCCAGCTGGCAACTGGGACTACACTGCTGCTTGCTCACTTCTCCCCCTTCCCCCCCAGAAGGGTAGGGAGAAGAGGGAGAAAAGGAGGGGAAAGGGAAAAAAAGACCTAAAAACTCATGGGCTGAGATAAAGACAGTTTAATAGAACAAAAATGGAAAAGGAAAATAACAATAATAATAATAATGGTAAAAGAATATACAAAGTAATGTGACACAACACACGTTGCTCTCACATTGGTTGTCCACCCCATCCCAAGCACTGACCATGGATCCCTGTCCCCTGGTCAACCCCCATTTATATACTGAGCATAATGTTGATGGTATAGAATATTCTGTTGGCCAGCTTGTTCTGTCTATGCTCCCTCTCAGCTTCTATGGGAAGCTGAAAAATGTCCCTGACTAGTATAATCATCACCTAGCAACAACTAATACAATATGCATTATCAACATTCCTTTCATACCAAATCTGAAACACAGCAGCCACTAGAAAGACAATTAGCTCCATTCCGGCTGAAACCAGGACAGTATAATGATGTATAATCAGGAAATTATCAGAATGTACAAAACCCCCACAAAGTTCAACAGCATGGGATTTTATTATTTTTTTTAAGCTAGAAAAGAGCTTACTTCTTAAAGGCAGTAATTTTACAGTCTATTCATCTGCAGTAACTCCACCTAGAGACTTTCAGACACTAAATTCCATTTTGCCTTCACATCTAAGAAAACATCTCTTTTTAACACAAGACCCCTAATGCATGTTACCTTTCCTGCTCTGAAGTCCTAGCAGAGGATCTTAACCAGGTGGCCATCGGACAAGGTCTATCTTGTGCGAAGTGCTGACCTTGCCTGGTTGCCTGACAGCAAAAAATACAATGTTTTTCTTTCCACTTTTATAGTAAGATAAGTGCGGTGCTTTGGTTTTAAAGGCAACCCCACCCCCAAAGAACAAGGATACCTTTTTGGCGGTGATGACTCAGCCTGAAAACCTTACTGAAAAGGAAACCCTTCATACTTTTGTATTTTATTTCTTATGTTATGCTGCCACCATTGGGCCAATTTCATTTGCTCAGTCACACAGCTGAAGAGATCCATCTTTATGCCCCTGGCCAAAGTGTGAACTATTTTCACAGTATATCAAATTTAATTGGACATTAATAGTCATACTGCAGGATCAATTGCTTCAAAGTGCAAACCTCTACATTAAGGAAACTAAAATAACTCAGAAATTTCTAAAACAAGTCCAAAGCAGAAGGACCTTCATTGCAGCAAAGAGCAAGGAAGAGATGAAAGAAGGTGAGGAGTCTAATACCTACTTACTCTTTTTTTTTTCTAGTTACAATTATTAGAATTTAAAGATAAATTAAAAAAACCGCACCTCTCAGGGAGTCATTCTTCTTGGGAATGAGCCACCCTATAGCTGCAATCCCAAATTTTGGCAGAAGTGAGCTCCTGAATTATTCTTACTGTTGTTTGTAAAGCCATATTGGTAATAGTTATATTTGTACTGACACTTTGCCTAGCTCTGTGAAATCGGTACTTTTCTCAGTATAAAACAGACCCTGGGGCTTGACGTTCTTTGTTGCAGATGACTAAAAATGAGAACATGTTATTATTAATTATGCATTATTCAGTGAGGGCTGTGCTGTCCGTGTTACAAGCCAGGTGCGGTACCGGGTGTCATTCCAGTTGTGAGCTTGAGTTACTTCTCTACAAAAATCAAATTACACCACGAGGAAGAAGTAAACCAGGTTGCCAGTCCAGAAACAAATGATGGCTGTAGTAGCTGCCTCCTACCAACAAGTAAGAATTGGGTTCCTTCTGCCTTCAACAACTTTGGCAAGGAAAGGGCAAGACCCCCAGTGAATTTTCTCTCTGCTCTTCCAAGGGGCAGATGGCATTTCTACTCTCCTTTTCGTCTTTCAACAGAACAAGTTGTGAAGAACCATTTCCAGTTCCTGCAAAGGAGCATTTTGATTGAAAACCTGGAACCAGCCACATTCAGGAAAACACAATTTTCTTCCTGTGTCTTTTTCACATAAAGGATTTCTCTAATCACACAGTTTCTCTTTCCCTCCTTGCTGCATTGGTGTGGTCAGAGTGAGAAGTGCTCAGATATTCCACTTCAATTGAAAGGCGGATGTCAAGTGCTGGAAGAAAAATGAGCGGCTGCGAGTGAAAAGAGGTAACAGGACACAGTCACTGTTTGGGAGAGCTGGTGACTAGACTCAAGTCCCACAGGGAAAAGAAAGGATTTTCTTTTCTTTTTAAAGGATTGCACTGAAAAGCCAGATGTGAAACGCTGTGTTCATCCTTTCTCAATTGGTTTTTAACATTTGCTACTCTTTGTTCCAAATTAACTTAAACTATTTAGTAAGCAGACTGATTGAAAAAACACACAATTCTTGAAAGAATTACATATTGTTGAAAGAATGAACCCAGATAAGACATGCTCATAGCACACTGCCAGTTCAAACCAAACACCCTGACTTCACCACCTCAGATGCAGACTGTTTACAATCTATGCTTAGTCTAGGAGTGATGGTGGATTAAACAACAAGGAGCAATTAGCCCAAAAAGGTTTTTCCAGGTTGATTTCTTAGGAAAAAGAAAATGGTATAACCAAATTGCTACAATTGGTACAAGCCTATTTAATTACAGTGTTCTCTGGGCATAGGTATCACAGGGCAAATTAGATCCACCCTGAGAGTTCCCCAACTTGAACACAATTGGAATGTGTATTTGCATATGGCTTTATAGCACAACACAAAATATCACATAAATATTACTTCAGTTAGTACACTAAATGGAGCTTAAATATAGGTAACAGGGAGGACCAAGGTACACACCAACAAGAGAGTGGGGCAGGATAAGTTTCTGCGTAAGATGATGGGAAGGATGAGGGTAAGGACTTCTGGGTGGCACTGTCTCTGACAGACTCTCATTTCATTTCGCCTAACTAGCTCTAGCTTCCTTTCACAGCTGGCTAAACAAGAACAAGATAAAAATCTATTCAGACTAGTCATTATGACACTATTAATAGCTGATACAAGAGCGTACAATGAACACCAGTGTAGATATAAGGGCAGTTCAAGTCCCTCTGAAATCAGTATGCAAGTGTTATCTGCAGATCTATTACGGAGACATGTGAAGCTGCTTCCAGATACCAGATTAATAAATTTATCTGTTAAACCGTACAGTTGCATCCATTCATCACTACACCCAACACAACAGTGCAACTGGAGAGGATGTGATTTTCCTGAACCCAAATACAGCAGAGGAGAGACCCAACTGAGCAGAACCCTGTTATTTGATAGAGATCCTGCAAAAGGGCAGCAGGGAAGCCCTCTGCAAGGGGGTCGGACCCCAAGGGCAAATACAAGCCATACTGTAATTGATCTCACCTCAAAAACAGAGCCCAAATGAATGTAAGCAGTGGTTACAGACTTAAAAAAAAAAACAAAACAACAAACTAAATTACTCACCTAAGGGGGAGTTAGGTCAAAGTTAAGCACACTAAAACCTCTGACTAAAAACTGTATACTAAAAACTAAGCCGTCTCTGCTTTGCTGTCACCTAAAAAATGAATTCCTCAAACACCTTCTCCTGTGTGGCTTTGAAGTTCCCCAGATATTCAAATTTTTATCCTGGGAATACCATGGCAGGGCCGAGCACCTAGGCATGTATTTCTCACATAAATCCATTCAGGATCCAGAAACTGCAAAGTTCCCTGAGGGATGTGATACAAAGAGCTTTCTGGGAGCGCTTCGTCTGTTAGTCTACTAATGAAGATGATCTCCACCACTTCTGCAGAAACTAAAACCCCGCAAGAAATGAATTCAGGAGAGAGTCCAAATAAAACCGTGTTCATAGCCTAGTGGTTAGTGAGGGGTGAGAAGCAGTCCCTGTTTTAGAGAATGTGTCCGTATTTTGGAGGCGAGTGAAAATTAGTGTTAATCTCCAAGGAAATCATATTAAGTAGTAGACAGAGTAGAAAGGAAAGCAGCACTACACCCCAACTGTCCTAAGATGTGTTGAAAAATGCACTCTGAGAACGTACCCAGGTGATTGAATGTCCCTCAGCTACAACTCTCTGTCTCCAAAGGGGAGGTAATCTTTACCCGGTAGCTCACACTGCAAGGCTGACTGCCTCTCAGCGAGGACCTGCACGAAGCCTGCTAAGGCAGGGCACAGTGCTTGGTCAAGGCTGGCAGACGTACCACCGGCAAAGCTGTCCGGCTTCACGGGGCAGGTGTAAAGCGTCTGCGGTCCGGGACACCATAACAGCGGCCTGTCTGTTGGATTGCATGTAACGTACTACAACGAAAGGAGGTCACTCGCAGGATACCTAACGCAGACAATAGTTTAGTACAAACACAACATTTTGTAATGAGAAGCATCAGAAAAACATAACACTAATAAAGCAGTGGCACAAGGGCTGGGTAAATGATGCAAAGCCCTTCACCGCTGTGGCCTTCAGAGATAATAAAAAGATACCCCAGCACACCTTGCCACTGAGACCACAGGGCATGAATACCATTACACAAGCCCAACTATCAGCAATTCCCTTTCTAGACCCACTGCATGACCGCATCTTTCCTTACCAGGTTCCCCATAACCTTTCCTTTTAGAGGGATTTTTCACCTTCTTAAAGGGACCTATTAATGTTAATTGGACCAGTAAAAGCCAGTTACTCTGCTCTGTCCCCCTTGAAGCGTATCTTCCTTCTCCCCCGTTGAGGTGGTTACATTATAAAAACTGGATAAGACACTTGGGAGTTAGGCTTGGGGTACTTCTTTTATTAGGAAGATGGAGGCGCTAAGTGCTCCCTTTGTGTATGCGGGATTGAGGTTGAGTTATTTGTGCTCACAACTGGGTCTGAAGTTGCTTTGGGGTTGTTCCTGGTATACCTAAGTTATTTTTAGTTTCTCTCTTTAAATATCAGGGAGGGGAGAGTTCAGGTTGTGCTTGTTAGAGAGCCTTGTTAGCTAGCATAGGGTGAGCTGAGGCTAGTTTCATGTACACTACCTGACATGTCCCTAACCTGATCTGTTTGATAAATATACATCCTTGGGTTATCTTAACCTTCGGTGTTAGGCTGCCTTGCCTGCATAATCCCAGCTGTAAGGAGCACCGAGCAGCTGAAAGCGTGCAGCCAAAGCGAGCCGTTGGGGAAGCTCACGTGGGAAGCAGGGAACGTCTGTGGCAGGGATTATCTCCATCTGGTAGGAGGCCTTTTTGTTCTGCTTCCTAGCACTTCTGTGGACAAAAAACAGGGAGAAAAACCAATTTTTCTCCTCCTACATCTTGATTGCTGCTCCCAGAGGGTCTTACCACCTGCAAGTTGGCTTCTTATCCTTGTAAGGAAAAGGGCAAATGGATCCTTGCTGTAGGAACTTTGGACAGAAATAATTTTTAAAATAGCATTTTGAACGAAATCTTAACTTCTGCAGTCTTCTGTAAAATCTTTAGGTTTGCTTTTAAACTTAAAAAAAAAAAAAGCAACAAACCCTCTTATCTTCTGGCTTGCTGAAGGAGAACATAAACAACTAATGCTTCAAACAGACAGAGGCACCAGACAGTTACATAAAAACAAACCGCCAGATTCCTGCACGTAGGAGTGTCTGCTCTCAATTCGGTCCTGCCTCTCTGCGCCTGTGCCTGGAAGTAGGTCTCCCTACCCTGAAGCAGGAGCAGCTGGCACAAAATGCTCGAACTGAAACTCGGGTGTTGAAGGCTTTGAGGATGTGGCCTTGGGCTCAAGCAAAGGGCCCTTTGTAATCAGGGAACCAAGTATTTGGGGTCAGCCGTAGGAGCAGGAGAGCTACAAAGTTTTAAATCTTTGCTATTTCAGTGAACAGCTGGAAAGACCTTGAAATGGAACTCTAGGGATCAGCACGTACCCTCTTATCTTGCAGTTTCCAGTATTTTGCTTGTTGTAGACCTGAAGAAAGTGGAAAAGTTATGGCGAGGAGAGTATCCTCACGACAACTTTATGCTCTCAGCTCTATCTCCCATTAATCATCTGTCTCTGAGAGCACTCATCATGCTTGGGACCCTTCGATATCAAGGTAGAGGAAATACATACATTAACGCCTACTAAAGCGGTGGTTTTGTAATTAGATTGGTAGAGCGCAGGACAGATTGAGCTAGTCTTCCCTCTGAAGAGCTATTCAGCCATTGAAGGGACAGGGTTTCTCCCTGAGCTCACTGCATACTCCCAGATGAATGGGATATCTCCCAGATAACAAAGATTTATGGTGTTCTGGAAGAGCACAAAGAATTGTTACTTTTTTAGAGTTGAAGGAGGTGAGAACTGAGAACACCCCCAGCTGAGCTCTGAGGTTACACGGCTAGGCTGCTTTTTTCTGAAGTAGAAATAAGGATGCCGTACTGAAAAAGGCACCTGAAGAAAAAAGGGGAAAAAATGGGGCCAAGACTTCGTTTCCGGGAAATACAGGCAGGGATTTGAAGTTACCAAGCTGAGAACATCTGCGCTGCATTAATTCAATGTTACACTTGGAACCAAACTCACAACGAACAGTTTTTAACCACAGTTTGTGAAATACCCAGTGAGACAAATGGGTCTGAGGCGGGGTTGCCCTCAGTAATCACGCGTGCGTCTCTTGCGTAAGACGGAGGTAAAAATAAAGACCGGTGCGGGCGTGTGGAGATGTTGGCCATGCCGGCGCTTCCCCGCCCCCAGCATCACGAAGAGCAGACGCGACTTCATCCTCGTTCAAACAGCACCGGGCGGCCTCGTGTCTTCGCCAACGCAATGTAAGAGCTCCTCATCCCAAGCCTGGGACGTAATCTCCTTCAGGCAGCTTCTGAGGCGCTTTGTACGCCAAGTCAATTAACTTTATTGGGGAAGGCTTCAACCGGCAGTGCGGCGGATCGAAAGCGACTCAAGTAGAAGGCGAGGCAGAGCCAGGCTCGGTACAGGAACGGGACCTGGCAATAAATAACCCCTAATAAATAAGCCGGGGCGCTCGGTGACTTCAGGCAACCACCTCTCCGGGCCTCTCCCCCTCCAGAGGCCCGGGGCGGGGGAGACCGCCGGACCCGGCCCTCACCCCTCGGCTTCGGGGAGGCGGCTCTGGGTGATGGAGGGCTGCCCGCCGCCTGAGGAGACGACCGGGCGGCTGTTTCGGTTCCCAGCCCGCTCCAGGTACGCTTGTTTATAATTTATTTTATTTTATTTTATCTCATTTCAGTCAGACTTTAGCTCTCAGCGGGCGAGACGCGCTATGGGGCACCCGTGAAGCGGCTCCCCCGCCCGGCAGCAGCCGGCACGCCCGAAAGCCCGCCCTGATGGAGATGGCGGGCGGCCCGCTCCTTGGCCGGAGGCGCCCCGCATCATTCCAGGCAGCAGCGGCGCCGCGGGACCGCGTCCCCGGGCCGGGATGTGGGGGGACTGCGGCTCCGTCCCCCCCGAAACAAGGGCGGAGGGCGGAAGGGAGCCTGGGGGGCCGGGCCGGGCAGCAAGACCGAGGGACGCTAGGCGGAGCCCTGGCGTTGGCCGCCGCCGCTGGACCGGGCCGCGGCCACCACAGCCGGAGCAGCCCCGCGCTGGGGGACGCCGCCCGGGACGCATCCCCCTCGCCGATCCCCCACGCCGTCACAGTGCCCCACCACCCCCCCCGGGCGCCTGTCTCTTTAAATAGGGGCGGGGCCTCTCCCGCACTCTGCATCGAGAGGCCGGCACCGCCCCGCCCCGCCATTGGTTGTCGCTGGGGGAAAGCGGCCCGCCCCCGCCCGCAGCCATTGGCTAGGGGCGAGGCTAGGGTTCCCGGATGCAGGCACGCTCGGCGGTTATAAAGGGCCGGGGGAAGGCGGGAGCGGACGCAGTTTGAATCGCGGCGGGTCGGGAGCGGTCAGTGTTGTCGCCCGGGCTCCGTGCGTGCGGGACGCTCTCTTCCTCTGCCTGGGCCTGCGCGGCGCTGCGGTCCGGTTCGCCATGGTGAGGAGCCGCGGGAGCGGGCGGCGGCGCTGCTGCTGCCGCCGCCGGGGAGGGTGGGAGGGATCGAGGTGATGCGGCCGTTGGGGTGAAGGGGGAGCGCGCGCGCGGGGGAGGGGAGCGCGGGCGGCGCGCGCCGGTGGGTGCGTTACCTG
>RSEF01000004.1:67137489-67147979 GCA_003993805.1 Himantopus leucocephalus | reverse complement strand
TTCCAGAGCAAGATTATTCAGGGCACATAGGCTCATTCAAAACGTGGGGCTGTTTGAGCGGGAAGGAGAGAAATCCTGTTAGCACACCATTAAGGCAAGAGGAGCCTCGCTCAGGGCAGAGCTCAGTGGACTCTTTCCAAGAGCCCCTGCACTCTTCAGGATCTGTCTGCTGTTCCTTAGAAGGTTCCGACAGTACACTCATTGAAATGCTCATGCATCCCTCTCCAGGATTTCTACAGGCTTCATGAAGTGCTCAGCTTGCAAACCAAGATTCCTCTGCAAGTATTTATTTCTATCCCATTTTGAGAGGTTATTCTGTCACCACAGACCTGGGCCATTCGATGAATACATCAAGTCTTTGCCCTGTGCGGCAAACACAGCACTAAGTATGAGTTATACACATTGTTTTCAGAGTTTTCCAAAAAGAAACAACCCAGAGCTGAGCTCAGGTAGCTGTGCAGCCTTGTAAAACAATTTCAGGAAGCAGTTACAAACAAGAATAAGAAGCATTAGAATACCATTGAGTATTATCAACTCTAGAACTGTAGGTAAGTAAAGAAACACTTTCGTTCTACCCGACACAAGAAGGAAGCCAGGAGAAACACACTAACAGCAACCCGCAAGAAAAAAAAAAACCAAGGACACAGCATGGGAAACACATCACAGGCCGTATTGCAGGATCGGAGTGAAACACGGCACAAGATCAAGACCGCTCTGGGTGCTTTTCCCTGGGACGGCAGCAAATGGCCACCCTACCAGCCTCCACCTTCCCACTGGAAAAAGACCCTGGAAACACAGGAGGACTACTTTCCTGGCCTGTCCTGAGGAGTTGTGGCATCACGGCAGGGACCGCGGGTGTCACAACTTGCACAAGCCCTCCTGCTTTTACCAGCTGCTCTTAAGCTCTCTCACAAACAGGTCTCAGTTTCTCGCACTTGATTTGACGCGGGGTTGATTTTCATGTGCTCCAACCAATCCAACTGTTTTCATCGCTAACTTCACATAGAGCTCCTTGCAAGAATGGCCCTTCAAGGGCTTCTTGAACCGTCCCTTCTCCCCGAGCACTTCGGCACAGCTGCAGCCTGCTGCCTCAAAGCAAATCGCCACTTCACTCCAGAATGATTGAGCCGAGTGCTGGTGATTCCACCGATGAACAGCCACACATCTAAAGCATTCAGAAAAGGCTTAGAGATCTCATTGGTGCCAGTCTGGGCCCGCCACGAACAGCCTTTTCTAGGCGGCTGCAGAACTGCAGGCTATTGAAAGGCTGAGGACGGCAGCAGCAGCCCTAGAGGGCTGTGCCCATCGAAACCCCACTCTACTCTTGCTTAGTGCTCCATCTCACCACTTCACACATCCTGAGGACAGCATCGTGCAGAGACAGCTCATGACAACAGGCATGAACTCCAGCCTCCTATCACCTGATTAGGTCAGCATCAACACACAAAAGGGAAACACCAGCAATGCCAACTACTGGCTAAGGCACCAGCGAGGGCAGGAGGACCAGGTCATCAAGACAAGCAATGTCCAGGAACAGGCAACAGCTAGTCACCCACCTGCTGTGACTTCATGCAGTTAGCGCTAGCAGCCTTCCACGAGCAACGTACCGCAGCAGCTTTTCCTTCCGTCTCTTCCTTCCTCCACAGACAGCTAAGCTTCAGATTTGCAACAGCTTCATTTCAGAACATTTGCATGCGCAGGGGTGGGTTCGTTTTTTCATTTCACTGGTAAAGAGGCAAGGCAGGCTGTGTTTTAAGCCGCACAACAATTCCGAAAGACGCTTCTGGGCCCTTTCGGAACAGTTCCAAATTCCTGCTTTAGCCGTATGACCTGCTCTTGCGCTCTCAAGCCTGACGAAATGAGGCACGGCTATGAAATGGTCTGAAGAAAACCTTAGAGAGATTGAAGAGTCCTCGAGCAGGGTTGGTAGCTGCTACGTGCATCAGCACGCAGAACCTCAGCTCTGCAGACGGAACTCCTCGTAATTTCACTGCTTGACTCATTTCTATCAGAGAAACAGTCTAATACATGGTGGGTACACTTATTCTGCACTTTTTGTTACAGAAATGAGAACAGCAATGCTTTCAAGAAAAAGCCAACCTAGTTTCTGGAACAAAAGCAAGCACCGTTTTGTAAATCCTAACAAAAAACCCCACGTCGCTTGAGCAACAATCCACAACCCCTACTTTTAACAGAAGAAACTTTTCTATGGTTACTTATAAAGTAGAGAGAGAAGCGCTCCAAGTGCAAAAGGCTCAAGACGTAATCAAAAGGGATTGTGTCACCTCAACTCACCATGCACCAACCAAGACACGCACTTTGCACTTGGGCAGACATCCATCCCGCTCAAACTGAAGTACAAACCGCTGGCTTAACCCCACACTCGTACTTCATCCACTGAGCCCAGCTAACTAAGCACCGTATAAAAGTCACTGTGGCTCAGCTGAGAAAGGCAGTTCAGTTGCTTGTGATTGTCTGTTGAGAAGCTGAGGAAAAGTAGAATTTTTCTGTGTTTGTTTTGAGTGTTCATGCACACTTCGCAACAGGCACTACTGGTACAGGTTTGGAGGTCAGAGGAACGCTAGTCATTCACTGCTTTAAGAAAATCAGAGCAGAAATGGAGAAGAATGCATACAGAAACACAGTAACTACTACTGTTCTTCGGTTATACACCCAACCTGGCAATATTAAAAAAATAAAATAATGAAATAGCTTCCTTGGGAAACAATAAATATTGCATTTGCCATTAACTTATTTTTTTTAAAAAGCTATTAATATCAAAGTTTCAGGGTAAAAAGAAACCTGCATTTATCTCTATCCTCATGTCCAGAAACAGCTCTGGGGCAAATGTGGAACTACCAAGCATTGAGACAATTCAGTATCACATGGGCAGCAGATGGTCTTTGAAGCATAGCTACTTCACATCCCAGTTTTATTCCATGAACCGCGTGTCTCATCTTTCCCATCTCCTCCTTCTGAAGTCTAGTTGCTGTCCGAGGCATTGTCTTCATCTTGTTTTGTAGACAGAGCATGTTTGGATGAATCATTGGATTCTCCCAAAGCAACAGCCCCTTTCCGCTGCGGCAAGACACTGAAAAAGGCCTCCTTCCAGTCTCTCTTCTCCAGGTATGCAAGGATGATCTCAAACACTGCAACATCAAGAAAGACCATCAGCTCTTTCACAAGGAGGTAAGTGAACTGCTCATAGGAACAACCTCCCCATATCCATCTTTGCAGACATTTACATGAATTCAGTTGTGGCATCTTCAGAGCAAAGTTGATGAAGTACAGGCAGAAGCAGACAAGGCAATTCTGCTACTGCCACAGTCTAAAGCCAAGCACACTTTGTGTCTCCAGTTGTAAAACAGTTACTACAACAGTGGTTTTCTGCAGCAGCTCCAGTTTGAATTAATTTCTCTGAGGGTCAGACAGAAATGTCCCCCCAGTACTTCAGGTCTCACCAGTGGCTTCTATACAGGCACTAATGCTTTCCCATGTTTGACAGGAATACCGCTGAGGATGCACTTTAACAATGACTTTGTCCCCTCCCTAACATATGGAGGGCCCCAAACCTTCCTAAAACCTCCTATGATTAGCTTTCTCTTTCACTTCCATCTGAACTTATCCCAAAAATCCTTATTAGTCTCCAATTCTGTGACCCCTTCTTGCTGTTTCTATTGTACTAACCATAGAGTCACCCTCCTACTACTACCGTTTCAGCTCCTAAAACTTTCCCTGACTGACAAGAGCTCCAAATTGCATTATATACAAAACTCACGGGCAAACTTTTATTTAGAAAAATCCCAGGCTATCCAAAAAACCTCTCAACACAGATTGTAGCTCGGCAGCAGCAGGGAAGGCAGGAGGAAGTCCTATGGCTGGTGAGTAAGCCAGACTTGGATGACAAATCTGGGACAGAGGGGTGGCTCTTCAAGCTTAAGTCTACAGGAATAGTCCTAACACCACCAGAGAATGCTGACTTCAAAGAATGCAGCCAGTACAAGTGTTCTCAATACCAAGTGACAGCATATGAGAAAGGATCAAAGGAGCTGTGGAGGGGAAAAAAACCTTACAGAGAGTTAGGCAGGCATTCAGAAACAGAGGAGCAGCATGGTCTCATACTCACTGAGAGTCAAGTTACAGAAAAGTGTCACATTTACGAGAGGTTTCCTGGATCCAGATTTACTGGACAGCTGGCTCTCTCTGTGACACTGACAGTGAAGAGTTGGCCATTTTACTAAGCAGGTTATTCACCTGAAATTTACTGTGAAGGTATCAGCTCTCAACAGACCATACTAAGATCACTTTAAGTTACTGCAGAAAGCAAATGGTGGCTTAAGAGATAAGAAAAGCATAAGGAGCACATGTCTTCTCCTTTGCTTTGGAACTTCCTTTATCTGCATAGTAAAAACAGAATTGATGGAAAGAGGGTGGCTTCCACAGGAGACCAGAGGCTTCTATAATGGGCTGCAATAGCAACAAAAACATCATGCAAGGACAGAAAGAGGCAGTGCGAAAGGTTGGTAGGCATCATTGCAGATTGGAATGGAGTAATATGGTCTTGTGACACACACTACAAAGTATAAGCCTTGGGATACAAACCTGAACAGAAGGAAACAAACTCTCTCAGCTACACTTGCAGTTGTGTTTTGCATACAGTATTTTACATGGATCTCAAATCTTCCAAGTTTTAAAATTCCAGATCAAGTCAAAAAAATAATTCTCATCTTACACCTTGTCAGTTTTCTAGCATCAAATACTTCACACATACACGCATTCCACATGCCATTTTAACATACCAATGCAGGCACTGAACTGCCTGTGAAATATATGGAGACTCGATCCCAAGTGAGAAAGACTAAGTAAAAAGCAACAAGCAAATTCTGCTGTAACAACGATGCCTATCTCCCACCACCAGAGGGCCCATTTATTTAAAACCCTGCAAAGCCTGACAAGACAGTTCACAAAGAGTTTCTTCTACAGGTCTTTCCAAATTCCCACCTGTCAAAAGTAGTTCCACAGGGACCAGGCAGGTCCCACAGTCTCATCTTGCAAGCCCTGTACTGTGCTACCTTCAACTTCTGCACCCATGGTGTGAACCCAGAGGCCAGAACAACCGAATCAAAACAGAAAGGGTGAGCAATTACAGTTACGCAAAGCAGTGAGACAGATGTACTCACAGCAAAATACAAAACCCTCAGTGCAAATCTCCTTTTCACCTCCACAAATCAAGACCTGAGAGGCAGCTTGATTCTGTCCACTTTACTCTTGCCAAGTAGCACCTCCCTTGAAAGCTGTCTTTTTGGATTTAGGTTGTCAGCTATTAGGGTTACAATACATACCAGAGCCTTAGTTACAGCTGCTAAAGGTACCTCCACTTTTGGTGGTGGTGGAGTTCTGTTTATTTTCCTGCCCAAAAACTTTAAGCAAAATACTGCTATAGTATAATCTTTACCTTAAAATGGGTCTGTGCGTTAAGAGCCTTTCAGCTGCAATTTGAAAATGTTTTTAAAGGGCAAGGGAAGAAAACTTCATGCAAAATGAAATCTTGCCAACTAAATTGCAGTAAAATCAGGTGCTTAAAAGTCTGGCACAAGAAACATGCACAAGACCATAAAGCAGACAAATGAAAAACTCAATGTAAGTGATCCAATTTATACTCAGTGCTCAAACGTGGAAGACAGCCTCCAGAAATGTTGACACTAGAGGTCAGTATAAGATTATTGAAGAAAAACTCCAGTAGAAAGCTACAGATATCATAAATTTGATGAATAACACATAAAGTCCTGTTCTTGTCTATATCAAGCAACATTTAAAGTTAAAACATGTAAAATCTTACATTTACAGGGAGTTTGATAACTTTTAATTCTGGTACTATATTTTCCTCCATGTTTAAATAAACTTATTATCATACAAGTACACACCTCATCAATCAATGGCATTTTCAGAAAATAAAGTTATCGCTGAGCAATGTGTTACATAATAAAATAAAATAAAATTGAAATAAAGCAAGGTAGGATAAAACAAAAGAACCTCAAGTGGGGCAAAATAAAAGACTCGGACACCGGGTCAAAAATTTCCATAAAGGTCTGGGTAGTCTCCATTTTGCATGTATTTTTCTTTAATGACACTGAAAGATAATCTAATAATAGAACTGAAAGTTTAAAAGGAGTGGTATTCAAGACTTGGTTTAGCAATTGTATACTCCAATCAGAACCAGGAAACCAGGTAAAAACACAGTTATGAAAGCTCAGCAGAGGGAGCACTGCTGATACCAAACAAGGCGAGTCTCCAGGTACCTAAGCAGTCACTGCTGAACAAAGCTGTCCAAAGAGGTGAAAACATCAGGTACATTTGTCCTCCCCTGGGATAAAATACATGGATAGTTTCCAACATTTTACTCACTTGTACATTAAGCCTGGAAACAAGACCAGGATAGTAAGAATGCCAAAATTACTCATGGGACAAGTCAACAGAATAGGAGGTGCACTTCTAAGTGGCTAAGACATCATCCTTTACATTAAACCATATCTAAAAGTATTTAAAGGTCAGGGCAATTACTGTATTCCAAAGGCAACTAGATTCAAGAAATATCAACAAAATAATATTTAGGTATCTGCAATACAGTGCACATTTTGAGGGTTCAAATTCTGAGTATCTTAGGCATATTCTATAGTAACGTCATGATTTTGTGATTTAAAACTTACCATGATTGACAGCTAACACCTTCCGACTGTTCATCTTGACAAAGTTTCCAAGCGGGAGCTGTGCATGACCAATTCCCTGCTCTATAGCTTTTCTGTAAGTAATTCCCTGTGGGAAAGACACCAAAACAACTGGACTGAGAACCACCATTTCAGATCAGCCCATACAGATTATTGTAAGTACCATTTTCTGACAAGAGTTTTGCCAATGCTGCCATGATCTTGCTTTAGAAGGTATTTACAAAAAGAAACTTACCTGGTTAGACAGTACCCACTTCAAGGGCTACCTTTGGAAAACTTACTACTTTGTATATATGTCACACTATGATGTATGGTCAAGAGGATCATAAATAAAACTTGTTCATGCAGCTGCAGCTCTAGAACATGTCAGCCATAGCCTGTTTTAAAGGCGAGTTCATGCTTAATTGCAAAGTTACTCAGAGTACAGTAACTGGCTATTTTTTGAGAGAAAGAGTAAAGGAAGAAGAAATTTTGTTTGGTTTTTTGAAACTGGCAACTCCTGTGTCCAAGACAGGCAAAAAATACCCTTTAAAACTGTGTAAACACTTTATACCGTAATGACTATACAAAGGATCTGCTTTAGCTCCCTCCTAGTCTTTAACTGCGGACTAACTGTTCAAGTATCATTGGTAAGGCTTAAGATCCATCCCTTTTTTTAGCATCACATTGAAATATTAAACATGTCACCAGAAATTACATAGGAGTGTCTTTGAAGAAAAGCAGTAACACTGCTTTAATTTCCCAGCTGAATTCTCTATGACATTCCAGGTCCACACAGCACGATCCCACATACAGGTATGGAACCAGATCCCTGAGGCACGTGTGTTACTTCACCAAGTTCTTCTGACAAGCAAACTTATTAAAAAAGGACATCCAAGATTCAAGCGCTGTTCTTCATCTATATTTGGGCACATGCACATACAAGCAAGTGCGTGTGTGCACACACACACACACACACAAGTGCATGAACAGAAACCAAACCCTTCTGTCTGAAAATATGGCCCTCAGTAAGCTGAGCAGTGTTATTCATTCCATTCCTATATTTAAAATGTAAAGATAAAATCCTAAAAAGCTCAGCATGTCTGTACTCCGGAACACAAGCCACCATTACCACCACAAGGTTTTTTTCCACTGTTTCCTCAAAACTTTTTTTGAAGTCAGTCTTTTTTGAAGACATTTTCTTGTTATTTATTTTTGTTAGTTTACACATGAACAACATTCATGTCAAANGAAAAAAAAGAAAAAAAAAAAAAAAAAAAAGAAAAAAAAGCTGTAAAGAAACAGACCCACAGTTTACCTTGTGGTGATTGTGATCCACTAGTCCTCCAATCACGTAGGCTTTCTTCTCATCAAGCTCACTGAGAACATCTGGGGAATCCGAGGTAAGATATACTAGGTCTTCTTTCTTTACTAGCTCACTATAGTGCTCTGTTCTAATTTGGATATCCTCAAAAAAAGGTAGTTAAAAGAAGTTAGATTAAACTGATGAACTGCTGGGCAAGCTTTACAGACCCAAGATGGAACCAGCAAAAGTAAATCCAATAGCATGCAGTCATTCCACATCTCTCATTCATGTTTAAGTACGTAGCACAGTGTAGGCTGATTTCTGCATAAATAATCCACAGTCCCTACAGCACTGACTTGTAAAAATCATCAGGAAATTTTCTGAAACCTAAAAAAACTTTACAAATCCTTAAGTTCTTGTGATTCCCTTCAAATGTTACCATATTTCTCATAGGGATCAAAATAATTTTGAAGTCCGCCTTTCTAAAAATGTGAAACCAGAAGTAAATGCTTAGTTAACATTACTTGTTCGTAAGAGAGGTTTATGCTATCCTTTTGCAAAGCAGCTATCACACAAGACATGCTGAAAGTAGAACTGTTTTTATTTACACAAAGTGCTCTTCATTTGAAGTTGTTGGAATACTGATTTAACAGGGAGTCGCAAGGAAAACCAACATGAATTTAACCATAAGACAAGCTACTTCTCTGAAGAACACTTCAGTGTTGAGAGGCAGCCCAATGGAAGTGAAGGTGCACACAAGAGAATCACATCATGACTTCAAAGTCTTATTTTTCCCCAGAAAAAAAGAGCACTGTCAAGACAGATGACTGTCAGAACTGCCTAAATCAAGTAGTCTTGCTTAGTTTATCAGAGAATGGAGTCTGTTCAATAAAAACAGGTGAACATGCATGGACTTTTGCAAGGAAAAATCAAATCTAAATTCAAGACAAGAAGTCTTTGGCTTATTTAAGTTAAATTGATTAAAAACACAAAGAGCCACACTATTTCTAATATGCTGTTGCTCTGATGTTTTAGAAAAACCCACATGGAACAAGCAAAGGTCTTTCACTACTAACAACCTAGTTAGCAACTATAACCATGACCTCTTTGTCTCTTTTTATAGAAATATTCAATTATTCACCTTCCAGTTCACCCATCCTTTGTCATTTTCATTCATGTTGCTCTTCAACTGTCCACCATGGCTGGTCAAGAAAAACTTTGAAAAGAACAAACAAGAGGTACAAAATACTGAAATGTTAATATGCCAATCTGTTTCCTCTCTGTACAAGACTTTTTCTACCCTATTAGCTAAAACTCTTAATTATTTTTCAGCTGAAGGAGGTACTAAGAGCATATTCATAGTTAGTGACACATTTAAAAGATAAATATGCACTTACAGTCACTTTTATTTTCTTTATTTTTTTCTTTTAATCTGTCACAGATACAACTGAGTATCAACAGCATTTTAGTGGCACACCAGTATCTGGCACTCTTCATCTGCATGCACATACTTTTTCATATATACAGGGATTTTTATAACATGTAGGTTGAAAAATTATCTATTACAATAGAAGTAATTTTCTTATTAAAAAGAGACAGCTTACATTTTTTTTTTTCTAATACAGTTCTCGCCACTTGGGCCACAGCTGCCTTTCTCAGATGCTTTGTACATGGCAATACAGTCAGTGTTTAGCGTGCTTAAACATACCTGCACAGGGTGAAATGCTTTGCGGTTTTCTGCATAACATCTCTGAATTTGCTTGTGAAGCTTCTTAACATCCTGTATACAACACAATTTGTTTTTACATAGTCCTTTAGACAGACCACCACAAAATGCTTTACCATGAGCCAGTCAGAAGCTAAAGAAAGAAAAAGGAAGCTTTTAACTGGCAAAAGTGAATACCGAGAGAGTGTGGACTTTAGACCCTGAGAAAAAAACAGCCATTGTGAAGGGATTATGCTGACAAGGAAACACATGCATCTTCCACAAAAGTGCATTTAGACACCTCTACACATGCGCTTCGTTTATAAACCCAGTCAGCATGGGTTTATGAAAGGCGGGTCCTGCTTGACTAACCTGATGTCCTCCTACAATAAGGTGACCCGCTTAGCGGATGATGGAAAGGCTGTGGATGTTGTCTACCTAGATTTCAGTAAAGCCTTTGACACCCTTTCCCACAGCATTCTCCTGGAGAAAGTGGCTACTCGTGGCTTGGATGGGTATACCCTTCTCTGGGTTGAAAACTGGCTGGATGGCCAGGCCCAAAGAGTTGTGGTGACTGGAGTTAAATCCAGTTGACGGCCGGTCACAAGAAGTGCTCCCCAGGGCTCAGCATTGGGGCCAGTTCTGTTTATATCTTTATCAATAATCAGGACGAGGGGATTGAGTGCACCCTCAGTAGGTTTGCAGGCAACACCAAGTTGGGTGGGAGGGTTGATCTGCTCAAGGGTAGGATGGCTCTACAGAGGGATCTGGACAG
>RSEF01000004.1:67060403-67137389 GCA_003993805.1 Himantopus leucocephalus | reverse complement strand
AGGCCGGACCTCGGATACTGTGTTCAGTTTCGGGCCCCTCACTACAGTAGGGATATTGAGGTACTGGAGCATGTTCACAGAAGTGCAACAAAGCTGGTGAAGGGTCTAGAGCACAAGTGTGATGAGGAGCGGCTGAGGGAACTGGGGTTGTTTAGCCTGGAGTAAAGGAGGCTGAGGGGAGACCTTACCGCTCTCTACAGCTACCTGAAAGGAGGTTGTAGCAAACTGGGTGTCAGTCTCTTCTCCCCAGCCTCAAGGGACAGCACAAGAGGAAATGGCCTCAAGTTGCACCAGGAGAGGTTTAGATTGTGTATTAGGAAGAAACTCTTCACCAAAAGGGTTGTCAAGTATTGGAACAGGCTGCCTAGGAAAGTGGTTGAGTCACTGTCTCTGGGAGTGTTTAAAATATACGTAGATGTGACACTTAGGGACATGGTTTAGTGGTGGACGTGGCAGTGCTACGTTAACGGCTGGATTTGATCTTAAAGGTCTTTTCCAACCTAAATGATTCTATGATTGATTTGCATTATTCTAGTAAACAAACAAAACAAACAAAAATCACTAGGATTTAATTATATGTAATAACATACTCAAAATGAATCTGCGGAATCAAGTAGATTTATCACTGTGACAATACTGTCTTTCACCCATGGGAAAATCCTGAGAATATACCGTTTATATTTAAGAAAATTAAATATGCATAATTAAGCTGAAGAACGCCAGAACAATGCAAATAATTTAGTGGCTGGCTCTGGCATTTTGACCTGACAATTTGGACAACAGTTAACTAGTACTACTTAAAATGCAGCAGACTTAATTTTTAACCAGTTATGGTTTTTGTAAAACATTGCTTTTGAGGCACTGAGAATAAGGCTATGTTTTGTAAATATAACTGATTACCATTTTAAAATGAAACATCATTATATTGCTTTGATTCGTATAGTGCTTTTAGGATTTTTTGGTATCTCCAAAGGATTTCAAGTAAACTAGACTTTATCACTACAATATTGCAATGCAAGTTTTTACAGACACTAGAGAAAGCGTCTAATTAAGCCCACTGCTAAAGGCCCCAACCATCTTCACCCTTCCTAAACACCTGCAGAAGCGTCAGGTTTGTATCAGGCCTAACAAGGGCTCTGCCTGACCACGGAAGCAAACATGTTTTATGAAGGGCGAAGCCTAGCAGGAAACGTCCAGTCAGCATCTCCAAAACTATCAAGTTTTTGTGCTCTGACATTGCATCAATGCTGTCACTAGAGAACCTTTCAACATTTATTTGTGATGGGTAAGTTTCTTTTACCTTTAGCACCATCAAGTCATCAAAGCTGCAGTCCACAATAAGGCGAAGTGTACTAGGAACAACTTCCCTTCGCATTCGCTTTCTGTCATTCCCTTCGTTATTGGAGTCCAATTTTGACTGACGTTCTAGTTTTCTCTTCTGGCGTTTTTCTTTCCGTTTCTGCCTAAGTAAACAAACAAATCTTCAAAAAGCCCTGCCAGATCTGCTGAGGTACATGTTATGCACGTAAATGCATGCTTCTATGATCAAGGTGGTCGTCCCATGACTGGGGCAGTTTAAACTTATCCATTTGTGCTAGGCTGATACCACCATGAAACACATACCCTGTCTCTGTGAAGTTCTGTATATACCTACAAAGACAGACATCTGACATAAATTCAATGAAGTCAATAGCGGGAGTCTCATGGGTTTAAGGGTGCTCCGAGTCAGGTCTCATAACAGAAAAAAAGATTGCCCAAATTGCAGTATCAGAATTGTAATGTGGAAGACATTTTACCTCCTGTTTCACTGAACAGTTTTTCAAAAAGGCTTCTGAAGCAACTGTTTCTTTCCCTGATCCCCCAATGGGAGCAGGCAGTTGGGTGATCAATTTTCAGAGACAGTCACTGTCTCGGGAAGGAAGACTTCGCATTCAGCAAGACAAGGATAAACCATAATCAGCCCATTTGCAGACATACTTTCTCTCAACAACAGAATAATACAGAAGCTCACCATCTTCCAAAACTATTTTAACAGATTGTAAGTCGACATATCTTGTAGCACAGCATTTCACGTTTCAAAAGAAAACTTTTTTATTCACTGTTTTTGTAAGATTCACCAAGTCTGACAGCACCAGGGAAAGAGGGCGCAGCCCATTCAGAAAGAACAAGGCCACACGTTATTCTCCCTTCTGACAAGCCACAAACATGCAAGTTTGAATCCCTCCTGATATCCTCTTCAAGTTGAGAGGCACTTCTAGTATGAAGAGAGGATGCTTACCTTTATAGCTTCTTCATATGCTGACGGAGTAACCTGTGAGTACTGCTTTAAACCTGCCATGGGAGAAAACTGGTTCAACTGCCTTGATTTGCTAAAGCAATCTACACGCATATTCTGCTGGCACATCGTTATTATTAGCACTAACTACTACACACAATCCTAGGAAAGCCATTTTGCAAACCATACCTCCGTAGATCTTTCTGTTCTTCCCACTGTTTCTGTTTCAATAGTTTCTTCCTTTGCCTCTTGGACATGGACTCAAGGCATTCTTCTTCCTTGCCCGAGCCTGCCTCCTGTCTCTCCACTGGATTGTCACCTGACTTCACCTCTCCTTCCACATCAGGAACTTCAGGGGACATGGTATTTTCTGTTGGCACCTCTGGACTTTCTCTTGGTGTTTCTGACGACATTAGCTTTTGGCCAGGTTTACTGACTTCTCAACACGTGATAAGTATTTCATTAAAAGCAAGCTTTTCCCTCACCAGTTCTATAAGAAACAAAACAACATGAGTGTTATTAACAAGAAGTTCTATTAGAATGAGTATCTCTCTACACCTACCATAAACCTGAATAAAGAAAAAAATAATAAATAAGACATGGCCTGTTTCTGTTTAAAACCAGGTTAGCCTCTCTGCAAACAGTAACATCTAAAATACTAGAGAGTTCATAGCCTGTATACAGATCATGTCTAAAACTCTGCCTGCTACAACTGTAACTATTCAACAGTTTCCAATTAAAAACTTCGTGAAAATGCAACTGAATAAAAGTAGGGAATCATACTGGGTTGAATGTAAAAGAAAAACAAATTAGCAGTACTATTATGTGTACACAAACTATTCTCAAATACACAAACAGAAAAAACTGAAGAGGTATCCTGCGGCATAACTATGGCAGCATGTTAGAAAAACATAATTTTGAAGAGACTAAAGCCATTTTGGGGGAAAAAATGCATGAACAACCTGCACCCCTTCAAAGTTATTTTTTATTTCTTCTGAGAACCAAAGCCACTGGCCACTGTCAGTGGACAATACATAGCAAGTAAGGGGATGAACGGACTAAACGGTTACTCGGCAAAACGTTCTGCCTTCAAGTCAATTACAATTACACCCTCTCCTTTTCAATGGCAAGTATTATTTTTTCACACTTGTAGCTCCTCTGTGCTCAACAGCAGCATAGTTTTCCAAAGGTAACTACTTCAACGGAGAACACTGCATCTACAGAACCAACACGCAGGGGAAAAAAAAAAAAAAAAAAAANAAGAGAAGAGCCGGGAAACGCACAGAACACCGGAAAGCCACAAGCGTTTTCGCTAACCCACCCCGGTTTCCCTATCCGAGGGCGTTAAGGCACAAGGCCCGGGGAGCCGAGATCGCCCGTGGGTGCCACAACGGCGCGGCCCCGCGTGGCACAGGGGGGGGAACCGTGACACACTATCCCCCGCCCCCCCAGCCCAAGGCAGCGACAGGCGGGCGTGGGGAAGGGGGGGCTGACGCTGCCCAGGCCGTTGGTGAGGCAGCCATTTTCCCCTCTCTTCCCTCTGAGGAAAGCCGAGCCCGAACCCCAGTTCCCCCCTCCAACCGTACACTAAGGGGTAACGGACGCGGCGAGGCGAGGGAGGTTGCAACGTACCCGCGAGCCGCCCCACGCGCCGGGCCACGGGTAGGGAGGGGGCGGGAAGAAGAGGAGGAGGAGGAGGGTCCCCCCCCCCACGCGCACGCGCGCACCTCCCCGCCCGCCACGACTTCAAATCCCGGCGAGCAACGGGCGGCGGTCACGCGGCGCTTAGCGGACACCGCCCCGGCGCTGAGGGAAGGCGCCCCGTCGCGCAAATATCGCGCTACGTCGCGATAGCGCCTCCCCCGCTCAAGGAGCGGCGGGTAGCCGGGCGGGAGACGTTCCCGGCGGTTGCGCAGGGAGGCGGTTGTCGGCCCGGCCCGGCCCCGCTGGGTGTAAAGCGATTGCTGTGTTCTGAGTCAGCTTTGGTTTCCCCCGGATCAGCTTCCAGTCAAAAAACAAAACAAAAAACAAAAAAAACCCCAAACCAACCCCAAAAGCTACAACCGTAACGAATGCAGTTGAAGATCAGTCATGGTTTGGGTGGGTTTCTCGTTTTTGCGTCGTTGCTTACGGCAGGCGGTGGCTGCTGCCGCCGGCCCTGCCATGGCGGCGGGGCGGGGCGGGGCGGGGGAGCCCGGCCAGGCCTGAGGGGCCTTTAGGGCCCGACCTTGCAGGCAGGTACACAGGTGAGCACATTGCTTTGAAATCAGCCCCTGCCGTACAGCTGTGGTGGCTCCATGGGATTAAGAGGAGCGAAAAGTAAGAAAACCTTATTTTTATCTGATGGTTTTGATGACACTAGTGAGTTCACGCAGGGGACAGTGAAGTATTTTTAAGTGGTGACATTCCTCAGAGCAGATTTCTAGCTCCAAAGGTCCCTCTGCCCCTTTAAAAAGGGGTGCGCGCCTTCACGCTTCATATTTTTAAAGGCCACCGCCAATTAGCTTTTTAAACTCTAGTGTCAAAACTCAACAAAGGGTGACATTCTTTGACCTTCAGATAACTTCGTGAACAAATGCGGCCCTGGTACAGGAGTCAGTTCTGGTGACCAGGATTATATTATATGAGAAAAATGTATTTTGGGCAGCCTAAATATGTAGCTATCTGTTCGCCCCGGGTTAATGAGACACACAGAGTTAGCAAACATAAGTGTGCATACTACCATAATACCCTTTTCATCTGCATCAATGTTTATCTCAAGTTTCATTGGTTCCAGATATACACACTCTTTCAGTTTTAGTGCTGGTTTCAGGTTTATTATGGCTATGTTAAAGTCACAAAACTGTATGCTGTCACTATAGTAAGACACTGACCTTTAACTGCTGTTGGTATTTAATATTTGCTGTAATACTTGATTTCATTTGTGGTTCCTATTCCCTGCATTACTTTAAAAATAGCTAGACTTGCATTTGCTTTTGCTAGCATCTATTTAAAACCTCACTCGTGTTACTATTAATATCTAGCTTTATACGCCAGCATCACAAAAGTCCAAATGCACCACTGTCCTTATGAAGATTCCTTCATTTTCCTTTGGTCGTTAAAAGGCTGCAGGTCAGTTACTGATAGAAGCCCCTTTGCTTGCTTGCTTTTTTTTTTTAAAAAGCAAAAAGGCATCAAACAAATTCACATGATATTCAGGTCTGCTTTTTCTTAGAATGAAGAAACTGCTTACGCATTTTGATTTATAAATCTGTTTTTCTCATATTGCGCTTTCCAAAGCGTCAGTATTGCTAATCCAGATCCCTACGTCCTCAAACACCGATACAGGGTAATGCAATGTTTTCTGAAGTCTGCCAAGTGCCAAGTGGTGACAAAGCAAAATGAAGACCTGAGCAGTTGCAAATATTGAGAAAGAGCTGTCTAACTGAATTTCATTATTTTGATAGAGCCAGAACATGACTTTTCAAGATGCTCATTCAAATGGTGAGTTCCCCCCAGCAACAGAATAAGCTCGATGCCCCATAGCTGAAAACTGCATATTGAAGCGTTCTGTACAAACAGCACTGCTGGTCATGAGGCAGAGTATGGCAAGAGGAAAAAATATACTTAGTGGAGGCTCAGGTGTGGACACAGACATCACTCTCTGTGGGCCAGGTCTGATTGCAGCACTCTTGAGGCGAGGCTTAGGATGCAAGTGACACGCACAACTCACCTTTAGCCAGTGGCTTGGTTGTGCGCCTCCCTCCCCCTGTCCCCTGTGGCAGAAACGGGGGGGTGTGTCTTATTCAACCAAACAGCAGGAGCTGGGGCACGCAGGTACCAGCTGGAGAACAAAGATGGACTTGGGTGCTTCGATGCACGTAGCTGAAAGTTTGAGTTGAAAACCAAGATCTTCACACTGCCGCTTGTGGAGACAAAAACATTTCATTGACCTCAGAAGATGTGAGGAAATCGCATTAGTTTTATTAGGTCGTATAAAGATATGAGACTTACAGTTTGGACTCTGGAAAATGTGCAGCAACAGTAATACTTTGACCCCAGTACATATGCCAGCATGGCCTGAAGCGTACATTAGGGGCTGATCCTGCAGCCTCTGCGTGTAATGGACTTTGGTGGGCACAACACTTCTTTCATTGGTGTAATTCGACTTCAAGGAAATCACTGCTGATTTACTCTGGGCATAAGTGAGGTGAGGCTCAGGCCTCCTGTTTTTGAGACATTTGAAGAATATACCAAGAGTGCATTGTAGGTACATATATAGATGTATATATGTATACACACATGGAAATATATGTACGCTATTTCTCTACATCATGGCTACATCCTTAGTTCTATAATTGGCACTACTATACTGGTGTCCAAAGAGATACACTGATTTAACTCAGCAGGGGATCTGGGCATATTCTAGTGTCTAAGGGAGGCCTTTTTTAAGTAACTTCATTTCAAGGAAGGAATACATTTCCTCTGTCCCCAGAGCATAAGAAGAGGACAATTTCTCTTCTCCAGATTTCAGACCAACATCAGCTCCTCGCCATGAGTGAAGTGTGAACGTTGCATTTCCAAATCAGGATCTGTACCTCTGGTCTCTCCCCAGCCAGAGTCAGTTTTCGGTTTTGCACACAGTTTCCTTATTTATTTTTTTTTCTCTCCAAAAAAGCACAGAAAGCCTGGCAAGCTCCTCGTTTATCAAATGCAGCAAAAGGATCAGCTGGAGTCCTCTGCCTCAGTCCCTTGAATTCAGGAGCATGTCACGGCCTGCACTGGTGAAGCAGCATAAAGAACAACAAACTGGGGAACAGCAGTAGCAGTCCCCAGGGTTTCCTACTAATCTCCTCCCCGCCACGTGCATGCACACAGAACACAGGAAGAGCTCCAGGGGGACTTCCACAAGGTGCAAAGAGATGAGCGTGAGTGAGGGGCATTGGCAGGGACCTGTTGTTTCCCACTGCTGGGCGACGTTTGACATCCACGGTGCTCAGCTTCTCTTTACCTCAAGGCAACAGAGGAGGCATTGATACCACCCAAGGTGAAGGCTGTTCTCACCTTACAATCCCTTACTAATACAGAGGAGCTAGTGGCAGAAATGTCCCATTCGTAGCAGCTAAATGCAACCTGGGGTGGCACTGGTTCAGCTGGGGTGTTTGTAGCTCGCAGTCTTGTTAAAGCAACCTCTGGAAGCGGGGCGAAGGAGCGTGGTGATGGCTCATGAATGTGCTTTCTCTACAAGCAGGACCAGATCCTCCCTCCCTGCGGAGCCAGGGAGGCTTGATATGCCAGGGGAGAGGGTGCTCCCTCACAGGCTGTGACACCCAGGGGGTGCAGAGCAACGTGTGTGGGGGTGTGACCTACTGCCCCACTATCACCTGAAGGACAATGGGTCCTTTATCGAGCCCTGTGGCCATGAGGCTTAGTGCAAGATGGCCTGGGATTTACTCTCAGAGGAAGCGGGGAAGCGTGTGAGTTAGTCAGCTAGGGGGCTTATCAGGGGAGATGGTGAAGTGTGTGTGAGGAAAGGGGAAAATAGGGATGAAAAAGAGGGCTTGGTTTGCCCTTCTCCCAGACCTACCCAAGCAGGTATTCACCGAGGTGGGACAGAATGGCAAGTTTATCTCATCCTTTCAGTCTCTAACCTCTGCCGCTGCAATGATGGCACTGCGGCTGCTGAAAGAAAGAGGATTTATTTGGTATGATACAACACAGCAGGAACTGACATTGCATCTGAGTCTCCATAACAAAGTAGCATCACTTTTTGGGATGGCACTGATAGTTCCCATGTACTTCTGCTTCCAGGAAGACCCTTAAAAAGCATCTGCCTCTGGGGTTGCTCACAGAGATGATACAAGACAGTGGAGACAGTGGTCAGGGTCTGGCCCTCAGCAGCAACAGACCCAAACACCCTTTTGTTCAGACAGAGGAAGAGTGGCGGGAGCTCCTGGTTCTGCCAGGACGGGAGAGGGGCTGCCCCGCTCAGAAATGCGGCTGTGTGGGCTCAGTATTCAAAAATGAAAGCTGAGGCGATGGATAAAATGGGGTAGAAATCACCAGTTACCTTAGTTCTTAATAATTAACTGGAAGTCCTTCGATGAACTTAGTACCTGAGTGTGGAATTTGGAATCTGACCTTTACTACATCTAGATAAACAGTGTGGCCGACCCGGCAGTGCTCTCTGCAAGCTCCCCTCCACTCTCGGCAGCTCACTTCTTGGAGGCTCTCACACTTCATGCTGTGGTCAGGAGCTCAGGGGAGTCCAGCATGATGCTTCTTACCGTGCTGTTCCTTTGCATCATTTCCACCTACTCAGCCTCTGTTAAAGGTAGGTCTGTACCAGGCTTGGTCCAGCTTTTGGCTCAGCAAGGGCATAATCAGCGTGTGTATGCAGATCTGTTTTGCAGCAAAACCGATCATCTTTACTTGTCTGTCTTTGAGTAATGCAAAATACATTAAGTAACTACAAAAGCTTAAGTGCTTGTAGCATTCATGTCAGCAGAGGGGATGGAGGAGACAATGTTTTCAGGTGCACAGGGCCAGCAGTGTGAGCCAGGAGACTGGTGATCTTGACCTTGCTTAGTCAGGACATGCTGTGGGGGCACCGACTATGAAAGGGACTACGCTCAAAAGTTAAACACACAGAAGTGCTCTGGTGGAGCAGAGCCAGGAAGTGCTCAGGACTCTCCAGGTTTCAACTTCGGAGCAGTTGACTCAGCTACCACCAAAGTCAGTAACAAGCATCCCATTAATTTCATGGGGAGCTTGCTCTGCAATAAGTCATGAAAACCTGGATGTCTGCACAAGCCCTGGGAGCAGGGCTTTACTCAGGTGTCCTGACAAAGGTCAAGGGTATGAAATCTGGACAGTGCCCACTTCAGCGGTGCCAGTGTATGAAGCAAGGAAAGGTGTCTTTAGTAGTGGCCCTTCGTGTACAACTTGACATTAAATTTAGAGGAGCAGCAACCTTAAAACAGGAGCTGACACCTAGTTTTTAGTTTAATGAGCATGTCCTCATCATGATGAGGAGCAGGGGGGGCACACCATCCTAGGTTAAACTGTTAAAAAGGCTGTAGAGGTGCTCTCATGGGTGCCTCTTCCTGCTCCCTGCAGGGGATCCAGGACACTGTATCTGTGTAAGCACAGAGCAACTACCTTCCTCCTTACCTCCATACCCCCTTATGACAGGAATTATAAAGCAGAGAAGTTTGCAGGCAGTTCCTCTACCTATGAGTGTATTTCACGAGACTGCCAAGGAACATTTATGGCTAGATACCAACATGCCACATTTCTGGTGTCTGCTTTTCCCAGCTTCTCCTTAATTTCAATTAAGCAAAGCTCCTTCTTGATGTGAAGTAATATTTGCTTGTCGCTTTACATCCCCAAGGTACTGAGCAAGCATTTTCTCATTAATTAGTCCTCCCTTCAGCTCTGCCAGGTCTCATCTCCCTCTTGTGCAGAGAGACTGAGAGCTAAATTACTGGCCCAAAGGCCACTTAGTGCCTCAGTGACAGAGCTGGGATTAGGATGAGCATTTTACATTTCCACCAGGCTATGCTGCCTTTTGGAAATATTGAAGGAATATTCTTTTCTTTTAAGTCAGCTGTATCAGCACACATGAAACTTTCCTACTGCAGTTTCACTTGAAAAATGTTTTCAAAGAAGCGGATGGGTTTTGCTTTTTAAAGCTATCGGGTATCAGAAACAGCGGCAAATATAATTTATGAAGGTAGAGCCAGCAAGTAGTTAGAGACGCAAATGCTGTGCATACCATATGTATTAATAAAAGGCACAGGACTTGACAGCTGTCTCTACTCATGCAGTGTAACCTTCTGTATTATACAGTATCATGATTTAATTATAGACTTGGCATGTTACCCGTAATGACAGACACTTAACATTACTAGTCAAACTATATGTTATGCACTCCACCTTGAAAGCAGGCACTTCTGACCCCAGGAGAGCATGGCCGATTGCAGTCTTTATGTCCATCTCTCCTCCCTTCTCAGTCAGTGGGGCGTTTGCCATCAGCTGAAGTGACAATGGCTATACGGGCGGCAAGGATCCCAGTGCTGTGCTGAATACGAAGGAAAGAACTTCTAAAGGCAGGGTGATTTTTTTTTTAAGAAAAGCTTCTATCAGAAAGGTGTAGAAATACTCGTTTTTGAATAGTACCAGTGTTTTCTTCATTAAAGATGGCATGAAAATTTACTTATGGTGTTTTGAACCCTGGTTCTGGGCAGTGGCACTGTGTCTCTCTCCCTCAGCCACCAATATCCCCCTTGCCTCTCAAACTGACCACACTATCCAATTGTCTCTCTTGGCTTCCCCATTTCTGCCGCAGTAAGTGCTAACTCCTTGGGACTGCCTTGAATACTGCCTCATTCCTGCTGCTTTTCTTATCATGATCCACCGTTGGCTCACCCTTTTCCATCAGTGACACCAGTCTTGCAACTAAAGGCATCTTCTGCCGAGGCTCCTGCAGTGTTTTCCACATATGAAATGGTGAAAGCTTTCAGAACCTAATATTCTTCTAGCTCCCAGAAATACTTTGCAACTATTCATCTCTTCTGTGACACTTGCAAGAAGCTGCTGTGTCATTTGCTCATCGGTTTCCTTCAGGAGGGAACAGCTCTTTTGTATGTGGGAACAAGCACATGCCAAAAGGGAGGAAGAGGGAAGGAACTCTTGCAAAAAGGGAAAAAAGATCTATGGGTTGAGCTGTGGGAAAAGAAAGAGGATAGGTGAAAGGTGATTTATCTGAAAAGAGAGAGGGAGCGAAACCACAAACATCCACCTTAACTAATAAGACATGTCTCTCAGCACCCAGATCATTTTTCTTGGATGTGCTTTCCTCCCACCTTAATCTTTAGATGGGACTGTGTCACCCTCTGTGTTTAGAAAGCACCTAGTGGGTGGCACTTGTAAAATCTCAGCTGATATTAAATAATTGGCACTGCCGTTTCTGCTGCAAATGAAGGACATTTCGAACTAGGAAGCGATCTGCTCTGAGGTACTGCAAGGAACCAGGGGTGACCCTGAAAGGTGCAGCCGTGTCTGGGCAGGCACTGAGCACCCTCTGCTCCCAAGGGCAACGTAGCTTCAAAGCTGATAGGATTGTGGGGAATTGGGGAAGTGTCTAGGAAATTCACAGTAAACCTGAAGGACGGGTTGTATGCCTCTTGGTGACTCTTTTTTGAAGCAGACACACAAGACAGGCAAAACCAGAAGAGCCCCGTTGTGCCAACATTAATGCTTCCAGCCTCCCTGCAAAAAAAATCAATAGTCACAGCTTTGAGCTCTCACATGCAAACAGGCTGCTCCCCTGGGGATTGCCAAACTTGCTGTGCCACATCTCCAGCTGGTGTAAAGCATAAGCCAGTTTAGTTCTGTGTAGCTTTGCCAATTTACACAGCTTGCAGACCAGACTTGGTGGGGTCGTTGTTTTCCTCAGGAAAAGGTTATTTGAATCTTACCATGATCTACTGCTATGACATCTGAATGAACAGGAGAAGGAAGCAAGCAAAACCTTAAAAAAGGGGGGTTTTGGACTTTTTGAGGACTGCAGAATATATTTGTATATATCTAACAGCCATCTTGGAATTACACTGTCCACCTACCTAGTTGGATTTAAAATCTGAGTGTGACATAAGAAAAGGCTTTTGTTTTCCTTTTTACCAATGCAGTGATTTGAAATTTATTTAGCAGAGTCAAATAAAACACTGAGGGACATGACAGAAATCACAATAGCCTGTTGATTATCTGCAAGGGACTTTGAACACACTGATGATATTACAGCATGCTTAAGAATTTGTCTGAGATGTTTTGATAGGTTTTTCTTCTTTTTTTTCCCCCTGCACTTGTCATAAGACTGACATGCATCTCCCTGAGGACAGCACTTTGCTTTTCTTAGATTAAGTCTGTTTTGAACTTTTTGTTTCTGCTCTGCACCTCCTGAACTCCATGAAGAAATTCCCAGTGGATTCAGAGGTGCAGCATTCAGCTCCAAGAGGCTAGTGCCGTGCTGCTCACAGATAGCACCTAAGGTCACTGTATGTGTATTTACTTTGCGGATGCAAGAGCACTTTGTGTACAGCCAGCTTCTCCTCCCTTCCCTTCCCTCCACAAACTGACTTCATCAGTTTTTCTTGTGTGGAAGAGACCTTTGTAGCCATTCGCACCAGAGGAGGGAAGCCCTTGGAAGCAGTGAAAAGGGATGTTATTTATACACTTCATGACAAAATATTTAAAGGGTATTCAAGAAGAAATTGATTTTCCCTAGCCACAGATTTTAGGGGCATGGTCCTAATTCCTGTGCCTGAGACTGGGTAGAGAGTTGTAACTCTGGTGCCACACATTCCTTACATGGTGGTGCATGAGAGAAGAGAAAGAGAAGATAGGAAAGGGTGTGGTACTAAGTAGTTTTATAGTGGAAAAATAAAAGCTGTTTATATACTACAGATTTAATTTACACTAACAAGGGTGCAACTGAATCCCTAGGGAACAGTCTATCTGAGTTGTTAATGCAGATGGAAATGGTACCATAAATTGGGTATGCAAGTTGCATTTATACTAGAATTTGGCTTTTATATCCCTTAAAATACATCAATTAACAGCCAAGGCACAGCTACAGAGACAATTATTTGGTTTAAAGAACAAGGGCTTAATTATTTAATCTAAAATATATTTTTGCAATGTCATCATTACATTTGTGTCACCCCTGGGCAAGGGTCTCAATGGAAAGATTCCCAATAAACATGCAAGAGATGCAGAGATCAATTTCTATTGGCTTCAACAAATTACATCAGCGCATTTCAAATTGCTAAGCACACAAATTGCATGATGAATTGCAGTAGATTGAGTAGTTTGAATCAGTCCCAGAAATCTTTTGTTGGCAATTAGATTTTTGATTTTTCTAAAGGTGTTTTTTAGAGAAAATGACAGATTATGTTAGTTAGTTAATTCTAAAACACTGTTTGTTTTTGCTTTCCAAACAGGGCACACTACCGGACCGAGCTTAAATAATGACAAGCTATATAAATTTGCTTACTCAGCTGAAGTGTATGTTGATCGTGTGAAAGCATCACTGCAGAAAAGTGCAGGCTACCGGCTTTCTTCTGGTGTGGATGTCAACCTCTTATGGAGAAATCCTGAAAATGATGATGACCAGTTGATCAAAATTACGGTAATTAATGCCATCAGACAACTTAAAGCGTGCCCAATCTTTTCTGCATTTATCTAACTGCTAATTTAATCTTGAAGAACTTGTTTTCAGAAGATGATCTAAATCATTTATTCTTCCCTAGTCTCATCAGCTAAAACTAGCTTTTTCAATAAGCTGATTCCTATGGAATAAGACTTCACAAGAATATATCTAACATCATAAACCAGAACTTTAGAATATCTCCTATATTTTGAAATTGCTTCGTACAACTTCTATAGCTTCAAACAACTGGTGTACAAGCACCTACCTGAGGTTGTCTGAAGCCCTTGTTTGTAGCTGCAAATCATGACATTTGCTAAATACAAACTGCGTTTGGTACTTAGCTTTACATTGAGCTTTTCTGCCGCTTATTTCCCCAGTGGTGAGTGCTGGTTTCTTGTGAAAACATAAACATAGTAATCATGGAAGATTAATTATCAGAACCAGAAATGAAGAAAAAAAAAGATGTATCGGGTGATTTAGCCTATCCAGCCTACCCCAGGCCAATAGTAGACTGCTCTCTACATGAATTTTCTCTGCTTTTACTTTGCTAGATAAGAGATGTTCAAGTTGAAAATGTGAATGAACGTCCAGCTGCTAAAAACATCTTCAAAGGAAAAAGCACAGAGAAGATCATTGGGAAAGAATATCTGGAAGCTTTACAGAGGCCCATAGTTCTGGAGCTAGTCCGTGGAAAAGTAAGACCCCGTCTTTTAAAATTCAATCCCTGAGGAAACCTGAGACAAATCTTTTCTTGCAGGCTTGGAGAATTTACCAATTCACTATCATCTCAGTGGTCTTAATATGCCATCGTGTCCTTTCTTTCTGTATAAAATACAATAGTTTCAAACAGACTGTAATTTACCTGTACGAGGGGCCCTGCCAGCCCAAGACTCTTGTGCATTGAGAACACCATACAGAAGCAGCCACAATATATAGGCCACATGCAGATGTATGCACACTCGCTCAGCAAGATTTGTGCTGTTGACTTCAGTGAGGCCAGGATTTTATCCAAGGTCTGAAGGCAGAAACGGAGATACAATTTGCAATGAGGGAGATTATACCAAGTCTGTGAGGAACAGTGTTAATCACTTTAAACCCTTAGCAAATACTTTAGTGTGACTGCTTTTCCCACCTCTCTGGCTTGCTGATTTACTTCAGTATCACCTGCAGTTTCAGTGGTTCCAAGTTAATGACCTTGATACTGAAACAGCCTTTCGTGTTGTTCCTCTACTGGGAACTGTCTCCAAAAATCAGAAGAGAAGGGTCAGTGAGCAAGTGTGTCTTGGTGTGTGCCTGGGTTTTATAGCTTGTCCTGAGAGAGCAACAAAGCACTGTCCCACTGCAGGAGCACCGATGTCCAATTGTAGCTCTCAGGGTCCCAATCTTGCTCAGAAAGGGAATCAAGTAAATCCATTTCCCCCTCTTTTTACCTGAGGAGCTGCTTACTTGTCCCCTTGCACTCAGCCTACTGCTCTGCCCAGGGAGCAGCAAGGCTTGAGCCATGGCTGCTCCTGCCTCCTCTCCATGCTTCTTCACCCTCTTCTTCGCTGGCTTGTGGCTGGGAGCATTAGGCCAAGAGTCTCGCTCTCCCCTCCACAGCCCAAGCAAGTGGGCAGGTGGAACGTGGGCAGAGGGGCAGTGAGAAAGGAGGAAGGTTGAAGGTCACACTCCCTTTTCTCTTCTGCAGAGTGGAGTGAGGGCTGTGACACCCTATCCCATCAGGATCTTTACCTCCTGCTGTAAATAGGCACTGACCACATACCCTGGCCGCCAGCTCAGCCTACTGAATTGCAGCTGCTATCAGGCCTGCTCAGTAACTGTCAGACTCAGCCATATCATCAGTTTTACACAACATAAAAAGAATCAGGACAGCACTGTCTCCCAACTGTACACATCCCTAAATGAGGACAGAGGTATCAGAAGAACACAGTCAAAATACATCTGCTCCTAATACATTAAGCAGTTCACACACTAAAACTGAGTTGTAGTATTAAGAACTTGGGCTTTTTCTCAGGTTATAGTGTCTGTATGCTCCTCTTATGATTTCTTTGTGGTGTGATACTTTCATCCCTGGCATAGTGATTTCACTTTCCAGGGTTGCCCCGAGATAACATGCTGATTGTACCTACAATTCCTGAAAAAAGTTCACTTTTAAAGCACCTTGAATGCAAAGTGGAGGTGCAAAGTCTTGTTACCAGAGGAGAGGCTTAAGCACAACAGTTGACCCATGAAGTGCAAAGGTTGTGATGTATTTGACACGTCATTTAAGTCATTCTGACTGTGATTTACCTATGATTCATTCTGGGTTTTTGCAACCTGTGATTAAAGTGCAACAGATATTATGCCCCCATGGGGTGGGATTATCTGAGGATTATGCAGAAAAATGAGTCACTTATGAAATTGTGTAAAGTTTCCCGTTTCTCTTCTAAATTCTCTCTGATTAACAGGAAAGATGCTCACTGCACTGAAACTACTTGGGTACAGCTGAAGCCGGAAACATGTTTGTACTGTTATCGGCAGGCCCTGCAGCCCCTGGAGTTTGCTTAAATAAGGGCAACAGGCCAAATTCAGCTTCCAGATCAGAAAAAAAGTAAAGGGAGTTTTTCTAGAGAGGATCCTCACTATTTCTTTCTAATTTACCCAGATGTGTTATATACTTGTTTTTTATTCCTACAGGTCAAAAACTTCTACTCATATGAAAATGAACCTGTTTTTACTCAAAATATTAAGAGAGGTCTGGCTAGCCTGTTCCAGCTACAGCTGCACTCTGGTGCTGCCCATGAGGTATGATGCTATATCTGGCAAGATAATCATCATCAGAGAAAGAGACAGAGTCCAGTCTGCTCTGAAAGGCAGACCAGTGGCTCCCACTGACTTCATAAGGAATGAACTGTGACAGAAATCAGCCCTTTGATCACATTCGAGGCTGGGGATGTAAAGATAGTCTTCAGAATATTTGGTGACACAAGTCAAGTTTCTGCAATTAACATAAAGAATTGGTGAAATCCATTTGATTTAAAATGCTCCTATCAATTTGGCAGAATCTGGTAGCATACCAACTTAAACCAGGTCACTATAAAAGAGATTATACTGATGTTTAAATTTGGTTGATTCCTAACCTCGATTCAATGGATTAGGCCATTTTAAATTAGAGTATCCACACAAAGTTAGTAGTAGTTTAGGTGCATCCATTTAACCTGTGTTACATTTGTATCTGTCCACGTGAGCAAATTTAACTCAGATTTGTAAGTACAGTGCCAACTTCCAGGTGTTTCCTAACTTTTTTGTTTAAACAAACATTGTTACTTTCCTTCATAGCTGTCTAATGAAAAGTACCCCTGCCTATCCAAAGCAGGTGGTTAGAAACAAAGATAACTTCAAAACTGGTAAATAAACCTAAACAGTGCAGCATCTTGTGTAAAAGATTCCAATAGTGGAGAAAATGGATCATCTCTGGAAAGTGTTCCAGCATTCCAAAGATAAAATCAAGCACCTGTCCTAATCTAACTCTTTTTTTCAAGGTGGACATATCTGGCAAATGCAATACTACTTACCATGTGCGGCAAGATCAAGTGACTAAAGTAAAAGCCCTGGACACCTGTGAAATAGAAAAGCAAGGATTTACCAGCCACAACCAGGTATGATTTCTTTAACAAAATAAAAACTGTTCTGCCTATTTAAAAATATATTCTTAATAGCTATTACTCATTTTCTCAAAAGTCCTTTCTTGTGTTACAGAAAGCAAATTCTACATGTAGATTTTGTAGTATTACTAGCAGAAATTTCAAATGTAGTACCCATGGGGAGAACAAGGAATGGATTCTCCTCATGTGCAAACCACCTTGGCTCAGCTGATGTTAAGTGCAAGACACCAATTCTCATAAGTTTTGAATCTCATCCATAAAATATTTTAGTTTCTATTCAGATTTGTAACACTTTTATTCTGGTTGTACTGAATTTTTAATCAATGTGAGGCTTCTTTTTCTCTGGAGAAAAACACTATATACGGTCACAGTCATAGTGACAACAATAACCTTTTTCGCAGCTGCTAAGTCACAGCATTTAGTCACAAAATAAATGCTGGGCAAGATGCTGACTCCAGAATGGAGCCCTGTCAGGCTTGCCTGAACGGTCAAAGGCTTCCCTAATGCACAGATGTAATGTAGGACATGTGCTGTAGAGATAACTGAAGCCCTTAGTGGTCCCTCACTACTAGTAAATGCCTTTCTAAGTGGTTACTACTCAATGCAGGCTGGATGCATGCTGAAGGCACTGGCATTCTCTGCATCAGAAACTGACCTTTCTCAGGTCAGAGAAGTACAAAGGTAGCACGTGCTCTCTTAACAAACCAGCTTAATGCTATGACTGAGTTCCTGATTTTCACACTTTGCACAAAGACTTTGTCTTGTTTACAAACAGATAAAACAAGGTAGCTGGCTTTGCTTCCCAGGTGTGACCACCATAATCTTATTTACAAAACATTTCCCTGGAAAGGCTTCCCATCTTATTTGAAATGTAATTTTAACTAAATGTAGTACTGGGCATTTTCTCAGTTACAGCCTGCTCATAACTTTGTCCCATCCTCCCCCCTCTTTTGTTTCTGGTATGTATTGAATTTGAAACACAAGGTGCAGAAGTGAGTGACTTCTTATTGCAGAAGGAATTCTTGAGAACCTAGAAGATCCTGGTTTGTAGGCTTAGCTTGATATGTTGTTAACCCACATGCACATTCCTCATTTGGCTCTATTTTGTTATGAGTTTTGCCCCAATGTGGAACTGTGAGCTCTTTTCCTATTCTGTTGTTTATTGATCAGTCCTTTTTCTGGTTTATTTTTTTAATTATTTTCAGATTTTAGATGTGAGTACAAAAGCCACATCTGCCACAATTTATGTGCTGGAAGACAGTTTCATTAAATCCATTAAGGCAGAAGAAAATTATGTTTTGCTTCTGAATTCCCGACGAAAAACAGGTGCCAAAATAGTTTCAAAGTAAGTGGGGAAATTTGACTGTTGTTGATAGTAGCAGGACTAGTGGTTCAAGTCAGGTTATATGTGTATGTCTTACAGCATCAAGATCTGAGGCTCTAAACTCTCCAGGTAAGGATTTAGGTCTCTTTTGAATCTGTACGGTACCTAGTCCAACTTTGATTAGGGGCCAAAACATTTTAAGCAAAGCATTACTTCTGTAGGTGTTGCATTTCTGTGCCCTCTCCCTTCTTAAGAAATACTTCAAATGGATCTCAATTTCTAGTATGTGAAAGTTCAGAAGTATGGAAAACAAAATCTGCTGCATAGAAAGGAAACAGCAGTGAAACCTAGATCTGTGTTAGACTGCAGACTCTAAAACACTGAAAGTTGGGAGATATACAAGATAAATGATGCAGGCATCTCCTTAGGGTTATAATATTAAAAACATGTACATTCAAAATCTCATTTTCCAGATCTTCTTATGAACAAATATATGAAACATTTCATAACATATATGGTTACTGAAGGCTGTTTACCAGGTGCTATAAATTCATACTTCAGAAAGTCTATTATTTAGGTATTTTATACCACATACCTCTAGCAGTAATTCTGCTGGTATCAGATACTTCTGTTACCTTAAAAAAGCCATAGGCTTGCCATGTGCTGAACATTTTAAAATGGGACTTCAGTAAGCCTGTGTTCTGTGTTTTTGGTCTGTGGAGGGTTTTTCGTTTCCTCTTGCTGTGATTTCTGCATTTCTGTTCTAATGGCTGAGCTCTAACAGTGTCTTCACTGTATGGATACACAGGCAGAGACTGGAACTGAAGTCAGTACAAGCTGGTCCCGGACTGATCGCTGGGAAGCAAGTCGCCAGTGTTATCAAGACCTTGGACTCCAGTTACGTTGCCGTGACACTAGTAGCAGAGCCAGTCAAATCCGAATGCAAAAAGTGTCCTTCAGTAAGTAAACACACGCTTGTTGGACATCAGGTTGGTTAGCTGGGCAGAACAAGTGTGAAAGAAGTTTCTGTCCAAGCAGCCCACTGGGAGAGGTCTAATGTAGCAATATAAAATACAGCCTACAGTGGGGAGCATGGTAGTGATGCAAAGGTGCTCCACCACACAAGGGTGTTTTAAGATTTACCTCAAAAAGTACCAAACTTTTTGCTGTCTTTCAAAGATTGAGGGCAGTATTTCTCAAGACCACTAAAAAATACAACACTGTTTTGGTTTTTTCTCATCTTTGCCAACCTTGAGTTGGCAGGAACTTACTTCATCTGGGTAATGGAGCGAGAAATTACTTTTAAAATGATTGGCCAGCGTTTATAAACAATTCTGTCATAGAGGGGCTGAACTGCTCCTAGAAATAAAACGTAGTTAGCCATTCCTTAGGCAGGCTAAACATTTGTTGGTAACATATCTAGCCTTTTCTTACTGCCTGACTGTGAAGGCAGTCTTTTATTTAAAAGACTTTATAGGTATTTTATAAGTATAAAATGGGGCTTTAGTATTCTTGGCAAGCCCAACACTGTTCTCATTTTCCCCTGGAAAAAAAAAATTACAGTGTTTTTTACTATTTAAGACATCTAAAGACTACTAAGGGCTTGGTACTGTAAATGCATCATCTTTTGTTTTACTGATGCTATTCATCATAAACTAATATAAATTGCTACAGTTATTGTTAGCAAACAATTTTAATGCTATAACCATAGTGGACTGAATTTAGCAGTAAATGGGAATATTAATTTAAAGATTATTATCCTTTGCCAGTTTTTGATAAGCAAGATAAGGCTTCTATTCAACCTCCAGCTATATTCCTTATGAGCACAAATACCTTACTATATTGGAATTTGTGCTAGTTATTTGGAAGTAGCATAGCACTGTAGTAATTTATCTTGTCTAATGCTTGTTGAGCTGCAGAGATGACAAAAAATATATTGAGGCAAATGAAATGGAAATGATGCTGCATGCATGCTGGAGCAGTTCTGAGCAGGGAACATAAAGGGATCCTAAAAAGAGCAGGGACAGGTGCTTTTTCCCTGACTCGGCCCATTGGGGTTTGTGCTGACCAATTCGTCACTTGGAACTGAGTTTGTCATAATAGTTATAGAGATAATTTCCAGACCAAGATAACAAACATAGGGTATAATTCCAGAGCACTGCCTGGGGACTGAGCTATGTCATTATAAACCTAATGGCACGATGAGAATGAAGTCCTGCTTTCTCACTGTATTTTACAGTAACTGCTATGAAAAGATGGTGTCTATAAACAGAACACTGTATCCAAAGCAACAACATAACATTTGGTACTTATATATCATAGTATACATTAATGCCATGCTGACATTGTATGCCCTATAGTTTTACATTTTCAAAACCCTTTTAAAGTCAGAACAGGTCTTATCTCTATCTTTATGAATTTGGTAAAATAAACATTACAATCCCCACTTCACAGATGGCAGTAGTGGCTTCTTTGAGGGTATGGCCAATATTTACATTTAAATTTAGGCCTAGCTTTCTCTGTTTAGACATGATAAACCATGCTCTTTTCAGAAGAGCTCATGGTTCTTACATTTTTTTGATGTTCATGGGTCCTACAGAAATAGATACTTGCCCCTTCTGAAATTGAGGTGAGTTTTTTTCAGTCTTGTGCAACCAACCTTTGTAGGTTGGTAAGACAGCTGTCAGGCACTGACATTCAAAACCAAGTCCTGCTCAGTTTAGGACCTCTTGGTTTGGCTTGCATTTTCCTAGAGTGCCCACAAGATCTCTGGTCTGATCTCTACGTCAGACAGACGGAGATTCATGTCCGAGGTTGGCTGAGTTGCCATGTGGAAATGCATGCATCTGCGCCTGAATCCTTGGGGTATTCCATCCAAATTCCCTGACATTCACATCAGGAAAATGAGGCCCCTCACAAAAGTCAACTGTAAATGCTGTTTTTTAAAGTCATGGCCACTGCAGGAGATGGCAGCTGCTCCTTGTAGCAGTTGAATGGTTAGAGCACCTCCCCCCAAAGAGGAAGACTTGGTCTCCACTCTCTTTTGCTTGAGATGGCTTCAGCTCACATCTCCCACCTTGCTCCTCTCTAGGATATGGGCTAAGCTGACTAAGAGCAGCCCACATAGATGGGGTCTGCACAGGAGAAAATACAGGTTAGAGATTTTTTGACAGGCTATGGTGCAACTTTAACAGGGGGAATAGAAAGTGCCCCAAATGTTTATCCAGCTTCAGCTTATAATAGCCACACTGACCTTGGTGGTAAGCACTAATCACCAGTTGAGATTAACAGACCCATCTGTGCCTCAGAACATGAGCTCCTCCCAGCTGGTCATTAATCCTCAGGAAATATCCTATGTCTCAATCATTGTTGCCTAATTATTGTTTGTTACAGTTGATGGAAGTTGCACTCTGTACTTCTGAATGATACTTCTGTTTGCCGGCAGGTTCAAGTGTTATTGCCTAATACAAAACCCATGAAGAGGGGAAGTATTTTAGTAAAGGTCAAATGGGCGACAGTGTTATTTCCCACTCAGGAAAACTGCAGTAAACACCGCTGCAAAGATCAGCTGAGTTTTCACCAATAATTTGAGATAATAATAATCTAACTTGATAATTTGAGATAACAGAGGCAAAGGCAAGTGAGAGAGGAAAGGTCAAAATACCTGCACCAGTTTCTTATGGGAGTGTATCTGGAAAGACAGATTTGGTGCTTTGGTATCATGTTGGCTCATTCAAGCAAAAAATGTGGTGTGTGGAGTAAATACAGCAACAATCTATGAAGGGGCCGATAGCTGTTCTAATACCATCTTACCTATAATTTTGTACAATAACCACAAATCCCTCCCCATCTTATGCAGGTTTATGAATAAGAAATGGGAATTAGTTATGGGACATTTACTCCTGTTCCACACTAACCACTTACAAAATTACCATCTTCTGAGACAATATTATTAATTTGTGAATTGGGGATTGTGCATCTCCCACTGTAAAAAAACTGACTTAGGAAAAAATGGAAACAGAAGGCAAACATTGCATTCACCAGAAAGCACAGTAAATTTGCAAGACAAGAGAATTCGCCTTATTCCAGTTACAGTATAAGTAATCATGTTTTGTTCCACAATAGATTGCATTTAAGGTGATGTACATTATCAGGAAAATACTAAAGTGTTGGAAGAGAGAAAGCTATAGAAACGTTTCAAAGATATTTGTGCTGGGATATTATAAATTAAATAATACTTAGCTAAAGGATCAGCAATCTATTGGATTTCAGCTAATTTGAGCGATAGCTGGCCCACATATCTGCATTTAGTAAGTCTGATTTTGAGAACTGAATCCACAGCTGAGATATTTGTCATAACGTAAATTATCTTGCAGCTTTCTGAACACTGGAAGAGCATCAGAGAACATATGTATCCTGAAAAACTTTCCAAAGCTGAAGCAGCAAGAAGCTTTTTGTCCTTCATTCAGAACATCAGAAAAGCTACGAAAGAGGAGATACTGCAGATTGTTAGAAGTGAAAATAAAGAACTTCTGTAAGTCATCGGGAACAAGCTTTCAAAAGGTTTAAGTTATTTTAAACTGCAGAAGGGCAAACTGCATGCAAACAGATTCAGTTCTACTGAGGATGTCCTAGCCATGCAAAACCAGAATTCAGTACTGTCTACAGGAAAAGGATTTTTTTTTAAAAAAAAAAAGCTATGTTTGTTCTTGTGGTATAATATATTTGCAGCACACTGTTCAGTCACCAAGAGTATCTACAGTGCAAGGCAAACATGCTTTGTAGCTTACCCAAAGGTTCTCATCCCAACTGCTTGTTCTGAAACACTCTATATGTTGTTCTTGACTTGCCCATTTTCCTTCAAATGGAAATACAGCAAAGAAGGCAATGGTTCATCCCTGGATATTATTCTAATATTAACAGTTTGGGTATGAACAGCACGATCACCTAGACTTGGGAGTTCAAAAGCATTTCCGAGTACCACCATACAGTCAGGATCTTTCAAACAAATTATAGCAGTTGTTAACCATAGAGATAAATCTGAGAGTAACTCAGGTAGCATAGAAGCCTGTTCTCTGGTTGCCATTGTGTATGTAGAAATAAAACACTTTTTTCTATTTACAACCTTGTCCTGTGAACTTTAAGACACTCTGGATAGTTCTGGTTTCTAATACTTTTTTGATCCTATATTTGCATGAATTCAAATATTATTAACCATGGATATGAATAATTTCTGGAGTTCATCTACAGTTTTAAGGCAGAAGAATTCAGGGACACGGTTTCTTCCAACAAGAGTGAAATATTCTGTCTCTTACCTACAATGAAGAGATCTTTCAGCACATTAACTTATTTCTTTCTATATGCAGTGAAGTCCTTTCAGTATTTTCTAACTCATTAAAATGATATGTTCATTTCCACTTCTTTGTAGTCCGCAGATAGTGGATGCCGTAACTTCCGCTCAGACCCCAGAATCGCTGGAAGCCATACTGGAGTTTCTTGACTTTAAGGATGCAAGCACTTCTGTCCTGCAGGAGCGATTCCTGTATGCCTGTGGATTTGCTTCTCACCCCAGTGAAATGCTCCTGAAATCTTTAACTGTAAGTCCAAGGACAAAACCAATAACGGAGTTAATACTCTTGAACCTCAAACCTGTCAAAGAGGAAGGGAAGAAGAAACGACTGTTGCTGTTTCCAGTTTTTCTTTCTTTATCCCTTCCAGGGTTTCCTTTAAGTGTGCCAGTAGCATATAGCCTGGAAACAACAAAAATTAGTAGGTCCAGACTGAAATTTTATTTCCTTTGTAAAATGTTATCAATATCTACTACTTGGAAAACACACATAATTCTGAATGTTAGCAAAACAATTTGAGGGTTGTTTGATTGTTGCCTTATCAAAGTCCTGTAACCATTTAATACTCTTTTTTTTTTTTTTTTAAACATAGCTTCAAAATTAGTCTACTCTTTGAGACACTGAATGTAACTCAAGGGGGTAATGGCGGTCAGTTTTTGTATGTAATGACAGAGCAGTGCTCTGCTCAACCTGAGCCCAGGACGTTGTGGTCATCACTGCCTTTGCATTGCACTAGTGTTCACAGGAAATCAGGGAGGGCATTCAGCCCACTACAGACTATGCTTCATCATATTTAGACAGCATTGCTTTTGTGTAACAGGCTACGTTCAAGGGTGATATTGCAAATGAAGAAATCAGAGAAACTCTCGTCATTGTCATGGGAGCGCTCATCAGAAAGCTGTGTGACAGAGAAGGCTGCAAGCTTCCAGTGAGTATCTGCTGTTCACTGCTGGCCAGATTCTGCTCTGCAACACATGCGAATAATGCCTGCTGATGTTACTGGGAGAGCATGAGATACACAGGCAACATATTCCGCCCTGTTTTAAAATAAGCCCATAAACTCCTATGTCTGATAGAGAGAGGATTTTTTTTTTTTTTTTTTTTTTNATAATGACATCTACCTTTTTCAGGTTTAGGCTTTAATCTGATCTCTTCCCATTTCTGTGGATTTCTCCCAGTTTGACCTTGTTTGACAGAACTTTTTCTCACTGCCTAGTCTGTCAGCAGAAGCAGTACTTTTGCTCACTTGTGCAAAAGCTTTGCATGTTGTCCTGGTTTCAGCTGGGATACAGTTAATATTTTTTTTCTAGTGGTTGCTGTGTTTTAGATTTGGTATGAAAGGAATGTCAGTAATGCATATTGGTTTAGTTGTTGCCAGGTGATGTTTATATTTTTCAAAGACATTTTTAAGCTTCCCATAGAAGCTGATAAGGAGCATAGATGGAACAATGGAATTGCCAATGGAATATTCTATACCATAGATGTCATGCTCAATATATATGGAGTTAGTCAGGGGGAGGGGGTTGCTTGCGATCACTGCTCGGGATGGTGCTAATTCACCAGTTCACCAGGTGGCGAGAGTGACTTGTGTCTTGTATATTCTTTTACCATTATTATTATTGTTGTTACTATTATTGTTATTATTGTTGTTATTTTTCCTTTTCTGTTATTGTTCTATTAAACAGCCTTTATCTCAATCCATGAGATTTTTCCCTTTCCCCTCCGTTTCTCCCTCTACTCCCTGCCCTTCTGGCAGCTGGGGGAGAACTGCGTGAGTGCCTGTGTGGTACTAGCTGCTGGCTGGGGTTAAACCACAGCATATCTCCTCAGAGAACCACCCGCGAACTCTGAATCTATTTAATATCTGCAGTCACCTTAGGTTATTTCAGGTCTGTGAAGAAAATTCATTGGTTCAACTACTCAACTCTGCCCCAAACATGCATAGAACAACCCAGGAGGAAGGCTATCATCTTGACCATGGACTGAGTAGGTGCTGGTGATAGAGTATAAGGATGATCAGACAAGGCACTGCAACCTGCTGGATCTGTGCTGTTCAGGATTGCAGGATTGCAGCACACTACTGAAAAGACATAAAGCACCTGAATGGCCCTTAGGAATCCCCTTTTCCTTCCTCTGTTAATTGGCAAGCACTCTTATAACACTGTGTTATGAAGCACTAAAGAACAATTCCCTTGTCTTTTTTGGGGGGACATGTTGGCTCCACAAGTAAGGCTTGTGAAGCCCCTGAATCAGGGTAGGAGCAGCTAGCAAATTATAAATCTATGGACCAGGTGTCACTGTGGCTATAGCCACTTTGGTTATGCTAGAAGGAAGTCATTGTCATACAGTTTACAAATCACACTTTTGCTAAAACCTGTGCAATGATGCTTTGAAACAAAAACTTGCTAGAACCCAGCCCTGCGCCTGCTTCTTCTGCGAGGGAAAAAGGTGGGTTTATGATCACCATTTAAACATGCTGCTGATTTTCTTTAGGCTGTCGTGGAAGCCAAAAGGCTGATTCTAAGTAGACTAGAGAAGGCTAAGAAAGATGACAATGTGAGGATGTACCTGCTGGCACTGAAGAACGCACTTCTTCCTGAAGGAATTCCACTGCTTCTGAAGTATGCCGAGTCAGGAGAAGGGCCCATCAGCAATCTTGCTGCCACTGCCTTACAGAGATACGATCCTTCTTTTCTCACCAAAGAGGTAAGAAAATATACTGCCCAATAAAAGAAGTGCAAGAGACTGCATTAAACATCAAAGACAAATTAACAGAGCTCATTTGTCAGTCCCACTCTTAAATATGCCCCATGTATGGGTTTTTTACCTCCAGAAAATTATGATACATTTCCAGCCATAATACTCTATACATTCCTGCTTGCCAAGTACCAGCTCCCAGCCTGCCAGTGCTAGTCAGCCTTTGGCTCCAGAGTCACACCCAGCCATTGAAAGTGGCAGGCAGTCTGCAGGGAAAACTGGGCTCCCTTCACAAGAGCACTGCCTTCTCTGTGATGTACAGGAGACATTAGGAGCACTTGAACACTGGCACAACTGCTGTTCTTTCTTGTGCTTTCACATAGCCAGGGAGAATGGGTGAAGTAAGAGAAGGGTAAAATAGCTGCATCTTACCTTGCAGCCTCCAAGAATAAGAGAAGACATACAAAATAGCAGAACATTAGGTCCTGCCTCTGCTGCATTACCCTGCATCCCGTTTCATATCTACTGCTGGCAGCTGTGACTGAGGTTGTCAGGGTGCTGCTCCGCCGTGAGCATGCTAGAGGCTGTTCTGTCAATGGGTCTACATGGCTCTCCATGGACTTCTCTGTAAAAAAGATGTGTCACAACCTTCTCAGGGACACAAGACCACCACAGGCACTATCTAGAAAATTAAAATTGCAGGATTCTTGATTTTTTTAAAAGTACCTATTCCCTTAACAGTCAAGGAAATCTCTCTCTTGATCTTACCACTGCCACAGTATTTTGATCTCAGTGTTCCCACTTATTTACAGCCCTGCTGTGAAAATCGGTGTAGAAGACTGTTTGGACTGTGGCAGAGTCCCATAACAGATGCCTTACTTGCCCATGTGGTCCCTGAGCTATACATGTCTCGTACATTCCAAAAGGACCATGAAAAACAGGGTGCTGAAAATATATCCTTATGTATTAGCCTTAGCTATGGAGCTAGCTTAAGCTGATATTATAAACGAGATTCCAAGCTGTACTTTGTCCAGTCATCTGTGTGTGTACTGACTGAATAATCTGTTTCCTGACCAGGTGAAGGAAACAATGAACAGGATATACCACCAGAATCGTAAAGTCCATGAAAAGACAGTGCGAACCACTGCAGCTGCTATTATCTTAAACAGTAACCCATCCTACATGGAAGTGAAAAACATCCTGCTCTCCATTGGTGAACTGTCCCTGGAAATGAACAAGTACATGATCTCCATGATCCAAGATATACTTCACTTCGAAATGCCTTCAAGGTACCTTAAGTTCAGTATAAATAAATACAGCTCATCCTTACTCCTTTGCAGAAACCCAAAGAACATGCACAGGTTCTCATGAATTACTACTGTAAAAATTAAGGAGAGTATAAAAGGACACCTGATTTTTGTGCCACTTTTAAGTATTGCTATTTTAGAATAAATCTCTGCATTTCCATTACGTTCATTTAATAGCTAGTCACATTTTCAGAAGTACAAAGAAGAATTAGGCATCTAACTTGCATTACTGTAAGAAATGTCATCTGTTGGTCTTAATTCTGTCAGTGGGGCCCTTGCTTTTATATTTTAAGAACTGGTGAACCAGAAAAATTTTAAACATCACAGCACTAGAATGAAAATAATCAAAATATCTCTTCTTCTCAACACTGTTAATTTTCAAACAAGACCTTTGCTTGCCTTTCTACCTATGACTGCAAAGAGTAGCTGAAATTGGAAAAAAGCCTCCGGGTTAGGGCAGATTTTTAGTGGGAAAATGTGAGTGGTTTGAAGACCTTCTTTCCTACTGGGAAATTCACCCTCTCTCAAATCTGATATTTCTACAGAACAGTAATATATTTGGTACCATAACATTTTTGTGTCTCTGTGTGTTTGTTTATTTTGAAATACCACAGCAAAACAGTTCGGCAAGTTCTGAAGGACATGCGTGTTCATAACTATGATCGCTTCGCCAAGATGGGCTCTTCTTCTGCCTACTCTGGCTATATTACACGTATGTAACCATGAAACTGCCTTTTAACCCTGTTTGTATTCCCAAACATTTGATTAATCCACTAGTTTAGTCACAGGTACCTTCTTTCTTTTTTAATTAAGGTGGTCCTGATGTATCATCCACATACAGCCTTGACATCCTCTATTCAGGCTCTGGCATTTTAAGGAGAAGTAACATGAACATCCATGTTTTTGATAGAAATGCTGAACTTCATGCCAGCCAGGTAACTGCCACACTGTGTATAAAAACTAAGCCAGTATGTAGTCCTCTTCTTATAGCTTCTAAAGCAATTCAGCTAATGCCAAAGACCATAAGGTTTGCTGCAATGGGCAGAGAACAAGCCAATAACAGGGGAAAAAGAAACTCACAATAGCCAATGAAGCACATATTTGGCCTAACTGAAAGACAAGTGTTTTCTTATATATCGTATCTCAAGTTCTGTCTCTGGTTAAAGCCTATGCCGTTTATCTGATGTAATCAATAAAAGCTTTGTGAGTTTGTAAAGTCAAGCCTGTGTTTCAGGTATAACATAGAATGGAAAAAAAAAGAGTAGATCAAATGTACAAATCAAAGAGATTTAAATGAGATGCCTCTGTTTTGGCCCTTTCTGAATGTTGGCAAGTACCTTCAATATTATAATCCTCTTAAATTTCTGCAGGGTAAAAATTGCACAGTGGAATATCTTTGGTTTTCCTCCCAAATGTCTGTGGGAAGTAGTCATATGAATAAAGGAAAATTTGTTTGAAAGAAAAGGAGGGTCGGGATTGTGGGCATGTGGGCAAATTCTGCCTGGACCTAAGGGGAAAAAACATGCTGTGAGGTTATTTTATTTTCCATTTTTCTAGCTGCTCTACCTAGTTCCCTTAAGTCTTAACCTCATACTTTTTCATCTACAACTTCGTAAATAAGAGTTAGGCTCTTAGACATTAGGAAAATGTGTAGGGTTGTTAACACCCTGGATCAGCCAGTGTTTTTTTCATTGCTTCTATATCACTGTTGCTTCTTAGGTGGTGATTGAAGCTCAAGGTCTAGAGTCCATAATAGCTGCAACTCCTGATGAAGGCGAGGAAAACCTGGACTCCTTTGCTGGCATGTCAGCCATTCTGTTCGATGTCCAACTCAGGCCAGTTACATTTTTCCAAGGGTATGGTGATTTAATGTCTAAAATGCTCTCAGCAACTGGAGATCCCATTAACGTGGTGAAAGGACTTATCCTCCTGACAGATTACTCACAGGTACTAATAGCACACTGTTTGCTTCTTTTTCTGTCTCTTAAGCACAGATGCTCCCTCCCCCACACTGTTATTGTAGGACATCTTATTTTCTCTCTTTTTCAATGCTGATCAATGTTACACAGGGTTCTCTTACTATGGGAGCAATAGAAAACTCACAGGTATTAAAAAACAGAATGAAATTACATGAAAAGCAATCTAGAACAAAGGTGAGAACACATGTCATTCTAGAAAACAAAGTAACACTGAATAAAAGCAAATCCAACTGAGTTTCCTGTAGAAAACTCATATTGCTATCAGCTATGGCCTCCCCTCCCACCTGTAATACAGTATTGTTCCATGTGACCACCTAAGTTTTCCTCTTCACAAGTTGTCCGGAGACCTTACATCCAAATTAGGCAGTAACTGCAAGGTACTGAATGAATGAATCGCTGGTACTCAAACTTTCCCAGGTAACTAACCTTCAAAGAACAATGCTAAGAGGTCCAAATTTCAAATGCTTATTGTTAAGGCAAAACCAGGAATTAAAATGAGGATGACACAATTTTTATGCAACTGTGACCCCCAAATGGTCTGTTAATTTTATGCTTAAATATAGACTCATCTACAAATCTAACTGGCCACGTAATGTATTATTGGAGGACTAAAAATCTAGACATCTCTGAAAGTGCAGGGCCAGCACTTGGTTTGATATTTTTGTTCTTCCCAAGCAGGGATCTCCTTAGAACTTGTGGATTTAACAGCAGCGCTCAGCTCATGAAACATCTGCAGGCTCAAACTTTACTTTTTACTTTTCCCCTTTAATTCTTGGCACAAGAAAATGCCAAAAGCAGATGATGAGAAAATCCACTCTGATCAAAATTACACAGAAACACCCCCTGCACATGACAGCTGTCCCTGTCCTGAACCCAGCTCAGCCCCTTTATAACGGTATTATAAGTCTAGAGCACTTCCCATGTAGTGCACAAATTGGCGAACTAAAGCTCATTCCAACAATGCTTTACAGTTCACACGCAGATTATGGGCAAAAACTTTACCATGACCTATTTAACAAACAGACTGCAGAGGTGAGAAAGATAATCATGTCCAGTCCTGAGCATACGAGCATGGTGTTTACAGAACTAAATATTTCCAACTGCTGTGCATGCACCAAGCTCCATACCTATCCTGGATGAATCAGCTGGCTGGGCACCCCAAGAGCTCTGTCAGCCAGCAGATTCCCCACTCCTCATCTTTGGAGAAGCTCACAAAAGTCTGGGCACATCAGGGCCGGGACTGTGTGCCATTTTTAACAATATCAGGGTGTAACATTTTTGGTCAGTAACTGACTCTCTGGAAGCCTGGGCAGCAGTGTGATGAGATGGGATCCCACCCTGCTTTCTCTCGTGGGTCGCCACTAGCACAGTTGCTGCATAAGCTCTTTGAGGCTCAAGCAGTGGACACAAGCAACTGTGTGTTCACAACCAAAAAGGCACTTGTTCTTACCTCTACAGCCCACAAAGGCATTTTTGAAAACAGCTTTAGGCTGAGCTGCCTCTTAAACACGGCGCATCTTTCTACAGGTCAACAGCAACATTAACATGGTTTGGGCACTTCCACATAACCCAGTTAAGCTTCATTGGAAATCCTGTCACCAGTTCTTGAACTGTGATTACAACTGTACCAGAAAACACTGTCAGAATGGAAGTGTGAATGACCTAACACTGGAACTGAGGAAAAACAGTGCAAGAGGGCCATAATTAATCTAGTTTCTTGCCAGTTGAGTACTATCTCCACTTTCCCTGGCCAGCATGGACAGGCCTTGCCCAGAACGTAAGCCCCTTTACAAATTGATACGGTAGACAACCAAGCCAAACGTAGATTTATCTTCTTTGAAAGAAGAAAGCCAGGCATGGGAAACAGTGCCCATTCTATGAGACCAAAACTCAGTGTGCCACAGCTGGCCGCAGTGTGATTTCAGAACAGGCAAAAACCCGACATGAGATACAGACAGCGTGGTGGAGATAAAACATCAAAAGGATGGCTTGGAAGCCAAGACTGGAATTTAAAAATGGGGCAATTGATTTGTCAGAAAAGAACTTATGTAATATTTGGGTTACAATTTTTGCATTGGTGCAGCTTAATTTTAAGAAAAGTGATTTTTAAATATTAGAAAAGTTCTGCTTCCCTATTGCTGTTTATAAGGATCATTTTGCACAGAAGGACTAAAACTGATTTGTACTTAAAGTGCTGTCAGATCTACCAAAGAATGCCACCTCCCTCCATCCCCCAGAAAATAGCGTCCTTTCATTAACTTTACAACTGTAGTAACCACACTAGGCACGTTTTGGAAAGGTGATTTCCAAGTTAATAATATTGCTTCTAAAGCTAACACTCCTGCCCACCATCTGTAACATCTTTTCTCACATAACTCCACAAACTGAAATCAGAGTGTATTTTACAGCCATTGCCAGTTCTCACACTGTTGTCTGAGGGCTAAGAATAACCATGCCGAAATTATAATTCCCTCTATAAGATAAACAGCTCTCATAAAACTGTTTTTGAGACTCCTAAGTCACCTGCATTAAAGTTCAGTGGTGTTAATATTTCTCCTAGGCAACACACCTGCCAGAAGCACAGAGAAATTAAATACTTTATTAATAGGTCAGAGAAACCATTTGAAAGGCAGACCCCAGTGGAAGATAGCCAGTTCCCAAAGAAGTGCCTCTTTCAGCCGTCTCTGCGTTGCATTACAGTAGCACTGTCAGTGCAGTACAGAAAGAAACTTTTTTGTTATCGAAACATAGCATGTTTCAGCATTTTAAACAGTAACAAACTACTGATTCTGATCTTTTGGATCACATTTTCCACTGCAAATGACATACAAAGCTTAAAATAGGAAGGGAAAGGGAAATACTTCTCCTGAAGAGGCCGGGTCCCTGTGATTTACACCTCCTATCAGCCTGGTTGGATTTGCACATGAGGCGAAGGACAGGACTGAGCTTTAAATAAGGAAACAGATGAGCTAGTAAAACACAAAACAAGTGCACCTTAGCTTCTCTGCTGGCTTCAGTGACAAACCCGACTTAATTCTAGGTAGCCTTTAAAGCCTTAAACTGTGCAGCCATTGCAAACCAAGCCTACTCTAATATTACTAGGTACAATTTGACAATACATCTAAAAATATCTGCCTCTCTGGTTGTGTGTACGTGTCTCTGCCAGAATGTATACTATTACCTCCTTGCTCATTAACAGCTACCCACCAATTCAGGCCCAATTAAAAGCAAAGTAAAATAAAGTAAAACAAGCTTTATTTCCACACCTAAACAGTCCGACAAGGAAAGTATTCCTTGCCCCATTGCAGTCAGTAGAAAAACACCCTTTGATTTCAGAAACACTACAATTCCAACTTGTGATTTTAACTTGCGTGAAAATAAGAAATCAGAGCGCAATATGACCACACTTGCTGTGGGCATGCTGGATTTATGAGCCACAGCCAGCCCACTACATTCTTACATTAAATCTCAAGCCCACTTCAGCAGCAACAGACTGCCAAGTTGATTCTGCCAAAAAGATTGTTTCAGAGATTGGTTATTTACCCTAAAAGGTAAAGTAACCATATACAGCCACCATAATTATCCAGGTCCTCAATTACGGCAGGAAATCTCAGGAAAACTTTAGTGCTCTGAATAAAAACCTCCCCAAATGTTGCTCCTTGCTATAGCGATTAGGAAGCCAAACTGTCTCTGCTTGCTTCATTATTAAATCTTGGGATGGCGTTAGCTGGAAGCACTGGGCTACTGAATAGCTAGGAAGAGAAGAGAGACTTTTAAAGTGCCTGGACATCAAAAAGGGGGAGGGAGTTGAGTATTCACACATCCTACAAATTCCTGCAGCATTACAGGTGCTGAGAATACCACAGGCACAGAAACCCGGGAGGAGGGTGAAAACGAGCTGGGAGAGAGGAGGAAGTGTCCTGTACATGAGGGATATGATCAAAATAAACTTTCCCCAAATTAATGCTTCTTTTAAAACAGTGAATTAATCCACTGGTTCTTAGGGAAGCAGGACAACGATATAAAAAGAGTTAGATTGCCAGGCTGAGTGAACCTTAAAATCTTGGCTGTGTGTCAAAACTTAAAAGTAATGAACTGCCATGACCCTGAGTGATATTATCACTTCCGAAACAGACTCCACATGATGGGTTTCCAGTCCAGCCATAGAGGTTTCAAGAAGCCATGAGCACACTTGATGGAAAATGCATTAAATGCAAATTCACAGTGGCACTTAAGGTGCATTAGCTTATAGGTTTGGCCACCCAGCCACTGAAGACGTAATTCCTGCCATACGGCGCGTTCGGAGCCACTACAGACTGCACAACTGCTTGCAGCACTTTGCGACCTACTGCCAGCACGGGGCTGCCTGCAGGTGTGCTGAAGAAGCCACACCGCACTGCACCATTGCTGCGGCTCCAATGAGGAGTTTAATCTGACTTAGCTGGAGTGCCAGCAGAGCCTCTACCCTCGCAGTGACACTCCTTGCAGCAATTACGCCAGCTGGCACATAAGGGAGAGGGGAAGGATGCAAGGCACCTCACCTTAGACTCATCCCATTTTCTAGAGTCAAGGTACATCAGGGGTGTTTTGTCCACCCTTTCAGAAAAGCCGCCTATTCCTTTTTGTTCCTGCAAAATGACAAGTGGCATGATCACAATACAAAAGGGAGTAAGGAAACCACTGAGGTCTGCAGTCAGTAACCGGGGGGTTACCTGTGCTTTCTGATGGCTCTAGGAGATTCAGCTGCAGTCCGGGCCGAGGGCCAGCACGGAGTTCCTAGGTGGCCTGGCAATCGACATCTCAGGAGGGATGGAGTTCAGCCTGTGGTACAGGGAATCCAAAACCAACGTCAAGAACCGGTGAGATACTCCCAGCGCGCACTATAGCTGTAGAGAGCTCAGGCTCCTGAGCCCCAGTAGTTTTACTGAGAAGAATTTAAATATGAAAGAACTTGCAGATGAGTTACGTGCTCAGGAGAAGACTTTTACTTCTCTTCTCATTTCCAGCTGGGTAATATCAGTTCCCACTGGTCTCATCTGAATTTATATACCTTTTCCTGAAGAACAGGCTCCTTTGAGGGCAGTTTTAATGTATGGATGGTAGGACTGTTTTCAATTTAATTTCCGCTTTCTTGATGTGTTTTGAATTAATTGTAATGCTTGAATTTATTTGCAGGGTAGCCATGTTTATAGCTGGTAACACTGAGGTGGATTCCTTCTTTGTAAAAACTGGTATGGAAACCACTTTGGAAGTAGAAACGACATTAGACTTCATCTCCACAGTGCAGTTTTCACAGTACCCATTTTTAGTCTGTATGCAGATGGACAGAGTCGAGTCTCCGTTCAGGTAAGAACTAAGAGCACACAATTTCTGAGGCATCCTTCCAGCAAGCTACTGAATCTGGAACTTTTGGTGTTCACAGCCATGAGAGGTTAACAACAGAGGCCGAATTTCAGCCTAACACAGTCAGGTGCCGTGTAGGCTGTTAGACACACCGATCCCTCTGCTAACCCATTCTTCCCTGTCCCTCACCCCTGAGATTCAGAGAGAACTTTTTGAAGATCACAACTTGCTCTGAATGTGCACTTTAGTCTTATTTTCTAATTTGATTTTGCAAGTAAATTAACTGAAGTGGCAGGACACTCGTCCCCTTGTGTACAATCAGTTCTGATGGTGACCTGAAACTTTGCCAGCAGTAGTTCTCTATTACACTGTTGAGAGAGTAAGTGCCTAGCCATAAACTAGCTGAAGTGGAAAGTTTTCTTCATGATCTGCTATTTACTAGTGTCAACAAAAGTACCTGGTGTGTTAAGCTCTTGCAACCGTTGCATTCTATCATATTTTATTAAGGCACCAACTTTCCTGAAAACTAAACAACTGTGCAACAAGATAAAAAAGATGCTTTCCAGTAGCCAAAGAGTAGTAACTGCATGGCCATGTGAGCAGCTGAGTTTACTACTCCCCCCTAATCCCTATTTGCTAAGACCTAAGGGGGATAACGTTTGCAGAGCCTGCGCCAGATTTCCATTCAGGCTTTTCTGATCCAAAAGATGGTAAGCCTAAGAGGAATTAAAGAACTCAAGGATCTCCAGGAAATCCTAAGAAAACAGTATCTGTTGTTCTGCAGATACTAAAACATCTTCTGATTATACCTACACATTGTGGAAGTGTAATCTCCTCTGTATGTAAAGTGTTCATCTCTAGCTTCACATACAGGGTACAGATTTTGCATAAATTTGCTAATGCCAAACCGCCATGTTGTGTATTTACAGGCGTTCTGTGACGAAGTATGAAAGTCTCCCATCCGGCAGACGGTACACTGCAAAGAGAGGGAAAGCAGAACTGTTGGCAGGTAATGAATACCCTCTCCATCAAGAGAACTCCAACATGTGCAGGAAGGTTTTCGGCGCCAAGTCTGATTCCTCCAGCAACTGGTTTTGAAACGAGCACCTGAGCTTTTCCTTTCCTGAATCCATGGCTCCCTCAATGACTTAGCCTTGTACGTGCCGTACTAACTTGGAGCTTGATCTTGCACTACTGCAGTTAATGGGAAATTTGCCATTGATTTCAACAGGCCAGGATCAACCTCTCAGTGCGTGCACAGTGTTTACATATTAACCTATATTTAAGACTTTTGTAAAAAAAAAAAAGCTAAGGCAAATAAAGACCAATTTGGTAGTATTCCATGCACTCCCTTAAGGGTGGTGCTAGTTCTTTATTTTTACTTTTTCATGCCAAAAGCAAAAATAACCCCTCATTTTTCTTTCTTGGGGAATACAGAAGTCCATGTATTTGACGTGCAGTAAGAACAATTATGATGTATAAAGAATGAGTATTTATGGATATATTTTAAAGTATTTAGGTGTTTTAGGCCTATGACCAATCCTCATTCAAATAGTCAAGTACAATTATCATCTAAATGAGACCATGAATTCCTGCTTACTCAGTATTGCCAGTTTACAAAAAAGCAGGTTTCATTTTACATGATTTTAAAGGATTTTCCCTTTTTTTAAGCAGACAGAGCCTGATTATTATTATTATTTATCTTTTGGGGTTTTTTATTAACTGCTATAGTTAAATACAATTGATTAAAAATGTGGGGTAACATTTCCAGAAGTACTTCCTGTTGCCTTAATTCTGTTCCCATTGAACTCAATGGTATAATTTCTGCAGTTATCACCAGGAGCAGAGTTAAGCCAACACTGATTGCTTTTCAAGGTTGCCTCCTGAAAATTTGTGTCGCTGTGTGCAATCAAGGCAGGTGTATTTCAAAAAATGCGCACCCACTGAGGCCATTCTGAACTAAGATGAAGGAAAAGGTCCTGAAAGAAATCCATTTTGAATGCACAGTCTAGCAAAGCCTGTGCAGAGCCAGAACACTGTCTTCTAGGTAAGTTAGGGTCACATTTCAATGCCAAAAAGTAATCACTACTCATACAAGTCCTCTGATTAAAATAACTGATACCTTTTCGCTCGTTCAAGCAGTGTCCTTATAGGAACTGTGTAAAAAAAAAAAAAAAAAAAAANTTTTACATTTACAGCAGCATTGCAGATTAAGAAAGAACATACCTCATCCCAGCTCAGCTGATCTCTGACATGATCCATCTGATTTAATTTTTATAGGACAAGGTGCGTGAGTGCTGGTCACAAAAAAAGTACAATAAAAAGCCAGGAACAATTGTTTTTCAAAAAGAACCAAAACCAGGCAGGAAAAACTCTTAGATTGTCATGGGGAAAAAAAAAAATGTATTATGAGAATAAAAAAAACATTCCAAATTCTTTTGTGTTGTAAAAAAACAAGAGTGCAGAAATCTGCAAAAATCAAACTATCAATGGGATGAAACAGTCTGCTTGTTGTCTTTCCTGAAAATGCTGACACACTTCTAGTCAAAGCATAAATAAAACAGGTAAAAATACAGTGTCAAAAAATTGTTTTGTTTTCAGTCTTGGTTTTCGTCCGTTACCTTCTGGGTTGGGAAAGCCTCTCATTGGGGAAGGAATGGTGTTGATAGGGGCAAGAGGAATCCTTTAATTCACCACCACGTAGGAACCAATAACGTGAGTTTGACACCCACTTGTCCTGGGCTCCCCCTCTAGTCAGGAGAGGGAGGTATCTCCAGAGGGTGGTGTAGACTCCAAGCAGGATGCACCACGTGCTGGAGGTGCCTGCCCAAATCATCTGGAGAGGTAAGACCTAGGTGTCCCTCTTCAGTGTCGACATTTACCAGAGATGAGTTAAGGCCAAAGTGATACCAACACTGCTGGCAGTGACACCACCCTGTAAAATAACATGGCCAGCACTGCCAGCAAACCTGCTCCTGATCCTCAGCTTTAAATGCCCTCTTTCACTCCTCTGCTGAAGATTTCACACAACATCCCATCTCCACGCATTCCTCCTCCCTCAACAAGGGGCAGTTCCTCCTTCCTCCCTTCCAAACCTCCCCTCCTTCTCCCAAAACTCAGTCCTTCTTCTTGCAGCAAGGCTCCCGCAAAGCTGTCTCTTCCCCACAATATCCACACGCGAAGCCTGCACCCTCTATTTTGTAGACATTGTTTGAAACCTCCACTACTGTTTTAGGAACTGAAACTGAAGACAAGCTTTTACATTTGTTATTACTAGTTGCTGTTTGTGTCATATAAAACAAAAATCAGATCAGAGCTAAGTATTCACACACCTAGAAAGAGGCAGTCTCCTCCTGCAGTGATCTGACACCCTAATTATAGAAGGTGGACAAAGAGCGGCACAAAGACATAGCTATCATCACTATTTCACTTGTAGAGAATTGAGATATCAACAGATGATGACCTCAACTCCACATCCTAATTTGCATCAACAGTCTGCCAGGCTCGCCCGTGACTTCACAACCCAAAATCAGAATAAAAAGGTTCTAGATAATGCAATTTGTACCTGTATGATCTGTGTCTGATACCAGTAACCCACTGCAAGGCTTACTCCCTCTCAAATTTATCAAATCTAAGAACCTTCTGAATGCATGCCTGCAAAACAGGGCCCTTTGGCACATAAAAATAATGTAACATTGGTACTCACTGTTAAAAAAGCATAACATAAAATATTTTCCGCTTACGAAAGATAATCCGGCTATTGCCCAGTATCGAGCCAATGACACCAGGTTTGCTTGTCTTTCACATGATAATGCACAGGTCTGTTTAACATAAACACATCAAGTCTCCCAGAGATACTGACGTGCGTGTTTCGCTTTTTCATTTACTCACCAAGCCCTGGCACAGCTTGTTGAGGAAAATCATGTGCCCATCTGCACTATTGAAAACTGGTCTTTCAGAAAGGGACAACCAGCCTGTAAGGGCAATTTTGGGGCTTCCACAGCTTCGACGACATCCCTTGAAACTAAATCAAACAGAGCCTCTGACGCCCACGTTTCTCCTTCAGAAGTGAAACGTGTCCTCGTGGATACCCCCTGGTATTGCAGCAATACACTTGCCTCTGAAGCCATCTGACCCTAACAGCTGGACATAATGGGGATTCCAGAAGGGGTTTAGTCCAACAGCTGGGTAATGGAAGGCCACGGCTTCCTTACGTGGGCTCCATAGCTACAGAAACAACAAAACTGACAATCTTCTAAAAATAAGGTGAAATTAATACATTGCTTAAGCCTGCATTTGAAGTGAAAACACACTTAGGAATACAACCAAAGCAAACACTGCATTTATCAGACCGTGTGTGTGTGAATCACAAATACGCAATGTACATCTTTAATAATGGCTATTATGTATACTTTTAAATAATCAGTAATGGTAGCAATTAGCAATTAAACAATAATTCATACGTGAAGTTTAGAGAAGTAAACCAATGCTCACTCCTTTCTAATTGGAAGCCACAGAAAGAACAGTGCAATGGTAATTCAGCTAAGCCCAAAAAGCAACCCACTTGCAAAAGAGATATCGAAACATTCACCTTAAGTTTCAAGGAGTGCTCTTTTTTTTTAAGAGTATTTCTCATATACTCTTCAAAAAATACTCAAATTCCAGGATTCAGTTTCTCACTCCACTCCTAAATATATGCTGGTACAGAAAGCACAGGGAAATACAAAGCTCAGTGGTTTGCAAGGCAGACCTCCTCATGAGGTTATGAACTCAGCCATCAGTGCAGTACAGGTTAGCAGATATGAGGACTAAACATCATTATTTTTGTAACACTTGACCATAAATAACTGCTGGTGAAATGCAGTCTTTCCTACCAATAATGGGTACCAAGCAGAGCTGCGTGGGTGTAAATCAGCATGACCTCAGAACAGCCTGCAGTCACGCTGCCGGCATCTTCCTTTCCCTGTGTTAGCAGGAACAAGATCATAATTTTAATTATTTTACTTTTAATAACCTTAATTGGTACTTGGTGAAAGGTGCTAGGGTTAACCCACATGCAATAACTTGTAAAATACTTAGCCCAGATTTCGGATGAATGCACGTTATTTATAAAGTCAACTCTGACTTATTGAGAGCATCTCGTAGAGAATTCCTCTGGCCACACAGAGCAGAAGGAACAGCAGTCCTTAGGTACAGATACATTTTAGGAGTTACAAGCCCATATAATGCATGCTGCGATTGTACCTTAGAACACAGGAGGCTGTGTTAAAAATAGCAAAATAAACAGAAGTCCTGGTTGAGCAAGGTTTTTAACCACATTTTCGGCTTGAACTGGGCACCTTATCCAGCAGAGGTCAATGGAAAGCGGGGCAGTGGCCAAGCTGGGCTGGCAGGCACTATTCTGCAGCGTCAGGTTCGAATTTGGCAACCAGATGATAGGTACCTCAAAAATAAACCAGCTGGATAGACCAGGGATACAGTTTGGGTTTGGCAAGCAGATTACTTGTTCTCAATATCTCACTAGCGGCAATCCAAGATGATAGCAATTCTAAAATTGGTGCTTTTTTTTTTTTTTTTTTTTTTTATTNTTTATCTGGGATGGCTTGCTTAGATCTGGCATCAAGGCATTATCTGCTTCTCATTTTGTCTCATTTGTCTTAGAATGATACCGCAAACTCACAGTAGATATCTTCACACTGTTATTACCTGCAGATAAATAATAAGGTGGGAATCTCTTTTCCTTTAATCATCTAGGGCACATGATTAAAAGGAAGACCATTATAACATGCCCCTTATGTGCTGAAAACTGAGAAGTGAAACTGTTCTTTTAAACTGCAAAACTAATCTTTTAGTTTTCAAGTCCATTTTTTGTTTTTTTGGTGTTTGACTCGTGCTTTTTTAAATGTTTGGACTTAACATCAGAAAGCAACTCAATCTCCACTAGTGTAGAAGGAACACATGAAAGTAGCAAAAGCTTTTTCCTAGCAATAATCCAAGCAATCCTGCTAGCCACTAATAAAGTGATCCTATTTTTGATCGTATCACAATATTATACAATGAAAACGGCATAGAGAATGAGCAGAAAAAAAAGTTATTCACCCCACCAATTGCTCTCTCTGAACACATTACAACAAAGATGCAGCTCTTTGGATACCCAAACCCATCTTTGGATATCTTTGGATACCCAAACCCATATACCCGTCAAAGTTAGTCCATTGAAACCGGGGAGTTCTTTTTTCATTTAAGTTATATCTGGGGAAAAAAAAAATAATCAAAGAGAGTCAAACGAAGCAATGCCCCCAACTTCCCTTTGTCTTAAGAGAGCAGAATAAAGAGTGAGATCAGGTCAGAAAGAGACTTACAACACTGGAACAAACTTGGGGAGACTCCAAGTGTGGGGTTTTGGATCTGCTCTCCGGTGAAATCTTTTCTTCTGTTACTGTTTACGCGTTGATCCAAGGAACGCTTGTTATCACTTGTTCTGCACAACAGCGAAGGTAACTTCGCAAACATACGACCAAGCAGTGAACTGCAGGCTTACTTGCAGTGTGTCTTTTACTGAAAAATACATTTTATTTATCATAACATTCAAAAAAAACACCAACGTGATACAAATGCTAACTCATTCAGTTACAAACTTTGGTACTCAGCGGTTTCAGACAGTCCATTCTCACGTGGTCGTGACGTACTGAAGCATTCCCGATGCCCAACACGCTGCTAGTGCAATTCTCAGAGCGACTCTGCTGTGCTTCAATCCCAGGCTCACGGCATCCTGCAGCGGGATCACTTCGGGCTTCGGCTACGCACTTGCCACAGTGTCGTCTACATTGAGAGCAGCTCAAAGAGTCCATTTTTCTCCAGTTACACATCTTCTTTTTTTATTTTTTCCCCCCACAGGCAACAATCATCAACACAAGGCGTTCACGGCATTTTCCCCTTTGCCTCATAGCCCACCGCTCTCTCATCAGACACACTACCCACATCCTCTTAACAATCATTATCCTGACTTCACATTTGCACTTTTAAATATCTTTACAATGATAACCCACCCCCTTAAAAAAAGGGGGGAGGGAAAGAAAAGAGAAAAAAGAAGAAAAAAAAAAAAAAACAAAACAGAAAAAGGGGAAAAAACCACAAGCCTTTTTAAAGTAGTGTATGTGTTCTCAGGTAGCCACAAGTTAATGGTAATTTATAAGCATAAGGAATAACACTTTGGCCATCAACACTAGGGAGTAGAGGCAGCTTTGAATGCAGACAAGAAAAACAACCACACAACCCATAAATACATTTTAAATCATTCATCAAGTGATTCACCAAGGATTAAATTTAACTGAGTTGAAACCGACCCTGCGACAAAACACCAGAACAACATTCGTGCATCACTCCAGTCCCGCTCAAACTTTTCATTGGATCCTGACCTAAAACGCAGGGACATGGCTGGCCGGCTGTTGCAGACCCCAAACCCTGACAGCAAGGCTGGGAGGGAACTCGAGTGGTGCGTCGGATTTTGCCCTGCTTTGCACGCGGGGTGAATCTCAGCTGTAACGTACTACGACTGCACCGTGAAACATATAATACTAGCAGCTTGTGAACCCTGACACGGAGGGCTCGACTCTAATCCAAGATACGTGGTTACACATCATCCCGTCAGCTGGAGAAATTCACCACTGGGTATACATGGAGGAGCACCATATTACTGGACTTTTTTCTGGTGACCTTTCATGGCACTATCTGCTGGGTCCGGCTAGACTGAAGCCCAGAGCTCCAGTTTTATACATATAAAGTGAAGAACCCAAGGACTTGGGTCCGCACAGCACTCAGCGCTCGGGGCCAAGTTCATCAAAGCGTTGTGTTGATGGGTAAAAAAAATAAAACCCAAAGAGACATCGCTTCCACTGAAGTTCCCAGGAATCTGCTTAGATATTGCAAGTTAGAGATGCATGTGAAGGCTTTGCTGGGCCAGGTCTGCAAAGCGAAGCTCCTTACAAAACTGACCCCTTGATGCAAACATGGAGTCTCTTTAGTAATAGACAAAATTAAGCAAACACTGTTTGACATTAGAATTGACACATTCCACTGAAGAAATCTCCCCTGAGAAAATAAATAGCTGTTGGTATTGCCTCATTTCATGGCTTTCATCTCCACAGGCAGTTAAAAAAAAAAACTCTGCAAAATTTTCCTCCAACAAATACATGTTGAAATCCTGGGCACTTTGTTTTCTACGCATTTTTTTCCTTTCAAGTACACCGGGTGAAACTGTAAACCCTGAGTTTGTGTGTGCAAACCTATATCTTGTAAACGGCAACGTGAACGTTCGCTCCAAGCACCGATATAGGAAAAGATAGGACAAAACATTTTTAAACAGAGATGCTAGTATTATAATGTACGTACCATGCACATGTATGTCACAGTGGACGATCTACTCTGGTACCTGCACTGTCCTGCAGTCCGAAGTACTGTTTCGTTTAACACCGATATTCTACTCGTAACGTGTACGGACTGATCAGTCATGAAAACGGTGAAGAAGCATTCATTTTCTTTAAGAGGCATTCAGACCGAATCCCGGTAGGAAGTTAAAGCTTGTAACTGTAAACCCTACAAGCGAAGAGCACGGGGATTAAGCTTACAAGCTATATGCTCCAGCCGGGCACGCCAAGCTCTTTAAAAAGGTTAGAATAGTATTTTTTCATTGGATTTCCACAACAATGAAGATACATGGGAAGATACATATTAAATCCCTCACTATCTGTATACTTGTAGTGCATTTCATCCTGAGGGCAATTTCAATTCGTGCCTGTAAACAAATAAATTGCATTGAAATAGAATCTCACGCGTACGGTTAAAGACAGTTGCAGCTGAGTGTTCTGTATCTTGTGAGTTACTCAGGACAATGAAAACCTGGGGCTTTCTTTAAGCATGGGAAACTCTGAAACTTCCTTAGCGGCAGAGAACATTGAGAACAGGTGCAGGAAAATCCCGCTGAAGGCAAACACTTATGTACAGACTTTCAGGTTTTGCATTTAGATTTTAAATTTCCAACCTGTTACCTCAAGGAAGCTCCATGCTAAATAATTTAGGCTTGATCTTATGTTTATTGCCTTCTCAAAGTTCTTCACTGAACTGAAATTTCGGGCAGGGAACACGCTATTGTAGTTTAGTTCTACTGCCATGACAACAATCCTCTTTTTCTGAGACAAACTGGTTGCTGGCAACAAAAGAATCAGTTTAAGTAGAGTTCGACATACGGCCGTATATATCACTGCATTTTGAGTAATCTTATTTTATATTTTCTTGTTCAAAAGAGAAGTATTTTCTTAGCAAATACAGATAGTGTGGATGTAGCCCTCAGATAAACCTGCCAAACAACAGCTAAAGAAATTACTACATATTATTCCGGCTGTAACATTAAACTCCTCTCACGGGGGAATCACTAGGATTATGATTTCATCAATGTTGCAATTTAAGGAAGAATAGAGTGCAGTCTTATAGAAAAATAAATGCTGTCCTCTCCTTTAGAATCATGATCTAAAAATAGTACATTCAATTTCTGGCTTTCCAGTATTTAAACACTGTTAAGGCAACTTGTGATGTTCAACACAGTGCAGAGGAGCAAACAGAACCCAAAAGCAATCAAATATGTTTTCTGACATTTATACAATCCGTTTTGAACCATGCCAAAAAATAAACACTAAAGATAATCCCAACGCTACAGATCTCTCCATTTGCAATTCCAAATGCAGAAGTACAGAGTGCAAAACAGACATCTGATCGCAAATTGTCACCCAAACCTATGGGGAGGACCCTCATTTACTGCAATGGGAGAGAGCTGAGCGCTTTATTATTTATTTATTTATTTTAAGAGTTGCAGGGCTGCACTGGATCACCACAACACGTTCCAGGGACCTGGACGAGGCTGTGTCGATCCACGCCGAGACACTGCTTCGTTTACACCCTGCGTTTTACAAACAGCTGTAGTGGCACTAGTGCCGCTAGCCACCAGCACGGGGGCAACGCCTAAAGCCTGCAGATTGGCTTCAATATAAAAACAGCTTTGCAGAAAATAATGCAGTAATTTAGTGTCGCTTGCATAATTAAATGTACGCGTGCTCCAAAACTGGGGGGTATTTAGGAGAAAACAAGAAACTTACACACTCGTTTTGTGTGATGAAGCAAAAAAAATGAGAAAACTGTAGAAGCAGTTTTTAGGATGAATGTTTAGAGTTACCAAGTGTATCTCAGATTAAAGGAGCCTGATTCTTCTTCCTCATCCCTGTAAAAAAACCAAACAAACAGTAAAGCATCATTAATAAAAAGTAGATTGTTAGAGAGCTGCCACAACCATTTCAGCAATCTTTACTACTCCAGAGAAGTGCACAGTGTCACCTTCGCTGTCATGCTATTTTCGCTACTAATTTCCTAAGCTACTGCCAAGAATCAGACAATAGCGTCCAACTTTTTAAACTGAGTCAGTGCTCGGGCAGCCTGATTTTTTGAGCAGAACCGATCCCTGCTGCTTGAGGTGTGAAACGTGCGGTGCCTTACGACCCTGCAGTTCCCCGTGGACTGGTCCTGCAGAACCCTACACACGTAGGTAGACAGAGGGCAAAACATTCCATCAGGGATTTAAGCGATCCATCCAGAAGTTAAACACCTGAGCACTTCACTTACAAACACAGCGTCCAGCATGGCATACACAAGCAAAAGTGAAACAACCTGCAATCGCGTGCTCCAAGATTTGTGGAGTTAAGACTTAAATACTGGCCCAGGAAAGCATCCCAGGCAAGAAGAGTAATTAAGCTCACACTTTCATTGGTGTCAATGTTAAGCACTATTTCATAGAATGGTTTGTGTTAGAAGGGACTTTAAAGATCATCGAGTTCCAACCCCGTGCCATGGGCAGGATCACCTCCCACCAGACCAGGTTGCTCAAAGGCCCATGCAGCCTGGCCTTAAACACCTCCAGGGATGGAGCTTCCATGGCTTCTCTGGGCAACCTGTTCCAGTGTCTCACCACCCTCTCAGTGAAAAATTTCTTCCTGGTATCTAATCTAAGCCTACCCTCTTCCAGTTTGAAGCCGTTACCCCTCGTCCTATCCCGACATGCCTCTGTAAAAAGTCCCTCTCCTGCTTTCTTGTAGGCCCCTTTAAACGTTTCCTCAGTAGCTACGGATTTGAACACAAGCTCGTGCCTACTTCCATTCATAGACTGATTTACTAGATCAAATGCTGAAGCCCTTTTAGTTCTTGGAATATTCCTGTATTTCCCACTACAATGGACAGGTGCTTTACTAAATTCTCAGCGAAGGCGTCAGGGTAAGTAAATCCTACGTACTGAACATTTCACTGTAAGCTGACTTTTTGACTTAATGTAGAATATACATTTTGCTGAATAGGGCACAACTAAAACAGCTAAAATATATCCATTTATGAGCCTTTAAAAAAATCATTTGTATATGCTATCCACACAAAATTACTTTTTAAAGGCAGGCATACACTCTCTGATGGCAGGTAGGAAAAAACACAACTAATCAGTGCATTCACATGCTTTGGTGAAAGAACTGCTCACATTTGACTTAGCCTACTTTCACCACAAAAATAAATGCCCCATGGATTCCTGTAAACTATCAGGTGGCTTCAATTTAGGCACATGTTTGAACACAGCAAGGAAAAATACCCTTCTAATATTGGCAGTACAACTTACTACAGATTCTTTCTACTTTGCTACATGTTATTTTCCCATTTATTTACCTAAAACAAGGCATAAACTCCCCAGAGTATATTGTGGACACAGATATGAAAATTTAAAAAAAAGTCATTTTCAGTCATTCCGGCTGGGAACAAGCTCCCTTCAGGCAGACTCCGTGCTACAGGACGGTGCTGTCTGGATACAGATACAGGCAGATACAGCAAGTTTACTAGAACTGAAAACTGGCATAATTTTTTTTCCACATGAAGGAAGAAGTGCAGCAGGAAAATCCAGGCAAGAACTATGTCGCTAAAAGCTCACCAACTACTGTGAACAAAGGAGAGGAGGGAGGAAAGCGACCTCGTGATATCTCTCAGAAACACGTACATATTCTCTAATAATTGCTGCGTATCAAAAATTCAAGAATTGTTCAGAAATTGAACCTTTTATCTTGTATTTTGCCAGCATCCAAATTGATAGGGTCCATTTTATCCCATTGACTATGCAGAAAAGAGCACCGGCCGCAGAAAGAAGTGCTGGAAGAGCAGCAGATGTGCAGGGGATTCGGTGCTGACAGCGTCACGGGCATCATACCACCACCAAAGTGTCAAGTCAGCTCTGTCACGCTGATCTCCAAGAGGTGACAGAGACCAAGATGGAGCAGTCCTTGACACGGTGACACAGTTTGTGAATGAACATGTGAGAAAAAATAAGAGCAAAGAAGGAAGGAAGAGATTACGTGCAGTGCAGAAGGAAATACAGGAGCGGAAAGAAAGAGCATTCCTTCAGCTTATTTTGGCTAGTAAAAAGAGACCTGAAAGGACAGTATTTTTACTCAAATCTCATACTCATGTGATGAAATCTGGCTGTTTTAAAATCCATTTTAGGATCTGCACAGCATTGCTGCAATCAAAAAACCCTTGATCTGATGTGAAAGCAATCGGAATGAAAAAATGATCAACAAACAGTTCACCTTCTGATTCATATGAAATTACGCTCCTGTTCTTGTTAGGGGAAGAACACTACCCCAAGCAAACACATTTAATTAGGAAAAGAAAGACAAGAGATACAGGAAAAGAAGGGGAAACAAAACCAAAAAAAGCAGATAATAAAAGAAAGAAGAGAAAAAACTATTCTCAGGGACGTGAAAGTTATGTAGGTGAATGAAAATGTTGAGTAGGTACAAGGACAGAACAGAATAACGGGAAGGAGGCTATAGATGCGATTCCCCTCTTGCATATACCTTATTTTCCACTAAGAGCTATTTGATTAACCAAAGCCTGATGACAAGCTAAACGCGTCTTGCAGCACGCAGTTAAAATGATTCGTTTTACTGACTTTCAGAACAGGTCAAGGAAAAAAAAAACCCCACATCGCATCCATTATACACCGGCAGGACACCCACCTACCTCAGCAGGTCTGAGACGGCAGGGAGGGGGCATCCCTGTCTGTATCACACAACATGCATCTTGGCATCACAAATGGTAAAAGATGAAAGTCTTCAAACTGCTGAATGACCTTCTGTAACGAGTACAAAAGTTTCTGCATCACTGATGCAGCTTTCACGCCTGCCTCGCAATGGTAGAGCTCCGACATCATGCAAAAAAGCAGAGCATCGATGCAGGTAACGACACCAATAAGAACGAACGATTTGCCAAGAGCATCACCCGCGGCAGGGGTATGGCAGGCACTGTAGGCAAGCTACCTGCATGGCATGGCGGGATAACCCCCTGGGAAACGAGGGGAAAATCACACCAGGAAATGTGATGGGTTTGATTTTTAAAGAGTGAAATAAGATCGAGAAGCTAGGGCTTTTCGTTTAAATACTTGCTGTAATATAAAAATATCCTTTTCAAAAACAGTGAGTGCCTAAAGCAATGACTCACAAAGAACTGATTCCTTGTGCCAGCAATCTGAATCCAGCCTTAGGAGCAAATGGGAAAATGGAATACTTTTTGCCATTTTATCTAGATACTCTTCAGTTTAGTCTTCAGTTTTGGAGACTTCACTGACAAGATCAAGCCGAGTAGCGTGCCAGAGCTCAACTTAAATTGGTACTTTGCCTATCCTGAGTGACCTCATAAGGGGCAATGAAAACAACTTCATTTCTATCCAGGATAAAAGAATAGCATTTCCAAGATAAAATATTTACAAGCAGAGAAGTAAGTGTATAATCTACTACACTGTAGTAGATGATGCAAATTAAAAGAACTACAGAAACAAAAAAAAAAGGTAACACAAACGCTGGAAGAAAAAAATTTACCCTCAAGCATGTGACTGAAAAAACTCAGCGCAAACTGGTGACAAACCCAAACCTCCGACTGTCGCCACTGTTTCTCTTTGCCTCTTGATATACACCAAGAACAAACTCCACGAGTCTTAAAGACTTTAGTAGCTCTGCCCAATGCTGCACTTGATAAAGACGAGCCCTGTGTTTAATGCAAGAGGCAAAAGGTGCAGCGACACCCACCCTGAAGGCCCTTTCTTAATATTTCAGATATTTTAAAATGAAATATCATCCTTCCTTGGCTATTTTGTGCAAGGCATCCTGCACCCTGGTTTTGACGTGTGCTGTACGCCCAGCCCCGTGCCCTCCTTGCTCCAGACCAGACACTCAATGCTTCCGCACGTGCATCCCCGAATTTGGAGGCTGGCCCTGGGTTACAGCCCGAGGTAACCAGACGCTGGCGGGGCTGAGGCGGGCCAAGCTCGGAGTAGACGTGCGAAATCGTGATTTGCAGCAGTGCCCATGCGCAGTGCCACTGGAGCCCTCCTGCAGCGCAGGCAGCTGCGGGTGCCCCTATTCAGAGCCTCACGGCATTGGGGGAACATGCCGGCATCTACCTCACGCATCCTGTTCCCTCTCCCAGCTAACAAGAAGGACCCGAAATCAGGGTCTGCCTCCATCAGACCCCTCTCCCTCTTTTCCTAAGGATGGAGCGAAGCAGGGGTTCAGGGCAGAGAGACAGGTGCTCTCCTCCCCTTGGGAGGAAGAGGCAAGAAGTGAGGAATGGGGGATGTGCTGCCGAGGCAGAGGGGTCGTTTCATGGCTTGCAAGATGGGTCCAGCAGCAGTCCCCTCACTGGGAGCAAGGGGACCCCACTGAGACGGGGCACCCCCAGCCATGAAGCTGTGCGACGAGCAACTACTGTGCTTCTACTGAAACTGTCTCTGGGTCAGAACAAAGGCTTATCTACCTGCTCCAAGGGACACCGAACTGCACCGACAGGCGTGCGTAACCTTCACATTTCTATCTTATACCTGTATTTTAAGTCCCGGTGAGGGCCTACCTGCGGCCCCTGTGCCCATTACTTACCCTCCTCGAGGAGAAGCTGTGGCACAGCTCTCATTCAGTGGATAACCCAGTTGGCCCCTAACCATCGCTGGTGACCACCGTGCCTAACAGCCTGCACCGACTCACCTGCGCTCTTCACCGGTGCTCCACCACAAAGCGCATAGTGGTGCCGTCGAAGGATGGCGGCGCGACGATCCGTGGGCCGGTGGCCGGCGCCGTGATGCTGATGACCGGCTTCGCCTCGGCTGCCCCACGCCGTGGTGGCGGTGGGCCCTTGCCCGTGGCCACGTAGTAGGGGGTCTCGGCAAAAGTCGCCTCTGCCACTGCCGGGCTGCCAGGCTCAGCCGGAGCGCTGGCATCGCTGCCCGGGTGGGATAGCGGGCGCGGCAGGGCACCGGCGGGCAGCATGGCGGCAGGCAGGAGGCCGGGGTAGAGCATGTACGTGGCACCGTAGGCCCCGGCGTTGAGGGCCAGGGGTGAGAGGGGCAGCGGGACGGGGGCGACGGCCGGCTGCTGGGGCACCGGCACCTCCACGTACTGCCCGGTCTCGGGGTCGAAGAGGCGCCGCTTGAGGGGCTGCTGCACCGGCGTGTCCACCAGGTAGTACTGCCCGGTGCTCACGTCCAGCAGCACCTTGCGCTGCGTCTGCGGGAAGGGCTCGGCCGCTGTCGCCGCGGCGGGCATGGAGGGCGAGAAGCAGAGCAGCGGCGGCGGCGCGGCGGCGAAGGGCAGCGGCGGGCGGTAGAGGGCGGCGGGCGGACCCTCGACGGACGGCGGCGGGGCGGCGGAGGGAGGTGGTTCCTCGGCGGGCGGGGGTGCGGGCGGGGGCGCGGGGCTGCCGGGGCGCTTGGCGGTACCGAAGGGCTGGAGGCTGCACAGCGCCGCCGCCGCCGCCGACACCGGGCTGGGGCGGACGCCGCCGCCCGCCCCCGACACCGGTACCGGGGAGGGGGGGGAGCCGGGCTCGGCGGCCGCCTTCAGCGGCAGGGACAGGTAGTTCCCGCAGTCCGGACCGCGCTCCGCATCGCCGCCGCCCGCGGGCAGCCGGGGGGAGCGCGGCGCCGCCTGGCCCCGCAGGCCGCCCTCCGAGGGGGGTTTGCCCGGCGCGGGGGGTCCGGCTCCGGCTCCGGCTCCTCCGCGGAGGGTGAGGAGGGCGCGGGGGGCGGCGGCGGGCTCGGCGCGGGGGGGCGGCGGGCCGCGCTGCCGCTGCCGGGCCAGGCTCTCGAAGGCGGCCGCCTTGGCCGAGACCTTGTCGGCGCCGTTGTTGGAGGGGCGGCGGGGCAGGCGCTCGCCGCCCGGCGTCTTGCCCGACGGCTCCTCCGCCTTATCCGCCGGCGGCGGCGGGGGGGGAGCGGCGGCGGCGGCGGGGGGGGTGGGCCGGAGCCCGGTGCCCCGCTCCTGGCTGGCGATGAGGGAGAGGACGTGGCTGTCGGTGATGGGCAGCGGGTCGCTCTTGCGCTTCCACTCGCGCTTGTTGAAGCTGTACAGCTCCTCCATGCTCCGCACCGCCGCCGTCAGCTTCTCCAGCGCGTTTTGCACCGGCGCCGCCTTGCCCTCCTCCCGCGGGTCCTCCTCCGGCCCCCGGCCCCTCTCGGCGGGCGGCGGCGGCGGGGGCTGGTTCCGCCAGGGCGCGGCGGATTTGGAGACGATCTTCAGCACGGCCGGCTGGCGGGGGTCGCTCTTGTTGGGGGCGATGGTGGCCACCGGCAGCCTCCCCGAGGTGCGGTGCACCAGGACGGTGCCCTCCGGGGGGCAGGCCGGCGCCCTGCCCGCTACCTTGGCCCCCGCCTCGGTGGGCTTGGCGCTGGCGTGGCCGACGGCCTGGCAGGTGATGACCACGGGGGAGAGGGACCTGGGGACGCCGGCGATGACCAGCTGCTGCCGGGGCTTCTGCTCCGGGCCGCCCTGGTCGGAGGCGACGCTGCCCTTATCGCTGCTGTTATCCCCCGAGTCGCAGCTGTAGGAGCTTTTGATGAGCTTCCTCACGTCCCGCACCTGGTGGAGGGGGCCCTGGGCTCTGTGCTTGCCGTCCCTCACGTCGCGCACCAGGAACTGCGGCACCTTGTCGGGGCCGTCGCCGGCCTTGGGCGGCTTGGGCTGCTGCTGGCCCCTGCCCTCCTCCGGTGGCCGCCCGGCGATCCGCGGCGTCAGCAGCTGGGCGATGCTGAAGGCGGCGTCCCGGGGCTGCTGCAGGCTGCCCAGGCTGATCTTGATCTCGGGGGCTTTGGGCTTGGCGGCGGGGGGCGAGGAGGAGGAGGAGGAGGAGACGGCGGCGGCGGAGCACTTGGTCGCCCGCTTGCCGGGCTCCTTCTCCCGGGGGGTGTGCTGGATGGCGGGGACGAACAGGCGGGACATCTTGGTGGACTTGCCGGCGGAGATCTCGCCCAGGTCGGCCCGCCAGTCGTGCCTGGGGGAGAGCTTCAGCTTGCCGACGGGCGCCCTCTCCTCCTTCCTCTCCGCCTCCCGCTCCTTCCAGGACCTGAAGGCGCTGTTCTGGCTGCGGAGGAAGGTGGCCTTGATGGCCTCCGAGGCGCTGCGCTTCACCTCGCACAGCTCCTCCGACAGCGCTCGGTCCAGGCTGCGGCTCCCTTCGCGGGGCGTCGACGCCTTAGAGGCCGGCGACCGGCCGCCGCCGCCGCCGCCCTCGCCCGCCTCCTCCGCCGTCGCCGCGGTGCTGTCCGAGCCGCCCTCCGAGTGCCGGGAGCTCTGCCGCTGCACGCCGCCGCCCTCCCGCTGCCGCTCCCGGCCGCCGCCGCCGCCGGCGGGCTCGGGCTCCCGGCCGGCGCTCAGCCCGGTGTAGGAGGTGTCGGTGATCTCGCCCCGCTCCATCTTGAACTCGTGCTCCAGCTGCATCTTCTTGGAGATGACGTTTTTGAGGAGGCTGGAGGCGAACTTGGACTTCTTGCTGGATCCCCCCCCGCCGCCGCCGCCGCCCTCCGCCGCCGGCGGCTCCCCGCCGCCCGCCTCGGGGGGCTGCCGGGCCTCGGGGGCACGGCCGAGGTCCAGCAGGGTGACCACCCGGGAGCCCGCCCGCATCCGCCGCGGCGCCTCGACGTGGGCGATCTCCCCGTCGAGCTTGCTGACCACGAACTCGAGGGCTTTGGTCTGCGAGCGGCCGGAGCGCAGCAGGCTGGGCTCGGCTCTCGGCCCCAGGCTGCCGCACTTGAGGTCCAGGTAGGTGGACCAGCGGTTGATGCCCAGGGCATTGTCGGGCAGGGAGGCGGAGGAGGCGCGGGAGCCGGGGCGCAGGGTGTCGAAGTAGGGGTACGCCAGGCTGCGGAAAGCCCTGGCCGTCAGGTTTCGCACTTCTTTGTCGGCATCGTCCAGCTCGCTGACGGCGCTGGAGGCGCCGCTGGAGTGCTCCCCGGCCCTGCCGGCCCCGCACCGCGTCTGCAGCCGCGCGGGGACCGCGATGAATTTTTTCGCGTGGTCGCGGACCGCGTCCGGTTTTAAACTCGCGGTGCGTTCGGGAGCCGCGGGGACACGGAGGCTCATGTCGCCTTCATGCTTGGCAGCGTAAGTAGTGTTTTGCTTGCCGCGCACGTTGCTAGACTCATTTATAGCCCGGGAAGCGGCTTTGATTGATAGGAGAAGCTGGGCGGCCGGGCTCCCGCCGGGGCGGCCGGGCTGCTTGGACCGGCTTTCCCCCGAGCTGGCGCGCTTGTCCCCGCCGGGGGTGTCGTGTTCGGAGGTAAGGCTGACGATCTCGGTGCTGCTGGTGTTGTCGATGCTGTCCGTCTGGTTGTTGGGGTCGCTGGTGGTCGTGCTGAGGTAGCAGCTATTCTCCTCCTCCTCCTCCTCCTCCGTCGGCGTGTCCCCCGGGGTCTCGTCGCTCCCGAAGGAGGCGTAGTCCACGAAGGAGTAGATCACGTTGTTGTCCTCGAAGTCCCAGCGGGCGGCCAGCCCCGCGTCGAAGTCCATGTCGTGGTCCACCTCGCTCAGCTGGATCTCCTGCGTGCTGATATAGTGCGCCTCGTCGCGGCCGCCGCCGGGGGCGATGCCCGGGGGGGCGCCGGGGGGGGCCGCCTTGCGCCCCGCGTCCTCGTCCTCCTCGCTTTCGTAGCCGAAGGAGGACGAGGACGTTTTGCCCTCCGTCGACACCGGGTCGCCCACTGCGACCGCCTTGGTCACCGGGGAAGGGCAGGAGGAGGAGGACGACTCCGGGCAGCCCCCCGCCTCCGGCGGCCCGCCGCTCCCCGCCGCCCCCCCGGAGCCGGAGCCGGGGCCGGAGTCAGCGCCGCATCCCGCCGCCGCGCCCGGGGAAGGCGGGCGATCTCGCCCGCGGTCCGAGGATGCTGGCCCCGCGGCCCCGCCCGGCGGCCCGCCGCTCGCCGAGCCGCCGACATCCCCGGTCCCGCCGGCTCCGCTTTCCGGTGCGGGACCGGCCGCTCCCTCCGCTCCGCCGGCCGGGGCCAGCTCGGGGGTCTGCCGGCTCTCCTCCGGCCCCCGTGGCGAGCCGCGGATCTCCACGTACGCCGCCGCCTTCTCCTCCTCCTCCTTGATGGCCGCCGCCGGGCTCGGGCCCCGTCCCGCCGCCGCGCCCTCGGGGCCGGCTCGGGGGCCGGCGGGCGGCTGCCCGGGCGCGTCCATGCCGGGGCCGTCGGGGCGCGGCAGTGGCCCGAGGGGGCGGGCAGGCACGTGCCGGCAGGAACGGGCAGGGACGGCGGGGGGGGGGGGGGGGGGGGGGNGGGGCAGCGGGCCGCCCACCCCCTGTCCTCCCCTCCCCTTCCCTCCCCTCCTCTCCTGTCCTCCTCCCGGCCCGGGCGGGCATCACCGCCGGGGGGCGGAGGGGTCGGGCCGGGGCCGGGCTCGGCCACCCCCCCGCGCCGTAGCCAGCCGCGGGACAGCGGTGGCCCGCTCGGTCGCCCGGTGGTGGTGGGCGGGGGGCAGAGGGTGGCCGGTCGCCCTGCAGAGGGGGGGGTCCCGGGACACTCCGGGTTTTTCCGAGATAGGCGTCACTTGGCCGGTCCCAGGCGCGGACTATACATAGAGCCGGCGTCACTTACGCCGGTTGAACAAAATCCTATTTTAAACGCCTGTGTTTGCCGCAATAAAGGCGCCCGGCCGCCCCGTGGAAGGGGAGAGCCGCCCCCGCTTCCAGAGATGCTGCTGCTGCCCGGCCGGTGAGCCGGTGGCACTGGCTGAGTACGCAGGCTTGCCCGCACCGAACGCACCCTCGTCCCACACGCAGCAGTGGCTAAACAGCTTTTTTCTTCCTTAAACCACCCCCCTGCACCCCACGTCCCCGCTCGCAGGAGGTGCGTGGCAGAGGGGTGCCCCGTGGACGCTGGCCTGGCCCTGTGCCTTCACGGTGGCCCCGGGGAGCCGCCGGCCAGGGGACATGAGCCACCCTTTTCCAGGAAATGCTGTTGTAGACATAACCAGCACCTGAGACCTATTTACAGGCATTTCTATGGCACGCCTGACCTTTGGTGTCTGAGGGCTTTACTGAGCGGTCCCCAGGATCGCACACCAAGAATCGCTCCAGAGTCACGGAAGGAAAAGGCGAGCTGTTAAATACTGGGGAGGAGAAATGGGGGAAAGTGAGCAATGTTGAGGAGCAGCCCTCAGGTATACAATGCAGATAACATCCTACATTTACAGCTTAAAAAACAAATAAGCCCCCGCACGCTTGGGCAAGCAAGCCAGCGTTGGGCTGGTAACATCACACATTAGGTAGGGGAAGGTTGTGGAAAACCCTAAAGCAAGTACCAGGATCCATGCCCCTACAGCTGCCTGCACTGGCGTGGTGTGTGGCTCTCCCAGGGATGCCGCAGGGGTGCAGCATGAAGCAGAGGCCACGCCAGACCTGTCTCCAGCGCTGTCCACGTTAAAACAAGGGATTCTCAGTGCTCCCGGCTCCGAGGTGGCCCCAGCTCCTCACCCTACCCCATAGCTGTGCTGCCACCTGCCCCACAAGGTTGCAGTGTTCCCACTGCCTCTGGGAAAAGTGGCCTCCCTCCTTTACTGAGCCCAAGCAGCGGCTTCTGAGGGTCCCTGCAGCAATGGCAGGTTTCATATTGTGCTTCAGCTAAGAGCTTCTTCCTGGGGGAGAACAAGTGAGGTGGCTCCATCTCTTGGTACCCTACATAGATATTCAGTAGTTTCTTTGGCTGCAGAGTGACAGCGTGAAAACTGTTGCTAAAGCACCAGGTGATATTTTAACAGAATCCTTCAAAACTTGGAGGGTTTGGAGCAAGTCAGGTCAAGCATGGCGAGGCTCTCCCCATGTGGCAGGGATAACTGCGTGGTTCCCGTCCCTCTGGAGGCTGTCCTACCTCCAGCGTGCTTTTAATGAGACTGGGCACCAGCTCTCAGGAGTACTAGGCCTACCCAGCCTTAATCTTTCCTTAGCCCAGGTTCACGTAGCTTCAACTCCCCTTGTTCATGCAATGGCTGTGCGGTCCTTCACAAAGCTATGGTAAACGGCATCAGCATTCCCTACGCACAACTTCACCAGGTTTCGTGCTGTAGTCATCCTCCCCACCCCTCCCCATTTTAGACTTGCCCCTCTGTCCCAAGCATCCCTAACAAAACATTACTAGAGAAAGACAGCATTTTTAACACCTTATTAGAGAGTGATCTTGGTTTCAACTGGCAGTGGGATGAGGTTAGCTCCTCAAATACAGTCCTTTCCAAACGCTTGGGATGCAGAGGGATATTAGGTTTTAAAGCCTGATCATTCATTGTCCTTGGGTAGAGTCCTGGCAGCAGGAGTAACTCTCTGCCTCCTGCCCTGCCTCTCTTCTGTCAGATGCCTCCTCTCAAACAAGATCTCCATCCCACATTCTCACTGCCCCCACCCTCTGGTCCCCCAAACCAGGGTCTCACGTGTCATTCTCTCATACTTTCCTCTCTAGTGTTTGGTTTTCCTGCATTAAGAATGCACAATAAATCAGAACTTTGCTTGTGAAACCTGCATAATTAAAAGTGCTTTTTTTGTTTTTGTTTTGCTTTTTTTTTTTAAGTTGTGACAGTTGTTCCTATACTCCTGCCAAGATCCTCAGACAAGTTCCCCACCAAAACAAGCATTGAAACTCAACTCTTTATTTATCTATTTCCGTGGTCTAGTTTCCAGCTATGGTCCAGAGATGGTTTTTGTGCTATTTTCCTGTGGTGATATCTTGAACTGAATCTGCTCAATCTTAGAAAACCAGGTGATGATTCTCACAACTGAGGCTCAGACCATAATGCAGCACTCATGCATGTATGTTTATAACATATCTATGTCTCCACCACAGGGAATTTATGCCCCCGATGACAAAAATACATACATAAAATGCACACCTGTTCTTCCCCACTTGCAGTTACGGCTAGCCCTGGGGGCCTGCGTGCCTTAGTCAGTCAGATCAGTGTATTTCCCATGGCGCTGAGATGTTGTTGCAGTATACAGAGCCACCCCAATCCTAATGCCCATTGAAAAAAAGTGAAGCTGTAACATCCAGCTTAAGTGCTCTAATAATCACTGTATGCATACTGGGGAGGGGGGCGGAATGAGAAGGATTTCCTCCTCTTTTTTTTTTTTGTATCAGAAATTTCTGCCCTGACGCGGTGCCAGCCTCTCAGAGATGCCTTGCTGCGAGTCTGGCCCAGAGCAAAGTGTAAAATTCCGTGGGGGTTTAGGCTTAATTCCTTCTTCTCAGCCTTTCCTCTTAGCTACCTTAGTGTCGGCTTTTGTTGAGCCTGTTTCAGGGGTCCCTAATAACCCCCAAGCATTGTATTGGAAGCTTGGGCACACAGCTTGAACCTAGGGACTGACTCCCCGGGGCTGCTCCCCTCTACGGCTGCCTACAAAGGATCAAAGTTCTTCAACAGCTTTGCAAAGGTGTGGATTTTTTTTTTTTAAAAAAAAGTTTTTCTGTATCTATTACCATTGTCAAACAAACCCTACACCAAGCAAAAGTAAAATGATAGACCTGTTTGCTGCCAACCAAAAGTACAGGAAAACTGTGGCTCCATCACACCTTCTTGCAAATGGCAGTTTCTCACTCTTCTCTGGCAAGACAGCTGATTAATAATGATATCAACGTGATTTTACTTAAAAATGTTGGATATCAGTAACACAGGAAAGCACACAGGAAAACTGTGGCTCCATCACACCTTCTTGCAAATGGCAATTTCTCACTCTACTCTGGCAAGACATCTCAGCTGATTAATAATGAGATCAACGTGATTTTACTTAAAAATGTTGGATATCAGTAAACTAATGCGTGTCATCCTTATGATCCTAGTAATGCTCTGTTGAGGTCTTCATTAACACTGATTACTCTTTTGTGTTTTCCACCTTTAAATCTGTCTCACTCACTACAGCTACTGATGTCCAAGATTTCTGCAACCAAATCTGTCACGAAGTGTTACTGAAGCCGTCCTGACAGCCATACAAAATCTGTATGCGAATGCCTTTCATAATGCAATAGCTACTCTACTTTTAAGCTCTGTTACAAATGACAACACATACTGTTCAACCACATTCTGCCCTTTGCTAATACAAGGTTAGATCTGACGGGTAAAAGTGATGGGAAAAATTCAGATACGCTGAATTATCTGTGCACCTAAAAATATATCACTCAAGGAAGCAGCAGGGAAGTGGGATTCAAAAGGGTTTTGAGAAGAGGCACTTAAGAGCAGAATAAAGACGTTAAGGATGAGGTTAGGGAGATGGTAACTGTACCCTGCTTAGGAGACCACGCGGCAGGCGGCATAGGCGTTTTTTCCTTTAGCTGAGACATGGACAGAAAAGTGAACAACTGGTGGAGGAACAGCAGGAGCTGCAAGATTTAGCTGAGCTTTCTTTGACTAGGGAAAGGGAAAATAGTAATTTGTTAGTTAACATTAAGGAATGTTAATACTGTGCTACACATTTCAGTTATTACAGCACTGAGTCACAGTTTTTAAAAACTGAAGTAGGGATAAAAATCACAAAGACATTAATAAAATCAGGCCGATACAGAAGGAAAATCAAAATATTATTTGCATAGAGAAGACAGACGTGATTCCAGTAACTAAGATGGCCTGCAGGAGAGGTTACGCTTCTTGCATGGAAAGAAATGATGGCTTTTGCAGAAAAAAAGGAAGCAGCAGAAGGATTCTGCTGCATTCTATGCACACAGCAAAAGGCTTTGTTTCGCTATAGGTTCAGAGAGAGATGAAGAATGAGTCAGTCATAGGAAGAAGCTTTGATTTTGGCTGATTAGTCTCTTTTGAATAATATTGGAATACTGCTGGATTTGATTTCTGTCTCGGTAGTTTTTTGATAATATTGTGCATTGTCAAAATGAGCTTTGTGGTAGACATCATCTTTCTCATCTTTGAAATCAAAGGAAATAAATACTTGGCTAGAGTTTAGATGTGCGTGTTAAGGAGAAAGGAAAATTGAAACCAGCACCCTGATTTGCCCTCAGGAACAGTGCTTGAGAAAGAGGGAGAAAAAGACACTTTAGGAAGGAGAACAGGACTTGTGGTTTAGCAATAAACATCGAGGCCCAGCACACATTATAAATCTCTGAGTACTACCAGATATATTGAAAGAAAATACAATACCCACGCACGCACTTCGGTATGGAAACTTTCTAACAAACCCAAGTGGAAATAAAATGAGATTTTCGGAGCTTGCACTAAACCAGCGTCTCTTCTGGGATTTAGCAGGGGCCTGGCTGACAAAGTACTGAGTCCTAAGTAAAAACCAACACCTGGACGGGTCAATCCCCTCTGGCACACAGAAGACTGCACCAACCGAGAGGATCGTTTCTTTTCCATCCTGAGCCTGCTGGAGAGATTGAGGGGCTCTTCTAAACACTCGACCTGCAAATTTAAACCAGATGTGGGCTCCTTCCTGGCAGACCTTTCCATTTTAGTGAAAGTCAGACCCCCTGTGAAGGAAAGAAACTGTGGAGCTGGGTGGATTTCAAGACCCGAACCTGAGTGCTTGGGCTTGCAGGATTCAAAGGCCTTGGCGTGGCCCTCCAAACGGGAGGCCACTTTTCCTTCCAGGATGAGATGGGATTGTGTTCTGGCCATTGCCTGAGGCTCCGCAGTGCGCTCCCATGTAACTGAGCCCCTGAGAGAATCGGTGGCTGAAGTGCTTATTAAACGACAAAAAAAACCCCCGCCGTGGCTCCCTCTGGCCCTGCTATAAGCAGCTCCCGCTGGATGCCTTACAAGGTCTGCAGAAGATGCATATATTTTTAAAACAGATCCTCCCCCTCGCTACCCATCCTTCTCTTCCAGACCCCAAAATCTCATGCCAAAACAAACAGGCAGGAACGTAATCCCAGAACGAGCTTAGATTTCTTTGGTACTTTTCAGTCGTGCTGCAAATACAGTCTAAATATGAGTTCATGTATTTATATGGGGAGTCTGCTACTCAGACGAAATAAATTAAATACTTGCTGAATTTTGCATATGTCAGGTTAAACAGCGTCTACAATGTCATTGATACAAGAGAATATTCTGGTGGATATTACACGTAGACAGCAATAGCACATTCAATGTGCCGGAACATATTGAAAAAGACTATTTATAAACACTTTATTGCTTTCACGAACATCCTGACAGGTGCCTGTCCAGCCTGTCCTGACAAATTTCTGCTTGCAGAGACTTCACAGCTTCCCCAGGCCATCTTCCCCGGTACCTGATTAGCCATGAAAAACGTCTATCTGAGTCGTCCTTGCTATAAAGCCATTATTTCTGCCACAGGTGGAAGAAGAGATGATTCCCACTCTCCATGCTGCAAGTTTTCACATATCTAAGGGTGACTAGTGTATTTCCCTCACTCACCTTCTTTTCGTTGGGCATAACAGCCCTAATTTACTTAACCTTTACCTGTGGGACATACCTGCTATATCTCCCATCACTGATCTTCAGACTTTCTTTAGCAAATCTGTATGTGCGGTGCAAAGAAGCGGCCACAAGATGCAAGGTGGAGCCTCACCCCTGGTGAGAAGAGGGGAGGGATGACTTTGTGTCCTGCTTATACACCCCTGAGCAACATCTGCTGTTTTCACGTTGGCATGAACGGGTCCTTCAGCTCAGGCCCTACTGCGAGCACGTTTTCCATTCATCCTCCAGTTACTAATGAAAATATTGAACAAACGCAACTGTGCTGAGCCCTGTACATTCACTACTAATGCAAATGATGTAGTATTTGTAACTGACCTTTGAGCAGGATTCAAGCAGTCATTTCTCACCTCATAATTTCACCTGCACAGCACTTCCCTAGCTGGCTGAAAGAAGAGGATCGTGCCATACCAAAGCCAAACGCCATGTCTGCTCTCTCTGCAAAGCCCGTTGCCCTATTTTAGAAAGAGGTCAGAGGGACTCATCAAGAACAAACCCTATCAAACTCACATTGGCTGTTATTTATCTGCTATCTTTTAAGGGCCTACAGATTGCACGTTTATACCAGCATTTCTCCAGGAACTGAAGTTACACCGACTGATCTCAACTTTGCTGCTCCTTCCACCAGGTCTCTTACGATCCCTTTTCCACAGGATCACCTCTTCCAGGTTGCTGGTCCACTAAAAGCCCACATCATGGGCCTGCCTTTCGAAATGAACTTTCCACAGTGACCGTATTCTTTGTACAGTATTATCGGGTAACCTGAGAACTGCAGATGTATCTGATTATTGGAACTGTGGAGACGATTGCCACAAAACCCGAAACCGTGACCTTTCCTTGAGGTGTTATCAGCCAAGCTGGTGGGAGGACAAGAGAGCTGATTTATGACCATTCATTAAAATTACACGAAACTGATTATTTATAGAGGTAGACTTGAGCTGAAAGGTTTGGCCTCAAAACCCGTCTTCTTCATAGTTCAAGGTGTTTGGACATGGGAAAACAAAGAATGATCTCTTGAAGCAACGTGAATATAACTGGATTTTATTTTGTTATATTTGTATTATGTTTTGTATTATATTTTAAAATATATTTTATTATTACTATTTAATAATTTCTATTAATGTTCTCATAGTTTTAATTTCTATTAATGTTCTCATAGTTTATGTGTTTATTGGTTTATTATTTTTATTAAATCTATTTTATTATTTTGATCTATTTAAAAAGAATATATGTTTTCAACTGGCCAGGGGCCATGACATGAAAACATAAAACAGTACCATTGTTTTCCACTTACTTTAGAATTAGAAACACAAACAGCCGGGCTGGATTTTATATTGGATAATATAATCTCTTCATGCAATCAACTGCTTTGCAGAGGGGTTTTGAATTCTGGCAACAATTTGTTGACATAGAGCTCCTACAGACGAATGTGTGCCCAAGCAGTAAATTGCGAATCTGGTATCGTGAGCCTGTAACATGAAATTGCCACGCTTTGGAGAGCAGCCAGCGTCGGATTGGGATTAATTTGCTCACAGCGTTCAATAAATAATGTTCAGAGGGCCACGTGAAAAACGATCCCTGTTTGTTATGCACACCTCCCTGCCACAGGGCCTATGTTTGGTCACTGAGCTGAAGTTCGTGCAGCAAGCTTCTTGGGGGTATTTCTCCCTGGGCTTACAGTAAAAGCCAGCTAAAGTGCCTCCCACCGCGTGGCGATGAAAAGGAGGATCAAGCAGCCCTCGGAGTGAAGCTTCTCCCGGGCTGGAGTTTCTATATATAGGGGAGCTCAATAAACACCATTATGAACCGCATGCGATCCGCCTGCCCAGAATTAAGGTCACATACATACTTTTGTATACGTTTCCCCACCAGCTCTCTTAGCTTACAAATTAAAGAATTACAGGTGGGAAGCTGGCTAGATAACGAGGAGTTATAAATCCAACCAGCTCCCATCCCACAAGCCTCTTTAGTCAGTACATGAGGCAACTGTGGGGGAAAGTAAGAATGAGATTTTTAAACCCAGGTGTAAAATCCATTGTAAAGGTCAGGTTTATAAGGAGACCATCCCAAAACGCTAATGACATGACAGTTTTATGAGGCTGGAAAATGATAGCTTGGCTGAAGCCGAGTAATACTAGAGCAAGGGATTTATTTAAATTGGACTACTTTTTTTTTATTTTGAAATTTGTCCTTGATCCTGCCAAATCTCACCGAGATGAGAAATCCTTACTTGTGTAAGTACCCCCCCCCATTCAGCTGAACAACTGAGGTAAGAAAAGGTTATTTATGTAAGTGAGGCATTATTCTCTAATCTTATCTTCCAAAAGTTTGTGTATTTTTCTGCAGTACGTATAATTGAAAGTTATACAAATTTTAATGTCTATACTTTGCAAAAAATGTATAAAACATAAGTTCTTAATAGCTAGCCTCAGAAACAGAAATAGTAAGAGTTGTTACACAAACTTTAACACAGTTTTAACTTAGAGAAATTGCATTTCTCTGTTGTAGCACAGGAGGACAACCTGTCCAGAAGAGCTTATAGTCAAATGTACGCTTTTAACAGAGATGCGTACAAGCATAGGCTGCACAACCCTAGCTGTACACCCTAAGAACAGGCACTTGTGTATCTAACCAGAGCAAAAGTCCTTTTTCATTTGCAACATAAAAATCTCTCCCGTCTTAATGCTGTTTCTTCAAACAGCAGTGTCAACACCTGGTCTGTTTTGGTGGGGTTTTTTGTTTTGGTTTTTTTTTTTTTTTGTGTATTGTTTGTTTGTTTGTTTTTTACTTTGTCCTAATCCTTGTGCAAAGAGTTAATTCAGCCTCTAGGAGACTGTAAGAAGCTTGTGGACACATTTTTCATCAACTTGGCAGTTCTGGTCATGCTGAAGCATAATACAATTTTCGTTAAACTGTAATTTCAAGTTTCAGCCTCAAAACATACAATAACTATCTATTAGCTATGTAAAACATAGCTATAGATATGCTATAGCATAATATCTACCCATAGTTATGTAAAACATACAATATCTATCTACAGCTATGCTAGGTTTCTGCTTACATAGTTCCGCATTTCCCACAGTTCTTTTAATCAACAGTAATTTAAGAAAAATAAGAATATTGTAAAGATAAAAATTGTCTATTCTCTTTTCTCCAGCAGTCCAAGGTTCTCTGACTGGGTCTACTGTTTCCCTTTACCTCAGTATCTTGAAGACGCGGGTGGTGTTTCAGCACCCGGGAGCTGGGGTTTAGTAGGGCGCTCTGCACCAAGCACGCAGGCCTGATCCTGCAAGGTGTTGAGCGCTTCCCGGGAAGCGATGAGCTCTCTGAAATCCCTGCGATTCAGATCCCCGGGCCAGGCAGACACTGACCACATCTCCCCCGACACTCTCCTGGGAATGCCCCCCTCCGCAGCACGCACCAACCTCGTCCTCCAGCGTTGTCTTCGTGGAGGTTCTCAGTTAATAAGTTGCTCATCCTGGTAATGAGGCAGGGTGAATTTGGGGCAAACAGCGGCTGCTGTGGAGACCACCCTGCCAAAATGCTGATGTATTTGTCCACTTTCTGACCGGAGCACGTTTGCAGGTCACTCCTCAGCGAAGAGGGCTGGCACGCGAACCCGCTGGGGCGACGGGCTCCCCCGTACAGCCCAGCTGGACACCGCAAGGTGTTTCCCTTCCCCTCCGTTCCCTCAGCCCCAGAGCCCTGGGCCAAACTGACCCCACGGGGCAACACTCTTCCTCCAAACAAGCCTCTTCTGCACAAAGGCTTCTGCAGTTGCCAGGCAGCTTCCTACCCCTCTGCCCACAGGGGTACACCACAGCCGGGGAATCACGCAACTGAGCATGGATCATCTTCTGCTGAGGGTAAGTCTCTAGGTTGAGATAAATTAGAGGCAAAGACTTCCCCCTCCTGTCTTTTAACGGTTTCCAAGCCTCCCTGTGAATCAAGATTGAAAAAACAAAACCCAAACGCCCTCTTTTTCAGAAAATTTGAACACTAACCACTTTTTCTCCTCTTTTTTCCAGCTTAAACTATTTGCTGAATTTATCCCAAATTAATAAATAGGTCTGAAGCATTCAGTAAGCAAGCAATCAGCTGGACATTTTATTTGGCCACACTCTCATAATTCTTTTCTTTCCTATACTGTTATTACAAGCCTAGATGACACAAAAGATTGCTACGCAGTGACCGGAGTAACAACTATATTAGCTTGTGGCTGCAGGGTAGCACGTAGTGCAGAGATACTTGAGCTAGCTTTAAATTGGCTAGCTGGGATACTGGCCCTTCACTCATCTGCAAAGGCAGAGAGGTTAAATTGGGCTGGGATATCGCACCTTTATGTACCCTCGTGTGAGCTTTTTCATCTCATCGCCACGTCGCAGTCCCCTCTGCAACAGCAAACACCCTCAAGGGCCAAAACCAAGAGCATGCTCCTTGTCAGATTTTGTGTTTGTTTTAGCATTTGTGACATGGAAAAAAGAAAAAAAAGCCTAGATTTTTTTCCACAAAAGCTGTTTCTTACCTGCTGCTCTAACAACTGAAACTTTATCTGAGTTTTATCCCTTTACAATTACTTTGCATATTTTCATTCCTGTTTTCTGACCCCGCCAGGACTAGGCACAGATGGGAGAAAATGCTTCTAGAATAAGACTCTTCCCCAAACCTTAAAGAACAGAAAACAAAGAAAAAAACAACCACCTCTCCAACCCCCTAAATCCAAAATCACCTGATTCAAACCAAACAGATATCATGCCCTAAAATAATCTCCCAGCCTAATTTTTAAGGCTGAAAAGACTCCAGGGAGACTCCTCCACTTTAATGCCTCTCTGGCCAAATGTGGACGTTCACTGATCTGTAATTCATCCAACCTCATGCCAGGAACTCAGTCGAGCTGCTCAGGCTGGCAGCGCAGGCTCCTTGTAAAGCCAGCAAAGGGGGAATTCAACACACCTAAAGTCCCAGGTGCTCTGTCATTAGCCTACAGTAATTAGCTTCTTACTTCAGACAAGTCACTTTGGTGCATAAAGGCTTGTAGCACAAACTTCCCCGTCTGGCCATAACATAACTGCTTTGCTTCCCATTTACAAGGAAAAGCAAATGGGGTTTCAAGAGGGACTGCTGCTCTGAGTCTTTTTTAGGGACTCAGAGAGGTAAGTGATATACTAGAAACCCACTGCTGGGTTTCAGTAAAAAGATCTGCCAGATGGCTAGCTCCATCTGAACTGGGATGGGTGGTCTCGCTGAGCCTATGTAGTTAAAGGGAAAGCAAATGAAAACCAGTTTGTGCTTCGAGCTGATTTTGTGAATGGTGGCAAACCTGCTGAAAATGTTCAAGTGGGTTTGTATGGAAAAAAAGTAGTCATATACATCCTTAGTGCCTGACACCTCAAACAGCACTGCAATGATATATTTAGCTTGAATGAACTCCTGAGCCCTGGTTCAAATGCGTTCAACCAGTGCATGTTCATCTCTGTGCTGGAAAAAGATGAGTCCACGAAGGTCTTATTCTGGTACACCAGCAGCCCAAGCCAGTTGACTTTCCATGCAGTAAGTCATATGAAGTGAATATAAAGCAGGCAGAGAACACAGAGTAATGATTTTCTATCGTTGGCTGATAAAAGGAAGCACACGCTGATCTTTTTGGAAAAAATCACTGCTCTCATCTGAAACCTCCATACCTCCTCCTGTGAATATGTTGAAGAGGGGGGGCACTTAAAGTGATCTGAGCTAAAGTCAAGCACCACTTGACGATAAAGCCCTAGTTAACACATATCCTGTTTGGGCTGCACAGTTGTTTTTAGTGATCAGATATAGCAAAAAGCAGTTATGGGGATCTGATGGCAACCCGAGAAGAGCTGTGCAGTGACAGAGAGTATAGCCCATAGATTGAGCTGAGCAGACCAATGTCGATCGCTAATGTACGTGGCCAGGCTCTCAAATTACGTGATTTAGTCCATAGCTTACCAGGAGCAATATAACTAATCACCTATGTTTAGGGGAAAGGCACGATTTATCAGATCCTAACCCAGAGGTTTCATGTTCTCTCTCTTTACCTAGAAAAGATGGTCATCCAAGGTTACGGGAGAAGTAGCTGAGAGATCAGCATGCAAAAACTTTCATGGCAGCTGCCTTCGTCTGTTAGGCAGGCTTTTCTACTCCAGAGCAGATGGCTTTGAAGTTGGCACAAAAGCCAAACAGACAAGACATAGATACACGTACAAAAGCTTTCTCGCCCCCACATGCGTTAGTGCCCTCTGAAGAGAAGTCACACCAGGCTTTCACAGAGAGGTCTCTGGGTATGAGTGTGGAGGAAGTTCATTACGTTCTCCTTTTTGAATAAATTAGTTTGGTTCCCACACTTTGTTACTCAGGAAATGATTGGGTTGCTGCAAGAGATGAAAACGTGTTTGTCCTCTGCTACATTCTGCACAGGTTTTATTTTCAGATAGCATGTTTATAAATTTAAGTACTAGAAGTAGTGAACAAATACTTAGTAAGAACATATTAAAAATCCACTTATGTTAAAAGAGCATCTCAAAAAGGAAAACACTGCAAATTCAAGAAATAGCTTTTTCTTTTGTGCTTATCAGAGGATGATACAGCATATGACTTAAGCTGAATACCGTGGCTTTGTTTTAGGGGGAACCCCCCCCATTAGCAATAAGAAAAGTCAGCAGAGCTATTAATATTCCTGATAATGCTTTACGATGTTTTCTGCAATTGTATAACCTTGCTGTTGTTCCTGTGCAGAGTGTTTCCCTGGATGTGAATATCAATAACCCCTGAGAGAATATGGCTATAATTTGCTGACTGATCAGCTGACCTACCAGAATATGGATTATCTGATCTTCCTCAGTGCAAAGTGGTTGTCAGTACTTTATGGCTATAGCGGCTGGTCAGAGAGGCAGAACAAAAAAGCAGACTTGTTAATAAACATTAACAACCTTTAAAATGACATGCAATTGGTTGCATATGCAGAAGTCCAAACTATAACTTTTTCTTTAAAAAACACACAGCGAGAAGGCAACTTCCTTTTAACAAAAAGTTCATCCTTTTTTTTTTTTTTTTAAATATGCAAGACCAGAGAAATAAAACCAGGTCCTGGGCTTATATCTGGGTATTTCCCATCGTCTGGGTGCCCCTGATACCAGTACAAGGTGAACTTTCTCCCATTTTGACCAGAGGGGCAGCTGGCCTGTTGACTTTACAGCCTATCTCCAGGTTTACAGGAGCATGAAGGCAGAATCAAAGGCTCACCCCACCTGCTGAACAACCTGCAGCGCTACTCCAGCATTTTCACCAGGCATGAGATGGAGAATTCCTCCCATCTGGACATTATCTGACCTCCCAAAAGCAGAAGAGGATTTCAAGTTTCTAAACAAAAGAGCATGGGAATGTACGAGGCTGGATTTGTATTGATCAAGCAGCATTTTAACAGCTTTGCTCAGCGTAATTCTAAGTGCAGTGTACCATAGCAATAATCATCATCATCCCTTGTCACCTGGACACGATTGAAATACGTCTCAGTAGAAGACAGGACGGTGAAGTGAGACACCTGAAATTTTTTGCCTCAGGAACGTGGTATCTTCCACAGACACTTTATTTCTTTGTCACATTAATGCTGACATAAGCATTAAGACGAGGATGCAATAGCTGCACTTGCTATTTATAGAGGCACCGTAGAAAGATCAACAGATGTTTTCAGAAGAGCCATGTACTTCAAAGGTTACTTGCAAAAATTTCCATTAGAGAAGTTGGAGCATTAGGAAAAACTATAATGCGGAAACTCAAAACTAAAGGCCCTGAATTGGTAAGGTTTTCTAGAGGATCCACCAGTTTATAAGGCTAATTGCTGTTATAGTCCGACTGTTGTGGGCTGCTTCCCTCTTTGATCAATATCGATTTATAACATGGAAGTGTGGAAAAAGCAAGCCAAGGGTTGTGATGCTGCAAATAATTCACAGCAATACCTCAGACAAGGTACATGTTAAATTCTTGGCACTAGATTAAAAGTTAATTATATTGCCAATCCCAAACATTTAAAATTCAAAATTTATCAGATTTTTTAAAACAGTGTAGATAGATGTACTGGTTTGGAGCCTCCATTGGTCACTCTCAAATTCTACCGTTAAATCACAAGTAATTTTTTAATTAAAGCTGGCACTGAAAAATAACCCACGTATCAAAACACATCACCATTTCTACCACTGTCATGGCAAAGTTACAATGCAGCTGTGGGGTTTTGCTAAAGTGCACAGTAAGTACAAAGTACAAATACAAAGTATTCCTTTCAAAATAATGCACATTTTGGTGAGGGTCTGACTGCAAAATACTCCCAAGGCAAGTTTCAGCTAAGTCAATATAAAAGCATAATTATTGGCTTTACCTTTGAAGTTGGTCTATTTTACCCAGTCCTGTTTAGTGCCTACAGGTGCTAAAGACACTTCCCTGATTTTCAGGGTGAACTGCCTAGCAGTAAGTTATTCCAGAGTGCTTTATATGCACCATGTTTGCACAAATGTGTAAGGAGTGCAGGCTGAGCAGTCGTCAGGCATCTACAGGGTCAAGGATTTTTCGTAGCAACTGGGAGCAAAGAGTGAAAATGAACATCATTATCACTGCTAATGAAGGATGAAGAGCTCAAGCTAGCCATGTGGCAGAGCCATCAGGAAGGATGTCAAAAATTGGCTAATAAAATCTAGTAAGTGTGAAGTTCATGTGACCTTTCTATACGGAAAGCGAGCTCTCCACAGAGAGCGCACTCTCAGAGTTGTCAGATGGGAGGAAATATCTGGTACAATACCTTCCCCGCTCGCAGTTTAGCATGTGGAGCAGAACAGAGCCTGTGCTTTCACTAATCTCTCATTACATCCGACGAGCGGCACGGATAACCATCAGGGAGAATATGCTGACCTTCATTAGACATTCACAGATCCCTGAGCTAGAAGCAGCTAACTTTACCAGCATCTTTATAAAATTCATCTCCTGCACTTGAAGGCAGCCTAGAACAAGATACCCGATTTCAGAATTTCAAGATTTAATTTGAAACACCTCCTAGGACCCAGGTCAAGAGTGGAATTTGGGAAGAGTTTTGCTGCCAAACTAAAGGCACCCAACTAAAATCCTGGCTCCAAATAGCTCCAAGTTTTGTGATGCCCGAAATGCAGACTCGGCATTTTGCAAAACGCTACGTAGGATTTTCTGTTCCTTTTTGTCCACACCTATTACAGGTTATTAACCTGAATGGCAGCACATCAAATTCATGTAGTATCTCTGCACATCAGATGAGCAATCGGCAAGTTAGCAGATCTCTGAAATTAAGCATCTTAGCTGTTTTAAGCAGAACAGGTGCCCCACTGTAGTTGTCCTTGCCCATACTGCGGTCCCTGCCAAAGGCTCCGTTCAGGACAGGGTTCCCAGCTGGGCTACGTGCTGTAAAAGCTGAGTCCAAACCTCAGAGAAGAGCTCCAGCAAAAGCTTTGAGGGGCTGAAATGGAGGCAGCAAGGAGAGAAAGTGAAGTGATCGGAGTAAACCTGGCACACGTCCTGCCAGACTGCAGGCATCAAACAGGCAGCTCTGAGGACATTTCATTTTAAATTTGGCTTTAATCTATCTGACGCAGTTCCTTTGTAATTTTCAATTAAGCCTATAGGAAAAAAAAAAAAACCAACCCACAGTTTTGTTTAAACTACTTGAAGAAAAGAAGCCTTTTCTGCTGGTTTGAGCAGCAGACCGCAATAGCTTATGTTGTGTTCAGGCAAAATACAATATTCTCAGATTCTGAAGCTTCCTGTATGTTTCCACAATCAAGAATTTCACCCAGGAAAACCCATCTGCCTCTATAAACAGTAGCAGGACCTGTTCCAGTATGAACACCAGCAGGCACAGGAGCAGGGAACTTGGATGTGCACCCCTGGCAGTGGGGCAATTAGCACAATTACCTCTGGTTCTTGCTTTCAATGAAGACTGTGAGTGTGGCCAGGCTGTGCTTGGGTCCTTCGTGTGGTCTGCTTGTGCAGTGGCATAGAGGAGGGGCAGCTGAAACATTTCTAGCTATAAGGTCCCAGTGAGGCTTCAGTAGCCTTGATCAGCTGGTCACTGTCCTTCTGCTGTGCTGGTCCTAAATTAGGGTCCTTTGCTTGGTTGCTTTAAAACTTTCCATATGGTACAAAAAGCCAGAAGACACTGTTTCCCATTGAGGGATTAGAAGTGACCTCTGCCCAAAAGCTTGGCTACTTTTGCCTACAATGAGGCAAAGCCTACAATGAGGCTCCTTTTTCTTTTGCTGGGTAAGGATGGCAACTTGCTTTATCTGAACTTTTTCAAACTGGTCTGACAGCCCCATGGGGACACCCAGAGAAATTCAGGTTGTTGCGGGTTTCTCCAACACCTTCTTGTCTCCCAGCTGTAACTTGCAGCTCAGTTCCGTTTAGGTGTTCGCCTTTTACATGCAAGTTCTTGCAAAACTGCAAGCTGTAAGCACGTTTTAAATGAGCTAATACTTAACCGCAGAGTTTTAGCAGTTCTCTGCCAGTGTCTGCAAGGACCTTGCAGAGTCCCTTGCTAAATAGCAACAAGGGAGATGCACGTAGGGGCAACTAAGGGGCAGATTGGCACCTGTGGGACAGAAGAGACATCTGTTGTGCCCATATTTTAGCAGCACTAATCCATGTCAGGAAGAGCAGGTTCGAAGCCCTCCGGGTTTAAGTCAATCATATTGAAATGCCATGCACAAGAGGATCGGGGGCGGTAGACATCTAATCAAGGTCTAGATGGGTCACGTTCATTCAAGGCAGAAGGCATTTGGGAATTTTAAGGAGAGCTAAACCCTTGCCAGCCGTGCCTTGCTGCTGTAGGTGGCAAAGGGGAAGAGAGACGAGCTGCAGCTGTCTTGTCTCAGCAGAGGAGCACAGGGTGCATGTACAGCTCTCAGGGAGCTCTTTGAGAGGCTCTGGCTTTGGACACAGGATCAGTGTACATAACGAGAGGTACGCAAGGACACCCAGAACATGCCTGCTCTGTGCAAGGCAGTGCAGGATGAGACCCCCCTGATTCATAAAAACAGCTACACCTCACGAGCTTGCTGTACAGCAGCACAGACCCCAGAAGCGAGGACCGTATCAGACTGTAACCACATGCATCTCCGCTGAGGCCGTTACCTCCAGCACAGTGCTTCGGTGCAGTGGCTATATTGTCTCTGACTCCAGAGCTAGCTTATCTGGTGTTAACTTTAGTACCTTGACACCCTGCTCCCTTGCACGTGTGCTCTTCACTCATAGGAAACCCTGAATTTGCTGCCAATACAAACAGCCACAGACAGACAAACACATGGAGTTTATGCAGCTTTTCTCCCTATAGCCTGGGAAAACATGCAACATCATGACTTGCCTTCCACTCCATTTCCTAAGGAACTCATAGTACTAATGTATTTCTTAACATGCCCCTCATTGTTCAACAGGCCAGTCTCGCTGAGTAAATGCTACTATAACAACATTTTGTGCCTCCTGTACAGCGTTGTCCACATCCAAGGGCATTTAGAAGTATTGAGTTTCTGCAGCTCTGAGGCAGAGACATTTATGATCCTTATACCTCTATGTTGTACATAACGTTTGAATATGGTGAAATGCATGCAGAAAGAATTAAAGACCAGATTATGGCTGCAAAGCCACTGCCAGTTTGGGGAATAATGTAACACACAAGTCCTCTGAAAGTAACAGGACAGGCCAGCTTTCGCCACATTTTTTATGAGAAAATGCATATGTCTTTGTACAGAAGTATCATTTCACTGCTTTTTTAGATCATGGATGTGATCATGTTTCATTCATTTCCTTTACAGACCACAGGGTGGCAAAGATTGCTTGGTGCTTTGCATCTGTACAGCGAGGTGACAAGCTGGAAAGCTAGGTCCTCAGCACCAAGGTGGGTAGAGCCGTATGAAGTGCCCACTGCCCTTGAGTTAACAGAAACCGCAATCACAGCAGCATGCACTCCATCGTTTGGATAGGCAGGTTATATTCCCTTCCCGTGGGAGGGACCTCGGGCAAGGAACAAAACAAAGATTCAGATGCCGCAGCAGAAGATGGGCTTCCAGGTGGAGTCCATAAAAGGCCAGGTCTTTGCGCGTTCCAGGTCTCCAGAGCCTAACATGGACTGATGGCACTTTAAGGCCCCGCTGATGATTCACGCTGCAAATAAACTTCAGAAGGCAGCAGGTGCCGGCGCTCGTCAGAGGATGAAGCGCAATTGTTTTCTAGTGAACAGAGTAATTTGAAAAGTATTTGCGCCACCTTGCCAAAAACACAAACTGTGCCACGTTTATTTTTAGATGCAGATATCTCTCCGGGAAGAAACCACAACTTGTTATGTCACACATAAATCAGAGCTACCTGCTGATAGCATCACAGAGCTTACTACAGTGCTTTTTTAAATGGCTAGCTACCCAAATCCAAGGCTATGTTTTTCCTTGCCATGTGGTGAGCTACAACGCGCTATCAGGTATCCAAACTTTAACTTACATCTCAAACTACCTGCTTTCTCAGGGAGTAAAATACTTACTGGGATAGAGGTGTTGGGCAGGGAAGAGACAATACGGGGGAGCGGGGCTGCAGCCCGCTCCTCCTCAGCACATTTCTATCCCACACTTTCTGACCCCCAGAGGGTATTTTGTGCTCCATCCTACAATGTGATTTTTTTTTTTTTTTTTTTTTTTTTTTTTTTTTTTTTTTCCTTTNTTTTTTTTTTTACCATTTCTCCTGTTGGGTGAATAGTGCTGTGCAGAAGGGAAGGGAATTGATGTGCTGGCCTCAGGGCTATCAAAGCGTGTAATGCAGGGGCCATATTAGGGATTTAGGTGGATGGTTGTCCGATCCTGCTGCAGCAGTTTTGGGCAGTCATGCAACAGGTAAACAGGCAGCTCTCGTTAACCTCTGCAGTGGATTAGCCACTGTAGGGGCACAAAGGTTTGCACTGTGCTCATCCGAGTTACATCTGGTTGTTACTCAGGTTATTTTTTCTGAGGCCGCGACGTGCTGAACCCTCTTCTGCTCCAGCCACTGGACTCTGGCTCCTCACCGCACTAATGTTTGCATTAAACCGTGTGACATTGTTTACCTCTGGATTCCACACAGCCCTGCTGTTCTACACACAAAGGCAACGTGCTCCTTCAGGTATCAGCATCCCGGTCAGATTAATAGGATTCATGATGCACAATGGAGTACAAGTCATAGAAAAACACCCAAACATTTCCTGTATCAGCAACAGAGCTTGTACTACACAGCAAACGAATGAGTCTTAGAAAAGGATGTGTGAATATATGCGTATACAAACAGAGAAGGGTTATCTTGAAAGAAAGAAGTTTCTGCAAGACTTCCTTCATAATATTTTCTTGTTCTCCTTGTGTCATGTGCTATAGACAGTACTGGTTATCTGTTGTCTCACATTTCCTGTCTTAAAAGGCTGTTTGACCCTCAGTTCTTTCTGAAAATAATCATAATTTTCACAGTCTGAAGTTCTGTAGTTACACTTTCACTGTTCTCACAAAAAAAAAAAAGTAAAATAGCATTTTTTCTCATCCTCTTCACTATTTGGAAAATAAGGTCTGCAAAACCAGTGTCAACAAGCACTATTTAACTCATTAAGGCAGTACGCTTTCTGACTACATAACTAATTTTGAATACGTAACATATTTTGAATATTTAAACAGAAGATTAGATGTAAACCCACACATCTCAATGGGTAACATCAGGGATTCAAAGTTCTGGTTTAACTCAAATGTTGCTGGGGGTTAAGAGCCCTGATGTCATTTTGTCTTCTTGTTGCTCCTGAGTTTTATCATCATCCTTGCTTTTTATGGCTACATAATAAGACAATTATGATGCAATTACTGCACTGACAAAAACTGTTTTGAAAAACTCATACAAGAGCCCCTGATAGCTGCACAGATGGTGGGCAACAGCCTTATGGGGGGAGGTTGGACTAGATGATCTCCAGAGGCCCCTTCCGACCTTAATTTTCCTACGGTGTTTTAACATGTACACTTGTATGCCAACATTTAATATTACCCTTCTGTATGCAAGTTCATCCAAACAGAAATACCCCCACAGAGCAGACAGGCCTTGGAGGCTGAAATTCCTCCACTAGATCACCTCCTGTGCCTCGCCAGACTGAGGTCCAAGGAAAGGTGATACTCTGCTCTCTAAATATCACACGAGCCCCATCCTCGGGGAGCTCAGTGGCGGTGGCATCTGGGAGGATGGACGCACAGACCTGGCAGCTATTGGGTTGAAATGACTCGCAGAGAGAGCCGGTTCCTCTGAACACCGAGCCTCACTTTCTCCTTGCTTTGCAAGGACCTCAGGTGAGGTGCCACTGTGCATCATCACACCCACTTGCGACAAAATTCTCCAACATGGGTGGATGCCTGGGGTAACGATCACCAAGCAGGGTCTTGCCAGATTACTTTGCTCCCTGCCATCGTACACCCCTTGTGTTTACTCTCTGCCTTCCCCACACCATAGCTGTTGGTGGCCTCCACACCACGCTTGTGATAGAGCCTGGGTACCTCTCGACCCCTCATGTTTCTGAAATCCTTCACCCTTTCACTCCGGCCCATAAAACAACAGAGATAAGCCATTCATGCTTCGGCTATTGAGAAAAGCAAGAGGGTTGCTTCCATCTGTTAAAAGTGACCGTTCCTCCCAGATCAGCCCTTCTGCAGCAGAACACGGAGAATGATGGGCACCGTTTCCATGTTGTGTTAAGCTAGCACTATTCCTGTCCTGCTTCCCAGCCATGCAAGCAATAAAGCTTTGTGTAGTCCCTGTGTTTTCCAAGGCACAGTCCATTTTGGACACGTGAACTCTAAAAATAGCAAATTCTCATGTTCCAAATATCCACCAGCTTACTACCTGGTCAGCACCCGGGCAGCACCTTGCAGGCAGGCCAGTATGCCTGCACCTACCTGAAACAGTTTCCCATGGCCCCTGCCTACTGGGGCTTTCCTCCTCTCGGATATACGTACATGTACACACAGTCCCACACAGGGACTTCTTTGCTATACATCATTTGGTAAGCTATGAATTTGCAGTGTAGACCTAGTTTCTCTACCACAAATTGTATACTGTTCCAGAGATGCTTAGTGTTAAGATTAAAGAGCTATATCATTATAATTAATCTTAAGATTAAGGTTTTTATTCTCATTCTAATGAAAATATATATTTCCAACCGTCATTCTGGAAATGGTAATACTAATCCCTACTCAAAACCAGAAGCAAATCCATCTGATATTCTTGACATATAGGTTGCATTAAGAACCCCTGGATTGACACGTGTTTACAAATTCCCATTTTGTTTTTCTCCTCAATGACATTAGCCTTGAGGAGGAGCAGCTGTTTATACCATGACCCCCAGATACTGAAAGCTATTTAAATATAGTCCGGACAAAGTACTTGCTAGGACTACAACTAGGCTCGGGGCTTTCTTTTTTTGCTGCCTCTCACCTCTCCACTCCAGGTTTTTCCTTTCTTCCATCATTCCCTCTTCAGTACTTGTAGTTCCTACCTATCCTGTAATTACTCTTTCACCAGCTTGTCTGGCTCCTGCCCATTTGCTTACAAGTTTGGTGGTGCATATCCTATCGTGGAAGAAAACATCTGAGCCTTCCCTTGCCCTCACATGCCCCCCCCCCGCCCCAGCTCATAACCTGCTTCCAGTGCCTGAGCCCCCCCGACCAAGCTGGTGCGTTCCTTCAGTACCTGGGGCTGCTCTCATCCATCTTTGCTCTGCTGGCATTAGGGAAACACATCTCCAGAGCATCATTTCCGCCCCTCACCTCAAAAAGCTACAGTGACTTAAAGGCTCTTTCCCCATGCGGTATCTCAAAGGCTTTTCTCACCAGTGGTATCCCAAAGTACAGATCAATTGCACAGCAATGCACAATGCAATCAAATGCACAGCAATGAACAATGCAACAGTTTCAGAATTAGATATATTTTATCTACTCTGAAGTAACCAGGAGCAAAATACTTTTCTGATACTTAGTTTAAAAAAAAAAAAAAAA